>OY998150.1:5228212-5828212 GCA_963921925.1 Sphagnum tenellum | reverse complement strand
TGTTGTGTGTATCATTGGTGAAGTGAAGTGGTGGTACGGGGAGGAACTAGATGCAAGTGTGTGTGTGGAGACACTGTTGGTGTTGTTGTTGTTGTTGTTGTACTCGAATCCAATCAAACTCAACTCTTCTTCACTCCACTCCATCGACAAAAAAACACCCTTGAAAGTGTTGTTTTGGGTTTTTCTCTCGTGTTTTCTTGACTTTGAAGCTTTTGAATGCTTAATTAAAAACAATCAAACATCATCCATCCCCTCTACCTACCTGCATGTAAAGCTATGAAGTAAATTCATTAATTAACTCGGGGGAAGTTGCAAGTTTGGAAACTAGAGTTTAATTAGGAGATTTTGTTAAGGAAGGTGCCCATTTCATGGATGAAATGAAATGCAATTGTTTTTCCCCAATCTTATTATTATTATCCCTTCCTCAACTCAATCACCATTAACCCATGTTACATGGGCTACCTTGATTTGTGTCTTTTTTTGCTTTAGCGCATTTAATGGATGAAATGCAATTTGGTTGTCTCCAATATCATCCCTTCAACTCAATCACTACTAATGCTTTTTGGATACTACCTTGATTGATGTCTTTTTTTTCTTTTTCTCTTCCCTTAGTCCATTTTAAGGATGAAATGCAATTTGGTTGTCACCAATATCATCATTCCTTCAAACCAATCAACATTAATAATGCCGCTTGATTCATGTTTTTATTTTTTTTTCTTAGCCCATTTTATGGATGAAATGCAACCCCAATCTTCATCCCTTCAACCCAATCACCATTAATGTTTTTTGGCTACCTTGATTTATGTAATTGTTTTGGTAACCAAAAGCAAATGGGCCCTCCACCAATTCAATGTTGAGAGGCCATTAGTGATAGAATTGATAGCAATGGGTATTATGTAGTTCTCTCCACTCCCCCCCCCTCCACGCCCTTTCTTTTAATATGCCATTTGAGCAAACATTGATTTCTATACCTACCATCACATAGAGGTATATGGCATTTAATAATTCCTCCTCAAACTCTTCATGCCTAATAGGTAGACCCCACTAAAAGCCCATCTTTACTTTAACTTAAGGCCCCATCCCATCGTCTTGTCGATATTTTGGGACCATTGGAGTTCAACACCATTTACCTCATCCAACAAGGTGCACCCTAAACCCTAAACCTTATATTGTGAACAATAAGTATGAACAATAATTTTCCGTTTTTAACTTTATTGAAATTTTGTCTCAAAATTCAAACTAATGGGTACAAACACTAGAGGGTACCATATTATGTTTCATTTTTAAATTTAAAGAAAATTACTCCATAATTGTTGTGTTCAACATAGGTGCTAAAGTAGGGTTTACACACCAACTATGTTCTACCATACTCTTGGAGTTTTTTTTTAATCTCTAATATATATATACCCCCAATGGATTTTGGATGAGAACGTTCACACAAACCTTAGCAAAGTGAGAGATAACTAAGTACATAAAAGAATCCAACAATCCATTGAACCCTAAACCTCAACAAAGTCCTCGTATGTATGTCCACATTTGCTCTTCATCAAAGGAAAAAAGAAAAAAGGAAGCACAAAAAAGCCATTTCATGAATATTGAATCCACATACAAATTGTGCGAATTCCTTGTTCCATAGTACTTCAAAAAAAAGCTCAAAAATTCCATACCATGGCCAACCTCGACACATACACCATTTTATTTGTTTTCATCTTCGTTTTTCCATCTAGCATTCGGATGTGCATTCAAGTGGAGTGATTCTTTTGTTTTAGCCAAAAAAAAATTGCTTTTTTTTAATATATAAATTTTTTTGAAGAAAAAATTGGAAAAAAAAAAAGTGTTTTTTTTCCAAGCAGAACTTTGCCACTTTTAGTGAAATTATAATAAAAATAAAATTAACGAATTTTATTTTCCGGTTTTTTTTAATTAAAAAAATTAAGCCAGCATCTTTATATGACTAACTACCTATTTTGTTCTCAAGGAATTTGGGGGGGGAGATGGTGGGGGGTAAAATTGTAATAATGACCGCAGATACTAAAACCAGATACGGTTACAAGTGGGTGGTGAGAATAGTAAAAGTAGCGTGATTTTACCGCGCCGTTATTTGTAGGGTAGGTAGTAGGTACTTACTAGCCTAGGTCGCAGAGCCTACTGAAGCCACGGGATCATCCTAGGTACCTACCACCTTACCCTCTAGACCGCAGCAGACCGGGCCCCTAGGTACCTACCACCCTACCCTCTAGACCACAGCAGACCGGACCCGGAGGCAATCGGCGGGTCTCCAGAGAACGACGCTCGAGCCCGATTACCCCGGCCTCCCTTGCACTTCCGTTGTATATGCCCCACTAAAGCACAAGTCAGTAGACCGAGTGGATGAGACCGGGTGGATGAAACCGGGTGTATAGGAGCACCGCGGTGAAGCTCCGGGCGCTGCTGCGGCAGCTGCATCGCTGCCTTTCTTTCGTCTTCGTGATTCTGTGCAGCGAATTGAATTGTCCACTTCCAATTCTGTGTTTTCTGGAGCTGTGTAGCTGCAGGATCTGCTGTTTAGAAACTTTTTTTTCGGTACCCATGTTGATCCTACTTTTGTCTCTTCGACTGGATTCTGTTGTGTGATATGTGTTGTTGTTAATGCTGCTCCTGCTGTTGTGGTGAGAAGAGGCCTGTGTGTGCGTGTGTGCGCATGGGGGGTGATTTTGGGTTTCTCTGTTGTCTTCTTGGATTTGGGTGATCGAAGTTATCTTTTCTGGATGTGGAGAAAAGGCGGCAGCAGCAGCAGCTTGACTGAATTGCTCATTTTCTTCCTTGCTCTTTGTTATGATAGTTCTGTTTTACAATCGTAAGACAGCTTTTGGTGCTTTGTTTTTGGCTTTTTTGTTTGTAGCAAGCTCTTGTATAGAAGAGCAGAGCAGACCTCGAGACTGGCTGTCTGATTTTGTAAAGGCTTCTTTTTTGTATGCGAATCTCAATCTGAATAGTGAAGGCATTCTTTGGAACGCTGCTGTTACATTCTCCAGCAGCTCCAGGAAGACGATGATAAGAAGGCTCTGTCTCTGATATCAGCAGATTATCGAGAAGAAGAAGAAGACGACGACGAGAAAGTCTCACAGCCAGAGAGATTGTGGGAAGCGGAAGGTCTGTGAGACACTACTGCAGGAGAAAAGGAGTGAGAGAGAAGCGGATTCAGACAGACAGACAGACAGAAGTCTAGGCAACAAACAAACATGAGAGAGAAGGGAACAACAACAACAACCAACTCGCCGATGATGCTCCGAGGATTGGAGATCATCCGAGAGAGCTTCGCAGACGTAGCAGGAAGGGTGTTATCACCCTCTCTGGGGGGAGCTTCCTCCAGGAAGCAGTCTAGCATGCCTGAGGATGTCGCGGAGGAGGAGAAGGAGCTGTTCGATCTTTGTGCGCTAGGAGACCAAGACGACGACGACAACAATGGGGATGATGACGAGGAGGAGGAGGAGGAAGAAGAAGAAGAAGAAGAGGAACAGCAGAAGAACTTGAGAATGGAGCTCGTAGAGAAGAAGGAGACATTGCAACCCATCTCCTCCTCTTCCTCCTTTCTCCCGAGATACAGAGAAAACGGAGTCCATGCTGTGAAGTCCAGAGTGGGTCATTGCAGCGTGATGGAGATGGGACCGGGGCTTTCGCGAGTTCATTCTGCACCCATCAACTGGACGCCATACTGTAACAGCAGCATGGCTACAGCAGCTTCAGCTTCTTCTTCTTCTTTTTCAGACATAAGGATCCGGGAGTTCTCCTCCTCCTCCCCCAGGGTGGATATCTCCAGAAAGGAAATCCTGGATGAGGAGGAAGAAGAAGGGGTGAGCAAGTTCCAGATGAGTCGAAGGTGGTTAAAGAAGCAGCAGAGGTCCGTGTCGTCCAGTGAAGAAGCAATCAAGCAGACCTGGGAGAAGCAGCGAAGGGACAGCATGAGGGTGGTCTCGATGGAGGAGCAGCAGCAGGAGATGAGCTTCACTAGTCCTGAACACAACAGCAACAAGAACAACAGCAGCAGCAGAAGTGTGGGCAGGAGTGTATCTGACTGTGGCTCTTCCTCCGACAGAACCACTTGGCCATCACTCATGCAGAGGACCACCACCACACGCTCCAGAACCAGGAGCTTGACAGATGAGGACATGGATGAGCTTCGGGGATGCATAGACCTGGGTTTTGGGTTCAGCAACGATGAAGAGGATCCGGAGCTTTGCAATACCCTGCCTGCTTTGGAGCTTTGCTATGCTATCACCAGGCAGTACAATGATGTAACTGGAAGATCTTCTTCTTCTCCCATTTCCACTTCTGGCAGTAGCAGCTCCCTGGATCGATGCAGCAGTGGTAGCAGCTTGCAGAGTTTTCCTCTGGAGTCTTCTTGGCGCATTTCCAGCCCTGGTAACAAACAATAATGCCTTTCCCTTAACCCCCTCCTTCTTCTGTTTTCTGGCATTGTCAGATGGCATTTGTTATGGAATCTTTTCATGCAATTTTTCCAGGCAATGAATCAAATCGTTCACCCATTCCTGAAACCAATTTCATATGAAATTTCTTTTGGGTGCACTTACTTCCTCCAGGCAACAAATTCTTCACCATTTTAAGGTTCTTCCTCAAAGTGATGGCAACAAATCCTTTGCCATGGCTTCAAGGTTCCTGAAAGCAATGGCAACAAATCCTTTGCCAATCCTTCAAGGTTTCCTGAAAGCAATTGCTACAAATCTTTTGTCATTCCTTCAAGGTTTCCTGAAAGCAATGGCCAGCCTTGGGAACCTTCCAAAAGGTTCTTGAAAGCAATTTCTTATGAAACCATGGTGCTGTTGCTGGCAACAAATCCTTCAACATGCCTTCAACATTCCTGAAAGCAAATTCTTGTGAAATCGCAGTGCTGTTCCTGGCAACAAATCCTTCACCATGCCTTCAAGTTCCTCAAAGCAATTTCTTATCAAATTTTGGTGCCATTCCTGGCAACAAGTTCCTTCACCACTCCTTCAAGGTTCCTAACAACAATTTCTTATGAAATTGATCTTGCTGCAATTCCTAGCAATAAATACTTTCCCATTTCTTCAAGGGTTCCTGAAAGCAATTTCTTATGAAATCCATCTTGGTGCCAATTCCTTATGAAATCATGGTGGCATTTCCAACAGATTGCCTTCACTATTCCTTCAAGGTTCCTGAAGATTATCTGTTAGGCTGTTACATTTCCTTCGTAGAGCTAGTCTATGGAGTCTTGGTGCATTTGCCAGTTGTGATATTTCACAAGGTTACAACAACTGTGCACTCATTGTCAAGTTTTCCTCAAATTGTTGCAGAGATTTCTCTGCAGTCCTGTCTTGTGAAAGATTGATCTAATGTGGTTTTTCTATATTAGGCAAAGTGTTGAAGAAACAGATACAGAAGCTTGAGCTGAGTGTTTTGTTGAACTGCTGAAAATGCAGGTGATCATCCATCACAAGTGAAGACAAGGCTGCGCCATTGGGCACAGGCAGTGGCATGCACTGTGCGTCAATCTTTTTAGGCGCAATTTTTGGCTCTCACACAGGCAGGCCCCCCCCTTTTTTTCCCTGGTGATCACAATCAGCAAATCCTTTTGTGGATGATGCCCAATTTTCATTAAGCAGAGAGACAGTTGGTGGATTTTACCAGACAGATGGATGCAACTTTTGGTTTTGTGTGTCCAAGTTGTGAAATGGAACTTGGCTTGAGCTTTGTTGTTCCAAGGCCAGCACAAAAGATGAAGATTTTCCCCTCTACAGCAAACCCCAACATCATACTTAGTGTTAAGCCGGGAGGGGATGGCGAAGTTGAGCACCCCCTTTCCTAACTTGTCTCTGGAGCAAAACATAAAATGTAACTTTCAGATGCAGCACCAATATTGTGAAAGAGAAAAGAAGGAAATGGTGGCAAAGCTGGAAGCATCGAGGTTTTAGAAACTACTGACAACATGAGCAGGAGGACTTCAAAGAGGTTTGCCTGGTGGTCCATAGTAGCTGCAGTCTTCTAGAAGGGTGGGTAGGGGAAACTGTTAATACATAATGAGGGAATTTAGGTCTTTTTGGGGAAAAGTGCAGCAGGATGTTTAAGGGAGTATTAGTACATAGCCTACTAAATTTGCATTCTTTGATTCTAATGTACCTATACATCGAAGGTTTTCAAGGAGATGGTAAATTCCTCATCCTTTCTGTGCATGGCTCAGCTGCTTATTATATCTCTGCGTGAATCTGTGGTTTGGGATCTTTTTGAAGTCCAAACTGGTTTTTCTAGAACTTTGTCAAGTTGTTGAATCTCCTTTGTGAATCCTGTGATTGCAGGACTCATCATTCATTTGTGAGAGAATTATGCATAGTCTTCTACTAAAGATGCATGGTGTTTATTATCAGATACATACCTGGTCTGCTTTTGTAAAATGAAAGCTTGTGGATTGAGGCCGTGTCCATCTTCAACTCATGATCTATAGCTTGTTTGCTGGACAGGAATTCAGATTAATTGAATGCATCCTGTCCCACACTTTGTAAACTATAGAGGCAGCTGCTGTGAAAGAGAAAGGGACCACAATGATCAGCCTCTTCTCCAGATGCAACAATCTAGTCCCTTCCTCTTGCTATGGATGAATTAAATTCTTCTTTGCGACTACAACAGTCCAGTTTTCACATTCTTCTTTGATGTCTGTGAAGAGAGGGGTAACCACACTGCAGAACTGGGGAATATCACCACAATCAACTTGCCTGCATTCTCTGGCTCCTTCGCAATCTGTGTTGTTAGAATAATCAATTTCCAACCAGAAAAGACTTGTCACCAGAATGCCCAATCCTGAAGAAAGGAGAAATGCAAACACTTCTGGAACCTTGGTTTACAACATGCAATGTGATCAAGAGGGCACAAGAGGCTCACCTGAAGAGTAGCAGCAAATGCAGCACCTGAGGAGATGCCAACCAGAAGGCCTTGTCAAGAGCCTCATCACTAGGCACTGTCATGATAGGATCAAGCAAGGTATGTCCAAAAGCTCTGGAATTATTCCAACCCCAATTCCTTGATCTGGTGTGGGCCCCCCTCCCCCCCTGAAAACAAAATCAGGCATAATAAACTTCACCGCTTGCAAGTTGACACATTCTTTTACCAAATTACATAAGCTTGTGATGACCCAAAGCAAGTAACTTGCAAGCCAGAGTGGGTGAATTAACACAATGAGAAGAAATCCAAACCTGATAAGACTGTACTTTCAGCAGGTTCAACAGTCACGGAAGAAAAGGGGATCATAATGTGAAAATTGAGAGTTCATCAGCTTCATTGCTGGAATACAGATCTATCTATCAGTGTGCACTTACAAGAAATCTCTCTTTCATGTTTTCATGCATATGTAACATGTTTTGGAAATTGCAGTTGTTGTTGTGAGTATCAACCAACCAAGGATCATGATGATTTTCATACTTGAGTGCAATGTGGTCTTTCACAGAGCCTCCTGGTTGCTTCCCTTCCAGCTTTCCCACAATCCTTGCCATAGCTCCTTCTGCTTTCACGATGTGATCTGTTTCTACCAGTGGCGTCCGACCTATAAGCTGCAAAATGTAATGATGATACACATCAGGAGAAAGCTATCATCATCATCTTCTATTGATTCCTTGAACACTAAATTCTTCAATTGGGAAAAAAAAAAGAGTATCAGTTTTCAGCAAATCGATTCCATGTCAACTGAAGCAAATCTTTTCAGCTGAGCATCTCTTTCATCCAGCTGCGCTCACAGCAATCGTAGGGTGAGCAATGTCATGGCAAGCTCAAAACTTCTCCCATGGCCTCAGAACAGATTATCGAAAGAGCCTGGGTTTCTGTAATTGGATTCCGTCGTTTGCAACATTTTTTTTCCCCGCCTCTCCCGGATTGTACCGAGAAGATGTTCTGCTTTTGAATCTTGAAATGCATACGACCTAGCGGGATATGAGCACATCCATGACAACTTGCTGAAGCGAAATTGGGGTCACTGAGAATACTGCTGCTGCTGCTGCTGCTGACAATTTAAATATATATTTCCGAAGCACGCATATTGCTCGTGAAATCATCACGACTCCGAGACTTCGCTGCTCCTCCTACGACTCCCGCAAAGCAAGCACGATCAAGTCCCCGCAGGATTTCCTGAACAAAACGAACGCTGGAAATGCGCAAGCGCGCGCGCCAGGAACGAAGGTCCCTCGCTTACGCGCGGGACTGTACGCTGCGTGAGTCCACGATTCTGAACCGTGAAATGCAATCAAAGGTTTTCATTAAATGCCACTTTTCGAAGAGCTCCATTCAAGGGTTGCATCCTTCCACTCTTTAACGTTCTCTCATTCATTCGTGGTGTCACCTCCCTGAACATGACCTCCATTGCAACCAACTTTCCATCACAATCATGAGAACGTAGCCACACCTCTTTTCCATTGCATTCATGTGAGCTTCACCAACACTCATAGTGTACATGCATGAAAAAAATTTAGGGTTTGCCTCCATTTATGGGTTTGTTGACTGATCTTTCTGATCTTTCTGATTTTACCAGAGCTTGAGGGCGCTTCTTCAAGGGGGCAATGTTCTTCTAAGCTTTGAAACTTGCAAATCTTCAGTGAGATCTGATAAATCTGCAGTTGGCAAGGAAGATCAAGACATTGAAGTTGTTGGCTACATTCTAGAGTCTTGACTTCAAACTGATGTTGAATTCTTCACAACAATGCTGCAACAAAAGAAAACTAATCCTAAGGCCTAGAGCAAGTATAAAAATTCTTGTTTAGTTGCTTGCATTTTTTGTGCATTTTCAAAAGCTTCAATTCTTGTTGTTTGCGTGATTGTTGCATGGGCTGTTGTTGATAATGTGCAATTAGTTTGAATTTTATACCAAATTTTTCAGCATCTGCATTGACTCTAGTTGATTTTTCTATTTGGGTGTTGTTTTTGTTTTGATTTTGTTCTTGTGTTTGTTGCATTTTTAGAGGTTTTTCATCTTGAAGGAAGAGCACCATGTGCTTCCTCTGAAACTAGTGGGTGCCCGTGGCCGAAGGCCACTGTGAAGCCCCTGTGTGAAATCCAGGTCCCAAAATTGAGATCCCACATCCTGAAAATCATGTCCTAAAAGTTTTCAAGTTTCGGTCTTGGAAACCGAAAACCATGTCCTAAAAGTTTTCAGGTTTCGGTCTTGGAAACCGAAAACCATGTCCTGAAAACCATAATAAGTCCTGGGCAGTTTAGGGCGGAAAAAAAAAAAAAACCCTCCCTGGCCCTTCCCACCATGTCCTGAAATCCATAATAAGTCCTGGGCAGTTTAGGGCGGAAAAAAAAAAAAAAAAAAAAAAAAAAAAAAAACCCTCCCTGGGGGAGGCCCTTCCCACCATGTCCTGAAATCCATAATAAGTCCTGGGCAGTTTAGGGCGGGAAAAAAAAAAAAAAAACCCTCCCTGGGGGAGGCCCTTCCCACCATGTCCTGAAATCCATAATAAGTCCTGGGCAGTTTAGGGCGGGAAAAAAAAAAAAAAAAAAAAAAAAAAAAGACCCTCCCTGGGGGAGGCCCTTCCCACCATGTCCTGAAATCCATAATAAGTCCTGGGCAGTTTAGGGCGGGAAAAAAAAAAAAAAAAAAAAAAAACCCTCCCTGGCCCCCCCCCACCCCTTCCCCGCCCGCCCCCCCTCCCACCCCAACCCCTGCTCCCCCCCCCCCCCTCTCCCCCCTCCCACACAGTTCTGCCATAGAATCTGTGACAGGGTTGTGTAGAATAGACAACCCTGTAAAAGACAGACACCACCACTGTATCTTTAATATATAAGATTGCCAGACAACTTTAGATGCATGTGGTTTTTTTCTTCTTCACCTCCTGATACTAGACTTGGTAAAAATGCATGGCCATAAGTGTTGTTGTGCGGTCCAATACTTGTGGGCTTGGTTTTAAGCTTGGTAAAAGGAGGAGCCAAAGGTGTTTCAACTTTCGGTATTGCTAAGGAAGGTGATCAGCATGTAGAAGTTCCATTTCCAAGCAATTCTGCACCTAAGAGAATTTGAAGAAAGGAATGGGAATTGAATCAAGTGTTCCAAGATATTTGGGCAACCAAATTACTAAAGGTAGAAGTTGTAATTGGGGAAGATGGTAGGTTGAGTATGGTAAGGTGCAAGGTTTGTAGCATTGTGGAACATTGTGAAAATTTATTTGTTCCCAAATTAGATGGTTTGCAAAATTGTGTTGGCCATTGAAAGGTGACACGCTCTCAAATTCCTTGGTAGACCCACTTGAAGGTCTAACTATGTGGAATTGGGGAAGGAGTTGGAACTTGGAGCCGCTCTCAACTTCCAGCACTAAAAGGGGGGGGTTGAAAAGGGCATGTTAGAAGTCTCAAGGTTAGACTAGGAAGAGGGACAAACTATTTAGTTATTCGGTCCTATATCCAAAACCAACCAAAGTTTGTTAAAACTCATTCTGCACCCCTTTGGTGTTGGGACAAGCCACAGGCGACCTTAGACTCACTTGACTCATCACGGCCCGGACTGGGGGGAAGCCACCACCTTCCCCCATATAGTATTCTTTGCAGCTCCCCGCGAGGGTTACATCTGAATGACACTTTTTCCCGGGACTCTCGAGGAATAGTCCCGAAACTGTCTTGAATTGGACTCCTGAGACTTTGGGCATCCATAACTTCTTACTAAGACCTCTAATTGGGATGAGGTCTGAAGCAATCTTGTAGCTCTCTTTGAGAGCTTTCTAATGCCATGTCGTACTTTTTCAACAGACGTCAAGATCGGGTCAATTCTTGACTTTTAGAGGTCGGGAGTCAAACTACCAATTTGACTCCCGGCCTTTCTTTTGCCCATAACTTGGGCTGCAAATGTCCAAATGGCTCATGCAAGGCCATTTTGGACATCTACACTTCAAGACCTTTTCAACGATATAAAAAGCACCCCAATGTGAGGTGTTTTGACCCCTGCAATCAAGCTCTAAATTTTTGGGAGTCTCGGAGGACTCCAAGTTCCCTCTTTTGGGAGTGTGAGTTTCATCTTCACACTTAGCCCAAAGTGGGGTTGCGACAAGGTCAAGCATGCATATATTGGGGTGCGTGTGGGGGAATATTTCATGAATTCTAAAAATTAACATGCTAAGAATGAAAGAAAGTTTGTGAATTTGTTTGGGAAATAATCAATGAATCAACAAGTTACTAACAAGGTTCATCATAAGTGAAAATGTAAATTTGTGCATTTCATTGCAATATTTCATCTCTTGAATCAAAACATTCGATGACGGGCTTTGAAGGTATGAAAGATCCATTCAACTTCATTCAAATGCCCAACATCCTATGGAAACATTGGTCTAATTCTTATGGGTGGAATATGATAGAGTGTATGAACAATTTGTTTTTGTAATCCACGCACATGGCAATGCAAAATGCCTAGTTCACTGTGAGTTATGACGAAATCACCATCATCAACTACCAAAGTTGGGTAAATATGCATGTGTTTGTGGTAGAAATGTGGAAACAAATTCCAATTTTACTATCTTTGTAGCAAGTTGTGAATGGTACTTTTGTAGATAACTTGACAAAGTTGATTATGGATGCCTTACTACAATATGGTGGGTTTTTTTAGTCGAATTTAAGGTTGAAGTTAATGTGATTTGGCGCAAATGGTGTCACAATCTTTTAGGTTTTTAAATTAAATTTTAATATGCAATTGAAAGAAAAGCATGCCCCTTTCATGTTGGGGGTACATTATGTGGCACACATGATTAATCCGGTTGTTCAAACTTTTGTTTGTTTGTGTCTAATGTCTAAGATTAATCTATGTACAAGTTTTATTCACATAGCCTGAAATGCCATTTGGAAATATGCAAACTTGTTGAATTCTTGGAGTTGTAACCATTAAAAATCTCAAAAAATGTGAAAACATGATGGATTTCAATGTTGTCCTTACAAAATGAAATTTTACAAAGTACAAGAGCATGGTGTTGAATATGTTTGAAAACCATGTAACAATCATAGTTGCAAATGCCAATTTGGACATGTTGTGTGATGTTGAAACCTTTTTAGGTTTGGCTTACATAATCTTATTGATTGAATGTGTTCAAATTTTGTCCAAGTTTGGTCATACTCAAGATGTCCTCATATGTGATTTTGTAAATGTTGTGAAGGTATGTGAAGTTGATCTATACCAAATGTACTATGATCCAATCATTCAATATTTAAGGACTTCGAAACATTTCTTTCCATTGTTAATCATTACAATGAAGCCTTAAACACAACATAGGTTACTGGTCCGAACTTTGGTTTGAAATATGCAGCTTTATAGTTTTTTTTATCTACCATCATGGTACACAAAATAGATTCATTGACTAAGGTTTTTAACTTAGTGTCAAGGCTTGACTAGTTGAATGCAATTAAAAACGTTAAAAAACATTATTCTAGTGTTGCTTTTAGTTTCATCGAAGAATTAGAGCGGAGATTTCTTGTTCAAGATATCATGAGTGCCATGGACATAATCTACCCACAATTATGGGTTCAACCACAAGCTAAGCAAACATTTTTACATAACTAAACATTTTTAAAGCCCATTATTGCCATGGGAAGAATGTCAATCTTAATCAAGTCTTCATCAAGCCCATCCTTAATGAAGAATTATTAGACCGGTAATCATCGTTCTTCAAGATCACCATGTAGAATAATTGTCATGCTACTAAATGAGACTACTTCATGATTATAATCCATGTACCAAGATGTGGTGCATGTTATCGAGCAACCAATTCATTGAACATTGGTTGTTTGAATGGTTCAAGTTAGTCGAATTGTTGATGGCTATGGTCTTGGGTAGTGTTGAAAATAAAAGGTGTTTTTCCAACTTTAATTTTGTGAAAAATAAGTTGAAAAACAAGTTGACAACACACTTGGATCTTCTTATGTGGATGTATGCACATAAATATTTTACCCTTCAAACCTTTCCATTTGATGTTGTGATCATATCTTGGAATGTGAAAAAAGATCATGCATTGGGTGCTTAGTAGCTTGCATCTATTTTTAGGGTTTTAGTTACCCTAGATTTTGTGTTGTGTTTACCACATTACTACAAGTTTTATATGTTATGTTATAATTCCTATTTGTTTTTTTTGTTGACAAGTATTTTCCTGCAATTGTGGGCAAGGTCCATGATGATCAAGGTTCAATTCCCTTAGGAAAACCAAAGTTAAGAAGTAGGATTCTCTTTCTTTCAATGTCAATTATCCTCTAGATTTTTTGTTTGGAACTTCTTCAAGTTGTGTTTAGCTCTATAACATGAAAAGAAAAAATTGTTGTTGAATCCAATCCACTAAAATATAAAATCTTCTATAGTAAAGTCTATTTTTGGTTTTATACTACCACTTTTTACTTGGTTTTTGTTGTGATTGCCTAATTTCCACTTTGCTTATGTGTTAGTTGCCATTTGTTTTACTTGCAATTCAATGTGGTTGCCAATTTCCTATTACAACTTGAATATAATTGCATCTAAAATTGACCACGGCAAGAAATGTGTAGCCACAAGTTTTGTAACCAATAACTAACTTGGTAGCCATTTTTCCTCCCCTTCTAAACCCAAGTAGCTTGCTATTCACCCCTTTAACCACATGTGGCTACCACTTGTCAAAAATGTATTGGCCATAAGTAGCCACCTAGGCTACTTCAAAAAACTTGAGGAAAAAAAATTCCCAATGTTTTCCCACTATGTTATTTATAAGTTCCCAATGGGTCCCCATCAAGTTCCCAATGTGTTCCCCAACGTGTTTTCCATAGCACGTCACTTTTATCCCATATGTTTTGGCAAATGTTGTCCTTCTTTTTCCCTATATAGGTGGGCCAAAGGGGAAGAACTTTATACTTCCAAATAAAACCTTCTATTTTGGGGAGCTCCATATATATATATATATATTTGTTTTTAATGATGGGCTAATTGGCTTGTTGCCCAGAAAAACTAATAGAAGACACAAACAAAATCAAAATACAATCTTCAGTGATCCTTTAAGTGATCCTGTGCATGGATCTCAAATTCACCCTGAAACCTTTATTTTTCTCCAAATGTTGGATGTAAGTAAACTTTTTTCGAAAAGTGAGAATCAAATATTGAAGCAACAATATTAATTGCACATGATTTTCAAAATTTTAATCGGAATTATAGAAACAATGCTGGAGAGTGAAGGCACCCTTAGCAAATTGAGAACTTACTATGAAACTGCACTGTCTTTCACCCATTATCCCCTCTTTCAGTGGTATCTGCAAAGTAAGGAAATTTTACTAAAACTCAGTATGAAATGCTGAAACTCAGCATTTAATGTTCGAGAGTAATTATAGTACTTGTACAGGTAGGAGGAGCAGTGAAAATATATGTAGCAGCGGTGAAGGCGCTCTGGAAAAACAAAAGACAGGATGAAACTCAGTTTACCACCAAAATTGGTGAAAAACCTATTTTGGGTCCCAGTTATTTCGTTTTGTAAAATTTTCGTTCCCAGTTATGCACGGGCTGTTCTCGCCCCCTATTCCCGCGACTTTACAGATACCCTTTTTGGTCCTTAGTTTTGCAATTCGTACTCTGTTTCAGCCAAATTGGGTGTTCTGGTCTTGAGTTTGGCTAACTTTGTGAATAACTCTATTATTGGCATTCTATTAGACAAGTTTTGTGGTTTCTCCCCAAAACAATATTGAGAAAATTTTGCCTTAAAAAAGTTATTTTGCTATTTTTTGGGGAATATTTCGCCAAAATTTTGATAATGCTTAAATTGTATTTAAATAATAATAAATCCAAACCTGGAACTTACAAAAAAAATATTGAGAAAATTTTGCCCCAAAAAAATATTTTGCTATTTTTTAAGGGAATATTTCGTTTTTTTTTATTGCTTAAATTTTATTTAAATAACAAATGGTGTCGAATAATAAAAGCTATAGAAAAACTGCAAAATTGTTACATACGTGCCCACCTGCCAATGTTTTTTCCTTCAATAAATTGTGATATTGAAAGATTGACAAATTTTCTCACAAAATTTATTTGAATTTACCCTAGAAAAACAAAAACTTCACAAATGTCTTAATGTTTTAGTTTTAGTTTAAGTTTTAATGTTGAAAAAATGACAAAATTCATCACGGAGAAAAAAAAAAAAAAAAAAACTAGATACATAGGCTACTGGGGTTTTTTTGGGCAATATTGTGCTATAGTCAAAGTGGCAATGATCGAGAAGAAGATTTAACCAAATTTAGCTTACAAGCCAAAAAATGAAAATAAAATTTAAAACATCCTTCTATAATTTTCGGCTACCCTAATTGAACCACGTATAGAAATTAGTGTTAAATTTTGCTCGAATTATTCTGGCTATTGAGAAACTCAAAAAGGACATGATTTTACCACCTTTTTTTTAAATAGCATTTTTAACTACCTATATTTTAAAAACAATATTCATAATATTATTATAATTTCAAAAGTTTAAATTATTTACTTTAAATTATTTTTAAATTAATGGAAAAAAAAGAAAAAAGAAAAACCCTGATACATACCTTCCTGCCTATACCTACAAAACAGGGGGGAAGAAGAGTGGGCAGTGCACCATCCATCCACTGGATGTCCACTATTACTCAGTTGTGGATGAACCTCAACGGAGTTTTATATTTGGTTACACCTTGGTAACCAATTCTGTAGGAATTAGGTCTCATAAATAGCTAGGTAGGTAGGTAGGTAGGTAGGTAGGAAAATAGGTAACTAGTAGGCAAGTAGATGGTTTATACATATATATATATGTAAGGGCTGTTTTTACTACCTACCTACCTACCTACCTTCTTTACCTACCTACCTACTAACAACCTGCTTGTGAGTTGTTAGTTGGTAGGTATTTTTATAAAAAGAAGCAACTGAGCTAACAACCATGGGTAGCTAAGGAACTGAAACACAACAGAAAACTGTTTCCAGACCATTTATCATCCATCCTTCAGGGTGCACTGGTGGCTGCTTGGTTCACTGTGGCCGGTTGGCGAAATGACCGTTGGGCACTGACTGCGGCATGGCAATGATGCTCCTCCTCCTCCTCCTCCTCCTCCTCATGCTTCTTCTTCTTCTTCAAATTGCGCTGTTTTTCCGCTCTCGCATTCTCTTGCTTTGCTGCTGTTACTGTTGCTTCTTGTTCTTCTTTATGTGGCTGTTGTTTTGTGTTGTTGTTGTGTGCAAGATCTTCGGCTATGTTTCTCTGATCCAACAAGCTGGTTTGCTCAAATTGTTTTGAGAAGTTTGTGTCCTAAATGGATTGATCACACTTTGCACTCCTCGCTTGCTGGTGCTCTCGTCTTACAACTGTTGCGCTGCGCCATCCTCTCGGTTGTGTTTCTTGCTCCTGCGGCAGTTTTGCAAGGGGTAGCACATCCTCCAGGTACTGTGTTTCTGTCACTCTATGCTTTGCTAAAATTCGAAAGCCCAAATTCCAACGTCGTCTTTTGTTTCCAGCTCTGTTTTTGCCTTTTGCAAACTGCACCCTTAATGCATCTGCTTCTTCGATGGTTAATGTGTTCACACCCATAATGCAGACAAAGAACCACATAATTACTGAATCTCTGCAGACTATTTTGTCTTATACATTCAGGGAAGAGAGTTATGGCAGCTAGTTACTGCCATAGGTGAAGAATATCTGAAGCCTTCCACCATTTCTGTGGAGTTTTTCTCTGCTGGAACCCTCATTTATAATTCCTTCGTTTTTGCAAACAAGTTTTTGTTCTTTCCTTCTTGAGTCAGTCAGTTTTCTTTTCCATTTTTCACAAGGGTTTAGGGTACACAAATGATGCTTAGATGGCGATGGTTTTTTGCTCTGTTCCATTCCATGTCATGATGTTTGTTGGGTTTCTCTTACCCTTGTTATTATTATTCTTGTATTAAGTTGAATGGCATTGGCAGTCATCCTGATCTTGCTTCTGTAATTCTTCCACAGGGAGAACGGGAAAAAAAATGTCGGGAGGAAGGTATTATCAATACCATCTATCAGACAATCCTTTTGCACTGTCAGAGAGTGTATCTGAATCATGCGAAGACCCTCACCCTCTGCATTACACAAATCCTTTTGATGATGATGGAGAGGGTGAAGCTACATCTGCTGCAACACTTCCTCCTGAGCTTGGGACCCTGAAGGCACCACCCTCTATCCCTAAGGTCATCTATAGGTACTCTGAGTACTTGAAGGAGGAGGAGGAGCGCAAGGAGTTCAAGGAAAGGCAAGCTTCTTTGGAGAAGCATATACACAACAAAGACAGTTTACCCTTGGGCATAGATGATGAATTTCCTTCTGCAGCAACAGCCACTGCCCAATCTAAGAACATGGAAGCACCCACATATGTTGAACCAATCTCCAGCTTCTCTGAAAATCAGGATGAGGAGGAGCATGTTACAAGACGAGTTGCTACAGCAAAGTCTTATTCGACCAGAGATCGTGATTTGTCTTCATGTCCAGCCACTTTAGTCCAAGCCTCCTCAAGGCACCAGAAGCCCAACCACAACACAGAAAGATGTGAGCTCTTGGAAACTGGCAGGTCAGATTGTAAGAGGATTGCAGCTCAAGGACATGAAGAGAATCGGGCAGTGCGTGATTTGCAGGCATATGCAATGCTCAAACCACAAGAGACTTTGTCTACTATAAAAAATTGCTTGAGAGTGGCAGAGCAAACCAAGGATGCTGCTGGTGACACTATGGCACTGCTGCATGCTCAGGGGGACCAGATCCTGCGCACTCATGAAACTGTTGTCAAAGTGGACCAGCACCTCACTGTGGTAATTCTAAGGCATACTATTGCAACTTTTGTATCTTTGGAATTTGTTGTCTTTTCAGACCAAATGGGGTTCAGGTTCTCAGCCACCTTACAACTTGCAAGTGATTAAGGGTTCCATCCCATAGTGCAGTGTGTCATGAATCCACACTACCAGCAGGGATCCATTTTCCAACTGCTACTGATATTGTAGGAACACCTGAGGGAAAAACCACACCAATCCTTGGCAGGATCTGGTAACCAGGATATCCCCATCTAGGAGTGTCCACCTCTGACAAGGTTGAAGAAGACATTCACCCACAAATATTAGTGGACACACAATCCTTTTCTCCGCTTCTTCTGTATTTGTTGTTTCACTCTTGAAGGTTCAGAACATTTTCTTTGTGGTTGGGCTGATTGTTTTTTGCAGGCAGAAAAAATTCTAGGAAGCCTTGGAGGATTTTTTTCCAGGAAATGGAAGCCCAGGTTAGCATGCAATATCACTGGACCCCTCAACAGTGGAGGTACTATTCTGCTTTTCCTCTTCACCTTCACTCTCAAGCTTCCTCTCAACAGATGCAAATTTCATTGGTGCTGTCTGTGAGCAAGGTGCTATGACAAAGGCATATGGTGCAAGGCTTAGCTTGAAAGCTATTGTGGATGTGCAGGAGATACGTTCCAGAGACAAGGTTGTAATGATGCAGAGAGGATAGCATTGGGGCTAAACACCAATGGAAGTGTGAAGGCAGCAGTCAGAAATAAATTCTCAGGCTCCACTGGGTTTGAACAACATGACCAAGTGGAGGTAAGTTTGAAAACAAGCCTCTGTTGCTTTACATTTTGGTACTGGGAATTAGATGATTTGGTCAATAACCTGCCTCAAAGGCAACAAGGAAATAAAAGTCCCATCTCTGAATTGTAAAAGCTCCAAGTTGTGTACAATTAATGAATCATGAGAAAGAAGTGTCAGCTCATGGTAGAAATTACATTTTCCAAAAATCCTGTCTTCCTGCAAACAACCTTTAACAGTCATTGCATGTGATACAGGAGGGGATTTTGAGGGAGGAGGATGCACTGACAGATCTAAGCAATGTACTTGGCCAGCTCAAAGATATGTCTCTACAAATGCACTCTGAAATCTCAAGGTCAGCATTTCTTTCTGATATCTTGAAGGCAAAAACTATCAATCGTAATCCTTCTCAAAACTCTCCATCCCAACTGTTTCTTCTTTCCTGAAAGATTAAAAACAATGGGAAGGTTGTGGGTATTGATGTAGGCAAAATGAGGGCATTACATACCTTGATGCGGATGTCCATGAGCTCAACTACAGAGTGAAGGGGGCCAATGACAGAGGCAGACAACTACTTCGAAGATGATGATGAGGTCACAAACTATTCAGAACACAACAACACACTACTCGTACTAGTCTTGGAAAATTCTTGATGGACATTCAAATGAAATGTCTGTGTCTAGTTTAGCTCATTTATGAATCTCGGAAATTTGTTGATGTCTAGAATTCCTGCTACTTTCATATTTGATGGCAGTAGCCTAGTGCCAGATATCATTAAATTTCTTAGAAATTTAATGATGTATAACGTGAGAGAAATACATGAGAATAATTTGCAGGAGCTTTCTATTTTCCCTAGCCTTAAATTGTCTTTGTTAGAAGAATTTATTGTGGAGATGGGAAATGCATTGGCAAACCCAAGCTTCTTGGTCAGGCCCCTTAGAAATGCTGTAATTCCAGGTGCTGTCATCTGCAACCTTTCTATACTGCTGCTAATAAATAGGTTCTCAGTGCAAGAAAGTTCTGTGGCACTGACTGAAATGAGACGAGTTTGAAAAAGCAACTGGGTTTCCACTTTCCACCTTGATTTAGTGAATACCTTATGCTTGTACATTTGTGTACTTGATGATGACGACAAATCCTAAACCCATCTTCAGATAATTGGGATAGGTTTAGAACTCATCAGATTGATGGGGCTATTCCATGCATGCTGTTGGAGTATGTGTTACACAAGTCGAAATACAAGAAACGGACAAAACAAACACAGTAACGTAAAAAACTCTTCCCATTTGTATACTAGTCAAAGCGGTTTAGGACTGAAGGTTTAGCATCCTGTAACCCTGTAAGAGGGAAGGAAACCCAGAAGAAGAAGGCAATACTCCAAGCCAAAATTTTGATGTGCTAACGGCTTGAGTACTTTAATGATTTACTCCTACTTTTCACTCTGAATGTTTGAGATTCTTAATCTGGGTGCTGAGATGCTCCATGCGCACCAACATCGCCGTGACGCGATATAATAGCCAGTACAGGAGGAGCGCTCCCAAGACTAGAACCGCATTGCGCTGGCTTTTGAAGAGGACTTTGGCATTACGATCCTGTTCTGCCACGCTACAATTTGGGCCTCTGCACTCCGGCAAATGCTCGTACTTCCAGTATATCTCCAGGAGTAAGAAAAGAGCAAGCGGAACAACGGCTAGTAACGGCTGTAGACTCGTTCTTGCCACGGTGATCAGTCCCTTGCGTAGGCCTTGTGTTCCAGGAAGAGTCAGGAGTAGGAGAATGATTGCTTCTGCTGCTGTCACGGCACCTAGAGCTACCCATTCCAACGCCATCGCAACTGCTCCCGAAGACTTCACACCCCAAATTTCCACACACAAATTCAAAAACTACTTCTCCAAAATAGATCAAAATTTCCTCCACAAGCAACCCTACAAAATCGCTTCAAAGTCCGATCCCAAATCCCTTGAAAACCGATTCTCTTCCCCGCTCTCGCTCTACTGTTCTGTATTGTTGCTTGGAGAAGAAGACGACAATTCAACAATGCTCGTGGAGACAAGTGAGAACGCCACATACTAGGGGTGTAGCGCTAAGTGCGAAAGAGGAAATGGGGTGGGAGAAGTAAACAAGTGTGAAAGAGGGAAATGGGCAGCTGGTGCGCCTGCGCTAACTCTGGAGGCTAACGTGGAGTTCGAGCGATGACATGCACGACTCCCACTAAACCCTAAACCCTAAATCCCTTATCCCTTTACAGGCAGGTCTTAGGCCTCAAAAGGCCTCACCATTCTTAAGGGCTGTCTGGGTGCTGAGGGACTCGTCTAGGGGGCGTTATATAGGCCCCACACCCACAATTTCAGCAAATTAATTATGAGCTTATTATTTATGGCCTTGGAGGGGGCGTTAGAGTCGCATTAAGAAATCATGGTCATGGATAAGGGACCTTATCATGGGGTAAGGTGTGTGAAGAAATGGTGGAACTATTGTGATCATGGATGGGGCTTTATCATCGGGTAAGGTTTGTGAAGAAATGGTGGAACTATCATGGCTGTGGATGGGGCCTTATCATGGGGTAAGGTATGTGAAGAAATTGTGGAACAACCGTGGCCATGGATGACGATTGGGTATAATGACTATAAGCTCCTTACCCCTCGGGGCTAAGGTCCTTTGGGTATAGGGAGCTTACCACCATAACAACCTTGATGGGGAACCTTACCTTCTATTTATAGGTGTACAACTACACAAAAACATTTAAGTTTAAATTCAAGTTCATAGACAATGACATGAATTTTGATTTATTTGATGACATTTCTTTGGAGATTATTAAACATTGAACAAAAATGACAAATATGATAATCATTTGTGCTTCAACATGTCAAATTAATCAATAAAATCTGGTTTTGTGAATTAAAAAAATTACATCCATTCAAGTTTGTATGTAAAAAAAACCCCAACACACATGGCGGTACACCTATCATGGATGCCAATGTCATTGGGTTCCTTCTTTTGAATGTTCATATATGATTTATATTAAATTTGGTACATAATTTTAAATTTAGTTTAAGTTCATTCTTAATTAAATTTTATTTTATTCCTAGTTAATTCATAATTAAGTTATAATTAAGTTTGAGTTCACTCCGAGTAAACTCCCAATCAATTTCAAATGAAATCCCAATTAACTCCTAGTGAAACTCCCAATTAACTTCTAATTAACTCCCAAATAATTTCTATTTAAATTTTAGTTAAGTCTTAGTTAAATCTTAGTTGGCTCCTAGTCGTCCCAATTAATTTTTAATTAAGTTTCAATTAACTCATAGTAGACTTTTAGTTGGGAAGGTTCTCAAAAAGCTTCTTTACTCAATGCACATATGAAAGCCTCCTTGAAGTTTCTTTGAATTATGTACCCAAAAGGATATAAATAAAAGTAGGACTCTTCATTTCCTTGAGTATATTCAACACTAATCTTAAACACAATCTTGCATTATAGCCTTGTCATGTTATTTTCATGTTCATATTTGCATGTTTTAGCATAATAAATATCCATTTTCACATTTATTTTGCACATTTTGTGTTCTTGTTTATAGTTCTTGTGTTTTTATATTTGAATCACATGATCTTATTTCATTCCTTGTTTGAAAGTTAGACTTAAACCTTTGCCTTTACCTTTTGTTCTTGTGGTTTCGTGTCCTTAACAACACCAACCCTACATACTACATATGACCACCCATCCCCATGAGCTTATTGTTTGTCATTGCTGACCATAATTCTCCAAGGTTGTTCCCCTAATTTCACAAGTTCAAGTGGACACCATTTAAGTTTTTATTTTTTTGTAATATTTCATTTTTTAGTATAACATATAGTTTCACACATGTTCACACAAAGGGCTTCATACAATGTGAGGTTATCTAAAATGTTTTGAAAAATTGAAAGCATCAACCTTGACTATATTGAAGAGGATGTCAACTATATAAATGTTTATACAAATAAAACACCAATCCAATATGAATTTTGAAACTATTTTTGACATCATGATTTATAGTTGTTTCAAACAATTTCTTACAAGTTTTAATTAGTTTATAATCTATTCATAGAATCAAATTCAATGTTCAATATGTTAGGTTTTGTATTAAATAATTCATACATTCATCCAAACACATTCATGGAACATTACGATTTTTCATATTTCCATCCTTTGGTTGGGTTGTTTTTCTTAATATCCATGTACACTTTTCTTATTGTATTCAACTACATAAGCTTTTGTTTTCGTCTTCATTCATTATTATTTTTTCAATCTTGTTTTTGTTAGATTCAACATTGTATCAAAATGATGGCAAATAAATTTTTAATTTATTGTAAAGTCAATAGAAGTCAAATTATTACAATTTATTTAGACAATAGTCAAGTTTCACACATTAGTTATTGTAATACATTTAAAGAAGCATGGGATGAACTTTTATGACTCTTTGAAGTACAAGATTATGTGATTTAAGTGTATCTAATGGAATGGGTAACATTGCTAAAGATGAAGGAGAAAAATATTGTAATGAAACACATGCATAATTTCAAAAGTTTTTTGAATTGTTGTTTATGGCTAAAAACCAAATGAAAGATGAAGGTGCACAGCTCATGGTAATGTAAAGCATGCCACCTTTTTATTGAAAAAAATTCAGTTCCATAAGAAATCAAAATTTTACATTATAAACATTGACCATATATTTAGTAGATGAAGAAACCTTGTGAAAGGTTTGGACAATAAAGTTATTTGTAAAGGCATGCAAAGATAGCATTGGAACCCTTTTTTTGATCACATAGGGTATGAGATTTTGAAAAACAAGGGAAAAAAATACATTGGGCTTCAACCGGGCATGAAACTTTGTTTAACAACAAAAATTTAGTGCTAAACTATGTTTGCCTTGTCTTTTCTTTACTTGAAAATTTTCAACCAATCATTGCTTCTGCTATGTGTATTGTAGTTGTAAATGGTATTGAACCTTGTGCCTTTAATCTTGAGTTTTAATATTTAATACCCTTATTTAATAACATTTCATGACTTTGCAGACATGTGCCAAGAGGGGATGAAACATCAAATGAAGGGTGCAACTCAGGCCTAACATGGCATGACTTTATAGATAATGCTAATAATGTTGAAATGATGGCAATTGATTCATCAACCCTTGGATTTTAAAAAAGACCTTGGTTTAACAGTAAAAAACCCCATTTTAATTCAAATTTTCAACACCGACAATTTGGCAAACCTACCAATTATCAAAGGGGATACCTTTCAAGACCCCTTTCTTATAATGGAATATAAGATTCAAACTTGCTTTTCAAGACATGTTTTTATTGGGTTAAATATATGCAAAAGAATTGTTGTAAAATATTGGCAAATGAAGCAATTAGGGTGTTTCCTAATAATAACCCCAATAAATAAAAAAGATTTACATAACAACATTGCAAGCACAAACCAATTCCACAAACAATGATTAGATTATTGATTTGAATGTAATAAGGCATATGGCCCATACTTGAATCAAAATCTTCTCACATATGAAGATTAATCAAAACGGCAATTTGTTTATACTATACATGGATCAACCCACAAACTCAAAGGTGTTGCAGAAATCAATGTCATACTTCAAAATTTCATAGTGAAAACCATTTCTTATGCATTTCATGTACCAAAGTTGAAATGTAATCTTTTTTCTACTAAAGAATTGGATGTAGTTAGAGTAAAATTTTGATTACATGACACACAAGCATATTTGTATGATGTAAATAATGAAATAATTGCCACTTGCACCCTTCAAAAATACTTATGCACTTTAGGCCAATTACAATATTAAAATGAAAATGATGTAAAACCAAAAGGCAATGGCTATTACATCTAAAAACACAACATCCATATGGCATAAACATTTGGGGCACATAAAGTCTAAACCAACTACAAGAATTGTTTAATACCCACATGGCTAAACACATTCATTTGAAGAATAGTATACAAGAAATTCCCTTTTGTGAGTCATGCATTTCACAGAAACAACCAAAATTACCATCCCAAAATATCGAACAAATATAGTGTTAGAACTAATACATTGTGATATAAAAGGTCTTTAAACCCAACATTTACTAGTTCCCAATATTTTATCACTTTTATTAAGGTCTTTAGTAAATATACAAACTAGAAATTGTGTCATTTGTAACCAATTCACTTGTAATTAAATGCAATTGGTTATTGTATGCAACTATAAAAGGTTCCATGTGCAACAACGTTTGAAATATGGATGATTTTTTAATCATGTCTTCAACTATGGTATGAATAGTTGTTATTGCATCCTTTGAAATGGATGATTTTTATACTTGATTTTGTGCAAATAAGCTATCATATATATGAATAGTCACATAATCAACCATAAGATTACAATTTGGATGATGTAAACATCCTTCGTTTTTATAAAAAAAAATAGCATTTTTACTCAGTATCCAAAGTTGAAATTCA
Source organism: Sphagnum tenellum (assembly GCA_963921925.1). NCBI lineage: Eukaryota > Viridiplantae > Streptophyta > Sphagnopsida > Sphagnales > Sphagnaceae > Sphagnum > Sphagnum tenellum. Next base: position 5,803,205 of record OY998150.1, on the reverse strand, counting down.
AAAAGATTCAAGGTTCTTTGTGGTTGCTAAAGAAAATTGGTTCCCTATTGACATGTATTTTATGGGTTGTACTTTCCATCTAACTTTCAAAATATTTCATTACTCATCCAATTATCAAGTGGCCACTAAAGCAATGAAAGCATATGTGAATGCACTAAACAAAGCTTGAGATAATGCAATAAACATGTTTAGTGTTTAAGAATTGACAAGTTATGAATGTTGTGATTGATATCATTATTAATAATCAATTATTTTATCAATCACTAACTAGTTAGAAATTAGAACCTTATTATTATTGAAGAAGGATATTTGCAAATATAAAATACCATTTAAAAACATCAACAAAATTCTCCAAGTGCTTTATGTCAACATAAACACAAATGGAATACTTATGTTATGTGTTTAGTTATTTGATATCATGCCATTGTTGTAAAGAAGTGAATGTTGCTCATGTTGGTAATTGGATAAAATTGATTGTTATATGTTAACCACAACAATAAGATAATTGCCAAAACTATGTATGTAAATAATAACCATCTTTTTTTGTAGTACCCAACTTAACACCATCTTTATTTACAAAAGTAATGAAAGTTTTTTTGTAATTTGTAAATTTCAAAAATTGCAAATAGTAAAATAAAATGAGGCTTATGGAATCCCATTTCTTTTAAAATGTTTTATTAGTTTTAATTTGCAAAAAAAATGTTGTACAAAAGGGTGTCAATCAAAATATATATGACACTTAAAATAATTATATATAAATTATATATACATTTGTATAATTATAAGAAGCTTGTCATGGACATCCATGTCACGTTTTTGTTTTTGTTTAATTTCATAATCTGAAATTAAAATTGGGCTTGCCTTTGTTCTTGCTTTGGGTAAAAAATCTCCTAGTCTTAATTGTTTCATGGCCATGACAAAGTTTTGAAATTCAAGTGAATCATCAACACATGTGACATTTCATGGTATTTTAGGGTATTTCGAACTATTTTTTTCATCTAGAAAAAAGAATGCAAAATGGGCCTTGTAGAGACTTCGTCCAACACAATATTTGGAAGGAAAAGATAAATATGACCAAAAAAAAAAAAGAGTTTATGATATTGTGGGCATGGATTTTGTTACTCTCACTTTTGTAAAATCAAATATTTGGATTTTTGAAAAAAAGAAAAGAAAAAATAGTTAAGTTTATAGTTATAAAAAAAATCCAAACATTTTCCTAATATTTCTGTATAAAAAAATGACACAAAAATGTCACTGATTCCAAGGTATATTTTTGGCTAATTGTTTAATTTTGAAAAAGAAGGTAAATAGGGGCTCAACATAGATTTGGTCCATCTTTCAATATTTACATAATAAAATGGGAAAGAGAATTGAATCGAAAAGAAATTATAGAAAAGAAAAATGGTCGTCTCTCTCACACGTTCAAACCCCTAAAACCCTAAAACCTCGCCTAAACCCTAAAATATTTTGGGAGTGAATTTGCGAGCGTGCTCGTGTGCGCGTGCCTGCGCTTTTTGTGTCTCTGTTTTTCTGCACAATTTGATCACTTGTTGTGTTTTGTGAAGTTCAGATCTCCGAGACTCCTCCGATTGTGCTGGTTTTTGTAGCATTTCAATTTGCGCTTTTGAACCTAAAAGCTAGTCAACCCGGGAAGGGGGAATTGGGAACTAGAAGATGTGTTGTGACTTGCTGCAGCAAGTGAGCCGTGACAGTTAGCTGTGTGTTCAATCTGTTGACAGCGAGAGAGAATCGTGCACATGTGGTTTTGTTGTGCGGTTTCATTTATAGAGAGAAAGAAAGTCAGTGATAGCTTGGAAGGTTGACGCAGGCAGACAGAGAGAGGCAAAGAGATTTAGAGGAGAAGAAGAGTAAAAGAATATGGGCAAGAAGCAGAAGAAGCCCGGGAAGGGTAAGGAGAAGACGGAGCGCAAGACGGCCAAAGCCGTGGAGAAGAGAGCCCGCCGAGACGACAAGAAGCTCTCAGAGGAAGATGACATTGACGCTATTTTGGTACTCACTTACTCATTGCTTCGCGAATTTTTGTTCGTGTCGTGATTTTTCAGGTGCCATTGGCCAAGTATCCTGGAATTTTCAAGCTCCCTACGGCGAGCTTTCGCTAGATTTGAAGTAGCAAGAAACCCTAAAACTCTCCCTGTATCTCTTTGCAAAATACATGGGAGAGTTTTAGGGTTTTAGGGTGTTTTCAGTTTTAGGGTTGTCATGAGCTTCAATAGATCGGAAAGTTCATCATGGGAATGTTGAAGGAGTTTGCATTAGTATCCTGTTGCTTTTGCTATCTCTCTGTGTTAATTGAACCTGTTTTCAATGAAAATCGACGTGCAAAATATATGTGTGGTATTGTCACCAGGCCAAAATTCAGAAAGAGGAGGCCAAGAAAGTTGCAGTTCATGTGGATGAGAATGTGCCTGCACCATCACCCCGCTGCAATGCCTCTGTAAATCCCTTCTCTTCTCTCAATTATTTCTTCTTCTTCCTCATTTTCTCATTTGTGGAAGACAGAAAAATCACTTTCCCAATCCAGGAACATTACACCCTTCAAATATGCAGCAGAGGAGGCCTCCCTTCAACTAGTAACATTCTTTGGGGAAAGTAGTAAAGAGGGACTGGTTTTGTTTCTTGGTTTGCAGGTGACAGTCAACCCTTTGAGGGAATCTGAACTGATCTTTTATGGTGGGGAGTATTACAATGGGGACAAGGTGAGTTGTAACTGGAACTGTGTTTTTTTTGGAAGAACCATCTAAAACTGAGCCAGTGTTTTGTGCAGGGTAAGTGGGTTTGTGGTGCAAAGGATGAATATGGAATTTCTTGCTAAGCTATGTTGGTGGATTTGGTTCTGAAGGGATATGGGTCAGACTTTTGTGTATGGTGATTTGTACAGATACAATGTGGACAAATGTGAGTGGAAGCTGGTGTCCAGTCCCAACAGTCCTCCTCCTCGCAGTGCCCATCAAGCTGTTGCCTGGAAGAATTTTCTCTTTGTTTTTGGTATGCCTTTGCAGTGTTCTTCATCCCTTTTCTGAATCAAGCAAGAATAGTGTGGGTTCTTGAGGGCTATTTTCTGACCTCCTGTTACTTCTGAGTATAGATTTCTTACACAGGTGACTTAGTATTTATGATTTACTTTGAGAGAGTGCTCTATGGTGGAGGTATGGGAATTGTGAAGTGCTATTTGGGTACATTCAAAAGGTGGCATACATCCTGTTGAATTGAGGATGGTGATAGGTTGGTGACACAGTCAAACATTTTCTCATTTTGCAGTCAAGGAGAGAGTTTAGGACCAAATCATTGTTTTCAATTCATTTTCTTTTCTGCTGCACTATGGTCATCTCATGTCTTGCACATTCAGGTGGTGAATTTACTTCTCCAAATCAGGAAAAGTTTCATCACTACAAGGTAAGTCCTCCTTTCCTGAATACAAGAGGTATTGGACCATTTGGAGGTAAAATGTCTAACTAGCTGATGAATTCTGTGTGAGTTAAGGCCTGATTGCTTGATTTAATGATTCTTCTCACTGCAGGACTTGTGGCGACTAGATCTCAATACAAATGTGTGGGAGCAACTAAACCTTAAAGATGCTCCAAGTCCTCGGTCCGGTCACAGAATGGTAACATGTAATCCTGGGTCAAATTGATTCCATGCTTGAAGTTTTGTGTGAGAGATGGTAAAAATAAATAAGTACTGTCAGAGTTTTTTTTTTGCATTTGGCATCTTCATTCCTAGTGGTAGTCTCTCATTATTTTCACCTGGAATTAAATCAGGAATGTTCTTCTGTCTCTTCTGATTATACTTGTGGTGTCTTGATGAAGTCTTATGACTCTGCTCAATTGGATGGGTTTTGCAGGTGTTATACAAGCACAAGCTCATCTTATTTGGTGGTTTTTATGATACTTTGCGTGAAGTCAGGTGATACTTTCCCTGTCTTGCTGTGTGATCTGGTTTGTGCTGTTATTGTGATTTTTTTCTTGACTGATCTATCAGAAGGAAAGCACCCATCTCTTGTTTCTGATGTTTTCCACTTCAGCATGTAACACAATGAGTGCAGGTATTTCAACGATCTTCATGTGCTTGACCTTGATGATTATAAGGTACTTGCCTCCTGTCCTAACCTGTCCAAGAATCCTCAGTATTGTGGTGACAAGAGGAAGTGTTGTTGAAGCACACAAACAAAAATAATGATAGCTTTCTTTCTTTGCCTTTTTTGCAGTGGCAAGAGATAAAACCAAAGCCGGGGGCTTCCTGGCCAAGTGCAAGGAGTGCCTTCCAGTTTGCAAGTTTACTTGATGAGGTATGCGCACATGCGGTTTACTTACTGCAGTCTGCACTGATTGCTAGAGTTGTAAACTTCAGTTTGGTTGCTCTCTTCTTTTCCTCTTTCCTTCTCTGCTTCTTTCTTTCTGGTCGTCTTTATAAATCTCATTGGTCATTGAGTTAGCTTCAGGCTTGTTGTGTAAGTCAAAAAGATTGCACTTTGGTCACCTATTGAATGTGCTAAGCTCTAGGAAGCTCTGTTTGAAACTGCAGGTTTTCCTGTATGGTGGGTACTTCAAGGATGCCATGGCTGATAAAGATGGGTCTGAGAAAGGTGTTGTCCATGCAGACATGTGGACGTTAGATCCCCGGACTTGGGAGTGGAATAAAGTGAGTTCTGCAGTTTTAACTTTTTCGTTTGCAATCAGCTCCTGTGTGATGAATATTTGCTTCAAAGTTGCTGAGATTGCACTGTTTTATCTAGGTCAAGAAACTGGGAATGCCACCAGGGCCAAGAGCAGGGTTCTCTATGTGTGTGCATAAGAAGCGTGCCATTCTTTTTGGTGGGGTGGTTGACACTGAAGTTAGAGGTAAGACTAATCACTTTTCCTGAGTAGTGCAAGAATCAGATCTCAGATCCTAATGAGAAAAAAAATACTTAAATCTTTGATTGCTCCCACTTTGTACTCCAGATATTTAAAAGTGATCAAACTTCCTTGGAGATGGTGTGATTGTGCTGTGTAGGAATGAGCAAAGTTTGTAGAAAACTTCTTTAAGAAGACAGTTTTGGTGTTTGTGAAGTAAATGTATGCAGTAGTCAGCATTCCAGATAGGTGAAAGTAAAATGGGTTGGTTTGTGCAGAAGTATTGCAGAGTACATTCATAAATGAGATGTATGCATTTCAAATGGACAATCGCCGATGGTGGGTTTTATTGCTTGGACTTCTTTCTTCTCATGACTAGCCTCTGTGAATTCTGAAAGTATTTTTCTTTTGCCCACTCCAATTGATCTTTTGTGTGTCTTGTGCCTGTACCCTTTTTGAAGCCCACTGGGTCCTTGTTTGTTTGTTTTTTCAACCATTGTTTGTTATTCTATGTTTTCTCTTCTTATTTCACATACTCTTTTGTTTTTTCCTTTTGTTTTCCCTCTACTGTTCTATTTGTTTTTCCCCCCTTTGGTGTTAATTGACAGCCAGTATCATTCAAGTCTTCCTGTTGCTTCTGGACTTGCAACAGAAACTCAGTACCGTAGGGGCCAGTGGTTACAGTGCCTATATGCACTGTAGGGAGCTGATGAACTCATTGCAGAAGTTGTGATGGATAAGTTGCTATCCTGACAATTGTCCCTGAACAAGTCAGGGACTGTTACTTTTGTTCATACTGCGAGTCTTCTTGTGCTGCAGTTTTAGTTCTACCCTTCTTGTTTTTTTTCTTCCCAGTTCTTGAGTCCTTATCTGGCAGTCTTTCTTTGACTTCAAGGAAAAGTTTAAACCTTGTCCTGGCGTGGGTGTGGAGATTTCCTGATTCTCATGAGTTATGAATCATTGTGTGCTTATACCTGCCCCTAGTCCAAAATGGGTTTATGATCTTGAGTTTGCTGGGTTTGGAATACTTGTAACAACAGCTTGTCTATATAACTGATCAAAACTCAGAGAATATGCCCAAGATTTGGAAGAATACTTGAGGGTTTAAATCCTTGGAGAGACAGGTTTCTAATTTTGACGAAGCTTTTGAAAAACTTGTCAGACTAATGAGATCAGGTGCTCTCCATTTGTTGAGAACAATTTTGAGTTGGTTTCAGTGTTGATTCTTGTCAGGTATCCATTGGAGCTACGTAAATTGAAGATTCCAAAAGGCAAGGTACTTTGGTGGATGGACTTCATTACTATATGTTATTAGTATTCAGACAGATTGACACCATGTTTTCACTTGCTGTGTGAAGTTTTCATGTGTCAGAATCTGAAGGCCTTTTAAGTCTGTTTTTATGTGTGCCTAATTATTTCAGGGTTGCTAATCAGTTCAAAGCAAAAGTGTGGCCCTTGTCTTCCTTTGTTTTGTGTGGTTTGGAAGTTCTGTAAAAACTGGTAAAATCCCAGGTTTTATAAAATACAGTTAGTACTTCTTCTCCAACAGAAGTTTCTAAGTGCTGTAAGCTTCTTCTGTAAAGCTTCCCTGCCAGTCAGCAGTGTGACCTTCAGGTTGCTGGATTTGCAGAAAGATGCTGTCCCTTGTCAGAATTATTGGGTTTCCAAAGACTTCCCAGGATTAGTTTTTTCTACTGAATTTGGAGTACATATAGTCAGGTTGTTAGGTTCTTAACACTTCTGTGGCTCAAGAGAGTTCTTCATAGCTGAAATGGTGAACTTAATTGGTCTTGTTGAGAGGAAAGGTTACTCTTTGTTTCTTTTAAATTGAACTAGAGGTTGGCATTGACAAAAGTAATATTGCTGGTTGGCATTTCTGCCTTTGGAATATTGGAAATCATTAACTCAAGGGCTTCTTCATCTTGAGTGGGGGAGCTTTTCAAAGGCAACTTTTGCACTCAAAAGATCATGCTTGTGAAATTTCTATGTTGTTTCTTTCCTCTTCCTTGATTTTTCTTCTTTGTGTGACTCCTCCTTCCTCTTGGTTTCATCTACTATTTCTCTTTAATGTTTTGTTGAGCTACTCAGCTTCATCAGGGAGTCTTCCATTACAGCTGGTTGTCACAGTAACTCAGCATGGTAGTTTAATTTCTGACATTGATCTTCACCCACTGCCTGGAGCTGATTGATGTCAGTGGGGATGTTATGATAGCCAGTTGCTGTCGTTGAAGGTTTAGGGTTTATGAACACACATGTGGATGCTGCTGTTGTTCAAACCTCTCCTAAGTTGTTTTCTTTGTTTGTTGGGTTGGTATCTCCTTGTTTCTTTTCAGTGATGCCTTGTCCCAATCTGAAACTTCTATAACCATTGGGTACCTCTCAATTGTGTTCAGCTTGACTTCAATCATAGGTTCTCAATACTAGTTGACTCTTGGATGTTAGATTCATGACAATGGAAAGACCTTTTCTTACTGCAGTTCTGTTAAACATTATTATATCCTCTTGGCTACTTCAGAAGATTCCAAGTAGGATGATCATTGATATGTCTCAACCTTGCAGGCAAGTTCACAGCTTGAAGCTGTAAAGAGTGAGGATCTAAAAGGGGGAAGCAGACCAAAGCGTAAAGCCAATGGTACAGAAATGGTGGCCTCTCATGATCCAGATGTTGCTCCCATGGACACTGCTGATGATCAACTGGATGATGATGCTATTGTGGTGGATAGTGAAGGGCTTGCCAAGCGAATTGAAGGTACCATTCTTGATGGAGACAAGGATGTTGGTGAGGGGGATAATAGCAGGGAGTCAGAAGGTGACTCTGTAGCATCAAATCCCTCACCTGAATTGTTGGTCCCTGAGCTCAAGGTGACTCTTGAAACCTGGTGTGCCAAGTCTCAACAACAGGGTTGCTCTCATTGTTGTCCTTGCTCTACAGAGGCAATTTCCAATTCAATCACTTGATGCAGTTCATTATGCTTCTCAGTCCAGGTTATCAAGCCCTTGATTTTTTTAGCTTCCAATGCCATTTTGCAGGTAGTGAAGCCATGTGGCCGGATCAACTCTTCTATGGTGGTAGGTCGAGATACACTTTACCTATATGGAGGCATGATGGAAGTTGGAGACAGAGAAGTGACTCTCGATGATCTCTACACCTTGGACTTGAACAAGCTTGATGCCTGGAATCTGGTTATTGAGGTAAGTCCTTTTACTGTACAGCAAGCTTCCAAACTGATGAAGAGATCTGCTACTAGTAAGATCTTAGGTGTTGCCAAGCTTATAAGGTTATTACTATTATCTGGTTGTTAATGACCACTTCTTCAAACTTCAGTTTTGTGCAGTTCTTTGAAATGTTGCAATTGATTATTCTGTCATCTAGTGTCAAGAAATTGCTTTTCTTTTCTTTTAAACCCAGTTAGGAGGTTGATATTGGTTGCCTCTATAAAAGTCTAAATTCTAGTTGGATGTTGAATTTTGTGGGCCCCAGGCTACAAAGACAGATTGGGTTGAACCAGATGATGATGATGATGATGATGATGATGAGGACGAGGATGATGAGGATGATGAAGATGATGATGAAGAAGATGAGAGTGGATCTGAAGAGGATGACGATTACATGGATGATGATGGTCATAAAGTGGGCACCTTGCAACTTAATTAGTTTGTGCTAAGTGAAGTACTTTTTGTTCTGATTAGGGCAGGAAATTTCTCCACTATCATGGATTTCCTCACACCCATAGCTGACTTTTCCAACCTACTGGAATGAAAGATCTTAAACAGCAGTAATCCCAAGTGCATTTTGGACTCATATCAGTGCCAACTTGCAGGTCAGTAATGGAGGCTCAAGTTCAACTCGCTCAGCAGCTGAAGCAGCAGCAGCAGTTCTCAGAGGGGAAGGGAAGAAGCTTCAGCGGAAAGACAGGAAGGCAGAGATCAGTAGAATACGTGCTGAACTTGGTCTTGCTGACTCAGGGCGAACTCCTAATGTATGTTGCAGCCCTACCTTGATTTTCCCTGATTGCAAAATTTGAGGGTGTCTTGCATATTGAAGTGACATGTGTCAATTTGGATATGGCAGCCAGGAGAGAGTTTGAAGGATTTTTTTGCACGGACCAGCATGTACTGGCAGATGGCAGCATATGAGCATACTGCACATACAGGTAAGGAGCTCCGCAAGGATGGATTTGATTTGGCTGAAGGCCGCTACAAGGAGCTTCGCCCTGTCTTAGACGAGGTTTGTGTCTCCTTCTCTGCTTCTTCACAATTCAGTGATGTGTACATATAGATTGCCCATTTTGTATTTTGTGCTTGTATCTTGATAATGCCAAAAATGCTTCCAGGATGGGCTAAACTCTCTGTTTTCTCTCTTGCCTTGTAAAAGAAGACTTCTCAATTTGTCCTATCCTTGCTTCCAGATTTAGAGGCAGAGGTGTGTGTAAAAACTATTCAGCAAAGTGTGGGTTTTGCTTGGCAGTTGGAGAAGCTAGAAGCAGAGCAGAAGGCAGTTGAGGCAGAGGAGGCTAAAACTATGGCTACACGCAAAGGCAAGGAGAAAGGCAAACGATCTGGAGCCAACAAGAGGTAGCATCAACTGTTTTGCCAAGATATATATACTTGGGCAGTTCTCACAAGACAAGGACAAAGAGGTCCTAATAGAGTTCAGCAGTTAAGTTAAAATACACTTAATGCACTGCCTTCAGATCTGAAAGTGTGTAGAGGTTGTGAAATGTTTAGGTGGAATTCAGAATGAGTTTTCTGGTCTGCTGTGACCATTTTTGTTATGCTTTGCAGCTGTGTGCTGCAATTTCAATCATTTACCGATCCTAGTGTGATGCTTCTTAGTAGATAGTGCACATGACTCCCTGTGACTGGTAGTCAATGATGATGTTGGTAAACCTCACGTCAGAAACAGGGCCCACATATCAGCCAGTCTTAGGGGTCCCCCCATTCATTGCTGTTCCAATGGAGTCACACCAAAGGATAGATCCAACTGACCACTTTGTCCAATGGAGAGTTTGTGGATAAGTGGGTTGTAGTTCTGTGACCAGTTATGAGTGGTCACTAGTTTTTGCACTGGGTATTTCTGTGGCATCCATTTCATGACCCTTGGTGCAACAGCTAGTTTGTTTTCTATGTATCATGTGTCAAATGATAAGGTAGATCTTAAAAAGGCCCTTCCATTTCCTGCCCATGCATTCGACAATAATATATGTGTTCTTTTGACCAAGTCATCACAGCTTTTGCATGCTTTTGTTGCTTGCTTACTTCCTTTTCTTTTTGTTTTCCCCTTCATGGAAGGGAACCTTCTGAATGGACTTCCCTTGCTTGGCATGTATGCAACTGAACTTACAGGTACTAGAGTGTTTCCAGTGTTTGGATTATGTGACCCAATAGCCACCCACTGACCTGTGCACCACATCCATTGGAAAACCCAGCATGACGAGGTTGTGGATGAAATGCTGCATGAAGTTAGTTCCTGAAAAAATGGATTCTTTGTGACAGTACAATTATATTGTTCCATAGTCTCTCCCTTATTGGCAGAGTAGATTGGAAAGGAAAAAAAAACTCATGAGATGAACCCAGTGACCCCCTTGGATGCTGGGTCATTGCCCCAACTAATGTCAGGGGCTTGAATTGTGGGGACGTTTTTAGTGTCCTTTTGGTTTGGTTTGATTTATTTGCTATGATTTTTAAGGCTCATTCATTACCCATGACTTTCATGCACGTTGTTTTGTGTGTTTGGCCTTGGGTTTCCTCTCATCTCAAGCTAAAAACAATTTATAGATCATCATCATCATCATCATCATCATCACCAATGGAGGTTTTACTCGGTCCAAACATATCAACTGGGATTTGGATTGTTGGGTTTTTTCAATTCCAATACACATGAAGAAGCAGATTGTTGGGTTTTTTCAATTTCAATTCACAATTTACAAGAGAAAGTAGTAAATTCAGGTCATTGATTGAAGAAACAGATTGTCTGGTTTTTTCAATTTCAATTCACAATTTACAAGAGAAAGTGGAAAGTCGGGTCATTGATTGAAGAAACAGATTGTTGGGTTTTTTCCAATTTCAACTCACAATTTACAAGAGAAAGTAAATCTAGTGTTGGGCCCATTATTGAGTTTTGACCCAGTTATCAACTTGTGTAGAGATAACCTACCACCCAATTATTTATTTATTTATAAAAATCAATCAATAACCTAACCTCTTAGTAATAAATTTTCAAATCTTAATAACCTGCCCATATGACCTAATTGTCATCCAAGAAGGTTATCAATTTTTTAAATGTTAAGCATGTTTATGATATTAAATAAAAATACAAAAAAGAAATTTTCAATTCAAAAAAAACTCTTTAACCAAGTAATAACTAGTAGAATAGCTGGGTTATCAAAAGGATATTTGATAACCTACCCTTATGCATATCCGATGGCTATTACTCAAAATATTGATAAAAGCACCCTTATGCATAGACCCCACGGTTATTAACCAAAATACTAACAACCTCATTGGGCACTCAATTTTATTTTTATTTTTTTTTAAAAAGAAAAATAATAACCGACCCATCGGTTATGAAAAAAAATCAATAACCAGCCAACACTGGTCTAATCCTTCTAACTAATTAAGACTGAAAAACTGAAAATCACTTTAAGGAAATGATCCTCCTTAAGAAAAAATAACAACAAAGGGCATATATATATGTGAGTGTTGGACGGGTATCAACTTTTGATTAACATACCAGACTGGTCTTTGTATTGGGGTTTCCTTTTTCTCTTTTCCCCATACCCGGCAGGTACACTGGTATGGGTATAAGAAGGTTGGTATTGCCTCAGGTGATACTTGACTGGTAGGTTCTTCAATATCAGTATTGATACCCAGTACCATATACCCAGGTTGCACCCTATATACCAATACAACACTGATATACATACACACATAGTATACATACATACACATACATACATACATACATGGTTCCCTTCAATTACACTAACAAATGAATGGGGGCAGGTCTTTTCATAGTAGTGAAATTAGGATATGAATTTCAAAGGCCCTAAACCCTAAACCCTAAACACCAAGCATTTTAATGCAACTCCACCATTGCTGGAGCAAGCCAGTTGAGTGTGCAATAAGTTTCATTCATGGGTTTCATTTCATGTTCCTACTCCCAATTCTGAGAGTGAACCAACACCCCACCACCAATACACCATCCATTGGATGCCCATTATGACTCAGTCGTGGATGAACATCACCTTGAGTTAACATCTCTGGTTTCACCTTGGTTAACTCATTCTGGTCAGAAGTAGGTCCTTATACATAGATAGGTACATAGGTAGGAAATCTGGGTGACTTACTAAGTAAGTACATAGATGGTCCATAGTATATATATATAGTTCATACATAGTTTATAAGGGCTCTTTTTTTTCACCACCTACTTACCCTAAACCCTAAACAATCCACAAGGATTGGCTATACCTGTGAGCCATTAGAGCATCTCCAACGGGTGCTCAGTTTGTGACTCCAGACAGTAAAATTTATTGCGAAAAAGTCAAAATGTGCTGGTTTAGCTCAGGAAATTGGTTTTTCTGCACCAAATTTGTCCAGCTTGCCGTAGATGGTAAATGGCGCAACACAGTTGTGCACCTCCGAAAAAGAGTGTGATAAATTGGACCTAACAGCAGCTCAGTATTTCTGATTGGTCGATCATAATGATTGGTCCCGGTGGTTGGCTGTTAGTAGTCCTCACCTATTTCCAGTTACAGTTTTATTGGTGGGGTTGCCAAAAAAAGAAAAAAAAAAGGTAAACTTAGACATTTAATTTTATTATCCAGAGTGACATACTGAGCACTGGTGGTGATGCTCTTTACCCCTGGGGTTTTGGGTGCCACTTTTTGTTCAACTGAAACAGCAGTTGAAGAGTATCAAATCTTCAGCAAAGATTTTTGCCTTCATATATTTGTCAGAACCAATCTGTTTCTACCAACTTCTAAAAAGGGGGGCAAAAAATCCAATAAAAACCTGATGGCCGGAACCATCACTTGGAAGACAAAATGGGAAGAAGGCTAAAGAAAGGTCAAAAGACGCCCAGCCTGCAAAGAACCAAAGAAAGGAAAGAGGATTGTTTTAAACCTTGAACTCTTTCTTCTTCATGATGAAGAAGAGTCTAGACTTTTGTTTTTTGTGTGGAAAATTACAAACTATTGACATTCTATAATACTTTATAGTCTCCACATTGACAAAATGAATTAATTTTTTTTTTCAAAAAATGAATTCGTTTATAAAATTTGAAATGATTGAATTTTCTATTATCTATTATGATATTGTCATATGAGTAGTGAAATTATTCAAAGTGTAGCCTATGATAATTATGATGATTTTCAACATGTCAACTTCCTACTTTCATAAATTTTGGTTTCACTATTTTGATGATTATTTAATCACAAATCTGACCTTAGGGTAAGGTAGTGCTTTCCGTGATTTCTTCTCCAAGAGGAAAGCACTTGGAGAAATTGCCTTCTGTATATGGAAGGCACCTTACATCCATGAAGATAGGAGCGACCTTACTACACCTACTCCTTAAGAGTGAGAGGGAAATTTTGCCAAATTTTAGGTGTAAAATCTTTCTCACTATGACAAAAGAGCCCTTCCTAAAAATGGAAGGCCTTGGCATTTCTCGAAGGTCAAATTTTGCTTTAAAATGTGCCGTCCAAATACACTAGTAAATTTTTAGCAGCTCTTTACAATACATGTTAAGGTTTGTCTCATGCTTTATGATGGGTAAAGCCCAAAAGCCTATGGGTGAGGAACATACATTCTCCAAATGTGGGACCTTAGACCCCTTCTTTTGGGAAATGCCCCCACCCAAAAAGGTTTTCTCACCTAAATGGAAGAAAGTTCACATGTGAAGGGTGGAAGGTCTCTTCGATGGATGAATACATCCAAAAACTAGATGACTAAAGTTTCCAAGTGAGGTTTTGGGTGACGAATATGAGAATGAACTCCATTCATTCTTCTCTTAACCGACCGACCCACCCATTGATATAGAACCCCTTTTACATTTTGTTAAAGGAATTTGGATGAGAGGGTGTTGGTAGCAATCTCTATTATGATAGTTGTTCCATAGTTCCCAATTGTGTACTTGTGGCTTTGGGAGAGCACATTTAATTCTATCATTTATTCAATGACTTTCAATAATTTATTCAATTATGGCCCGTAGCCAAAATCATCATATTCATAATTGGCAATCATTTTATGGGTTTGTTTTTATGAATAATTTAAGAAGCTCTCGTAGAAAACATGGTCATTTTATTTAAATCTCAGTCTTCATATCACATTAGCGTAGCTTGTGCTGTTGGCCCAAGTGTGAGCTGGTTACCCAATTCTTTTTTCCTTCCAACACCATTTATATAATTGAATTGAATTTTCAATTCAATATTTATTCAAAATCTGATATCTCCCACACCTTACATTTTTAAAAAAATTCCAATTTACCTTCATTAAATCATACTTGCTGAGGGCTTTCCAACAATACCAAAAGAGTGTCCACATTCCCACAATAATTTTTAGTTTAGATTTAAATAAAAATTTTGTGAAAATTTTGTTCAATACAATAACTTTTGCATTGTAAGTCAAAACATTATGAAACCAAGTTAGTGCACCCCTTCTCATTCAGGGCTTTCCAAGGGTACCAAGAGCACACCAAGAGGTGTTGGGATTCAAGAGATCTCAATGTGACAAACAAAACAAACAAACAAACAACCTTCCTTCATAGGTAGATTTTTAAACTTACTTTTATATTCTACCTTCTAATAACTTATCATTAGTCATAATGCAAATCAATGTAAAGTCCAAGTATTATATAAAAAATTAAGTATATGAGAAGGATCCCTTCTTGTTTTTTTGACATTAGCCTAGCCTAACTACTTAATGGCCTCATTCATTTAACATCTCAAAAGCATTAAAGGACCTAACTAGAATCACTCTCCTATCTAGAGTTTTTTTGTGGTGTTTTTTTTTTTTCATTTTACGTTTTACAAAAAAAAAAAAAAAAAATTAAAAGGCCCAATGATATGGTCAAAGGTTTTTTTTTGCAAAAACATTTGCCAGATTTCTAGGAAGAAAGCTATGGAATCACCCCCAAAAATGGCAATTTTTTGCAAATTTCTAGCTCTCATCCTAGAAAATTCTGAAATTTAGATAATAGGTTCTAGTAGGTTGCCAAAATATAATAGGATTCCTAATTTTTCTACTTATCTATTTGTCTTGTAACTAGATTTAGTTAAATCCTCTTGTGGCTAATTGTGACTTTGGGTGCGACTTCAAAAAATTGTTTTGAAAAAAACCTTATTCCTATGAAAATAAACATACAATTTCTTAAAGTGCCTAACTTATACAAACATGTAAAAAACTGAAAATATTTTTCTAATGCAATTTGTGAGCACATCTAAAGGTATAATCACATGTTGTTTTGATGGTTACATGATTTTCCTTGTAAGTAGTCACCTTACATGGTTTAGCTTGTAAAGGTGCATCCTTATGGGTTGCCTTTTAAGGAATCGATTTCTTTTCTTTTCAAGGATTTTCTTTCTTTCTTTCTAGAGATCTTTCTTTTAATTTATTTTTTAATGAAGCAAGTAATATTTCAAAGCACAATCAATAACAAACATATGAAAATTGGAAGAAAAATAAAATCAATGAACATTCTCTCAAATTCAAATCAAAACAGAAGTGTCAATTTTATTTTCAAATGAAAGCGTACCTATCTCAAATGACTATTATCACTATCATCAACTTTACTAAGTTTTGTTTCAATAAACTTGAAGCTTACTTAGGGAGCAACAACAACAATTTCATCAAATTTATAGAGAGAAAAAGCTTACTTGGAATCATCATCAACAACAACAACATCAAAATTGGCTAAACCAAAATATGTACTTCTTTAAATTAGAGGAGATAGTTTTTCAAGTTCATGATTTATAAGTTTTTTCCAACATTGATGCAAAGAAGAATGCATAGTCCTCACTCTTGTCACATCACACACAAGGGAAGTGCAAAAACATAAATATGTATAAGGAACATTTCATCAAACTTGGAGTTGGATTTCATCAAGCATTAGTTGATTTAGATGTACACGTACATCGTTTGAGATGAAGAAATTGGTAGGCATTTCAAATAAATACATTTGCAATGTGCACAAATCTACATGTGAAATTTGCATCATACTTCGTAACTTTACATAGGCAATTTCATATGAATGTAATAAAGTGCCTTGCATAATTGGAAAAAATCATGAACAACCACTTCTCAAACTCATAAATCCCAAATGTCTTCTATTGGAACATGTAACACACAAGAAAATATTCAACAAAAAACTTGGGTTTTGATACCAAATGATTGCAAAAAGTATTCACAACAACATGAACAATATGTAGAACAATATAGTATTTTTAGAAATGGGATGTAAAGACCATGAGAGTTTCACTTTAACCAAATACAAATCTGGGAACCTAGTGCTTTTATTCAGCCCCTAAGCAAATTAATATGCATTTGTGGTTGCATGACAAAGGAAGATGGGTTAGTGTAAGGAGTATGATTTAGCCTAGAAATAAATTCATCTATCTTGCTCCACAAAGATGGAAAAGTAGGTAATATTTCAAAACACAATCAATAACAAACATATAAAACATTTTTAAAAAATCAAATCAAAGGTCAAAAGTATGATCAAATAAAAACAAAGTGTCAATTGTATCTTCAAATGAAAATGAAGTCCTCAAATTGCATCCTCAAGTAAAAGAAAAGGACTTTGTGCTAAATTATTATCAACCTTTTGTTACAAAGAGAATTATTGTGCAAAATGCACAAAATTCATTAATCAATGAATTTTCCATGTTAATAGTGCTATTGTATATGCATTGTCGAAGTTGTAATATTATTATTGTAAATATTTAAATATTGCCAAAATTACTTAGAAGAATCATCATTATTGTCACCAAGATTTTCATTTCTAGGAAAAGAAAAAATCCCATCATGAACCTTAACGGCTTTCAAAAAGTCAAATGCAATGGATGGTTCCATAATTATGACTTTCATATTGCAATTTTATAGATTGTGTAATTATTGGCCCATCAATTGTGAAAATGACTGTGAATTGGATGTTTATTTCATCAAAGGAATTAAACCATATCACTTCATCATGGTAGACATTGCTTTGACACTAGAAGGACATTACCACCATCAACAATGAATACATGATCATCTAAAGAAACATCACTTACAATAGGTTTATTTGAAACGCAAACTATTTTGCTTTTAGAATCACTTTCAAAAGCCTTCTTTGCAATTATAGTAAATTTTTTTTAACAAACCTTGAGTTTAGATTCTTGGAATGCATGTTTTTTGGCCAATTCTTGAAACAAGAACATCCTAATACTACAAGGGCTTCCCATTGATAGTTTCATTATAAATAATTTGCTGCAAGATTAATAACAACCTTATTGGTTTGATTGCATTTAACATAAGACTTTACGTCATGATGCCCAATAATTTTGATTCCTTGTTCAATAAGGACTAGTGTTTATTCTACTTAAATCATTCCTACACCCCTACTAATTATTAGTGATTCTCTTGTCCTTGAAGTCAAGATCCCATGTCATCACCTTTTTCGTGGAAACAAGAATACTTTTGCATATTCTAGGAATTAGCAAAAGAAGATGTGAGCTACTCCCATCCAATGTCCAAAGAGGGTAATGGTGCATCATTATCTTGTATATGTGGTTCACATCAAGATTAGGACAAATTGAGAAGAGTTCATTTATTTTTATAATATACATTGATTAACATTAAGTTTCCAATTTTTAGAAGGCCTAATGAATGAGTACCTACACATCTAGATTTGTAATATCCATGTAAAAGGCAACAAAATATACAAAACACACACACACAAGAGATCAATATAATGGTTATTCAAGAATTCACTACAACCATCATTGTTTTTAAAAATAAATCAGAATCATTAATATTTTTCACCTCAACTCCAACTCGTATAAAAAAGTTCGTTGAACAAAAGTAAACAAAATGATAATTAACACCAAAAGCCATGTTGATAGATGTCATTTCTAAATGAAACATCTAAACTTCTTGATTGTAATTATGTCATTTTTGACATGCACTCTACCCAACCTTGCAACAATAAAACACATGATAGATTCATCAACAACAAGTTTGACAAGCTAGTATCAAACATATGTTAAGATGTTTAATGAAATAGGAGGTCTAACTCTGAATTTAACAATTTTAGAAGTCTTCACATCAACAAATTAGACACCTAATGGCACAAATCATGGTCTAAATCTTGTAAGACACACATTAGATTATAGGAATCCACAAATATATATAGCAATGAAGCAAAACATAATAGAAATAAGGAGAGAAGCTCATGTAGTTGGCATGTATAGAAAGCCATCTTTTTTTGTCACCTATAACATAAACATTGTAAGCATACCAATAAATGGCTTGACATCTTCCATTTGAAATAAGTTTTCAATCAAATGTTTTGTAGGAAAACCTTTGAAAAATCTCCATTCCTCAAATGCATTTTGTGCATAAACATTTACTTATTTGTTACGACATCTACCACCAATAGTTATGTTCCACAATTTTAGTGGATCAACCCATTTGAACTAAAAGAGTGTTCTTCAACAATATCAACAACTGCTTTGTTGAAAATAATATCTTATGTTGGAACAAAATCTTCGTGTATATAATCTTTGTCACAAAGATCATTAACAAGTTTAAAGGTTTCCTCTACAATAAAATGATTATAAAAATGGTCATAAACCTCACCATTGCATGCAATTGCAAATTTTTCTTGAATTCCTCCCTTTAACAAAACAACAATCACAACAAAAAATTGATCATCAGATGAATTATTAATTGCCATTGCACCTTGATTGATGATCGAAACAACTAGAGAAGACTCATGAGCAATAAATGATTTCACCATATGAGATATTACTAAAAATAGTTATTTCATAAAATAGATTTTTTGTAGAAGGTTAATTAGTAGGAGAGATCATTGTAAAACATTTCTCAATTTAAAAAATGGTTGCAAAAGACATGGGATGTTTGTCTTGAGACACAACAAAAGAATTATCACATGTTTGTGAAAGATGTAAATCAAGATATCATCAATGTTATCAATGGAGAAAATGATAAGAACTCATTTTGAAGCATTTTTTTAAGAAACTAAATGTTCAAATAAATTTGTAATATCCTCCATGGTGAGACAATGATGAAAACATTACAATTACATACACCTCTTTTGAAAAAATAAAATACAAAAACATCTATTATGACATTTAAAATAAGACAATCAAATTTTCAAATGCAATTGACAAATTGGAAAACAACATAATCACAACCAAACAACACACAAAAGACAAATGATTTTGCAAACACATAGTGATCACACTACATCTATGAACAATTAATGAAACCATGTTAATCATAAATGAACCAAAGCACCTCAAAAAAGGGGAATATAAGGAACAAAATAACAAGACCTATATCTAAAAATACAAAAGAACCACCTAAGAGGGTGAACCACGAGGGGAACATCAAGTTCCTGAACCTCTTCTTTTCATGAGATATCAAATAATGATTGTGGAGGACTTCCTTAAAGGAGGCCAAGCCTAGAAAAACCCTCACCTATGGCAATAACATGTTTCAAAATAGAAACCGCTTGCACACAATGTAACACCACTTACACCCTTTACCTATAAAATGCAAGCAAAAGTAAAAAAGTGGTCTCCAATGCCTTTTGCTTCCCGCGCCACATTGGTACATCGATTAAAAACCCATCCTCTTGTTGCGATAAACATCCAAAAACCTCTACAACTAGAAGGAAAAACATGTCCATCAAGAACCAATTGTGATAAACACCATCCTTCGCCATTGTCATAACAACCCCACAAAACCAAATCAACTTGAGTGGGGTTGACAATGACTATGTCTACTAATGTGAGGACACCATCAACTAATAACACAATGTCAACTCAATTGTGCAAAACTACAAGGTAGGGTGCAAAAGGACATGGGTTTGCTATCGCAAGACATGAATCTTGCATCTTTTGTAATGGCCAAGAAAACATCTCGCATAACATTATGTGAAATTGTCCTCTCCCCACCATGTGCATAGCGAAAAATGTGGATCCTCATAGGATCCAAAGCCTGGCTACAAATGCAATGTGACACCCCAAGGACTAAAGGATGGGGAAGACCCAACTTAAAGTGCAATGCGATAAAAAAAAATCTTAAAGTAGGTGGAAAAAAGGAATGACTGAACATGCTAACAAACAAATGCCTGCACTTGGCCTTGCACACAACTTCAAACACATTTGATGTGAATCAAAAAGTAAATAAAAAATGATGTTAATAAAAAAAAATGGTTGTGCAATCTTTTTGAAATATTCTCTTAAAGGTAGCTACACCTCAATTTGTGTATGCAATCAATCCAAAAACACAATCACTATACAACATCGATCAATATACAAAAATAAAAAAAATATATATATATATTAAAAAACTTTTTTTGTGCAATTTGCACTCTAGAAAAAAAAAAGCAAAAAAAACTCAATTCTTTATGCAACAAAAGTCCCTTGCTCTTGGGTATACCATGGCATGCATGTCAAGTTCCTTGGGCTACACCCTTGGCACCCTCCCCTTGTACCACACAATATACCCTGGGGCAAGGGACTTGCCCTAGAGAAAAAAAATTGTTGTTTTATTCCAAGAGTGAGAATAGAGACATAGACTTGGTTGGGAAGAGGGCTTTTGTGTGGGGGGAGGGAAGGAAGGACAGAAGTGGAATTGGATAGAGAGGGTTGGGAGGGTGATCATGTTACAAAGTACCTACCAGTGCACCATCCATTGGATGAACCACAAGCAGAGTTACTAAGGTTCAAGGTTAGTTATCATGCAAACTCTCTTACATCTTACTTCCCAGTGCTGGTTTTCACAGTGGCCAGGGTGTGGGCAAGGGGCTAGGGGGGAGAAGTGAAAAAGGTCTTCAAAAGTGACTTCTCCAATTCAAATGTTTGTTAATTGCTTGCTTGGTTTCAGGGATTTGGATTGCAACCCAATGATCCCCCCACCTGTTTGATTCACTGGAAGTTGAGACTTGAGACTGAGGGTTCAGAAAGCAAGCTCCCTCTAGTATTAGTATTTGTCAGTATGCTAAGTCAGTCAATAGTACTAAGTACCCAAACAATATTTCTCTCTGAGCACAATTTCTAGGATCATGGTTGATGTCATCATGATGGGTGATGTCATGTTTACAGCACCTCTTCATTGCTTGGCAGCAATAGCAGCAGGAGCAGCAGCAGCAGTAACAGCAACAACAACAACAAGAGGAGCAGCAGCAGCAGCTGCAGCACAGCTTCTTCCTCTTCCCAGTCCACCTGAAACCCTAAAATGGAGGTGTGGCTCATCAATCCAACAGATTTGGTTTGGTCTTCCTGACCCATCAATCAGGAGCTGATGTTTTCTACTGATGATGTGTCAGACTGGATCCACAATAAAACTGTGGTATCCAAGTTTAAGAGTGACTTCCCCAAAAAAATAAAACACAAGGACTTTCTTCCTCTTTATATATCCATCCATCCCATGCCCTCCTCTTCATACCTCTAACCAAACTTTAAATCGCATGAAAGCTGCAAGAAAAAACAAAATAGCTCCAGAAAGCACCAACAAAGCTGTTGCAAGAAAACTACAAGAAAAAATTACTGTTTGCTCCAGAAGTACTAACAAAGGTGGTGCAAGAAAACTACAAGAAAAAAAATTGTATTAGCTCCAGAAGTACTAAAAAAGGTGGTGCAAGAAAACTACAAGAAAAATTACTATTAGCTCCAGAAAGTACTTACCAAGGTGGTGCAAGAAAAGGCTCAGCTCCAGAAGTACTTAACAAAGAATTCAGCTCCAGAGAAGTACTTAACAATGGTGGTGCAAGAGACAATTTCATTTCCAGAAGTACTAGCAAAAAGGAGGTGCAAGAAAAGAATACCATCAGCTCCAGAAGTAAATACAAAAGTGGTGCAAGAAAAACTACCTATGAGCTCCCAAAAACCAAGAAAGGAGCAAGAAACAAAATCAGCTACTGAAAAAGTAAGAAAAGTGCAAGAAAAACTGAAAGATCCAAATGTAGTCCACAAGGTGTGCCATATGACATCATCCAGAGGTAAATTGTGCATACAAGAGATAAGGTAATGAGGAACTAAGAAAAAGAGTGTAACAACAACCCATCACAAATCCCATGTCTATCCTTGAGTATTGTGGTGGCCAACAAAAGGAAACAGCATGTGTCTAAGCTGAGAGAGTACAAAGGCTGACATTTGACACAGAGCAGAAAAGCAATTTCAGTCCCATGATGTGAAAGTAAACCTTCTTTTTTTTATTTTCATGCAGGCCATGGTGGTGGCAGCTGGGGACTTGTACAAAACTTCCAGAGGAAGAAAAACCCACAGCCTACCGGCCTGTGCTAGTCACTGGACTGGACTCAAGTGACTGCTGTTGTGATGCATCAATGGTGCTTTTCCATCATCTTCTGTCAATCTCATGAGATATCACCTCCCCATTCCACCCCACAAACTGCAGTATGTGTATTGTACAGAAGACGTCAAGTATCTAAAGAGAGAACACATCAGACTACTCAGTTCTGAGTGATGATGATGACCTACTCAGTGCTGCCGGCTAAAGGAACCCCCTTGAACTAAAACTCCACACTTAAATATCCTGTGAACAGGGGAATTGGGGAAAACAGAAACTTTGTAAACCAACAAAGATCTGCAGACTCTTTGCAGCCTGAGAACTTCACAGAATACTTCCATCTTCCCCTCTACTAAGTCTGGCACACAGGCACCTGCCTACTCTGTTGCATCCTGGTGCGGCAAAATTGGGAAAGGACCAACTTCCCTGTCCATTCCCCTCAATCTGGATATTGCTTTCAGCCTGTATGTGAACTCTAACTGTGAATGAAATTGCTGTACACTCAGCTGACAATCAAAGGATCTCTCTAACACTTTTTTCCTGTGACACACAAATAGGTAAGAGAGCTCAATACAAAGAGATGATGATCCCCTTCTCCTACCCTGTTGTGCCTCAGCAGTTGAATGAACTGCTGGAAAATTAGCCACCCAAAACATGGGTAGGCTGTTAAAGTAGCTAGCTGGTGGTATCCTCTACCATCCCACCCTGTGATGTCTCAATCGCCAAGTCTCTGACACTATCTATCTCTTCTGTTCCTGTTTTAGCTTGTGGTGCTTCCTTGACAATTTTCTCTACACTCCCAGTTGACGATGGTTCATCTGCTGAAGAAGATATCAACTTCATCACCTTGGTATTGTTATCAGAAAAATCACTTTCACTGACACTTGAAGAGGATCTTACACTGCCACCATTAGGTTGCTCAGCTACCTTACTAACACTCTTCGTCTCAATTGCTGCAGCAGTCTCAATTGACTGCTTTTGCTGATCAAAAGTCTGATCCAAAGTATGGATTAGCTCATTCTCATTGCCCAGTGTCCGCATCCCTCCCTGCAAATTTGAAAAACTTGAGACACTTTTCAACGGCTCAATAACCCTGAACCCTGAACCCAATTCCATTTCATCCCTAAACCCACTGATGATAGTAATTGGGAAAGCTCCAGAATGCATCCTACTATCACCAATCAGTGTGAGAGGGCTTTTCACCAGATGACCAGTTAAGCGAAGGCTACTGAAAATAATACCTGCTGGTGCTGGTTATGGTGGTGGTGTTGTTGGCCCTGTTGTCTGGCTCGTTTGTCTTGCAGTGCTCTTTGTCGATTTTCATAGAATTGGAAGTCATCCAGGATAGATGTCTTGGACGAAAAGCTCTTGAAAATATTCAGCATGCCAATCGCCTGTTCAAACTTGACCTGGCAACACAATACCAGAAGAGCACTCACTAGTTGAAACACATCACAGTCTTTTAGTCTTCAACACAGCATGTGACAAACTGAAGCCACCTCATGAAAGAAATGTGCTCTGAACATTCTGACAGAAAGCATGGAGTTCCGTGTCCGAAATGACGTGTTAGATTGTGGCTCTCACAGACTGCACATGTACTCTAAGAGAAAAACCTTAAGAGAAAAACCATGGATTATGATGTTGCAGGGAGAATAATATATACTGCTCACAAACTACTGGCAAGTCTTGTGAGATTATTGCTACCTCTTGAGTGTCTCTACTATTTGTCACGGGCTTGTTGTCATTGTTCTCAAGAATTATATGACGGAAGTGGCAATTAGGAATGTCCTTGATGATGTGCCACTTTACTGCGAAGCATCCATTCCACTTGTCTTGCTGCCAGTACTCGACACTTTTCCCAAAATCAACAGGGCCAACCATCTCCGCCACACCACAGAACTGCCCACTTGCATTGACCTGTGTGAGGGCAGACCAGAAAGCAACACACAGAGAGTTGGAAAAAGACTATAAACTAATAAAAAAACTGCAAGCACTTGTGATTTTGTCTGAGGTTACAAATAAACACTAGTTGCATTCTGATCCATGTCAGGCTGACACAATTTTAAAAGAGTTCATTGAAAAGAAATGTGTGGCACCACCCAGAAATGGCCTTACTGAAAAGAAGAGAAAGACAGGACAGCTCCCAGGCTTCCCACTCGCCACCTTGTTCTGAGCCTCCAGGAATGCTGCATCTAATCTTTTATTCCCAGCAGGAGTGCTGGCCCATACATTGTACTTGATGCTCTTATGTACATCATCTTCACTGTAAGATTTGATTACAAAAAACTTTGCATGCTCATAGTTGGTGACAAAATCAGGTTGATTGTATTGCTCTCTGTTTACAAGAGCACCAAGAGCTGCTGCCTCACTGTTCACTGGTGAGCTTGCTGCTGCTCCCTGTCCTCGGGCATGCCTCAATATTCCAGGTGCCACCCTCTGGTTCCTCAATCTTGTGGTTCGAGGGCCCCTGTTTTGTTCATTAAGAAAATCAAGTGCTCCATTGTTGCTGTTATTGTTCAGAGATCCACCACCTCTCCCTCTATGCTTTCCCTTGTCAATGTTGATCCAGCCACTGCCACGACCATTTAGTCTTGCTTCCAATACATTGCCTCCACCACTGCCACCACCACCATGGCCTGCTCTTGCTGCTGCACCAATAGGACCATTCATAACTCCTGCAAGCTGAGGATAACCCCTTGCAAGTGCCCCTGGTCCAGGACTGGATAATGCTAATGCTGACTGAGGCCACTGCTGAAGTGGTAGGGTCTGAATCTGTATCCAGTCAGTACCACCATCATCGCACCAAAACCCACTCCCTCAGTATCTCAAGAAGAAGCCTTTCA
Source organism: Sphagnum tenellum (assembly GCA_963921925.1). NCBI lineage: Eukaryota > Viridiplantae > Streptophyta > Sphagnopsida > Sphagnales > Sphagnaceae > Sphagnum > Sphagnum tenellum. Next base: position 5,777,974 of record OY998150.1, on the reverse strand, counting down.
GAATATTCAGCCACAATTTTATGATTGGTTTCCATCAGCGAATCTTCATCAGCTGCAAACTGCTACTCTATGTACTTCTTTCACCTACAAAGCCTTTAACAGAGCTCTAAGCTGAAGCTTGCATTGATTCCAGGCATATATATATACCTTTGCATGACATTATGCCAGTAGTCTTCAGAATGACAAGAGCACATACCTGCAAGGGAGCAATGGGTCTCAAAGGTTGTACAGGGATGCCTGACACAGCTAATTGTTGTGATGCAACAGAATGTAATCCTGCTGCAATTTGAGGTCTTTGAAGGCCCTCCGTGATTTTGGTAACTTCAGCCCAAGAGGGAGCACTGGCTCTCAAGCCCTCATAACGCACATCTTGAGGACCAGGAGTGTTTATTGCAATTGGTAAAACACCTCGTGCATATGGTCCGTGGCAAGGGATGAGAGTGACACTAGAGAATCCAGCAGGCCTTGGACCAACATTCCCATTTGATAGTGGTCCATTAGAAGCATTCACTCCTGGAGGGTTTGGCTCCCTTGCTCCTCCTGGTGTTGAAAGTTCAACCCCTGGCATTGCTGGAGGTGAAGGCAAGTACTGAGCACCTGGTGATAAAGGTGCCTGATATATGTGATTTGGATACTGGTAGGCTGCCTGAGGACCATAGAGCTGACCATCAGCTCCAATCGTAGGTCCAGCAGTCCCTGGAGAATATGGACTGTAAGGTTGCTGTGAAGGATACCCAAACCCAGTGGCTTGGAGGAAGACTGAGCCATTGTCACTGTAAACACCCTGCTGCATCACCAGACCACAAAAACACTGGAATTGGTGAAACTCCAATCTCATCAATGACAGAGCCCAAAAACATGTGTGGGAAGTGTTCACAATCTTTCTACATCCAACACATGGAGCCAATGCATATAAGTCAAGTCAAGCAAAACTACATTACTTACCCTATTTTGTTACCAGCAAAAGAGATTTAGTGTACAAAGAGGGGGGGGGGAACAAGTAACATACAGGGGACTGAAGTTCCCCAGCATCAACACCTGCATATTGAGGATAGTCATCCCATTCACCTGCCATTGAGAATTCAGAGAAAGAAACCCACAAAAAGAATGGGAGGCACACTCAAAGAATCTATAATGAAGGAAAGGATGCACATGAAGAAAAATTCCCAATGTAGCAAAGTCCATTGCAAAACAAAAGCAGCTGCTTATGAAATTTGAGGGTTTGAAGTTGCGCCGGGGGGCTGCTAGGGGAATTCTCACCACCACGAGCATAGTCATAGACATAAGCAGAGGGATAGCCATTAATGTAGTACACGCCTGCTTCCATGGATCCTTCCCGCATAGTAGCATTGGTGCTTGCTGCATTGCCACTCCCACCTGATGCTGATGCATCTTGACTCCCATCTGGAGAATTCCCGTCCTGGCTAGGAGGCAGCACCTAAATTCACACACTTACAGCTCATTAGACCTCAAATTGCAGTCCTAACCTAGGAATAGAGAGAAAACACAGACTTGCTCATATGGAAAATGGCAGAATCCCACCACGCAACAACCCCTGTGCAAAACCATTGATCATTGTGTTGTTGTTCAAAGCACTAAATCCAGTCCCAACCAATGTCCCCTGAGATTTCCAAAAAGTCAGCTATGGTTTGTGAATGTCATGAAAGCAGCATGCTACTGCTCCTGATTTTAGTAGTACAAAATCTACCACACAGAATGATGTACGTACCTCAGAAGTGGCAGTGTCACCACCGCCAGCTTGAATGACTTGTGTGTTGTCTATCTTCAAAGTTTGCAGAAGTTCACTAACATCTGAAATTGGGTAATCAAAGTCAAGAAGATAAACAGCGGCAGCAGCAGTATAGGTTGTGATACTATTACAGACTGGAAGCAGCCCCAAAAAGAAGAAAACAGTTCATGGTCAGTACCTTTTTTTGTCCTCTTGTCAGAGAGAAAATCTCTCACAGACCCAACTTTACTGCTACCACAAAAGCTTCAAGAAGATTGATCAATCATCAAGGGACATGGGTAAGGAGGTGGTGGTGCTTTCTTGGGGCAAGCAAGCAAGACCACAGATGATGATGAATTCATTCGATACCCCAAATTTGCTTTTTGACGCTCTTCGGATCATCAACATCATCATCTCTCCCCTCTTCTGATCATCATCATCTCCTCTCCTCCTTCTGATCATCATCCCCTCTCCCCTCTTCTGATCGTCCTCCCCTCTTCCCGCACCAACTATCCACCACCCTAGTGGGATAGGATGCTGCCGAGGAGATGGAAGCAAGCAATAAAATACGGGAATAAAAATTACTACTGGGTACACAGATATCCAGCTCTTTGATGTCCAAATGGGTACAGTGGGTGGGTGGCTAGGGGATCAAGAACTTCTTGCTGTTGTTGGAAGTTCCTGTTCCTCGTTAGTGGGCCGCTTGATGCTTCCCAATAAGACTTCTGATCATTTTCTGTGGCAGCTGTTTCAAGTTTTCTATATGTAACTACTGTGAAGCAAGAAATGCAGAAGGAGAGGATAACTAATCGTCAACAGCTGCTGCTGCAAGGCTTGCTTTGGTTTCAAGCTCCGTCTGCTTAGGAGGAGAGTTTTCGAAGAAGAAGAAGAAGACAGGTGGTTCTCTCCCTCTCTCTCTCTCGTTCCAGTCACTTTGCAAGCTTTGCTGCATCCATGCTTGGGTTTGGGACAGATTTCTACCACACCCTTATGAGCAGCCGCGTCATGTTCTGAGACAAAGTGTTGTGCGGACGGATTCTGGCTGTGATTCTAGAGAGAGAGAGAGAGAGAGAGAGAGAGAGAGAGTTCTAGGAGTAGTAGTGTTGGAGCAAACAAGCTCCCGGCCGCCTTCTTCTTCTTCTTCTTCTTCTTTTTCTTGTGATCATGTATTTACGAGTTCGAGAGAATCTGTTCTGGAAGAGCTTCTTCTTTTTCTTATTCGTTGTTGAAGACAGATGACTTCCTAACTACAATGCCAGGAGAATACTGCGTCTCTGCAGCTGGTCGTACTCTTGCACAACAACCAAGCTCCCCTCTCGGACTTGCTCACCAAGAAGTGAAGCATGGGTGGAGAATGGGTGTACCCTCTCTCTCCCTCTCTCTCCCTCTCTCTCAAGAAACTTGTTGCGCACTACGCACGATGTGAAACAAGAGAGAAAAAAGTCCATCCTGATCAAAAACCGGTTTCGGCACGTAAAACAAAAGGATACGTTCGGTGGGCTCAGCGACTACCGCCATCTCTCTCAGGCGAGACTCGCCCAAGATCAGGGTCACCCACCGCCTTCTGCAACGCTGAAAAACGTCTGGAACCCAGCTAGCTCTTCGGACAAGTGTCCCCTTCCCTCGTTACAATTGCAACAAAAACACACACACACACAAATATATCTCAGCTCCTCCGTTCACGTCCTTCCTGCACGCACTTCCTGTTCTTTGGTACACGCCTCTTTCCACAAAGAAAGAACGTGACCCAACACTGCTGTCTGTCAATTCAACGCCTCTCTCTCTCTCTCTCTCTCTCTCTCTCTCTCTCTCTCGGACCCAACACTCCGCCACTCCCGCGGTCTTCTTTCTTCTCCTTCACAAGCCCCAAAATGCAAAACTCTACAAACACATCCCTCCCCAATCTCTCTATCTCTCTCTCTCTCTCTCTCTCTCTCTCTGCCGCTACTCTTCCCACGTCTTGATCACAACCAACTTGCTACAATTACTGGCCCTCCTCACTTCACCACTCTCGCCAGGATCTTCGTCGACACCATCTCCCCGACTACCTCCTCCTCCTCCTTCCCGATCCCGCTCAAACTCTGCGATCAAAGCATCAAACGAAGCCCAGAGAGCAAGCGCACCTCCAGGGGTCTGATGTCGGAGAAGACGACGACCGCAACAACCCACGAGAACGACGACAACGGAGGAGGCTTCCGGAGGCTCCGGAGACGAGAACAAAGTGCAGCGTCGAGAGCAGTCTTCAGGCAGCAGCAGCGACGCGGCACAAGCGCCCCGCCTCCCGCCCGGACCCACCAACCCGGGGGGGCGCTGCCCGGCCGCCCGACCGCCCGCCCTTTTTCGCCCCCAACGAATACGTATTTTAAAACGTATATACACCGAACGTATGTACCTATGTATTAATGTTGTACGGCTTCCTCTGTGGGTATTATATACCAAATACGTATGTGTCAATTGTATGTATGTATGTATGTATGTATCTCCTCCTTGAATGTTATACGGCTTCATTTTTGGGTATTTTATTCACCAAATACGTGATATACCTACTTACCTACCTACCTACCTACGTTGTTTTCGCCAGTTTTAGTTCCGTATTTTACTTGCTATTAGTTTCGCCAGTTTTAACATCCATATTTTACTTACTATTAGTTTCGCCAGTTTTTACGTCGCTATTTCTTTGCTTACCATTTCGTTTGGTTTCGCCAGTGGCGTCACTGCCGCCGTCGATCTAGTGAACTGAGCTGTTAGTGGTCAGGATCTGACGAAGACATAATACGAACAAAACACGCAGTCGGGAGAGGGGACCGACTGAGAGCCGTTCTTTCCTTTTTTTAATTTATAAATTAATTAATTAAATAGAAATTAAATGTACACCTGCCCGGAATTTATTACAAAAGTTTTTGCCACTCTTCATCCTTTGGGGGCTGGTGGGGGGGTGGGCAGTTTTGGGGAAGGATTTTATTTTCCTTCGGGCAGGGCTTGAAGGTTCCAAAGAGCAATCATCCATAAGACAATTTAGCCAAATCTAGCTACAATAAAATATGAAAGTTTTTTTTTAATTAAGTACCATTCTATATTTCTGGCTACCTACCTATAATCTTGCAATTTTTAAAGAATTAATTTTTCTTTGAAATTTTGGCAATTGAGAAACTCAAAAAAAATAAAATTAGTGTTACGAGTAGTCTTTCTCCTCTTTTTTTTTCCACCCCCAATTTTTTATGTAGCTAGATTGGCAATGATCCATAGGACAATTTAGCCAAATCTAGCTACAATAAAATATGATTTTTAAAAAAAAATTTGAGTGTCCTTCTATATTTCCTTACCTACTTACCTATAATCCTGCAATTTTTTAAAGAATTAATTTTCCTTTGAAATCTTGGCAATTGAAAAACTCCCCCAAAAAAAATTACCATTTGGAAACTAATTTTCATCATTTGGCAAAGTTTTATTTTAATGCCTAATTAACATTTTTTTTTCTTTATATAAGGTGCATTGTTGAAGGATGAGAGGAGATTAAGTGAAAGGGCTTTTATTAACATCTCTCTTTTTTTTTTCTTTTTTTTTTAATTGGAAAGGTGAGGGAGATAAAGTGAAGGGCTTCCATCAATCACCTACTCACCTATTTCTATTTTTATTTTATTTTTCATTTTTAAAGCTATAAAGGATTTTATTTTTATTCATTTTTCAAATTGGAAGGGTTATGGAGGTGAGATGGGGGATTTCTATCAATCACCCAATCACTTACCCTTTTTCTATTTTTCAAGTTGAAGGGGGTGATAGGTGCAATTGGTGTAATAAATCAATTTGATGAGAAAACAAAGAGAAGCATCAATGATACAATGGGTGTTTTTTTAATATATAAAATGGAATCTTAATTTTTTGGACTTTCATTTTTATTTAAAAAATTTCTAATCACATTTTGTTGCTATTGACATTGGTATTTTAAAAGTATGTCATTTTGTGAAGTTGAAGATTTGAACCTTTACATTTACTATAACCTTAGATTTAAGGAATGAGTTTTTAAAAAAATTGGCATCTTTTGGCATTTTTTTTCTTATAATTCTTTCTTTGACAAAATTTGAATTTGAATTTTTATTTCTAACCTTCATACAATTCGAACTTTTAGGGATTTGATGATTAGCCAAAATGATGAACATTTATAAGAAGATGGAAAATTTCATCAAAATTCCAAAAATAAACACCTAAAATTCCCCACAATGTGTTAGCACAATGGAAGGATGTTTAAGGTTTTTTATTTTCATATTTATAGTCTAGCTACATTTTGCTACTATTTTTTATGGATGATTGCCATTTGAGCAACATCAAAAATTTGAGAAGAAAGAAAATTTGGATAAGTTGGAAATAAGTTGGAAATAACTAGAAGTTGAAAAAAGGGGGAAAATCATCAAATTTTTTAAGTTAATTATATCTGAAATTCATATTTGGTATATAGCCATATTTGGCTGAATCTTCTCAATCTTCATTGCCAATATATATATTTTTTCCTATGAATGATCATCATTGTGGCTAAATCCTCAAATCCTTAGAATTTTGAATTTTAAAAATGTTTTTAAAAAACTTCAAATTTTCAAATTTCATAAAAGAAAAAATTATAAGCAAGAAAAATGCCAAAAGATGTCAAAGATTTTTTTTTAACCCATTCCTAAAATCCAAGATTATAATAAATGTAGACGTCAAAATCTTCACCTTCAAAAAAGGATATACTTTTCAAATATGTGAACTAGGTGTAGGAAAATGTGACAATAAATCAAGAGATAAAAATAAAAGTCCAAAAAGTTGGGATTCCATTTTATTTTCTCAAAAACACACATTGTTCCATCATGTGTAATATGGTAACCGTATTACCCATCCCCTCTCCCTTTTCTTCTAATTAGTTGCTAAAAATTGCACCAAATGCCCCAAAAAAAAAAAAAAAAAAAAAAAAGAAGAAGACATAAATAGTAAAAAAAAGGATTAATTTTTTAAAAATCAATAGATGAAAATTGAAGTCCAAAAGGTTAGGGTTTCATTTTATTTTTCAAAAACACCCATTATATCATTGGTGTTTCCTTTTTTCTCTCATAAAATTAATTTGCACCCACGCCCCCTTTTTTATCTTCTCACTAAATGCAAAAAATTACATAAAATGAAAAAGGATGTTAAATAAAAACAAAGAAGACAAAATAAGGAGAATGGTAGGTCAAAAAGTTTAGGGAGAGTGGTAGGTAGCAAGTTGAAGCACTAGATGGTAAGAGGTGTAATGCAATTGAAAAGGCCCCTACATTTTTCTAATTTTTCCTTTTAATCCTTGTGAAATCCTATGGGACCTTTTTCTTGACCTCCCCCTTGTGGCCACTTACGAATCGTACAAGGTTTTTTTTTTTTTTTTTTTTTTTTTTTTTAAATTGAACTTTTAAATCTTTCATTAATGCACATTAAAGCCCTCGATTCCAATTTTTTCAAGGTGTGCATAATCATTCCAACCATTGTATTTGACTTTTATTTTATTTTCTTTCTTCCATGTCAATTAATTTATGCCTTAGTTGTCACACAAAGTTTAATGCATTCGATTTATAATTATTTATTTGTTACTTATGTTTTTCTCATTTTTTTTCCGCCTTAATTGCCCAAAGGAATGAATTGCCCAATGTTTTTCTACTACTTATAAGCTTTGAGGTAAGTTTTTTTTATTTTGGTCTTTTACAATGTTATTTATTGTTATTGTCCAAAAACCCAATAAAATTGTTAATGTTGACAATTTGGATCATGGTGTCCATGATTTGGCTTTTGAAGGTAAGGTCCTCAATTGACTATGATCATTTTGTGAATTAAACCCCCATGCATTCATATGAATGACCAATTGTTCCAAAAATGGTTGTATGTCAAAATTGAAAATTTTAGAATTGAGGCTAAGTCACATAAAGGGATTTAAAAAGGGGACATGTCAATTATTCCTACACAAAAATTTATCACCATTGTGTATTCCATTCCAACATTTCAACATATCTTGATTATTATTTTTTCATTCTAATTTTTTCAAGGAATTCAAATTTAGGTCATTACAATCCAAAATTTCTAATGCTACCATTATTGTTATTGTTATAATAATAACAAAGGGTGGTGAAAACAATCATGAAAGGTAGCTCATGATTGCTAATGGTGAAAACAAATTCAATTAAGATGTTTTTGTGTTTAGTGATCAATTTAGGATCAAATACAACTTGTTGCTAGAAGTCAAAAATGTCAATCAATGTGTTATGATGTTAGTGAAAAATGTTACAACAATAGCAAAAGGTGATCATTTTTCCAAACATAATCGTACACTATAGTTTCCAAACTAGTTGATGAAAGGTTAAAAGCACAATTATTTCAATTATTGTAGTATCTAAATGATTTCAACATATATTAAATTATTTTGTGTTTTTTTAATTTTTGGAAAAAAAAATTATTTGTGCTAACATTTTAATAAAATCAAAATTTCAACTATTAGGTTTGAACCCCATAGCTTCAAGAACAAAGACTTAAAACTAAAATAGTCTAAACACATTGTACTATCCCACAACCTCGAAGAGAATAGGTTTATTATTTTTCATAACCATTACCTATTGAAAATTTCAAAATTAGAAAACCAAATGCCAAAGTCAAAATTTAAATTTAAATTAATTATTTGGCAATTTGTTGTCAAAACCATACAAATATTACATTTCACACCAAATTCACAAATAACCAACCTCTTATTTAAAAAATATTAATCTTATTATTATTATTTTGATCCATTTTATAGATTGTATAATTCAATTGGTTAATAGATTTGGATTTTCTTTTAGGTTGTTGGAGTACTATTTATATTCAATCCAACAACCTTTCTTTTTAAAAACTTATATGCCAAATTTCATTTATAAAATATTGTTATTGTGGCTACAAATGACAATGTGCATTACAATGTGTGTTGTGTGAAAACAACCATCAATAAGGTTGCCTATTTATGAACTTCAATTACAACAATTGAAAATCTTGTTATTCTTGTTATTGAGGGACAATGGTTGGAAGCCATGATGAGTATGTCAAAAGTTAATTTCCTTGTTCAAACACACCCAAAATAGGTTCAATGCCTATTCTTGATCAAGATTAAATTACATGGTAAACTTCAATTGATTTCTTAACTTGTAGGTTTTGAAGAACATATTGAAACAATGCTATTTGGATAATTTGAATAACCTTTTTTTTGGAATTTATATAATTAAGTGTTGAATGTTTTGAAATTCATTAAGTTTTAGTTATTCAAAAGTGTTGTAAAGTTATAAATGTAAGTGATACATGTACATTTTGGATTCATAATAGATATTTTTAAAATTATGTTAAAAATGAAATATCTACAATATTTTGTTGCAGTTTTGCAAAATTGCAACATTTATAAAACCTTTCAATACGATTTCCTCAAAAATAAATTAAAAACTTAACCCTAATCTTAATTTTACACCTTTAATATTAAACTTTTAACCCTTAATTTTAAAGCTTGATTTAAAAATTTTACCTTTTCCTCTACCTTTAACTTTTCTCTTAATTTTAAACCGTGCACCCCAAACCTTAACCCTTAATTTTAAATTGTACACCTTACACCATAACTTCAACATTTGATCTTAAACCATAACCTTAACTTTAAACATTTTCATTATACCAAAATGTGATTTTCATCATTACAAAAATATGATTGTATTTGAATCGAACGTGTTGTTTATGTCATTTTTATAAATGCTTATGTCAAAATGACATAAACAATAGGTCTTATTCAACTATGTAGTTGTCTTGATGTAATCATGAAAGTCATGTTTTGGCATATGGTGAACTTTAAACCTTACACCCTAAACCAAAACTATAAACCATAAATATGTTGATATGTAATATAAAAATGGTCGATATGCAATATAATACTTTTGCATTATATAATTTTTATTTTTTTGGTGCAACATTCATTTAGTTGCATATAATTATGAGGTTGATGATTATCTATTTGGTTCCATTTCTTATTTATTGAAGTATTTGTTGGCATCCCTCCAAATAAAACAAAATAATGTACGACATTTAAAAGAATGTTTGACATTACATACACAAAAAACACACAAGAATTTCATTTTCAAAAATTGAACCCAGGTTTCCTATATGATTTATATCATGGTCAAATTTCCAATGAGTACCAATACATTGAAAAAAATCCTGAAGTGCTACAATACAAGGCTTATCACAAATTTCATGGGTCACAATTTGACAATTATAATCATACAAAATTTGATTTTCATAGGTTTGTATGAAATAGACATGGATGTCATTCATCTACTTGTATTGTTTGAACATCGATGGCATGTGCATTGTTTATGCACAAATGTCATATGCATGCTCATATTGTTTAAACATAAATGTTGCATGTCTATTTGTGTTGTTTACGCATGAAAGTTGTGCACATGATTTCCGTGTTTGCATAATGCATGACATTTGTATTTAAACAATACAAACCCATGAAATAATAGATTTCGCACAAATTTGAAACGAAGCCATGAAGCTTATAAATTTGTGATGACTATGGGGGAATTTTACAATAAGTCTTTCAATGTTATAATAGTTACAATAATCAATTTATGTTTGGAATAAAATTCAAATAGAATTATGTTTAGGTGTGGGATAGGTTACTAAACAAACCCTTTACATATTGATTACAATAATCAACATTTTGAACCAATTGAATATACGTGTGATGTTAGGAAAAAATGAATTCAAATTTAGAATTAAAAAGTGAATTCAAATTTAAAATTAAAACATGAATTCAATTATAAATTAAATTTGAATTAAACGATTATTCAATTTATCAAAACTAATGAAGCATGAAATGCAAACATTTGCCAAAAATTTACATTTTCATTGGAATAATGACCTAAATTTTATTTTGATAAACCTTTTGGAAACTTATTTAAATGCACTTTTATAATACATTGTTCAATTGTTTAATTGATCATGTAATACCAATGTCACTTAAAATAAGTGCATAATCGTATTTAATATATGGGGGAGAAAAAAACAAAAAACAAAATTGTGTTAGTTTTGCAAATAAACAAATTACAAAATCAAAGACAAATAATATCCCAACATCTTGGAAAACTTCAAATAGTTGGAAAATTTCTTTCAATAATTGAAGAATTACCAATAGTTGAAAAACATTCAATGGTTAAAAAAATTAAAATACTTGAAAATGTTTCAATGGTTGAAGAAATACCAATACTTGAAAATGTTTTGATGGTCAAAGAAATATCAATACCTTGAAATTTTCTAATGGCTAAAACAATACCAATACTTCAATTTTTTCAAATAATTGAAAAAATACTTAATTTCACATCACAAAAATATTGCCAAAAAAATATTTATTTTCAATTGGACACATTATGGTGACATTATTTTGAACATAATACAAATCCATTTCAACTTGATATATTATGAAAACCCATGATTTTATCGGAAAAGAATTCACACATCAAATTTTTTTATAATAAAAATCATATAAAATATTCAAATCTAAAAAATCCACAACTTCGTATTCCTTTTTATTATTATAAATCACCACATAGTGAATGAAAATTTAAAATATCAAATAAATAAATGATACTAAAGATAATATTAAATCAAATGAAGGCACATATGAATCGAGACGTGTTAATATGTATTTAATGAAACAATTCAAGATGTTCCAATAACACCATTTTTTGTTGTGAAAGATTATGTTTACAAATATTTTTTTAAACAAAATTTACACATTTAAAAATTGAAAGGATACAAATATTTTAAATACATATCTATGTCTAATTTGTTTAAATAACATAAAAAAGGCAAAAGACCTCTATATTTAGGTTCAAATAACATATCCAAAAAAAATGATATCATTTATAACAAAAATAACACATTTAGAAAAATGCCTTATTTTTCCACAACTAGTTTTTGCCCACACATAAACTTCATGGTTATGGTAAATATATAATGAAGGGTAATATTATAATGTCCTAAAAAACATGAATCATACAAAATTAATATTACCATGTTTGCCATATGATGAAATAATAGTAGGTGTATTTTTGGAAACAATTTGAATACAAATCATCTTACATGTTTGGAAATGTTCATCCTATTTTAGTCATATTGGCATTAAAAGATTTAATTTAAACATCATTGTATACAAATTTAAATGTTACCATACACCTTCAATGGATTTGTTTGTTTGTTATGCGTATAACCTGTCCATTCAAATAGATGACAAATACATATCATCATGTAATAATTCTGATTCAAAAAATGAAAAGCACATAGATTATACACCGATGAATTCCATGGCACATAACTTAAATGCTTCCAAAATTAATTAATATGAAAATGTTGTATATTTTATTATCCCAAGTCAAGTATTTCATCCTTTAAGTTTGTTTAAATATTAACATTCTAAAGAAGTACAAATTTCGACATTATTTTATGGACATCCACGAGACCTAACTATTTTTAGAAAAAATTCATATCAACAAATAACATCATGGGAATTACTTCACAAATCCAAAGTTTTTTCAATTAATGATTTGCCAACCACTTATTTAAAATTGATAAGCCTCTATCTAAAAAATTACGCATTCTAAATGGGTAGGTATATGCAAAGGAAAACTAAGTGGTAGACTATTAAACACTTTTGAATTATGAAATAAATTTTTAAATAAGATTTTCAATTCATACTAAGGGTATCGCGATTTAGAAGGCATGTGTATTTCACTAGATTATTTTTAAAATTTACAAAATAATACAACTTGGCCTTTCAACATTCCTTGTAATTGTTAAACAATTATGTGATCCTTTCAAAAAAATCTTATACACCTTACATGCTAAAACCTTAAACCTTTTAGACAAAATAAAACACTTTCAATGTGTTCATATAACATAGTTGATATGCATTATTCCTACAACATGGGCAAGATATTATGATCATAAAACATTTTGTTTCCACACATTATTCAAAAAATACCCATGTGTTTTTTAACAAATTTCTTTTTGTCATATAATTTCAAATCATGGTATGAGCATGATCATGACTGTTATGGATTAAAAATGAACCCATGAATGAAGTTAATACAAATGAAAAAATTGAAATTTTTGTTAACAAGTACATTTCATGTGATGTTTCATTATTACCAATTACATTACAGAATGCACAACCTCAACACATTCAAACATGTAAGGAAAAAAACATGTTGTTTATAAACTCCATTATTAATTACATTTAATCAAATCAAAATAATATTTATCTTTTAGCAAAAATACTTATAAGAACAAACAACATTTTTTTTGAATTTTTAAAAAACTTCAAAACAAATGAAAGCATCCAATTTTTTTGAAACTTTTAGATTTTGACCAATATACATACATATTAAGCTTGAGTAAATTTATGAAACCACACATTTTTTTGTAATGAACACCATCGAATATTAAAACTTATGTATTTAACAAACGTGTTGTTCTCTATGGTTTGCAAATAAAGATATCCACTTTATTTTAGATCCATATGCAACTACGTCATATTGCACATCATACGTGACTAAAATCGACAAATCTATAAAATCATAATTGCATTCTATAATACAAAAATGTATGTTAGATGAAATTGATTTAACATTAAATCCAAAAAATAGGCAATGTTATCTCAATCATGAACAAATGTTTGCCCAACTAGTTTTTTATTTTATTTTTTCAAATTTTCTATATCATTCATCATGAACATTTAAAATTTTCAATATTTTTTATATCATGAACATGTTTTCGTATTAAAATCATAAATTTCAATAAATGCCAATTTTTTTAACATAATGTGTTCATCAACTATAGAAAAACATTTAAATTGAAAAAGATCTCATGGATTTTTATCATTGATTAAAAAACTAATCCTATTACACTATATAAAAAATAATAATAACCAAAATGCCACAACTTAAATGTCATCAAATATGTGAATTACAATAAATATAAAAAATTGAAAATTGATGAGAGAACAACTTGTCTTATATTCATCATTCAATTTTTTTGAAGATTCACAATTAAATACAAATGTTACATGACATGATGCATATTGTCAAAAAGTAGGAAAACAAAATCCAAAATTAGATCCAAATTCAATTATAAAATGTAACACATATATACAAATGAAGAGGATGATGTTAAAAATCAAAATCCTCACATTCACAAAGCATATGGAATTATGATATTGACAATGACATAGTTGACACACATCTTTTAATTCCCATTACAAATGCATAAAATGTTGAAAAATGTGATTTGAAAAATAATTTCTTCATTGAATCACATAATATATTAGATTTAAAAAAAAAATTGAAATTTTGATGGTTTCAAAACATCACCAAATTTGATGATAATGAATGAATTTGAATATCAAAATTTTCTTATAAAATTAAATGAAAAAAATTAATATTTTAAGATGTCATGAAAAACAAATCCTAAATACATCTATTTTTTGATCGGAGGTGTTGGAATTGGTAAAATTTATACTTTAAAATAAATATTTCAAGGACTTTATGATTATATAATAAAGACTTATCATTAGAATTAACAAAAATGAAAGTATTATTCATGGCATCTACAAGTAAAGTTACATTTAATATTGTTGATTAAACAATATGTTCAATTTTGAACATACTTATTTAATAAACATTGACAAACATATTGAATCTTCTATCATATTTTTGAAGTAAACTCACACGTTGATATGAACAATTACAACTAAATATTATAAATGAATTATCTCTTGTAAGTGTTAGAACACTTAATATTACAAATCATTGATTAAGAGCAATAAAACATATTCAAGACCAAATTTTTGGTGGTTTAAATGTCATCATGTCAAGTGAATTTCATTAAGCATTTCTTGTAAAAGATTATTGGATTTTCAAATCCCTGAATGATAGTATTAATGCATTAACACCAAAATTTGGGAAAACAATGTTAAATGCTATAAATTGACTATGGTTATGTGGCAAATTGATACACAATTTATTTTTGAAAAATTAAAAAATTGTACATGCATGTAAGCTTTAAAAGACATTCAATATCTTAATTCAAATTGTTAACAAATACCAAATGCACTAACTATACCACACTTATTTTATACAAATATCTTAGTGCAAAAAATAATAAAATTGCATTTAACAAAACAACTAGCACAACATTCAATTTTGAGGCTACATATAGTCACTACCATTCATACCCAACATCATATAAACTTCGAAATGACCCAAGCAAAACTACAAGTTTGCATATTACAATTCATAGCGAACAAAATATGTGCTGGAAATTATGTAACAACTTATGGCTTTGTTAGTGGAGCTAATGGTATATTCAAAACATCAACATCATATTATAATAAAACCATAATTTGGATATCGTTCCCAAATCCAAAAATAGGAATGCTAACTAGAGAAAAATCAATTCACCTTTATACAATTAATATTCAACTAAATGAGACACCAATTGAACTTATTATGAAAGACATAGGAATTGGCAAAAATAAATCCTATATTGTAATAATAATTTAATTTCCAATTCAATTAACAACAACAAGAACCATTCATCCATCACACAAATTATCATTAAACAAAATAACTATTGATCCTACTATGTTTAAAAAATCGATTATCATACACAACTTTTTTTCACATTCAAACAAAAAAGAGATTGTATTTATTAACTCCACTCCAACATCACAATTTTCACATTGATCAACCCATGGTTGAAGAGATGAAAAGATTAAAAACATGTGCAAATTGGACACCTTTTGTTCATTGATTGATTTTTAAAAATTTTATCATTCACATGTTATCATACAAGCCTTCAATACATATTATTTATGACAACATTATCAAGATAACAATGATAATCTACAAGTATCACACATTCCATGTATTTTGGAAACAAAAAATACAATTGTCAAATGTCATACAAAAATCCATAAATACATCAAAGTTTTTTTATATCTCAATTTATGGTGGCCATGGTTTGATAATGATGTACAACATGCAAATCTCTTCAATTATTATATCACAACATGTAATGGGTACGAATATATAGTAGTTATATTCAACATGAAAATAAAAAAAACAATTCATACCATATGTGTTTACAAAGCTCATTCTTATTCTTCGACGCACTAGAAGCCTTGGTTTAAAAATCTCCAAATGATTCCCCACTTATTATTTTAGAAATTTTCAATATTGACATATTAAAAGAAATTAATCATAAGAATTTTTAAAAAAAATAAGTAATAGATTCTATGAATATATTCAAATTAAAATCGCAATTAAAAAACAACACAACAAAAGTTGGATTATAGTTAGACCACATATGGACATATACATTTAGGAATGAATGCAAATCATGTGTGTCATAAGATGTTAACTAATTTATAGAACATTAAAATTACCAAACACACTCCCAATTTATAACAATAAGCCAATATTATCTCCATTCATCTAATGTTGTCTTTAAAATCAAATATATTTTATAAAAAATAAAACCTCTTGTGGCAAAGTTGCTTGTTCATTTTGTTTGCATATTGTTTGGGTTGTAGATGGAATACAAATACATGTTTGATTTGTTTTGTTTAACTTTGTATGTGTGTCATTTTCTCATATGAGATGTATGTTCTTGATAAGAGAATGGAATAATATGTTTTTTTCATCATACATTTTGAGTAATTAAAAATCATGGATGGTTAATCCCATCCCCTCACTCCTTTTTCACTTAACCTTCATGAACATTTATTCATCATTAATACATCACCTTGAAGCATATCAAAATATGCATTCCATGTATAAAACTCTATATTATTCAACACCTTTTCATCAAAATTTAACATGTGTAGCACATATTTAAATCACATTGAGTTGATTGTTTCACAATAAGTAACGTGGTTTCTAATTAGAAATAGGTGGGTTAACATCAAACCAATTTTGATATTAATGGCTTAAGATGAGTCCATAATAAGTTTCCCACGATAATGTCAATGACCAAAATGTGTAAGGCATGTCATGAAACCTTGTACTTTTATCACAAAATTAATATTTACCTCATTTTCATTATGTATTCATAACATTCATAGATTTTTCCCTAATGAATATTTTTTGTTGTCAACCTCAACATTCATTTGATAATTGTATTTTGAATACAATGACTACTTCAATTTGTCATAGTTGATATTCTTGTATTTTAAAAATATTTTTTCACATTGAAATTAACAACTTCATATATATGTGTTGTTAAATTTGTAACCACATGCAATTGAAACCATTTTGGAAACATGGGGTAACATTGATGTTACACCAAAACAAAGAATCCATGATTGTAATATTTTACAATTATTGTCCAAACTTAGTAATGTAATTGTGTATGAGATGTTTATATGCCAATTATACAACTTTATGCATGATTATAACTATGTGATTATGATTACAATTACATGACTAGTAGTCATCCTTAAAAATGTGTAAGTACCCTGAGTAGTTAGATAGGTTAGTTAGCTAGCTAAGTTAGGTAGTTAAACTAGGTAATTAAATTAAGGTAGGCAACTAAACTAAGCTAGGCCACTTAGGTATGTTAGAAAAAAAATGTTCATAATAATATGATGACAAAATAAATATTATTTTATGAACATGTGGTGGTGCAATGTTTAAGGACTTGGTCTTTCAACATGAATGTGAAGGGTTCAAGTCCTCATATTTGCAACTTGCATGTATATGTCTAGTTAAGCTACCTAGGCCTTAAGTTGGTTAAGCTAAAAATCTTACCTAAGATTTTAAGCTTGTGGACTTTAATTTAACCTAAGTTGCATGGGCTAGGTTTTGTACTTAAGTTACTTAATTGACTCAACTTAAGCTAGGTTTATATCCTAGCCTAAGTTTCCTATGTTGTGTTCTTAGGTTAATGTATTAAGTAGGTAGTTAAGTAGCCAAGTAAGTAAATACATGTAGTTATGCTAGGTAGTTAGGTTAAGTATGGCATCCATGGTTGTGTTTACAATGATTGCAATTGTGGAAAACATAAAATCACCAATGACATTTGCAACCATGACCATCGAAACAACTAGGGGTGAAAACATGTTTGGTTTGATTACACAATTATGCAATCATAATTAACATAATTTTAGAAAAATAATGGTTCATGTAAAATCATAAAAATTGTGTCTTTGCATATGAATCACTAAATACTTGATGTTAATAATTTCATTGAAGGTGTGAGTGATAAGAGTTTTCTATAAATGTTCCTATCCATTATACAACTCAAAATTCAATAGAAAAACAAATTTTATTTTAAGAAGTCATGTTGTACTTGAAATAAGAAAACTAATCTCACCCCCAATTGGTAGTTGCAATCATTGTTCCTTGTCTATTTTGTAATTGAAATGTATCATAGTTAAGAAAAACACATATGTGTGGCTTGTGCAAAAGGCATTTTCTCATGTTGTAAATTCTATTCAAAGCATCCATGGTGGAACAAGACAAAGGATCCATTTGATAGTCTACCATGTCTTTTACCATTTGGTGAACATACGAGGAACTTTTCATTAGTTGCATATTTGGAATTGTAGATGTAATTTTCATTCATTTGTGTAGTCATTTCTATTTACAACATTTTAAATAGTAATAGATAATGTCTAGTTAAATGGTTTTGACAATTCAGAAACTATGATTCAAAAGCTAGAATTAAATTTGTTAATAAGGGAAATTGAACACACCTTATGTATGTTAATAAATTAGATTGACAACAAATAGAATATTAAAAGAGGAATAGGTAGGTAAAAGGCCAAAACACTAAGTTGTCAAGGAAAACAAAACTAAAAAATAAAAACATAACCTAGAAAAATCTTTTATTCTAAGGACCATGATAAAAAAGCTAATGACCAAAGCTTGGGCATGATAAAGAAACATGTTAAAAAGAAGTCCAAGGCATAGTGTCAATCCATACACATTTTCTTTTGTGAAAAGGAAATGTGTGGGAAACACAAGAAAAAAACATTTAAAAACTCCCAAGGGAAATCCCAATTTGGGAGGTGCAAGTTTTAACATTCAAGGTGTTTTGAATATTTTGATTAAACCAGATTGAACTAATTTTTTAGACCATTGGAAAAGTTTCAAAAAATATTACAATAAATGAGTTGCATTATCAAAATAAAAATTTGTAACATGAATTGAATAACCATTTGAAAGGTTAGGCGTCAAAAAAAATTCAATCATTTAAATGATGGTTTGTAAAATAAAAACAACTTCAATTAATGAACTAGATTGAAAGGTTATTGGAAAATTATTCTCAAAAGTTACAATTAAGATACTTAATCGTTTTATCACAAAGTTCTCATGTCCTCTTTCTTGTTGAAAGATAGTGAATATGCCCTCGGTTTACATTTCGTTCTAAAATTAAAAATTGAAAAGGTTGTTTACCAACAACACCACTTGACAAACCTAAAGGTGCATTTGAATTGATTTTCTACACCAAGGTCCTAAATTGATTACTCATTTAAAAAATGAATATTGTAAAAGTATATACCCAATCAAAGTAATTGAGATTATTATATTCATTGGAAAAAATATACAAATGAAATAAACATAAAAATTCAATATTGGTTGAGTTTAAAAAATAACAAAAAGTTTTGTTAGGGAGGTGAAATGGATGTGCGATTACAATTTCTCATGACATCCTTATTGAAAACCTAAAAAAAAAGAATGAAAACCTTAACAACATGAAAAAGTGAAATTTCAAAATTTTAAAAAGTGAAAAAGTGATTGTGATTCCAAAAAGTTTCCACAAAATTGAAATTAAAACAAATTGGTTCCTCCAAAGTCATGCACCTCCACCAAATAGTCCAAAGGAAAAAGGTAATGGCAAACCACATTCTACTTGTGTACTTTGCTAATCAATATGTTAAAAAAAAGATAACCCATTTGTTGGGTAGGGATGTCTCTATGACTAGACAATGTCCTTTGATTAAATAAACCAAGCCTAAATTGACAAGTTCTACTTAGATCCTTGCAATCATGATTATTTTCAATGTTGCTTTTTTATGTGATTTCATGCTTTCTAGATGGTTTTGAAATGTGGCTTAATGTTGCATCATTAAAAATATAAACATTAAAGGTCCTGATAATATTTAGGATTTCTTTGTTCCAATATCCTTTTGGAGTAAATATAACATGGAAGCATAGAAAGAAAGGAGAGAAAAAAGGTAGAAGGTTGTTTAACCTTTTTCATAGCAACATGAATTAACTTATTACCAATATAAAAAATGCAAGTTAAGGCTTTTTATAATTTAATTGTATAATTTTAAATCAATTCATTTTTCTATTCATCTAGTCAAGGTGACTTCCCTTCCCAGACAAAAGTGTTAAAGGTTTAGGGTTTATGATTCAAAATATTTCATGTGAAAACTAAAGTTGTTTCACAAACAAAACACATATAGGCACATGCAGAAGTGCTTATTAGGACCATCTTACTTTGATAATCATCAAATGATTGATCAAAAGGCATTGTCTTCAATCATCATTATTCCTTAGGGGCTTTGTTTGTCATTTTTTTTTTGTGGGCACCTGCCACGGGGACCCACTTATAAGACCTTTTGTTGCCCTAGTTCATTTTCACACTAATTTGCATTGTTTTTTGGGGGTTTTCCCTTCCTTGGTTGATGACACCCATATCATTGGCCTTATCTCTTTTATCTTTGATCATTTTGCTTTTTAGTTGGCTTTTGTGGGTTGTCTATTCAACCCTGCAAGTGTTCGACTTGGGCTTCGTCTAGCTTACTTCTTAAGTTTATCTTCCCTACTAATTACCCCCCACGCCCCCCCCCCCCCCCCCCCCCCCCCTTATGGCATCATGATCCTTGGTGTCCCCTTTGGCTCTACCTCCTTCATTTCATTTTTTTTGTAAGAGGTTTTAGTTGAAGATATTTGGCATGCAAATGTGTTCCCAAGGTTAGGGGATGTCTAAGTGGCTTTTGGTATCCTTTTTCAATGTTTTGATTAAAGACCTTCCTTTTCACTTTGTTGTTTCCCCCCTTTTCCAAATTTTCAAAGTAATTTCATTGTTTCCAACTCCACCCTAATGGGAATTTTTGAGAGACTTTTGGGTCCAAGCTCATTAAAGTGCCCATTGGTAGGTGGCTATCCCCATTTTTAATGGGGGTGTAAGGTTGATTTTTTCGAAGGTCATTTGTCCACTTGCTTATCTACAAAATTGGGCCTTAGTAGCCCTTGTCATAGCTTTTATGTTTTTGTTGGATTTTCGTTCATTTTTGTTAGTGTGAGCAACTTAAGGCCATTCCCTTTCCAAACGCATTTAACATTAATATGAAAACTTTTCCCCCTAGGGGTTGCAACATGTGTCCCCCCTTTTGAACAATTAGTCAAGAAAGGTGCAAATTACCTTTAGGAGAATATTTCAGAGAGATTGCATGACCATTCCTTTACTAGCATCCATTTTGATTTACCATCTAATTCACATCAAATATGCATGAGGTCGTGTGCACGGTTAGATGTTGGCGCTTGGTTGTTAATCGACCCAGTCATTCATTTTTTCCACTTGCCTTCACATGTTTTTTCCATCGCATTACGCATTAAGTTGGGTCATTTTCATTTTTTAGTCCTTGGGGTGCCACATTACATTTGTAATTAACCTTTGGATCTTATGGGGATCCACCTTCTTCATTGCGTGCATGGTGGGGAGAGGATGACCTTGCATGATGTTGTATAAGATGCTCTAGTGGTTGTTGTGAGAGATGCAAGATTTCATGTTTCATGAGAATAGACCCATGTCTTCCCACCCCCTGATTTAGAGTCTTCACACTGATGAATCAACATTGTGTTATTAATCAATGGTGTCTACATGTTGGTAGATGTTGTCATCGTTGACCCCACTCGAGTTGATTTGGTGTCACAAGCTATTTTTTCTTCTGGGGTTGTGGTGATAGTTGCGGTTTAGTTGAAGGATGGTTTTTATCGCAATCTATTCCCAATGGACATGTTTCTCTTTGTAGTTATAAAGGTCTTTGAATGTTTACACTAGCAAGTGAATGAGTTTCTTCATCAATGTGCCAACATGGCACAAGGGTGTGAAGGGCACCGGAAAACCTTTCTTTTTAAATTTTGCACATTTCATAAGCAGAAGGTGTCAATGGCATTACAACGTGCCCATGCGATTTTTATTTTGAAATGTGTTGTTGTGATAGGTGAGGGTTCTTTTAGGCTAGGTGTTTTTTAGGGGGTCTTCCCCTTTCATTATTTGATATGTTTCTTGTAACAAGAAATGGTTCAAGAATTTAATGTTCCTTAGTGGTTTGCCCTTTTTGGTGGTTCTTTTGTTTTCTTGGATGCGGGTCCTTCTTTTTTTGTTCCTTGTCTTCGCCCCTTTTTTTTTTGAGTGCTTTGATTTATTTATGATTAGCAAGGTTTCATCATCACATCATTAATCTTGTCAATTTCAAATGGAAGCAACTTGTCATTGTGGATTAATATGAAATCAATTTTGACTATGTTGTAAATTAGTGTCGATTAGTTATTGGAAATTTTTTTTCCAATAATCGTTGGGTTGACGTCTAGAGTTTTTTTATTTTTTATTTTTATAAATTATTTTTAAAAGGAAAATCTTTTGATTTTAGTTTTAAAAATATTTTCAAAAATTAAAACTTGTTGTTTCTTGGGTCATGTCAAATTTTCTTGACCAACAATTTTAGGTTTGACAGGTCCAACCTTTATAAAGACGCGTAATTTCGATTGAGATCGATTATTGGCTTTAGTTTTGGGGATGATTTTAAATTTGATTTATTGGTTTTGATTCTTTTCAATATTCATGTTTCCAAAACATTTCCACCAAATTCTTAAGAGGTTCTCATGGTGTTCCCTTAACTTCCAAATGGCTTTTCAAAGCTTTGGAACGTTCCCCAACATGTTCCAAAAAACAACATAAGGAACAACATAAGGAACATCACAACACGTTTTTGTAAAGACCATTTTAGTGTTGCCATAGGACATGCCCTTACATACTAAACCTAAAATGTAAAACTTAAAAACATTAAACCCTAACTAAACCTAAGAACCTAGCCCCTACCTAATCTTATCACATGGACCTTTTCAAAAACCATTAAAACCCATACCAGGATTTCAAGTACCTATCACAAGGCTAGTAGGCCAAGTAGAGGGTATCAAAGATTATATAGGGATCATAAAATAGACCCTTCTACTATGCTTATCATACATGGATTTCTTCCCCTAACTACTTGACTAATGGAAATCTTAGTAAGATGGTGGTAAATCCTCCCTTCCTGATCTCACCTCCACTTTGCACCTCCATTTTGCACTTATTCTTAAAGTTCTCCCCAAATTTAGATCCAAACCTCAAAATTAGGGATGAGCTCTCCAAAATTTTGACTATGGTTTATTTTTAAAAATTGCACATAGAAACCTTGTGCCTCCTTAACAAGTTTACATACCTTGGTTTTGGATTTGCCTAACCTACTTACCCACCTATGAATTAAACTTATCTCCCTACCTACCTAGGTTACCTACTCACATACTTAGTGTACCTACCTACCTATGTAAGCTACTTACCCAATTATTTAAGTTATTTACTTACCTATCTACCTAGTCACCTAAGCTACCTACTCAACTACCTAGGTTATCAACTTACTCACATACATAATGTACCTACCCAACTATTTAGGTTACCTACCTACTTGCCCATCTACATACCCTCTTACCTAGGCTACCTACCTACTTAAGCTACCTACTTGCCAATCTAATACCTTCTTACCCAGGCTACCTACCTACTTAGGCTACCTACTTGCCCATCTGAATTCCCTCTTACCTAAGCTACCTACCCATCTAGGCTAAGCACCTATTTGGACTATCTAACTAGGTAAGTCTTCACACAAGGTGAGAAACATGAACTAGGAACCAAACTAATTTGACCTCAAGTTTAGAAGGTTTTTTCAGGTCGATCCCTTATTGTTTTTAGTTCACAAATTGGAGGTCCTGATTTGGGGTCCTCTCACCAT
The DNA here is from genome assembly GCA_963921925.1 of Sphagnum tenellum. NCBI lineage: Eukaryota > Viridiplantae > Streptophyta > Sphagnopsida > Sphagnales > Sphagnaceae > Sphagnum > Sphagnum tenellum. Next base: position 5,754,122 of record OY998150.1, on the reverse strand, counting down.
GTAGGTTCTTAGTTAGGGTCACTTTAAGAATATCTCTAAGATGTGTAGGGTAAAGCCCCAAGGTTTGCCGGGGGGGGGGGGGGGGGGTGTCCCTAAAATCAGTGGGTATAATTATATGTACTTAGCAATACAAGAATTTTCTTAGTGCATTTGGTGGGCACCTTGTATGCACGAATATCCCTCCGAGATGGGATGAGGGGTCTTATGGCTCGTATTCCGTAAGAGTGCGAGGGAAATAATGCCTACTTCCTCCGACTCTTAAGGACTAGGTGTAAGAACTAAGAGCCCTCCCCCCTCATAGTACCTACACCGAGTCATAATGTACACACGTTTAGGTCATGATAATGCTCGCTTGGTGCTTTAGGATGGGTAAAGCTAATGGGTGGGGAACGTTTGCGGAGGACATTCCCAACATGAGGAGGGGCTTGACTTGAGCACCCCCTCATCTAGGCCCCTTATTGGAGAATAAGGGCACCCACCGTGTGGCATTACCCTACACATGAAAGTAACCCTAGGTTTTTTTTTCTATGTATTTGAAAACACTCACACACATGGAAGATTCATTCATGAGTCTAGGGATCTTACATAGTGCCCTTGTGGTATAAGGAGCTTACAACCGTAATGTGCCCCTCAATGGGGGGGCGGGAAGCCTTACCCTATACATAGTGTTTTCAAGTTGCCTTACACACTATACATAATGTTTTCAAGTTGCCTTTTGGGTCTCTATTTTAGTCCCCTTACAAGGCACAATTGGAGGGGTCCTATTGCATCTACCAAACCTTACTTGGGCAAGTGCCAAGACCAATAATCTCCATTTCAGGGTTAGCGCATTTTGGCTTAGTGCATTTTAGGGTTAGTGTGAATTTGGCTTAGTGCATTTTAGGGTTAGTGTGCATTTGGCTTAGTGCATTTTAGGGTTAGTGTGCGTTTGGCTTAGTGCATTTTAGGGTTAGTGTGCATTTGGCTTAGTTTTCATGGATTTAACAAAATTCACATGACCATTTTGTAAAATCCATGGAAATTGTTGTGTTGTGTAGGTACGGTTGATTGTGCCCATTTTGCTGCCCATTCAGAAATTTTGGGGGTCACAAGGCACAATGGCCCCTACCGGGCACACACACTCCATAATACAAGATATTGAAAAATAAAATAAAATTCAAATTGTTGTAATTAATTTGTTCATTTGAGGTGAATTAATTATGAAACTGTTGGTTGCTCTCTTGAAAACAATTCAAAGAGTCCCCACCCAAAGGAAAAATCATTTATGGCTAATGCTCACCTGACTTCCTTAACATAGTTTTTTAACATGCACCACCACCCTCAGGGGTGCCATTTGTTTTTTCGAATTTGTGAGGTAGGTGGTGGACTGGCTATATATATATATATAATTTTTTAAGGAAATATTCTTTCATAAATTCTCTTTGGATTGCCAAAATAGCACCCCAAAAATAAAAAATAAATCTCAAAAATTGCCAAACTACTTGGAACCTAATTTATACAACTACTAATTTCGTCAAAATTTTGGCAACTGAAAACTCCAAAGGACAATTGTCTTTTTCCCCATCTTATTTAAAAATTTTGTCAAGGAAAAAAACATGGATCTCTAGCACTCGAACCGACATTCATTAAAAATTTGTTAAACTCACATACATGTAAGGAATTGTCAAATAAGGTTTCTTCACAAACTCTCCTAACTAATGTTTGAACCCAAAATACCTTTATAGGATTTCCACCATCCAAGATTGGATTCGGAGGGAACCCTCCCCCTTGGTGAATTGATCTTCATCTATGTCCTATGTCCTATCTCAAGGGTAAAAATCTCAATCCCTATGATGGATGATATACAAGGCATTTGCTATTAGGGATGAAATTATTAGAAATAGTAAGGGCCTTCACTATACACATGCCACAAAGCATGTACAGCCAAAGTTGAGAAATCTAATTTAAATAGAACTGTAGCAATCAAAATATAAGCTCTAAAAATTAGAGACTTTGCTTTGTGGGTCCCTTGATTAGGGTTTTTTCAAAACCCTAGTCATAAAACCATGGTAGGTCATTGTGTTAAAAAACTTAAAAGTAAAAGAATAAATATTATAACATCAAGTGAATCCTTCCACAATATGGCAACATAAACTAAAAGAGGAGTTTGTTTGAAATGTTCAAAAGGGTAGGAGGACTCGTTGAAGCACACACACACACACCATTGGGATCTTTACAAAATGGTTTGTTGGGTGATGTGTTGGATTTATGAGTGCACAATTTTTTGTGAGATAAACAATGATGGTCATATTTTTGAGAATGTCCTTATGACTTTACCCAATATAAAGCACAAGGTGAATATTGTGATGAGCCTAAAGGCAAGTTAGATCACAAGGTGGTACAAATGGGCAGCACTTTTACTCTTACAAGAGGCTTTTTACATCTATGTAAAGCATTTTGAGAATTTTCGTAGTATACTTGAAGGAGTGCCTTACCATGTGTTATTGTTGCACTTGTACACACGGTGCTCTTTTGCTCATACGAAGGGCATTATGAATTTTGTAATGCACCTTCATACAAGTAGTAGAGCCCATCGTACAAGGGTAGCAAATGCACCATGTTCATTTGATCGGTTTGAGCGTTACACTAGGCAACATGCTCATATTGGGGCGCTCCTAAAAGGCAAGCCCACCCTCAATGACAAACATTGGGGAGTTGGGTAGGTAACCATAGTAACCATTGACGAAAAGAGATAGTAACCTTGGTCAATCGGTTCATGTACTTAATGAAAACCTTGGTTGTCTAGACATGGTGAGATAGTAACACACTTGTTACAAAGGAATTTTTTTCTCTTGTTACTAATTTTCTTTATACTAAAAATGTTCATAGAAAACCCAAGAATGCAATTCTAAAGCTAATTTTAAAAAATATATATTAATTGTTTAGCAAATGTTTGCTGAATCCATTCAGGGACTCGGCTATTTGAAGGCCTTTCCTCAACACTAGAGTTAGCAAAAAAAATTTATGTTTAATCCTATGGAATATGTTGAGAGCAAGAATTTTTCAACCATATTTCAGCTTTACTCGAGATTTTTCAAACCTAAGTTGGCAATGGAAAAGCAATGATCCAAATAATTGTTTAGGAATAAATGCATCTCTCCCATTCCTTAATTATTGATCATTGTTCTTTTACACTATGAAGATAACAACATTTTTTTTCTCAAGGAAAAAAAAAATCAATGTCTAAACTAGTAAAGGCCATTTTGCATACATATGGGATTCTTTTGTTAGGTAAAATCCATTTATCCAAAATATTATGCACTACCCCAAAAAAAAATTAATTAAATGAATTAAGGGCCTTGGTGAAGTGATTCTTTTGGGGGTGGGCAGAATTTTGCAATTTTTGTCCTAAAAAATCTGATTTCAACCTATATAGATGATTTTGGAGGTAGCCAAAAATATAGAAGGATGCTTAAATTTTTTTTGGACTTTCAAATCTAGTTTATAACCAAAATTGGCAAAATGCATAAATTGAATTAAAAAATTCTGATAGTCATAAAAGCCATTTAGAATTTTTTAAAAAAAAATCTACTCACAAAAAAGAACCAGTTTGGGCAGGTAAAAAAAATTTAAAATAAATAAATAAATAAATAAATAAATTTTAAAAAAGAAAAGACCCATAGGATGTAACATAGTCAAAAGGTTCAATTAACTCGTCACTTTTTAGTCCGACCCCCAGCCGCCCTACCCCCGGCACCCCCCGTCTACCCCTTTCTCTATTATTACCCCCCCCTTTTGTCCTTTCCTCCGTACCTCACCAACCGGTCTCGAGACCAGTTCTTGTGCAACTGGTCCCGCGCCGGGGGGCTGTCCTAAACCAATGGGACGGCAGCGAATTAGGGCTTGTCCCGGTTGGGAGTAGTGCAGTCAAAAGTGGACCCCAGTTAACTGCGCAGTTAACGGCGTAAACAGCGCATTCGCTTGTCGCCCCCCGCAAAGTGTGGAATCGTAGATTTTTTTTTTACTCTATTTACTGTTTTTTTTACTTAATAATGTTTTTTACCTTTTTTTTTACTTTTTTTTTACTTTCTCTCCTGCTCCAGTTGACTGTGGTTAAAAGTATGTAGTATTTTAGGGTACGTACTTTAACGTATGTATTATTTATTATGTACGTATATTTCAGAAAATACAGACCAAAGTACGGTTTCAATCTTTTTGAAGAAAAATTGGGGAAAATTCAGGAATTTTTTTTCGACCTTTTGATCTTAAATAGATTGAAATTACTCATTAATTTTTTATATATAAATAAATATATATATACTCGTATTTCAACCTAGCTAAATTTGGGAAATTGGGTAATCATCTATTGTTATAGGAAGTTACTTATTTTATTTTATTTTCAATTTTTAGGGAAAAGAATTGAAATATCCATTTGTGGGTTTAAAGTCTTAACAAGTTGCTCACCTTCAAAAAAAACAAATGGAAGTAATAATAATAACCATAAGACATTTTAAAAGAAAATAATTTAAGCACCCATGTACATTTTGGTTTTTTAATTTAAACCCATTTTCATATGAGAATATTAAAATAATTAAGAAAAATCATTCATATAGAATATTAAAATTCATGAATAACACAATCTTTGGTGAAAATACTTTATTTCCCCCCCCCCAAAAATAATTCTCCCACAATAATTTCAACATAACAATTTATTGCATCTCATCTTTAGGTGATTTTTAAAATTTGTTTTTTAGAGATGTACCGGACATCTATCTCTTTGACCTATTCGATAATGTGATGCCGTAAACTAAGAAAAAAAAATTATTCGAAAACTAAGAAAAAATTATTATTGGAAAGGTTTACGTTTCGTACCTATTTGATTGAATGTGGTTCCCAAAACTAAGAAAAAAATTATTGGAAATAATTTTTTTAAATTCTTTTTTCTTATGTATTTGTTTCTTTTTGTGTGATTCAAAGGAAAACTAAAGCCAAAAATATATATATATATATATTACAAAGTGCGGCTGCGGATATGGCCAAAAGAGGCCAAAAGAGGTAACGGATGGACGTTATTCCTGTTACGAGATTATTATAATAAACAAGAGAAAAGACATGATTGATTGATACGGTTCGGAGAGGAGAGGATGATAATAATAAATCTGACTTGTCCACCACACAACAATACCTGCACCCGCACACACACACACAAAAAAAAAAAACTTTTTGTTCGCCTTGCCTTTCGTCTCTCTCTCTCTCTCTTTTCTCTTTGTTTTTAAAATAGAAAAATTTTGAAGACTAGGGGCCACAACCCTCCCCCCTCCGGGTGACCCACAATGTCCGAAAAGGGAAAAGCTCGGAGACGACGGAGGAGTAGGAGGAGGGGGTGGTGACAATGCATTGGCCGGACTTTATATGAAAGATCTTTGGTTTTCTTAAACAACCGATTCTTTTGTTGGACTTGAGATGTGTTATAATAGAGTGTTATAATAATATCTTGAAGAATTTTGGTTTCTTTTAGAGGATTTTTTTAAATTTTTTAATTTAAAAAAAAAATTGGTAAGAAGATTATATTTTTGCATGGTGAAATATTTGAGTTTCCATTATAATTCATCCGTATTTTTTTTTGCATTAAAATATACTTTTTAATGTAAATTGGGAAGGCCATAGTGTGACACACCCCCCTTGTTTAACATTATTTAAACTAATTAGCATGTGTTGTTGGCCCATTTGATGGGATTGGTTACCCATTAATTTCTCCTTTTCAAAACTATTTTTTGATAATTTAATTGAATTTTTAATAAATTTTTAGTTTAAATTTCAAATTCCTCACACCTTATGTCTAAATATTTTCAAATCACTTTCATTAAATCTTACTCATTGAGGACTTTCCAACAATTAAAAGACCATGCCCATATTTTCCCGTAATTTGTTTTTTGTTTTTTTTTGATTTAGATGAATTTTCATTGAAAAAAATGTTTACTATTCAATAACTTTTTTTTGCCATAGGTTAAAACATTAAAGAAACCAACTTCGTGCACTTACTCGTCAAGGGCTTTCCAACGATACCAAGAAGAACGTGACAAGAGGTATCATGGTTTTCGAAATTTCAACCTGACAAACCAACAAACAACCATTTTTTCATAGATGTATAGTCATAAGCATTTTTTTCACAACAATAATTTATAGTAGTTGTTTAACTCTAAAGGGTGCAAGCACTTCATGTTTGTACTTCAATATGCATCAAGTTAATGATTGATAATATATATATATAATAGATTTAGATAACAATATTTCATGCATCATTGGCTTTTGAAAATATTTAACAAGTTGTGAGTAGAGCATTATTGTAGAACCACTCCAAAAATATTGAGTGCAATTTGAACAAGGAAATATTTTTTAATAAAAATTATTATATATATATATATATTTGCCTATCGAATAGATTTTGAAATCAAGAAAAAGTGAAAATTTTCAGAATTGTAGGATAGGTTTTAATTGAATCTTGAAAATAAATAAGACCATTCAAGAAACTATAATAACGAATTGTTTGGTAGAAATCTGATGTGTTGTAAAGAATTGTAGGATGCTGCAAAAAAAAACACATTTCCTCTTCTCCTTCAAACTACTAGAGAGAGAGAAAACTTTATGTTCTTTAAAAAAAAACTCTCCTTTCACGGAAAAAATTTAAGATTTTATTTCAAAAAAACAAGTTGGTGTCGTCCACTTTGCATGCAATGTTGTTAAGAAAGATTTGATAAAGGTAGTAGTGTCAACCAATAACTAGGTTGATGCCCTCTACCAAACGATTTTTACATGGGGTCGCTTGATTTAAATCTATTACTACTGACCAATTTTTTATAAAAAAATTCAAAAGCTCAAAATTGTTTTGTCAATTAACATCATCTTCTTTGCATATTTGGTATTAAGTCATTGGAAACTAATCTTAATGTATGGGATTCATGACTCCCTTTGGTAGTAGTTGTTGTTTTTGCTTTTAATCAATAGCTACCTCAAGAGCTACATCAATTTATTTTTGTCAAAGCTTGGTCAAAATGACTAGATGGTGGTGCAAAAGGAATTGCTTTTGTTTGAGCTACGATTACCTCCTACTTGGTAGTCGCTTGAGACTCAACTTGTCGAGAAGTTTTGGCACCTACTCCTCTTGTATTCTTGAGGACTCAAAAGATTGATAATGGTAGAATTGTTGGGTTCACTAGATTTGGGAAAAATGAGGGTAGGCAAGGCAATTTTCAAATCAAGATTTTTTTTTATGATATGTTTTGATATGTAGTCGATAGAAGTCTTAGTCTATTTGATAAGGTTCATTAATTCCTAAAAATAGTTTGTAATTTGCTTCTTGAGTGTAATCCATACTTGTTCATGTTGTTCATGTCAAATTTTCCTCTTCTTGTTTAGCAACAACATTTATAAAAACAACAATGTTTACTCTTCTTAAGGTGTGTGGCACACATTTGGTTGTGCACCACATCTACTACCAAATCTTTGTCCTTCAACCGCAAAAAAATGTGTAGAATTAACATTTTTTTAATGGTTAAGTAGGTGTCTTTGTCTACTTGGAGAAGTTGTTGAGGTTGATAATGCGCTTAAGTTCATTGTCAAACTTTGTTACTACAAACTTGGGTTCTTGAAGCTTTCCCTTAATGTCCTCCAACTTCATTTTAACAATGGTCTTAAGAAAGATATCCTCTTGTGGGCTCATATTCCTTGGTGAATTGCATCTCCAATTGTTCATGGATTCAATGCATCATTCACATTTCCTCCTAGAGCTTGCCAGCTTGAGATTCTAGCTTCTTGAAAGCCTTAGTCCTTTGAGTAGCTTCTACTTTAAGTCGATCAATTTTGCCTTCAAAAAATGTCACACATCGAGTGGTAATGTGTTAGTTTTTGGCATCCACTTGTAGGTGCAAGTTGTCGACGTGAAAATAATCAACATTGGTTTGAAACTTTTTGCAGTTATGCTTGCAATTTGGTAGCTTGTTCTTGATAGTTTTGTTAAGCCTCAACAATTATTCCATGCCCACTTAACACAAAATTACAACTATCTACCATGTTTCCTAAGGCTACATAATGATGGTGTGTTTGGTTCAAATAATATGCCAATCCCCTAATTGATTAAGTACCTCCTTGGCAAGTTCAAAAGGGTCCATTTGGAACACTTTCCCATGTGGTGGTGAAAATGGTTTATCATTATGTTCCATGTCATCAACATTGTAAATATGATCAATTTCTTTTTCAAAAATTTCGAAAGTTTGGTAATGTTTCACCTGTTAATCTTCCTTCTTATAATTTTGATTTGATTTAGTAGATTTTTCCCAAACTTCCTCTTCGACTTATTCATGCCACATTCCATGTGATAGTTATTTACCATTTTTCCTCCTTCGAATATGTCATATTTTGCCCCCTTCAAGTCTAAAATCACAATCAATCCATTTTCTCCTTGTAAAAAAAATCTCAAAATTTCCCTTGTTTCAAGTGAATTGTTTCTAGCTTCATCACATTGGTCTTCAATATAGTGTCAAAAATCTTGGAAAAATGATGATGATGATGACATCACAATTTGTAGTTGATATCTTTTACCTCCCTTTCTTCTTGTGAAAAAATGGCACAATGACTTCAATTTGTTGCATTGGCATGAATTTAAGGAATGTCACACAATGAAACCATTCATTGAAGTTGTGTTTTATGCACATAATAGTCACCTTTGAAGAATGGTTTACATAACAACATAATAACTTACATAGCATAATAATCTTGTTGTGAGTTTTTTTAATGAGTCTAATATGTTAATTTTTTTGAATTTATCATGTAATAGGAATGATGACTTGCTAAAAAACTTGTTGAGGAGACCTAAATTTTCTATTCGAAGGAATTTTTAATGTGAAATTTGATCACATTCACATTAAATAGAAGTTGGGTGCACATTCAATAATGTACATAAAGAATACATTATTTACTCCCTAATGAACTTTGTCCAACATTTTTTTTAGGCCTAATAGTGCAACCCTATGGGAAATCATGCCTTAAACCTTCCCCAAAAGAATATATATATACACAAAACAAAATATTACCATAATTGAAATGAATGTGTATACAATGTCGAAATCTAAATCTACATGTAAAATTATTATAGTTATTAAATTTATCAAAAAATCATAGCAATAAGTAATTTTAATTCAAGAATAAATTACCACAATCAAATTGAATTAATTAGGCAATAAAATACATTGAAAATAAAATGAAATTCATAATTTATTGTAATAAATTTACCATAAATATTTTAATTCAAATATGAAATTAAATTTTTATTAAAATTTTAAAATTTCCATATGTATTAAAATTCATGTACCACAATGAAATGAAAATGTGATAGGAAAATCGTCAATTGTGATTAGAATTTTCATTTTTTTCTTTATTGATTTTTTTTGGAAATCATAATTGAATCAAATAACTTGAAAAATCCAAAAACAAATTTGGAACTGATGACATTAGTTCATGCCATTATTAAAAATTATGACACTAGAAACCCAAAGAATGGAAAATTGGTGAAGTTTTGGATTTAAAAAAATTGGGGAACAATGGTTTTTTAAAAAATAATAATAAAAGTAAATAAAACATCAAATTTGAAAATTGGGCATCAAAGGTATGACATCATTTAAGGTGGCAACAAGTTTAAGTTCAGGGTTTGGTGAAAGGTTTATGATTAAAGTTGTGGAGGCAATGAAGGTTTATATAAACCTTTTTTTGTATTTGATCAACCCTATTTGGTATCTAATCAACTTTGTTTTGTATTTTAGGCATCAAAGTTAGTAGAAAGGCTTGGTCTTTTAAAGATTGCAAGTGATTTCCAGACTATGGGCATATAATAGTTATTCATGTTGAATACATGGTGACATGTGGAAATTTTTAAAAGAGTTTGTTAATTTGATGTTCCTTGTAGGTCTCATGTTCATTTTGATTAAGATATATAAATAAAATTAATGGGGTAATGCACATTGTATGTTATCTAATCATATTTGTTTTGTTTACAAATCTAACTTTACATGTCATGCGTTGATCCCAATAAAGAAGAAAAAGTTATATTTTAAAAAGGTAATGCACATTGTATGTTATTTTTCATAGTTGTTTTGTACAAATATGATCAACCTTCTTTTGTATAAATCTAAATTGTATTTTTACATAGGTACATACATTATGTAGTTTTTAAAAAAAAAATGTAAATCATGTTTTCACATGCCTATATTATTTATATGATAGGTATATTTACCCAAGAGATAGTGTTCATAAACTTTTACCTTTTAAATAGCATCATCTTCTTAAGTCAACAACTTGGGATACTTGTTATCAATGTTTGGGTTGATGGTCTTCTCGCAAAGTTCCTTCTCCAAATCATGCATAGCCACTAGTTGATCCATTGAATTTTTGGTTTTTGTATCCCATCATGGATCTTCTTCAAACTTTTAACAAGGTTTTGCAGAAAATTTGAAAACCATTTTACTTGTTTGCCTTTTAATGCATGGCGAATGTACCCCATTAACTTTTTGGCATAGTAAGTGGTTCAAATTTGGAACAAAATTAATTACATCAATGTCATAATCCATGCAGGTGAAGGACTAACAAGGAAAACACTAGTGTGAAATCCTTCCTTCTCATTGTAAGAGTTTTCATTGGTGATGGTTGTGTAATCCTTAATCCAATGTTCCTAATTTTGGGTGGAGCATTTTTTCCAACTAGTTTTCAATAAGTTCAACATCAAAGATACAATATCTTTGGTAATAATTATTTCTTACTTAAGCACCAATATTTGGATCACCTTTAGGTTGTATTTGTGTGTATTGCTAATAAATTCATGTATTAATTCCAACCAAATTTGTCCCATGCACACCTCACAAACACTTATAACAAAAACTTATTTCACCCATTTGATATCTATAATATCAACCCAACTTTTCCAAGTTTCCATTTCCCTACATAACAATAGTGTTGTTGATTTCTTACTCCCCTTCTTTTTCTCCTTCTTGTCGATAGTTGCTTCTTAAATTCACTCAAAGCTCCCCCTTTTTTCTTAATGCACTACCATAGGTATGCTATCAATATAATATTTTAGAAATTTTATTACTTTCTCAACATCTTCCCAATTACTCATCCTTTTTTTTTCCAAAAAACTCACAAGACTTGATAGTTAACAACAAAGCAAAAATAATGATGAACAATGTGAGGGGTGAGAAGAAATCACTTGTTGCTTACCCTCTTTGCTACAAGGGGTCATTTTTAACAAAGGATGTAATGACATATGTGTAACCAAAAAGTTTTGATCATTAGATATCAAAATGTGGTGATGCATGAATGCAATTCAAATGTTTTGCTCCTTGCATATTGAAACATTGATGTTCTTGGATACCATATTCACTTATGATCATTGTTTCTTGTGGTGCTTCATCATTTTTCAAATGTGTTGCACATTAAATAATGATATTTCTCACAACAACCTTTCATAAAATACTTCTACATAATAATAGTTGAACATCATAGTTATGCTTGTGATATTTTCTTTTCCCATTTCCGAATTGCCTTCAATATTTTTGATAAATTTGTTGGCCTAATTTTCTTCAATAGTGTTTTCTTGGTTTTGAAGAAAGTTTGATAAATGATTTTTTTCAATAGGCCATTTATTGAAGCTTCTTTGATGTTGATAAAAAAGAATTGGGGTATTTCAATTTTCATTTTTTTTCTAATATCTTCCCCTTCTTTTTTTTGAGCTATTAATATTTTAGGAACTACATTTAAGACTTAGTAGGGCTTGATGTTGACTAAAATGAAATTAGGATCAAACTTATCTATGGTCATTAGTGAACAATATTGCACTTTATAAAAGTTAAACCATCTTTTTTTGAATTTTGCTAGACGAGATGTTTTGTTTTAATATGGATGGAGCCTTACCTAGAATGGGAAACCAAAGTACAAAGTTTCCTAAGGAGAATTTATTTTCTTTATAGTGATTGTGGGCCCCAAAAAAATGGTTCCTTTGCTTTTGGCTTGTAATTATTATTGTTGTGTCTAAATTCATTTAGTTTTTCTAGCTCATTAAGCTTAGAAACAAGTACCCAAATAAGTTTTGTAAAATTTTCAATACCTAATGGTTGGAAGGCAACACATATTTAATAATCATAATTAAAAAAAAATCTGTTTGATCATTTCTCATAATTTGTGATACTTTTGCAATACATTCAGATTAAATTTGTTTTATAATTACCTAATCTTCAACTTTGTAAATTTCACATCATCAAAGTTCTATTTGAACACCAACCATTCACAAAAGCTAGACACAAAATCCTTCATCACCTCTTGAAAATACATTCTTCATGCTTTCAGCAAAACGATGTCAATCTCCAACCAAGCTACTTCACGTCATGACATTTATAACTAAATAGATTCAAAACTTTTCTTTCACCTTCATTCTAACTTAAAGGACACCCTTATCAAGAAGGTTAGAAGTTAGAAAAGTGACACCACATTTGCAATGTTGGGTATAGTATTTGGGAAGTTTTTTCATGGATGAGGGAAAAAAAAACCTAAGATTTTCACTTTGTCAAGTAATCGAATTGGCAGGGTATATAAAATCAAAGGATTCCTCGACCCACTTCAACCTACTAAATCAAACAACAAAACCCAATTTTGCCATTTCTTTTGCAAACAATTGACCGAACACCTTAGTTTGAAAAAGGTAATACAAAATAATGGGTTTTTAAATGAAAAAATAAATTAGGACATCCCCATTCCCAATTGTAATAATAAATATAAACAAATGAACAAATGGACTTTTAGATATTTGAATTATGGACTTTAGAAATAATGATTAGATCAAAGGTTACCTTACAACTATATTACCTTAGGGTCAGTTTTGTCATGAAATAATCCTATAGCAAAATATTTTTTTTACAAAAATATAAAGTTGAGGTGCTTAAAATATCATAATTATCACAAGCTACAGTTTAAGTAATTTCATTCTTCAAATGATAATATCATAATAGACCATGAAATAAAAAAAAATTTAAATTGATAAAAAAATTAATTTTTTGAAGAAAAAAAAATCATCTTGTCAATGTGGAAGTTGATTGTAGGTTATGGTAACTAAGGAATATCAAAAGTGTAAAAGTTATACCTTTTTTATTGTTTATCTTGCAAGCTAAGGTTGGGTATCTATCTACCCATTCCAATTTCAGAAGGAAAAAGTAGGTAAGTATGTAAGAGCCAAAAGTAGGTTTATATTTTATATCAAGTGTTAATTTTAAATTTCCAATTATGTGATATAAAAAATTGATGAATTTTTTTTTTAAAGGAAGTTATTTAAATTTTCAATAGAAAATAATAATTCTTTAAAAACTTCCCAATCTTTTTGTTGGAGGAAAAAAAATTGTTAAAAAAATTGTTTATATGTAAGTACATAGACAAAAAAGGTATGTTTGTAGGTACAATATGAAGGCTTCAGATAGACAGACACAAATTTATAGTTACCTCTGCACCCCAAGTGAGATCATGACAAAATATTTACCATGGTTAAATGTGACCTCCATAGAGTCGGGGTTTTTACCATGGTTAGATGTAACCTCCATAGAGTCGGGGGTTTTACCACGATTAGATGTGAGGTCAATAAAGTAAAGGTTTTTATTGTGGTACAAAGTGTAGTTGTTGGTTCACCCAAGGCCTAATTTCACAAGAGGATAGTCAACAATGTTGTTCCCAATTTCAGTCCTAGATTGGCAAAGTAACAAAAAAGAAATAGTGCCTATTCATTGCAATTTTGGTCACAAACTATAGGTTAAAATTGGAGGCATGTTTGGTTGGACTTTTACAAACCCTAAATTTGGATGCAAGATCAAAGAAGGTGTTTATTTGGTTCCAAAGAAAATACAATTAAAATCAACTTGAATTGATTATAATGTTTTAGCATGATGGAGTTGTTGACATTCAACATTATCAAGGCCATAGGGGACAATGTCCAAGAAATTGGAGTTCTAAGGAATGGGTTGATGTCAGTACAAAGACCCAATGACAAGTTGCTTTGAAAAATCAAAAAAATTGATTTTCAAACCCAATGTCAAAAGTGATGGATATTAGGCAACTTTTTAAAAACAAATTGGCTATATATAGCCAAAAAGAAAAGAAATATTTTTTGTTGATATCAAGTGTTTTTTTAGATTTTAAATAGTTAGAATTCAACCAATTTTTTTTTTAAAAAAATTCAAATTTCTATACATGTTTCAAATAAGTATCCAAAAATATAGAAAGGTCTTTTTGAAAATATTTTCATATTTAGCTTGTAGCCAAATTTGACTAAATCTTCGTATGGATGATCACCACACTTTGGCTACATCTAAACATTGACCAAAGAAACTTTGATATCAATTATCTCGAGGAACTCTTCTAGCATTTTGAGAAAGTAATATCTAGGCAAAGAGTCCACAATCATGCAAGCCTTTGCACACTTTTTGAAAGAAATTATCAACTTGGGCATCTTGAAAATTTTGTAGACCTTGCCCACTCCTTTTGCATTTATGCAAAACTCTATATATGCGCAACCTCCTTAAACTTAGCTTGAATCTAATCATGTAGGTGTCTCCTCCATTGACCCACAAAAACATTATTGTGACATTAGAAGAAAGTTGCAACTTGAGATAAAGATGGAGTTGTAAGAGTGAATAGTCTACTCCAAAAAGACAATAACACCAAATGGTAGGAAACATGTGAATATGTGAAACATGAATGATACAGAAAACAAGGTTAGTTAAGGTTTTAATGAACTCAAAATTCTATCATAGTGGGGCATCTACACTATTAATAATGGGTTTGTTAAGAAGCTTCACACAAGTTCATCATTATGAAAAACCTAAATTTGTAAATTGTTGATCAATTAGGCCCATTATTTTAAATCTCAATTGATTTGCAAGGGCATGACGTCAATTTTGGGGGTGGAGGGGGATCTTGTGTCATTCTTTTATTTTCATTAACTGATTAAACTTATGTCATTTTCATAATGTGATTGTGTTTTTGATTTTGGTCCAACAACATCACAACTTTAGCTAGCCTTGGGCTTGGTTCCCAACACCTATGAAAACAAGATGGGTTTTGCCAAAGGTGTGCCTAAGGCATGGCATGAACCAAAAGAAGTTAAACGCATTTTGACTATGTTGGAGATTCATGTAATTCCAAGTCGCTATTCCATTTTGAGAGTTAGGATTCTTAATGTGTCAATTCCTTAAAGTGAGATTTGAGAAGTCAAAACATGTCAAAATGACTCTTGACCGCTCAAGTGATCCTTTGATCATTGAAATTCTCTTAATATGAGTTATGATATAATGGGCTCACATCACCAAAAAATGATGTTTCTTCAAATTTTTGAATGTTTAAAGGGTCGTGGAAAATAGTATCAAATGGCTTATGACCGCCTATAGATTCACTTGCAAAATCAAATTGTGTTCAATTCAAAAGTTGATACAACCTTGGAAAGCTTGTCAAGGTTACAAAATAGTGTATTCACATCCTAAAAGAACATACATTTCTCAAGACTTTTGAATCTCCAAAGTCACATGACAATATAGTGTTCTAATTTTGAAATGTGGTGTCCATGAAAATTTATAGAGCATTTTATAAGAAGAATTGTGCTTTCCAAAAGACTTTGGATTGTGGTGAGTATATGTAACCTTGTGATGAGTCTGTGACCCAAGGTTTGTTTTAAATTACATTAACCACCCTCTATGTTTGTTTGTCTTACATGAACCAATTGAAGATGGTTGCATTTGAAATGTGTGTTTTTTTAGTAATCATTTTGAAACTCTCACACTGTGGTTTTAATTGCAATAAGCTATTTAGTTAACCACTTAAGCTGAATTTCAAAAAAGGTCATTACATATTTTTCATTCACCTTTGCAATTCTTTTGTTTGTGTAAATGTCAAAATAAATTTCAATGTATAAGAGAAAAACATGTTTTAAGTCTTAACTTTATGAACTTGTCTTTATTTTTGTAGATAATATGGATGATTTGATCATGTTCTTATTACGTTTTCAAGTTTTCTAAGTCCATCCAAATCATTGGTGTTTATGTGTGAATGCATGCCACTTATGTTTTAAACATTTTTTCTTGTTTTTAGGGACACCTATTTGGACCAAGGGTAAAATTTGCCATGAAGATGTTAGAAATATTACATTTAGGATGTTTTCATTTTAAATAATGATGGTATTCATGGCAATGACCTTATGAAGCTCATTCTTTTGGTTTTGCTTTTAATTCAAGCAATTTAACTTTGTCCATTAGCTCTTTCAACTTGTTTAAAGCTATTTGAATTTTCACATATTTCTTCACAATTTGAAATTAATTACATATTACTCTTGTTGTTAATTTTTTTTGTGGAATAAGTAATACAAATTTTAAATGGGGATTTCACTTCATTAAAATAAATGAAGATAAATCCCCATTTTGTTTATATAAGGTCAATATAAACTAGGAAACTTTAATGTTATTTGGCATTACAAAAATGGAAAAATGACACATAAGAAACAAGACTAATGTAAAGAGTTTTCAACCTTAAGATATTTTTCACCTTACTAGTTGAATGTTGACTTGATGAGGCATACACAAAAAATTTGCATTCATATATTTGGTAAATTTCATCGAGATTCATAATTTTTTTTTTTGGTTTACAATTGGGGAAATTTTCATTTGAATGTTAGCCTTCATTGACAAAATTATAACACATAAAAATGATAATGATAGTATTTAGCTACTAGTAGGATACATTACAACATTTTTAATAACTTTATGAAAAACAAATATGATATGATAAGGCACAATGGAGAAGCAATTTATGTTACTTCAACAATATTAAGGATTTTGGGTTCCACATGGTCACAATTTTAAGCCTTGGGACAAGGATCTTATCATTAATATAAAAAAATTGCCCAACAATAGTTTGAAATTTTCATGTTTTGATTTCAAGCATAAAAAATTATTTCAACATGTGGCCAAACAAATGAATGTTGAAGGCTTCATTAGCAAACTATGAATGCCAACTTGCAAATAACTAGACCAAAGTGGTAGGAAGTATTATTTTTAAAAAATTGGTTCATCAATTCCTTATGGAAAACATCGAATCAAAATGACACTCTTTCAAAACATGGTGTTTAGTGTGTGTAGAAGGGTTGAGCATTGCAAATAATTTTGGGGTTAGGTGATTTGCATTGAAATGAAATAATTATCATGTATTTCATTGCACAAAGGCATGACTAACAATGTTATATCACAAATGTTAGAAAAAATTGTGTCCTATATAATAGGACACAATTTATTGGAGGGTTGTGTAACTTACACCACAACATGTGACAAACTAATGGTAAAAGAACCTTTTATACTTTTTGCTTTGTAGTTAAATTTATTTTCTATGATTGGGAACCAAAGCATGTGACAATATCATTGTTTAAGGCCAATAAAATAACATGTTTTACTTTGGCCAAATAATTCCATGACTTGTTCAAATGGGTAAGGTCAACAATATGGTGGCACTTTAACCAATTCATTGAAAGATGTGATCTATTTGAAGTGTTTGACTTAATGTTCTCTCATATGTTGGCATTTGCTTTGGACGAGTCTTGTCTAAAGTTTGTTAATATGCAACATCAAATAATTCATGGGCTATAGGTTTAAATAACAACAATGAGCATCAAAGGAATTCAAGCAAGATCAACATGTATAACATGGACAAAAGAACAAAGGGTAGCAAGGAAGGGCTAAGTATATGTGCAATGAACATGGAAGTTGATTGTATAATGAAAACTAGTATCACATTGAAATGTTGTAGCAATCTTTACACTTTTGTGTAACTATTCACAAATGCCACATGAATGAAGTTATAAAACTTATAGCATATCAAACTCAAGTTTCTTCTTTCAAAGTTTGAACTATAATTAAAATTATATTGGACAATTTGTTGAATTGTGTATTAATTTGTGTGGTCAACTAATGACGTCGGACGATGTTATTGATCACCTAGTGATGCATTAAAGTTGATTTATATGAAAGTGAACAGTAAGTAGTATAATTTAAAGTTTAAATTAATTAATATTCTCAATCATGGTTTTGAGTTTTGACATAACATTCTTATTTTCCAAAATGTCAAGTATGTGGAGGGAAATGAAGACTATAACTTTATTTCCTTGATTTCATGTATGATTTCACATAATATAAAATGCATCACATTTTCTCTTCATGTTATCTTAATTCAAATATTTGTTCATAGTTACAATGTACATGGGTCATTGAGACAAAAAAACATTTCAATAAAAATCATGTTAAGGGGTACATAGTAAATTATTATTTCTATAAATTGTTTGAAAGCTTGATCCATGTTATTGGAAATAGGTAGAAGGTGAAGCAAACACAACACTTCTTAACCCATGGAATTAGGAGTACATGATTAAATTCATAAGAGGACGTGTAGGATCAACTATTTTTTTATGAGGATATTTATACAAATGAATTGTCACTTTTATAAGAAATGGGGGAGGTTATGATTAATATATTGATGTTACGATGGTATGTTCAGCCGAGGTTCATTTGATGTTTCTTTGATGCTTTTGTGGTATGTTTTGGGGTGTGTAGAAACATTGGTAATAATTATGCAAGAGTGGCAATAATTTTGGTGATGTGATTATATTAAGGGAATTGTACAAATAAAATTTGTAGGTTTTTGTGAAACTTAACAAATTTATTACAAAACCATGTTTGGATAAGAAAATCATGCAATAAACATAGTATATTTTGTTAGGTAATGCAATTGAAGTGGTGTCCATATTATTTCTTTGCTTGTGATAATCTATACCATTCCTATGGATCATATGTTGAGAAAAGTGTAATTATAAATTATACATGAACAAGAAAGATAGCATGTTTCCTACATTCATGAGTCTTGTACCATCTTCACAATGGTTTGTCTTTTTAATTAATTTTCCGTATTTATTTTGTCTACTTGATTATTTTGTCTTTCTATTTACTCTCTTTCATTGTTTTATTTTGTTTTGATGCTTTGTTACCATCTTTTTTCACCTTAGATGGGCTTGTTATTCCATAAACAAATGCTAGTTTATTTTAATGAATATAACCAAAATACAACATGAAATCTTTTTTCTCAAAAATCAATTACATATGTAATAGTTTATTTGGCTTTGTCTCATCTTTTTATGTGAAGTAATATTTGAAGGCAAGCCAAATCATGGGTGAGAACATCTTCACTACACATCGATAAAGACACTTTTATGTTATATGTGACAATGGGATAACAACAATCTTGCTACTTTCCAATATTGAATGGTGAAAATGTTGAAGCTTAACAAACACCTCCAAATCAAAATTCCTATTGCGAATTGCATTTTTTTATTATGAATTTGTTCCTAAACAAGTATTGGTATATATATAAATGCCTAAATGGTTTATCACTATTTTAAATGAACTTTGACATTTGTGTGTTGAGATAATCAACACAAAACACAAAATTATTTTGTTATACATGAATCCTTTACCATTGTGTGGTGGAAATGCTTTAACAAATTAGAATGAAAACTACAATTTATTTATTTATTTATGGTTAAATTGAAGTTGTGTTTAGTGTTTGATACGATGACACTTGCATTTTTTGATGCAAGTAAATGAATCTTCTCATTGTGTCTAGAGCGTTAGATACCGTTTGTGAGCTATATTTATTGTGACTATATGTTAAATATCATGAAAATAATGCTAATCATATTCAACTTATATTTTTGGGTCATTGAATGTGTGATTGCAAGTTAAACAAAAGTTTTCTATTTTTGAAATTTATAATTGCAATCAAAGAGTGCAAATTGAATCATTTACAATGGTGGAAGCAAATTAAAGGGTATTTTCTATCTATAGGTGGTTGGATCAAAACTACATGGATTCTTCACTTGCGCTTGTGTTCATAACCTTTTGATGTTGTTGATTTGGGACACAAAATATTGATAAACTTGGTTTTTCTTGTTGACATGATGATCTTCAATTCCTATGGTGCACACATAAAGCCAATCCATTATGCATTTGGCAATGCCAACATGAAGACACAACATTAATGAAATAGATCAACACCTTTTAAAACCACAATACATAGCAGGTTAGTTTGACATTAGTTTTATTATTTTCAGAAATGTTGAAGTATTAAAAAAAAATTCATAAACAATTTTTTCTTGAAGGAAAATCAAGAATCTGATGAAATATTTGAGAATATATCATATGTTGAAATGGAATCTTCCAAATTAATGTATTATTTGACAAAATGTGTTGAAGTGGCCAAGGTACTAGTACAATAATACCTTGAAGTCTCAAGGCATCTTATAATGGCAAATGGTACTTAGTGGAATTTAAAGAGATTCCAAGAGTATATATATATATATATATATGTATATATATATTGTTGAAGTGCCAAAATCTTATTAAAAAAGAAAAAAGAAAAAGACATATATTAGTTAGTTGCCATAATTTAAACAAATCCACCATAACCATGTGCATTATTGCAAAATATGAAAATCCTACATGCTAGATATTCATTTTTCATTCACCCTCCTTTTAGTCATTGGTTGCAAAGCTCACCACCAAATCTGGATTCCCAATAGGGTGAATATTAGGTACAAAAATTTGGGTTTTTAATTAGCTAGTTAAATAGGAATTCATAGTAGAAAATTAACAAAAAAAATCCCATTTTATTATGTAGTTTTTTTAATTATTCTAAATGCAATAGGATTTTTTTTAAAAAGAAAAAGAAAAAAGAGAAGACACTACTTAATTTGCCAACCAAACATGATTAAGTAACTTTCAACCTTCTAGAGCTTAGTTGCCACCGTTTTAGTTGCAAACCATAATTTTTTGTTTTAATGACTTGCTTTGCTCAAAGTTCTCTCCTTCTCACCTATCAAGGTGAACCAAAGGAGAGGCACTCCGTGCACACATAGAAATTACTATTTTGAGGAGCCTTGCAAGATTCAGTTTTTTTGGGTGATGGGCCAATCAAAATGAAAGGAAATTTAATTATTTAAATTTAAATTATAATAAATAAATAAATAAACTTTAATTTAACTTAAAATTTTAAAAAATATTTTTTAAAATTAAAAAAAAAAACTTCACTTTAGAGGCAGCCCATCCAATGAATAGGAGGGTTGACTATGTCCCATAGTTTGTGGCCTTGCCATTGGCTATAGACCAAAAATGGTGGCAAACAACTTTGGAAATAAAAGTTTCATGCAGCCAATGAGAAGGCTCAGCATGAACTCATGGGGGGTCTAGATTTTTCTCTTAAGGAGCGGGGAAGGTGAGGGGGCCAAGAGCTGGGGACTGGGGGGAAGGGATTTTTTTTTTTGGGGTTTTTTTCCTTGTTCTCAATGTGTTCCCATCATGTTCCCATGGAGCTCCCGAAAGGCTCCCCCAATTTGTTCCCCAATATGCTCCCAATAAATAGCACCTCACTTTTTTTTCCCATATGGTTTGCCCAAAGTTCAACTCCCATGTATATAAATTGAATTGGTAGTTAGTTTGCAAGGGCTATTAGCCCAGGCCAAAAATGGTGGTGAACTCTTTTGGGAAGAGAAATTTCATGCAGCCAATTGGAAGGCCCAAGCATACACTCGAGGCGCATTGCTTTTTTTCCTTTCCTTTAAAGTTTTTCTAGGGGGCCGGGGGGAGGATTTTATCAAATTTTTCCATTTTCCTTGGTTCCCAATATGTTCTCACTATATATTCCCTATAAGTTCCCAATGGGTTCCTCAACATGTTCTCAATAGCACCTCACTTTTATCCCATATGCAATGGCCAATGTTGTCCTCCTTTCACTCATAAAAAGGTGGGCCATAGGAGACAACATTTCTTTTATATTTTGCAACTAGCTATCCAAAGAGGTCCTTCTATTAGGGGAGTACCCAATGTTGCAAAAAAATTGGTGACCAAATACGAGAGAGGTGGTGAATAGAAGAATAAATATGGAGAGGTGATTTCATTCTTTTGAGTGAAATGGGTTTAAAAATTTTGTGTGTTGTGAATGAATGCACTTGAAGTGAAGGAACAACAAGCATGTTGTACAAACATATCATGAAACAAAAACACACACACACACACACAAAGAAAGGTGCAAAAAGAGAGAGAGAGAGAGAGAGAGAGAGAGACAAAGGCAATTTAGAAAAGGCAAATAGGCGGTCGGGAACAGAGGGAGCAAAGGTTGAATTAAAAAGAAGGATGATGAAGGAGCAGCAGCAGCCAAATCTCATGTTTCCTACACAATTTTGATGCTCTTTTTTGTACACTAAAAATATATAAAAAATCTGTACATTTCTGACATTTCATGCAGCTTTCAAAGATACGAGAGAGAGAGAGAGAGAGAGAGAGAGAGAGAGAGAGAGAGAGAGAGAGATGATGGTGTGAAAATGTTGAACAATTATATTATTGTGTCTGCATGTCTGTTTGCTACATATGGCAAATAATTTTAACTTATTGGTCTAGGGTTTAAAAATTGGAATCAGATTTTTTTTAAAATATAATTTAAAAAACATTTTAATAAAAATTTTAATGAAATTTTTAGCAACCAAAGTGATGATCATCCATAGGTACATGTAATCTATAAGAAAAAGAAAAAGTGGCAATCATCCCTAAGAAGATTTAGCCAAATCTTGGTATGAAACCATGATATATACCAAAAAATATATATTCATTCGTTTTTCTCTTTTTTTTGGCTAGAAACTGAAAACCAAATTAAGGAATCTGACTTACTTTTACTATTTTCTTTTCACTTCTGGCAATTGAAAACCACTAAAATCACTTCGTGTTAGAAATTTTGCATTTGGGTCAAATTAAATTTTCTAAGTAAGAGAAATGTGATTTGGAAGGAATTTCTGAATACTTTACAAAAATTCATTGAAGTTGGAATAAAGTTTCATCTCATTTGTTAGAGCATATCCATGGTATGTATGCCACAATATGTATGTATGTATGTTGGCCTTGTTACACCATCAAATTGTTTATTGCATCCAAAATAAAATAGTGTGATTTGCTCGCCCCCCACCCACACCCATAAACATGAAATCTTGGACAATGTAGATGTTGTAGTGGTATGTCACATGGGTCAATCATTGTGACCCGACCAAATGAAAGCCAATCATATTTCCTTATTTTGCCCCTTTTAGAAAAACTTGGTAATTGTGTGCATATTTTTGCAAGTCCAATATCAAATATTATTGTCATTTATTTAAAGCCTGAAGAACTTCATCCAAATTTACTAGGGTATATATATATATATAAAATTTTATTATTATTATTATTATTATTATTTTATGCAGGTGGACTTGCTCTTTATAGCTTTATAAGATTTCCCAATTTCCATGTCTATTGATGTAATGTTGAGGTTTGCCCAAGAAGTTGATTTCAAAAATTCATTCCTTTCCCCCAAAATATGGTACTAGGAATTTTCCTTAGAGATTTGGAGGTTGAACATGCTTTTCTCATCTTGATAGGAAGATAAAAATAGGTCTCATAAAAAATAGGTCTCTCTATTTTAGGGGTGTGCCTAATGTTTTAATTTTTTAAAAAAAATTAATTAATTTTTGGTTTTGTTTTGATGATGGGCCAATCAAAGTGACTCCTTTCAAGAAAAAGAAAAACCTTTTGAGTGCAAGTCTCAAAGGTGTTTGGAAGCTAGCTGAATACTCAACAAGCTATTTGTAGGAGCATTTTTGGGGGCTCATTCTTCTTATGATGATTGTGTTTTGGTTCGTGAATTTGTTCTGAACCGAGTAAAGAGGAAGAAGACAAAACAGAGACGCCAAAGATGAAGGAAGCAAGCAAGCAAGCAAAGCAAGTGGATAGGGTGCTTCAGATATTTAGTGTAGTTGAACCTTTCTTGTCCCTCCAACTCTGCCACCCAAAAAGCCTCCCAAAAACAACACACTTCTTTTTCTGGGCTTGTTTGAACTTCATCAAATCAAATCATCATTGTTGTAAATGTTTTGAAAGACCCGACGACCTGGTTCTTTTTTTTAATTTATTTTTAACCATCAAGATTGCACCAAAAAAAGTTTGTAAGAAACATGGTTTCATGTTTTCCCCACCATTAAAGAGAACACTTGATATCTTTGGGAGATATCTTTGGGATCCACTCGGGTAACATCTAAAAATCAATCATTCCCTAATGACAAGTTCTTTTGATGGCTTACCGGTGGATGTAATCTATTGAATAATATTGAAACTAGAATCTTCATCACCTGCTTGATTTACACATCCAATAGATTTTGTCATTGGGTGCAAATGATTATGATGCTTCAAAAATATAAAATACAAAGTTCTCCTATCATATTCATTCACAATACTTACACCTTCCTCTCGACCTACAAAAGAAGATACTCGATGAAAACTTTGAATATAAGGTTTAACATCAAAGACAACATGTTGTGAGCTTTTATTTCTTCAATTTAAATAATAAAACTTTCGTCCAAACCAAGGACTTCATATTTTACAACAAATTTCAAAGCAATTGTCATAGTATTTAAATTTCTTAACCCATATTGATCAAACAATTTTGTCAAATTGTTGGCTAGCGTTTGCCTAATAGTTTTTGTTGTTTCAAACAAACCAATAGTTATTTATTTGGGTTGCCAATTGGAACTCAAAAAGTTTATAACAAGAGCAAATATATCATACCATCCTTTGACATCCACAAGTCAGAGCTTGTTGTGGTAGAAATACAACCCGATAATTTTGGCAAAACATATACTTGTTTTGTTTTCCCTGCCAAGTTAGGTAATATTTTTTGAAAAAAATGTTTTCTAAAAAGGAACACAACTCTAGAACACAAATGTAATATTAAACACTCAAACCATACACTTTCAACAAACTACAATGGTATGTTATTTTTCACAATAAAAAAACCAAGGTCTTGCAAAAAATCTTTTTGTTGCATATCATCCTTGTTGAAAAAAAAAATTACAACAAAAATATGTGGAAATTACATTTGATGGCACATTTGGCCTTTTCTTTGCATGTTGTTTTTCAACATTTTCTATTATTTTATTTTAAAACTATTTTTAATGGTTTTTTGCAATTATAAACTAATTTGCATCTACATGTTTCTTCAAAACAAATATACCATAAGTTTTATAATAGACCTCGTTAAACCTTTCTTTTTTTTTATTCTTGGATTAAGAATATTTACAACATTATCATAACACATAATACATATCATGACTTGATGAGGTCAAGCTTCAACCTCTTTCCCATTATTCAAACAATAAAATGCCCAACACAAAAAAATTATGTTATGGCTTCTCCAAAAATTTCTTTGAACATGTAATTTTTTGCAGATTTTTTTCATTATTGGTTCCCCATTCTTTTCAATTATATTATTTTTTAGTTTGCACATTTCCACTTTCTACTCTTTCCACATGTTTTTTAATGTTCATTTCATTTTCATTGGTGTCATTTCTTCAATCAAAATTAAAATTTCATTTTGATTTAACTTCCCCATTTTCTACCATAAGATTATCTACCTTGAAGGAAAAATTAAAAATAAATAAATATTTTTTCAACTATTTGAAAATCAACCTAAACATTCATAAACAATTGAAAGAATTTTTGTAAAAAAATGCAATGTGCTAAAAAACCATAAAATGCAATTGTGCAAATGAAATGCAATGTGTATAATTAAATGTACAATGTCCAAATAATTCTTGCACACAATGAATAAACACATTGTCTATTGAAATTTCCCAAAAACAACATGGATAATTAAAAAATCATCAATAAATAAAAATTGAAGAAAAACAATTCACCTTCCAAGTTTGGCCTAAATAATTTGAATTTGGATAGCTCCCCCACACCTATAAAAAACTATGTGGGGGGGGGGGAAGGGGAGGGATATTATTTGAAATAGAAGGAACATGAGTATTAGTGTCCAACAAGGAACAACAAGCAAGGAGTAACAACATAACAAACATACCAGAAAGGTACCTGAACAAGCCATGTTAAGGATGAATGAGCAAAAGACCATTAAGAAGAGCAACAATGTCAAGCAAGGAGCAACAAAAGAAGTAACAATGTCGAGTAAGAAGTATCAATAGGAACAACAACATTGAGCAAGGAACAATAAGAAGAATAACACCATTAAACAAGGAATAGCAAGAAGAGTAGTAATGTTGAACAAGGAATAACTAGAAAAGTAACAATGTTGAATGAGGAATAGCAATAACAACATCAACAAGGAGTACCAAAGAAGTAGCGTCAAACAAGGAACAATAATAGCATTGAACAAGGAGCACCAAACAAGCAATGTCGAACAAGGAACGCTGAACAAACAACGTCAAACAAGGAGCAACGAGAGTAGTATCAAGCAAGGAATGTTGAACAAAAATCAACAAGAACAATAACAACGTTGAGCAAGGAATGTTGAGCAAACAATATGTCAAGTAAGAAGTAGCAAAAGTAGCAGTAATGTTGAGCAAGGAGTAGCAAGAATAATAGCAATGTTAAACAAGGAATGCTGAACAAGGAATGTTGAGCAAAGAACATCAAAATAATTACTAACTACTAACCAAAGCAACTAATCAAGTGGATTAATCTAAACAACAAACAACAAACAAGAAGAGAACAAAAAAAAGGTCACATAATGAAATAAAAGTTTGAAACATTTGTTTTATATGAAACAACAAGTAACAATGTTTACTTGTTGAATCCTAAATCTAATTAAACCATAAACTAATTACTAACTATTGACTAAACATTAGACATTAAACCCTATTGATTACTAATACCAACTATCGACTATTTAATTAATTTAAAACCTTGACACTTTGACCTTGAATTTTTTTAATACCTTGTCAAGATTTCAATAAAATGTAAATTTACATTTGATTAGGGTTTCAAAGTCTTGGTTTTCACATTACATAAAACCTTGCAATTAGGTTTCATAAAGGGCATAGCTCAATGTGATACCCTAAAGGTCAAATTGAGAATTGGCTTGAAACCTTGTTCTATTTTCACATTTTTTTGATACTTGCCCAACATTACACCAAACAAGGTGCATGATTTTATCCAAGGATGGTTCTTGCTACCAACATTAGTAGTAAATATGAGCAAATCGATTCACAAACATTACATTTCCTATTGGTTCATACTTGGATCAAATAATTTTGGATTCATTATCTAGAGCCATCATGGTTTTTGAAATGGCATTTCAATCCCAAACCTTTTAATAAAAAATCCCACCATAAAACAGAAGGATGAAACCATGAATCCACAATGTGCTTCCCACATCCCAAAAGCCTTGACAAATGAGAAAATCCCCTTTAAATACCCAAAAGTGAAAATTTCACCATATTAGCCCGCCCATGATATGCAAGGAAATAGAATTCATCTAGAGTGCCTATGCAAATAAGTACTCACTTTTACAACCATTCTTGTACAACACCACATAAGTGCCCAATTTCCTCAACTATACCAAACTTGAAGAAATTTCACAAAACAACTCCTTCAAAACCCCAAGTGTTTATCATCATTTCCATATGAACCCTATCCAAGTGACCTAGTTTTACACCCTAATTTACTTCTCCATGCACATTGGAAATTTTGGAGAAATCGAACACAATGACGGTGGAAGATAATTAACATTCATCACAAACTATCTTCACCAACTCTAAAAACAAAGAACATAAAAGCAAAAACTTAGCTTCATGATCCCCACTCCTAATGCATTTGATGATCCTACCACTACGCCTTTAAATCCTTCTTGAGGATCTCCAAACGCACCTTTCTAGAATCCAACCATCCAAAATCATCGTTCTCCCAATTTTCTTCTCCATCAAGAGCTAAGTCTCACAAGAGCTAAATATTAAGCAAGCCCACCACACATGAGGTCTTGTTAGCTCAACAAAAACTGCATAACCATTCAACATTGCAGCCATCACTTTCACAAATTGCAAAACATAAACATAACAAACAAAACAATGCCACAAGAAGGAAACCTAATTTCCTTTCACTATGACAATCTACATCCTCCTAAAAATGACCCATTGAAAGCTCTATGCTTTTAGGTTTCTTCATCCTTCCTCCGCTCATTTTAGGTTACAATCCTGCCATGTATGTGACTTTGATTATGGACATTCCATTGGAAAAGTAGGCTTTGGAGTGTTAGTTTGTTACACAGCTAAACCCTAAGATTATTTGAATGACATGTCTCCTTCAAATTGCATGTGATGATCAAGGACCTTGTGGGTTGTTATTGTTTAATGTCAAATTTTCTGCAAACAATAGCTATATGTATTCAATAATAAAAAGCATGTTTGAAAGTTTGAATCTTGTAGTTTTAGGTAATTCAGTGAAATAAGGAAATCAAATTGATTTGGCCAGAATGTGTATGTTTATGGGTAAGCCAAAAACAAGTGTCCTGAACATATTTTTGTACAACAGAAATCTTGTCATTTTTCAAGATTTAGGATTGTAAAATTGTGGAAGATTTGTTATACAAAATGCTTATAGATTATACTCAATTTCTTTATTTCTCCCATTGCTTTCCCTTCTTGGAATGAGTCTTGGAGCTGGACTAGGAAAACCCTATTAAAAAAGGCCAAGTGTTTTTGCACCCAACATACTTGTCTATGGTGGGTACTACCAGTGTTGGGTGGTTATCAGGGTGATTCTCAAGGTTCATCACCATGGTTCTCAAAAAACCAAAGAACCAATTTCTGATATATATCCATAGTGCTCAAAAAATTGACAAGAAACAAAAAAACTACCTTGGTTGGTTCCAGTGTTGGGTCATGATAAAAAAAAACAGCTACAAACCCTTGGCAGTTATCAGGGTAATTCTTCGGGCTCATAACCACAGCTCTAAAGACCCAACAAATGGTTCTGATATATAACCACAATTCTCAAAAATTCGGGAAAAAAAAACCACCTTCATAATGAAAACTGTCAGTTCTTTGAGATTTTTGAAGTAACTGGAAACAGAGCTTGTTTTTATTCTCATTTTTTTCTTCCAAAAAAACTGGAACCAGTGATGATTAACAAAATCAAAGACCCACCCACACACTGGTCACCACTGATCATGATTCATGCAAATTGACAATAGGTTATTATAATGAGATTTCTGTATTTCATGCAACAATTCTTATGTCAGATTGAGATTGTGAGGTAAGACAGGAAGCCCAGCTGGTTCCTGAATTGCTGGCTCCCAGATCTTGACCTAGGAACACAGTAAGCCTGGTAGAGTGAGACACCCTTCCATCAGGTGGTACTACCTGGCCCCCCACATAGGAAAGAACCTTCAAAGTACACCAAAACATGTTACATTCTCAGAACAAGTCTCGGGTCTGGACTAAGAAGAGACCCTAAAGAAGTCTGATGAGTATCAGAACAAGTCTCAGGTCCGGACTAAGAAGAGACCCTAATGAAGTCTCATGAGTCGCGGAACAAGCATGAGGTCTGGACTAAGAAGAGACCCCAAAGAAGTCTGATGAGTATCAGAACAAGTCTCAGGTCCAGACTAAGAAGAGACCCTAATGAAGTCTGATGAGTCTCGGAACAAGCCTGAGGTCTGGACTAAGAAGAGACCCTAACAAAGTCTCATGAGTCTTGGGTCTGGACTAAGAGACCCTAAAAAAAGTTGCAACATGCTTCCCAAGGATATTGTCCATTTCCAAAAAATAGGGTTTGAGAATGAATTTTTTACTCACTCTTTTGGAGGCTTTTTCTGCTCAAATCAGCTCTAACATGGCCTCTTTGAAGACCTGCAAGAAGAGATTCCTTGATGTAAGTCAGATGTGCCACACAAAAACTATTTTCAAGGATCAAAGCTTGCTTGCTGTGATGCTTGACTCTATTGCAACTTAACCATTAACTTCATCAGCTCCTTTCAGTGGGTATAGGCCAATGTAACGACTAGCCTAAGTACTAAGTTTCTATCACGAATCCAGAAGCAATGGGAAGACTCAACCATGATACTGGCTAGCACCCTACACCAGAGAAGGGAAAACCCACAAAAGGCAACAACAGAGAAACAAAACAAAATAGGAGGCACAGGACCAAGAGAGAAAAGAATGCAAATATTAAGGACACACACACACCCATGCACAATGGTTTGACTGCATGATATCCTCACAACCACATGCATAGCTAGAATCAGGTCCAATTAATTATTCAGGATGTCCAGGAATACAGGTTGAGAATTTCTGCTACTAGATCTGTGACATTGTGGAGGGAAAAAAAAACCTCCACGAAAGTCTATGAATTGCAGTGAAATCTCCACAACAGCAATTTTGAAGGTAACATGACAATGAGCGATGTTATAAACTTATGAGAGTTGCTAATAAAGTGTCAGAGCCATCACCTTCACAACAACACAATTTGAAGGTAACCAACTTGTCCTGAATTCTGCTATGGAGTCAAAATGTTCTGACATGAGAAAAGAAAATAAAAAACAATAAGAAACACAAAAAAGTGGGGGGGGGAGAAAACCTGGAAGCCACCTCCTCAAAATATTGTGGAGATTATGAGGCAGCTCCCTCATCATCATAACTGAGGAAAAAATAAATCAGTGGATAGCCTTACATTGTTTCCTACCGAACAAATTGCCATTTTTTTCAATAATCCTTAAGCATTGAAGGAGAGTGGAAACCAGAGTCAGAGGTGACAGACTGGAAATGCTGAAACTAAGTGACTTGCTCATGATTTTCTGTGTGTAGTGTTGCTGTGTCATGGAGCTCAATGTCCCACCCGTCTAATTCTTCCACCAATCTCCTCCCTTCCCATACCGAGGAGGAAGAAAAATTGTTAGCGATTCTCTGAACGTCATTGTCAGTGTCATGAGCATCACCATCATCATCATCAGCATCCTCAGCATCAAATAGAACTTCTGGCATTGCAGCATGTTTTCCCTTTCTCTGCTTGAAGCGTTGATGCTTGGATACAGCCTTATTTGCCAACTTGGTGGGTAGTTTGATGCATACCAGTGCCAAGAAGTGCAAGATGGTGAATGGGCAACAGCATGCCACAACAACACAGTCACCCACACAATCGCCTGCTGCTGCACCTGCTGCAGTTTTTCTCTTATTACTACTACTACCCATGGGCATTCTAGCGTTGATCTTTCCACCACTGCCAACTGACTGATCGTGACTACTTACTTATTCACCTAATCTGTTTCAGATACCTGCAAAGGCAAACAATTGTAGGTTCAGAACATGTGGTTCCCTGCTGTGCCACCATAGTCTTCAAAACCAAGAAGAAGAAGAAGAAGATATGCAGAATGTGAGTGACTGAACCAAAACCCTAACCCTAACCTAGTGGTGCAAGCAGGTGCTGTTGGAGTTCCTTCGGAAAAACTCTCAAAATTCTTTTGCAAAGTGGTATCACAGATACAAACATACATGCTGTTGCAGAGTAGGAGCCAAGAGCCTCATATTCTCTCCAGTCCAACTGCTTCCCAGCTTCTTTACTTTTGGATAACCAGACCACAGTCCACATGTATGATGATGATGATGATGTGAGCTCCCTCCAAGCTTCAATCTCCTTCCCTGACAAACATATTAAAAAAAACCCCTCTCAAACCTCTCTCTCTCTCTCTCTCTCTCAAATATCTCTCTGTCTGTGTCTGTATCTCTGTGGATCTTCTGAAACTGCCGCATGTCTCTCTAAAAACTCCAGGGAAAACATACTGCAAAAGCTCCAACACACAAAGCGAAGTTCGTTTGTTATTTGCTCACCATACACTTTACAAGTACTGAAGAATTTTTTGTTGTTGTTGTAGTACTTGTTGTTGTTGTTCTTCTTCTTTTTGCTACTAATTTTGCAGCAGCTTTTTGTTTTGTTTTGTTTTGTTATTATGATGGATGCAAAGATGGACATGGGATGTGCTACCTTTTGAGCTGATAACTTCCTCCCCTGTTTTGGATCTGGAACAACATCTTGTGTTGAAAAAACAGACCCCACCACTCCCAAGACCTTTTCCTCTACCTCCTTCCCTTTCTCTCTCTCTCTCTCTCTCTCTCTCTCTCTCTCAAGCTTTGCAACCATGAAAGTTACAACAACAATAACAACAACAACAACAACTCTCTCAAAATATGTGTCCAACAAATGCAAATGCAAAACATGGCATTCTTCACCTACCTATGAAGGTAACTACCTAGTAACTACTCAAGAGCCAACCACACCTAGTGTTTAGGCCATCATGGGCTTTTTAAAGATGGCCTAACTTGAGAGAATTTTAGTTATTATTATTTTTTTTTGGCTTTTTTGTCAAATTGTGAAGCTTCCAATTGTCTTCTCTCCCCTCCTTTAAAATTTTAAAAAATAAAAAATAAAAAATAAAATCTTTGTTCATTGGTTTTAGTTTTAACACTATTTTCTTGTCTATTTGAGTTGGGAGAGCTCTTTGGTCGTTGTAGGTAGGTTTCGTGTAGTCTTTGTAGCTTGTTTTTTCTTCCAGCTTCTTTTGTTTATTAGGGCATTGCTTTTCGTGTTGTGTTGCTTTTTTTTGGTTTCTTTTTGGTTAATCTTGGAGACAATACTATTGTTTTTCTTCTTTTTGGTTTCAATTTTTCTTTTCTTGCACGGCTTGCAAAGCTTTTTTAAGTGTTGCTTTTGGCGTTATCAAAGCCCTTCAATCTTTTAGTGATTTGAGATTGATGTTTCTTTGTATATTTTATAAGAGATACGTGATATTATAACCATAGCTTTAAATTCAAGACAAAAGTTGGGGTATGACGAAAGAAAGGAGCGAGTCAAAAAAATGTTTCAAAATTTAAGCTTTTTTTCATAAATGTGGGAAAGTGCAAGATAGTGAATCCCAACACTTCAAAATGGATTCACATTTTGAAAGTCCTATGATGTCCTCACTTTTTTGAACAAGATTTTTAAAACAAAACCTTGTTTAAGTTATGACCTTTTTGGATTGTTGAAAATATCTTCAAATTGACCCATCCTTGGGTGGTTGTCCTTGCAAGATTTTTTTGGTATGTTTTATGGATAGTTTATAGGAATTGCTATTATGTTGATTTGTGACTAATGTTGTAAAAGTTGGCATATGGGATGTCTCACATCGCCATTGGAAGAAATGTCAATTGAAAAATGGTTTTGGCGTCAATGCACATGACAACCAAGATGCTTATTCATGGAATTAAATGATAAGAAATAACTTAAGTTACTTTCCAAGATGAATCACGTTTGGCTATGGAATGGATGGATTACAGTTAGGTGACTAACAATATGGTTCATATTTGCACTTGGCCTATTGGTCCTTTCAATTTAAAACTAAAATGTTCATTCATGGTGGATTTCCATATGGTATTTCTTGCAATGTTATCTACCTTGGGGGGGCTTAAGCCCCAAATAGAGGGGTGGTTTGAATGTGTTGTATCATTCAAAGTATTTATGTGTTATGGGTTGTATGTGGATTGACAACAATGGTTATAAGCATTAATGTAGGAACACACAACAATTGTTAAGAGTTTTGTTCTTGTTACATGTTTACATCCTAGTTATTGTAAGTAAATTAAGGTAAATTTGAAATTAGTTATAATGTGAAAATAGTTCAAGATATTATAAGATATAATTCCAAGTTGTGTGATCTCAAATCACCATTTCAAAACATAAGCTTATGTTTTTGCAAGTATTTGAATTTTTACACAAGTTGTGTGGTTTTCCTTATGTGTTTTTTGGGCTTGGATTCGTATCCTTTGGTTTGGATCTGTTGTACCATTTAAGATAATTACATTTTCTGTGGGTTGAAAATGATGGTTGTAGGCATCAACATAAAAACACATGACTAAACAATTGTGGTTTATTAGTCATCAATTTAGTCTCACTATCACAACCAAACAATGGAATTGGTCCAATCATCACCTTTGGATGTAACCCATAACAACACCAATTTTTTTACAACAAATCATGTTCAACCCTAATCATTATGTTTGGGTAGATTATGAGTTAAAGAAGACATACACAATGGTTAGAATTGGTGGGTAACCTTGTCAAATCCCCAATTATTAACCACACCAATTATAATTTGAAACTTGATTGCAATAGTTAGCATGCATGGGACTTATAGCCTTTCACTTTGGGTTTTCCACTATGAAGTATGCATAGGTTTTTGAATTATCAACCATGGATGTGTGTTTAATCTTTAGGTTGTAAGCCAATGACACATAACTTGATAAATCCTTTTACTTTTTGAAAATAAATGATAGTCCAACCAACATAATGATAGGAAACACATGCATAACTATCATGGACAATAACAATAAAAGAGTTCCTAAATTTTTTTAAAATGTCCTTAGAAAATATGTTTAGATATTTTTTTTTAATTCTAAAAATATCCATGAGAAACAAGTTTGGAATTTTTTAGAAAATTTAAGAAAAATCCCTAAAAATATGTTCGGAAGTTTCCAAAAAGATTCTTGAAGAATATGTTCATAATTTCTAAGAAATTCAAAAATATTTTTTAAATTTATGTTTAGAAGTTCTTAGAAAATAAAAAATTAATGAAAGAATTTAGAATATTTTTTTAGTATATGTAAGTAGAAGAAATTTCTTCTAAAACATGATTAACTTCTAGATGTGGTCAATGAAAGTTTCTAGAAAAAACTTATAAAAGTTTTAATTGGGATTTTTTAAAAAAAACTAATGATCTTTTAGAAGGCTTCATTAAATAATATAAAAAGGAGGTGCAAAGGGCTAAACCTTTCGATCTCACTAACACAAGTTGTGGTTTCCTATTATTAATCCATCAAGTGCTTAGTTTACATCACACTTTGTTCAAATAATAAAATCACTTACATCTTGTTCATTATCAATTTTTTTGTTTATACAATTTAATATATATTTTCCAAGCTGTTTTTTTTGTTATTTCAATAACCCAACAACCCAAAGTGGGAATGAACTTTTCATACAACATGAATTCTCAATTTTGTAATTCTCATTCGAAAATTATAACAAAAATTAAAAAGTTGACAATCCTCATTTGTTGATGGCGCAACATTCCACCACATGTGGGTTATAGGAATTGATGATGATGAACATAAACATTGTGTTGTTAAAAATTATTCCATTTAAATTATGGATTAAAAAACCCTTCCACTTCCATGAAATTTTGATTTTTTTGGGTAAAAAAAAAGGAAAACCTTGAAAATTTGAACAAATTAAAACAAAATTAAAAAAGGGGGAGGGGGGGGGGGGGAAGTTAGACCCCTTTCCCCCATGTCCCAAAAATGGTTAGGGAGTTTTTAATTGGACCCTTTTGTAGTTTTATCCCAAACCTAGCCCAAAACACATGAACCTAAGTTTATTCTCAGACTTGGTGGGTTCAAGGAATAACTTGAAGCTTTTGGAGATGGGAATTTTGTTCCACTTTCATTGACACCATTGAACTTTTCCTACCCCACTTGTTTTTTCTTGATTTTTTTGTCACACTCCTTTGACAATAACATTGCTTAAAGACAAAATCTTGATTGCTAGTGTAAAAGTTGTTATGACAAGCAAGGGATTGGTTGCACTACTCAAATAATTATTATTTTTCCTTCTTTTCTTATTATTGTAGCCATATAACGGGGGGGGGGGAGGAGACGATACCTTTATGAAACATTGACAATGGCCTATTATTCTTTTCCTTTTTTTATTCCCTCAAGATTTTAGGTTACACAAACTCTCATTGAACTTCAACTCCTCAAGGATTATTAAAACAAAAAAAACTTAAAATTGCCAACATCTTTAGGTGAGTTTTTACAATTCAAGAAACATCCCATCTATAACTTCTTTTACCTAGTTGCAAAACCCAAAAGGTACAAGAAACATAAAAAAACACAACCATGCCACATGGCATATATAACAAAACTCATCTCACTACAATTAGTATACACGATGCATAAAACAAACTTCAAAAAACATAATTTTTTTCACACCTAAACTAGTATGCACCGAAAAAAAAACTAAAATTGGTTCTTGTTGTTCCAAATTTTGACTCAACAACTACAACTAATCAACACAATATAAACTATCAACGACCACGTGACAATCTATTATATGTAAAACACAACAAAAAAAAAAAACCAATGCTTAAGCAATTTAAATTTAAATATAACACAACCCAATTAAAATATTAGACTTTCCATAATTCAAAACATGTTTGATTAGCTTACAAATAGCAAGAACCTAAGCCATGTTGCACAAAATGAAATACACACAAAACCATGTGGCATAATGGAACTTGCATACAAATCTTAAAACTTGTCACAACAAACTTGCATGTTGTAAAATTAAAATAATCAAAAGTGATTTGAAAACACACAATTTGAAATTATATTTAAAACATGAAATACTTTAAATGTCCTTCACACTCGAACTCGTTCCAATCTAAAACATGATTAATTACATTAATTTAGCTTAACATTAACATATGAATTTTTAATTAGGCAACTTAAGTAACACTCTCAACAATAGACCAAATGTATACAAGGGATATATTGTTTTATTGATAATCATGAACATTTAAAATTCTTCAATTGCAACAACATTGGATGGAATGCAGTTTAACCCATTTTAATCAAAGTCTCAATCCATTTTTATTAGAACTCTTGAAATGAAGACATTTGGTTTTCAATTTTCCAATCAAATCAAACTTGGGTTTTGGATTTTCTAATGGGTTTGGTATTTAGTCACCTCTCAACTTGCACCCTTATCAACCCATCTCCCATTCCAACTATTGACTTGTTACAAGCATTATGGAACATATCTTGCATTCATGATTTGATGAGGTTGAATCCAAGATGTGTGTTTATACAATGCAAATTGGCTCAAATACATTAATACCCCCATTGAAACATTGAACAAATTCAAGTAACAAGGTTTATTGGCTTCCTAAAAGGAGAAACTAAAAAATCATTATAGTTTCCATGCGATCCCACATTTAGAAGAATGTTGACCACGTGTTATTATGTTATCGACGAGTTCATTTTTTGAAAACTTCATGGAACATTTCCTATTTTAATTTTGAAACTATGGTGGGTTTGAACTTTGAACTTGTCGTAAAGTGGAGGGAGGATTGTTACATTTTAAATGTGAACTATATTTTTTATTTTAAAAATAGTTAGAAATTGAATGGAACATTTTAAATTTTAATTGTTGTTGGTTTGAACCAATGTTGGGAAGGTAAGTGTAAATATACATATACTCTCCATATGATACCAAGGTAAGTGTAAATGATTTACATCTACCTCACCCAATGTGTAAATATTTTTTTAAATCCTTACATAAGGAAGTGTGACTTTTTTTCAAGTACATTTACACAACCTCATGTAAATGTTTTTGCCAAGGTAAATGTATATATCATACACCCTTCATGACTATGCCTATTTACAATCCACATTAAATGGTTATGAACGCATCCCAATGTGGATGCATCCCAAAACTCAATGGGTTTTTTTTTGGCAATGTGCCACTTTGGTTGGCCCTTCACAAAAAAGTTTTGATATTTATATTCTCCCCAAGTAGAAGCTTTCATTACCAATAAGGTAATGCATATGTGTTTCCATTTAGTCCACATATATTCAGTACAAGCTCACACTTTTGGACAAAATATATGAGACAAACTATGGTGATACTTGGGAATATCTTGAATGCATGTTGCTTCACCTTAAGGTTTGACTTAAATTTCCATTATTAATCAATTGTTCAATCATAATTTTGATTTAGGTTTTTCCAAGAGCTTGGGTACCTATTGTGATTCATATTAACTAGTGGGTACCCGCGACCTTCGGTCACTGTGAGGCGTCCCGGCATTGTTTTCGCCATATTTTTTATTTTTAAAAATGTTATACCCAAAGTAGGACCGTCATCATTTAATGCTAATTAATGTTCGAGATCCTCGCCAATGGACCTACTTGAGAAATTTGCCCCAAAATTTTTATAAAAAAAACCCTGGTATTAACCAATGTGGGGAAAAGGGCGGTGGGGGGGGGGGGGGGGGGGTATTACATACCCGTCGGTTCTGTGTATTTGAAAAATTCAGAACCATCAGTTCTAGGTATAATTAGCAGAATCAAATATG
The DNA here is from genome assembly GCA_963921925.1 of Sphagnum tenellum. Lineage (NCBI taxonomy): Eukaryota > Viridiplantae > Streptophyta > Sphagnopsida > Sphagnales > Sphagnaceae > Sphagnum > Sphagnum tenellum. Next base: position 5,716,001 of record OY998150.1, on the reverse strand, counting down.
GGTATGGAAGAACATACCTGCCTACACAACGAACCTGCCGAAAAAGGGCGGAAGAAAAAAAAAAAAAACCTTAGTATTAACCCTGGGCAGCGCCATTCACAAAGGCCGGTTCTACTGTAGAATGCAAAACCAGAAATTGTCACGTCACAGACAGACAACGCAATTAATATATAAGATTAGTTGTCATGCATCCCAAAAACTTTAATGATTTTTTTTTTTTTTTGCAATGGGTGACTTTGATTGTCCTACCACTCGAAACAATTTGAAACATTGAAAATGTTTTGTTCATCGGTGACCCATGTTAACATTTTTGAATAATTTTGTTTTCAAAAAAATTACTCAAATTTACATGATGAATACTTGTAAATCATTTGCACTTACAATTTACATGACTAGGGGGACCCATATATTCATTCAAAACTTCTCATTCTTTGCCCATGCTAACCCTTGGACAATCATTGCAAACTATGTAGTTGTGTTATTATTGATTGATGGAGTTGGAAAGTCAAGTGGGATGATGATGAGCAAACATATAACTCGTGAAATATGGAGCAAGATAAGTTCTTCAACTAGAGGAAGATGGAAGAACTTGTCTTGTTGAGCCCAATAATTGGTTAATGGTTTTGCAAGTTGTGTAAAGATGGGGCCCCTCTTGTTTGTTTGTAAGGCTCTAAGATATGCATGATAATTAACTAAAGACACTTACTTATAGTTCTAACAAGGGTGTGTGTGTCACACACTCTACTTTGCCATTTACATTAAAAAGTATTTTAATGCAAAAAGAAAAATTATGGAAACTTAAATATTTCACCATGCAAAGTAATCTGCAAAAAATCCTCTGAAAAAACCCAGAATCCTTCACGATAACTCTATATCTAATCTCAAGTTTCAACACAAGCCAAAAATATCATCTTTCAAAAACCTTCATTTAAAAATAGATCTATTATCTAGGGGCCAAATTCCCTTAAGCTACTATATACTCGATAATGAATCTAAATACAATATCTTTTGCCTTGGTAACCAAGGCCGACAAACATTAAGTCGAATTTGTAAGTTCAATGCAAACTTGATCTCGATTAAGATCTTATGTTGTGTGTTAAACATAATCTTAAAACAAGATTTAAAAGTCCAAATGTTGGATTTAACATCCATTGAAATCTTATCAGCTTAGGTTTGTTAATCTTTTGTGTCTCAAATTCCACCAAGATTTGTAATCAAGCTTTTTAGGTTTGACCTCTTTGAATCTTTAGTGTTGGGTTGGTTTTATTTTTTATTTTTAGTTTTTAATTTTTTTAATTTTAAAAAACTTGGATTGTAACTTGTAACATGTGAAAAGTGTGGTTTTCAAGTTCACTATGCATTAGCCTTTGGTCTTGTTTGCCTTGTATTTTTTGATAATAGGGTTGTGATAATGTCCCGGTGTATGGATACCCTCAATGATCATAACAGATCTCCTCCTTCCTTTCTCAATACAGGTCAAAGCTAGTGTGTATATTGTGTTTTGTGTGTGTTTTGAAATTTTTTATATTCCCTTTTTACAATAATTCTTTTGATGCCTCAAAATAATGCTGAAATATCAACAACTCAACTTAATATTATACCCACACCTTCCATATCAAACATAAAATTATCCTAAAAATTTAAAACGTGCACATACTTTGTAGTCAAAACTTCCAAAACCCTAACAATCATATTCTTCTCTCTCTCGGTACATTTACATATGTTATGTATGTATATGTGTATTTATTCTACACAAAGAACCGGCTATAATTGTAGTAGGGGTTTAGAGGGTGCTTGTTCACCCTGGCTTCATTGCCCTTCATTTCACCACCCTTCATTTCATTTGAAGTCCCATGTGATTTTAAAAATCGCAAATAAAATAAATTGCCATGGGAACAGGAACATAAATTGCCATCTGGAATGGTGCCCTGGCTATTGGGTGAGGGTGAGTTAGCTGCCATGGCTATTGTGACAAGTGCATTAATGTGGGATTGGCAAAACTATGTGGGATTGTCATAGGTCACATATACAGATAAATAGGCAAGGAAGTATGTGACTAGAATGTAACTAGATGGTTTATAGTTTCCACATAGGTAAGGGCTGTTTTAGGGTTTTTAAACCCTACTAATAATAACCCCACTTGCAGGTTGTAGTAAGAAAAAGCAACTGAGCTTAACCACCATGTTAGATAGGGAACTCAGATCCAACAGAAAATTGTTTTCTGACCATTTATCATCCATCCATCCATCCGTGATGATGTGCTGGTGGGTGCTCGTTCATTCTGGCCCAGTGTATATGTGAGTACAACTGGCTCGGGCATGGCATAAGTCATGGAGTCGTCACGACCCTTCTTCCACTTTCACCACCTAACAAGTCCCTTTCAAAATCCTTCACAACAAAACAAAAAAAGAACGCACATGATTCAAGAAGCACAAAAGTACGAAGCAAAACTCACATGATGGATGATGATTCAAAGAAGGCCCCCTCAAAAGGGCAAAATGAAAGGACTAAGCCCAATCCCAACATGATTCAACAAGCCCAAAAGAAAAAAAAAGAAAAAGAAAAAAAAAGTACCAAACCAAAAACTACATGATTCAAGAAACCTCCTCACAAGTTAAGCAAAGAGCATAGGATTCAAGAAGCCACCAAAAGCACTAAACTAGGTACCTACTATTACCTACTAGTTACTACCTACTTACTCTCTATCTATCTGCTACACTAGATGGGGGTGGTGACACAACCTTGATATTCTTTCTTTCTTTTTGGTCTAACAATGCATGTTGCACCCAACACCACCACACTTTATCTTTATCCTCTGAGCTTTGCCAAAAGTTGAATTGTCACAAGTTACGAACTTGCATCTATTTTGAGAATGTGCTAGTCTTCAATCATTGTTTCACAAGCCAATAAAAGTGATTCCTTGGCCAAAAAAACCCCAAAAAAATAGAAAGAAAACCTGCTAACTTTGGGAGACACACCACAACTAATTAACAATAAATCCAACTAACAATAGAATGGTAACAATGAGTACGAGTGAAATAATACACCTTACAATGAAGGATATGGAAGTTGGAAGTCTTTTTAGGGTTTAAGTTAAGTGTTTTGTTCTGACACACATGCATTGCTAGCTCGTTTGCATCGAGCATCTGCACTTGAGTCTATAGCACGTGAGCTTTTTTCATACATGTGAACTTTTAAACTTGATTTTGCAAGAGAAGAGAACGGACTATTCGTTTCAAAGCAACAAAGAAAACAACAGCTAGCTTGGATAGGAAAGAGCCATATGCTCTTGGAAATGTGGGACCAAAATAGAACTCTGCATCATTCATTCAATGATCTCTCCATGAGGGGGGCAAAAGGGGCCAACAAACAACAAAGAAAGCACAATTTGCCAGAGTGAACCCCAGCAGCACCCACCATTGCACACCATGCAGGATGAATGAATTATGTGTGAACAGAAAAAAACACTTTTTCATTATGTTCCTGTTCCCACAGTTAACCATGATGATGGTTAACTTACCGTACTAACCATCCAAATGCAATTTTGTTGAGGGATTTAGCATTGGTCTTTTGAAGGAGGAGAAAAAAAAAAAACTCAGAATCAAGGAATGATCAGCTTTTTAGTTCTTCCAAAAAACCTCAAAAGGCCAATCTGTTATTTAACTTGTTATCAAGCAAGCTTTTGAGAACCTTGATTAGAGCTTAGAATCAGCTTCTTTTGAAACCCATGGTTATAAACCCTAGGGAAGAAGTTATGAAAGGTGGAACTGAGTTGTGTTGTAGATGGATGAAACAACAACAACAACAACAACAACAACAGAGTCATAATGGGTTTCCAATGGATGATGGATAGTGGGTGTATGCACTTGGTTGGGTTGGGTTGGGTTCTCTCTGCTGGATGACATATCATCTGGCACAAATCCATCCATCCAGCTTGGGAAAAAGGAAGAAGGAGAAGAAGAAGAAGAAGAAGCAACAATGAATGTATGTAGCAAACTAAGCCTTAACTGGGCACAAACAGAAAGCCAAAACAATGGAGCTTGTCATCTGTTGTTTGTTGCTGCACATCACCAGCAACAAAATCCTCTCCAACTCATCATATATTCATTCACACAGCCACACCTTCCTCCTTATCACAACACTTGTCTCTGCAAATTGACAGCAAACCAGCAAGCAAGCAAGCAAGCAAGTGACTCATAAAATAGCCAGTCTGTGTGAGTCATCCCTAGCCAAAATTGGCTACAGAAGTAGGTAAGTTGTTCATGATCAATGATCAAAGCTCAACACCCAAATAAGGAAATTGAAAATTAAAAATTGAATTCCCTTTTGGGTTAGTAGGTAGGTAGGTAGATAGGTAGGTAGGTAAGTAATTAGGTAGGTAAGTAGGTAAGTAGGTAGGTAGTTCTTCCTTAGCTAGCTTAGCTGTTTTTTAATAACTTGACACAATGAATGAATGAATGATGAGTCCCAAATTTCTCTGTTAAGAGTTTTTTTTTGGTAAGATTATTTTGATTTTTTTTTTTGAAAATTTTTTAAAAGTTTTTTTGGGGGTTAAAATTGGCTACTGTTCAAGAAGATTCTTCCAACAGATTTTTGATTTGTATCCTTACTATAATAAGATTTTGCAATAAGCCATGGGAAGGCTTTTTTTGAAGTGTGAAAATTTCTCCCCACCCCCAATCTCAAATCTTCCCAATTTGATTGATTTGTTGGTTGTGGATTCAAGTGAAACATGAATAAAGTATATTGGGTAATTTAAATTGTTGGTAGATTTCAAAGAGTCAAGACCATTCCCACCCATGATTTTTAAAAAATAAATTAAAAAATGAAGTTTGGCTCTGAATATAGCAGAACTGCTGATGGCAAAAAGGGTAGGTAGGTAGGTAGGTAGGTAGGTAAGTAGGTAGGGAGGGAGAGAGGGAGCAAGGTGGTGAGGAAGGGGGGGAGTCCCTTCATGATCTTGATCTAAACCAATTGAGGATGTGTTCTTTTTGGTTCCTCACAAAATCTATGTTTTCCTAACATATAAACTGATTGAGGATGTGTTCATTTGTTCCTAAGAAATCTAGGATTATCGTAGATGTAAATTGATTGAGGATCTCGTATTTTGCTCCCAAGAAAGCTACTCTTGTAATAGATGTAAACTGATGGAGGATGTGTTCATTTGTTCCTAAGAAATCTATGATTGTTGTTGATGTAATGGGTTTGAGTATGTCTTGGCTTTTGTTCTCAATAAATCTACACTTGTGATAGATGTAAAACTGATTGAGGATATGTTTATTTGTTCATAAAAAAATCTATGATTGTCATAGATGTAAACAAATTGAGGATGTCTTGCAACCAAATTTGTTGGACTTGAAAACTTAGAATAATAGATGAAGTTTGCATCTTTTGAAGAAGAGCAATTAATAAATATTACTTGATACAAACAAATGGGTGAGGAAAAAGAAGAAGAGAATTGCAAAAATATTAGATGAGGTTTGCACATTTTGAAGAAGAGTAATTGATGAATATTACTTGATGCAAACAAATGGGTGAAAGAAAAAAGAAGAGGAGAATTGCAAATAGTAGACTAGGTTTGCATCTTTTGGAGAAGAGCAATTGATAGATATGACTTGATGCACACAAATGGGTGAATAAAAATAAAAACAATTGCGAATAGTAGATGAAGTTTGCATCTTTTTGAAGAAAAGCAAATGCAAATAGTAGCTGAGACTTGCATCTTTTTTAAGAAAAGCAATTGCAATTAGTAGATGGGATTGTATCTTTTTGAAGATGAGAAATTGATAGATATGACTTTTTGTTGCAACACACAAAATGGGTGAGGTGAAGAAGGAAAGAAAAAGTCCAGGCTTGGTGGAGCAGAAGAAGAAAGTGTTTTGTGTTTGTTATGAATCTACCCTTTGTGTTTTGTGTATATGTCTTGTGCTTGGTAGATTTGGTATTGTGGGTCTTGTGGATTCCACTGTAGCAAGTTTGAGAACGTGGAGAATATGCTGATGCTGCTTCTGCTACTGCTCCAGGAAGGAGGTGTGGGGGGGAGGAAGAATGGACTGGCTGGCTGGCTGGCTGGCTGGCTATGACTTGGTTGTTGCAGAAAACCAAGAAGACAAAAAAAGCAGCCAGGCTGTGGTATCGTGGGTCCCGTTTGTTCTTCTCCTCCTCCTCCTTCTTCTTCCCTTTCATTTCCACCTTGTTGAATCATCATCCATCAGGACCTTCCTTCTTCACCAACAGTAATAGCAGAAGCAGCAGCAGCAGCTAAGCATGCGGAGTGTCCATGCTTTTTATTATCTTTTGACTTTGTTTTTTCCGGCCTCTCCTCTCATCATTTGCACAGTAGCTTTGGCACCCAATAAATCTTTGTTTCTCCTTGAACTTTTGGATGCAAAACAGAACGGTTTCAGTGGTCCTGGTCCTCCTCCTCCTCCTCCTCCTCCTCCTCCTTTTCTTCTCAATCAGAAACCAGGATATGTAGTTGTGCAGCTTTCAAACCATCTCCTCTCAAAACCCCACCAGTTTAGTTTCAGAAAACTGTTTTTGAAAAGGGAAGAAGGATCATCAACAATTTCCAACCTCTTCTTCTTTCTGCTGCTGCTGCCATTTTTTCGCTTTTGTTTGGGATTTCTGGCAGTCTGAAGCTTCCCTCCATTGTGCATATCATCATCATCCCCTTGTGTTGTTGCTCAATCGTGTAGTGGAAGCTCAATCGAGGTTATTGGGAATCCAGTTAGTAGATCTCCAGCTGCTTGCTTTCTTGCTTGCTTACTTTCAGATCTGAGAAGTTTCTTTCTCTGGAAAGAATGAATTTGGAAAACATGGGTGGTGGTGGTTCCTGCTGCTGCTACTGAGCAGTAGCTACTCCTGCATGGAGGAATTGGAGAGAAAGCTGGAAGAGGAAGAAGAAGAAGCTCGATTGAGGATGATGATGAGCATTGACTGCTGCTGCTGATCCATCAAGGATTTGGAGGGTAGAAGAAAGAATCTGTGGTAGAAATTCTTGAAAACGCTGCTGGAGAGAGAAGAAACAAACATACACACACACACAGAAACACAGACAGAGAGAAGTTGGTGAGGAAGAGGAGGAGGAGAGGAATTTTTAGGCCATGGATGGAGAGATTCCAAGGCAACCAGCAATGGCATTACTGGGATGTGGAGTGTTTGCACGAGACGCGTACATCCCAATTCTGCAAGCACTTCAAGGAACTCACATCACGTTGAGATTTGTATGGAGCAGATCACAAGCAGCAGCACAGGATATGGTACAGAGAGTCCGAGGGTTTGCACCAGATGTGGAAGCAAGATGGGGAGAAGCAGGACTGGAACACATTCTTGCATCTCCGCTTGTACAATGCTGTGCCGTAGTTCTTCCCATCCTCTCACAACCGGGGATTGTCATGAGAGCTTTGCGAGCTGGGAAGCATGTGTTGCAAGAGAAACCTGTTGCTGGCTCAGTGGAAGTAGGGTTGCAAACCATGCACTCTTATCAAGCACTGCAACAGGATCTTCTTGAAGAAGAAGAAGAAGCAACAGCATCAGCATCGCCATCTCCACCCATTTGGGCAGTCGCGGAGAATTACAGATTCGAGCCGGCGTTTGATGAAGCTGGCAAGCTGGTGAGATCCTTGGGTACCATGGTTGCAGTCTCGGTGAGCATCGAAGTACCCATGACGAAATCTAACAAGTACTTCGACTGCGAATGGCGGCGAGATCCATCGCTGAAAGGAGCTTTCATTCTGGATTGTGGGGTGCATTTCGTGGCTGGTCTTCGCGTCATGACGGGCTGCGACATCAAGCTCGTGACCGCCATCGCTACCCACCGAGATCCCACAGTTCCTGCTCCCGATACTCTAACCACTTTGATCAGGTTTGACAATGGCTGCTCCGGTACCATGGTGATCACCTATGCTTCTTCCGTGAGCAAAGCTTGCTGGCGTGTTGTGTGCTCCCGAGGTACTGTTGTAGTCGAGCGAGGAGTGAGGGAAGGGAAGTTTGGGTATGTCGTGACTTTGCGGCCTAGAGAAGAAGGTGGTTATCAGCAGCAGCAGCCTTCTTCTTCCCAATTCTTTCCCTTCTCGGGTCTGGAAGAAGAGTGGCGAGCTTTCGTTGCTGACGTGGTCCACAGGAGCAGGAGCAGCAGCAACAGCGGCAGAAGATCGGCTGATCTGCGAAGCTCTCCCAGGGAAGCTCTCAAAGATCTGGCCATTGTGGAAGCTGCCCTTGCTTCAGGATTGCATGCTGATGCTCCTGTCAGTGTCAAACCTGCTTCCATTTTATAACCCATCTTTTTAGACCCCACCCACTTCCCCCAAGTGAGCCCCCATTCTTTCTTCCCAACATTCTTCTTGCATCTTTGATGATCCATCCAACATTTGTGAATACATAGATACATACATAGATCACCCTCTCTGTCTGTCTGTCTGTCTGTCTGTGTTTCTCTCTGTGTGGTTTGATTGCAGTTTCACCTTTTGCCACACCAATGCACAGTAAAAAACCACAAGGGATGAGATCTAGAACACACACTCACAGCACATGATTGTCTTCAACAATCAGACCTTCAATCTCAATCTGCTTACACTCTTCTGCAGCACCACAATACAAAAAAACCATACCCCGCATCCATATGAGACAGACAGACAAGACAGACACACAGAGAGACAGAGAGACAGAGACCAAGAGGGATCTGTAAAGAGCTCCAGTTGTGGTTTTTTCCAGCTCTTTCTTCTTCACATCATGCTGTAGATACAGACGAGAGTAATGGAAAGCACAAGAGAATTGTAGTTATTATAATGCAAAGTCGTCCCCCCCACAAATAAACTTTGTACAGAGCAAGTGCTTGCTGGCTCACTCCTCTGGAGATGATACTCTCAAATCCTTGATCACAATTTCTATTTGTACATGTTCAGTATTTGCTGTATACAGGATTTGATAATAAAACACACATGCCATAGAAATACAGGGTGATTGATAGATTGTTAGTAGATTGTCCAGGGTATATTGCAACTCTCTTTAAAGTTTTTTGCACAGGTCTTTAAGCAGCAATTGCATGAGTGTGGTTTTTCGATTCTTTTTTAGTGTTAAGAGTGTAGACAGTGATCGATCTGATACTGGCAATTTTGCCCCAGTAGTAAAATTGACTCTTGTTGACTGAATTTCTTTAGCTTGCAATACAAAACCCTCAAGTTTTTGGAATCCATGAGGACACTGTATGTACCTGTGAAGGTCATTACATTTATGAGCCCCTTTGCCCCCACTGTGTCCATCTCTGTCACACCCTCGCCTTCCAGCTCTCATGAGCTTTCCTTGTATTCAATATTAGCTAGCTCATGTGTTTGAAGACTTTAAGGTACAGGAATTTGCTAGGGGGAAGCACTTTGCACACATTTTGTATCTGAGTTGCTGTGATTTCTTCCTCAATGTGTTTACAAGATAGCCTAATCCAACCAATGTGCCAAAAGTTAAGTTGAAAGATGATTCTGAAAACTCCATTCACCTAGCTCACCAGTTTCATTGAAGCAATGCACCTTAATTCCCATGGAGACCTTGAATTTCACCTCAAACCTTTGAATGCAAGGTGATTTAAAATGATTTCATGCTTGTGGTCATTAGCATACAACCTTTATGGCATGTTTTTAGTGACCTGAGGAACATGCCTTGTTCCTTGATAACCTTGAATTTCACCTCAAACCTTGAAATCACTTTGAGGTGATTTGGAATGAATTCACGGTTCTAGCAATTAGTAGACCACCTTTGTGGCATGTTTTTCAAGGTGTGCACCTCCTTCCTTGGTGACCTAGTCCAAGGAATTTGTATTACAAACTTCAAGTGGTGAAGGGGCAATTCAAAGTCATTACTTTGCCTATGATAAATAATTGTTGACAAACTTGTTCATCAATTGTGTGGAACCACTAACGTATGGGTACTTAGCCATTAACAAGCTTGTTGGACCATGGCTTTGGGGAAGGATTATGCATTGACTTGGGTGTACATCACCTCTCATATTATAAGTAGGTGGGACCTTGAGGTTGGAATAAGGTAATCTTCAAACACACCTATACAAAATACCTAGTAACTTCCAAACTAGCTTAAAAGACTAAGCATTTTTGACTTGAAGCTCTAGGAAGAATGTAAGGGAACGCAAATGATATTCCACTTATTTCAAATATGTACTCCATTGTTATGCATCTTGTTTTACTTTGTTCTTGTGCAATTGAGGTTTGATTGTGTTTTGAATTCTTATTCTAAGGAATACATATTGTTATGTATATAGTAAATTAGGGTGTCTAAAGTGCAATTGTGTTTAATACTAAGTAGAATATACATAAATATAATGGCATGAACCTTAGTTGTGAATGAGGTTGTATAGTTTGTTGACTCCTGGCACAATCCACTTGGCCTATTGATTCAAGGAGATGTTTTTTTTGATTCAATGTGAATTCCAACACACAAAAATCATGCCCGAATCTATAGATGGGCGTGGTCGCCATTTCATACTTTCAAGCATGCTAATTATGAAGAAAGATTAACTTGTATTAACATAACTCAATTGAATGAATACAACAAAATATATATACACATGAAGATTCCCTAAGGGCTAATTGATCTTTGAGTGATCAAACAATATGTTGATGCTCACTGGGACACATCTCTAATTTACATCATCATTTCATCATTTAAACTTTAGTTTCAAAGTATTGGTTGATCTAACTTCAAATTTAACTATCCACTTGACAATCTAAGTACCTACCTAAACTTATTTAATTTAAATATTTACTAGCCTACTAATTATAAAGGTAGGTGTTAAAATATCACAACACCCCCTCTCACATAACTCTAGGTAGAAGCTAAACATTTGTACTATCTTATGTTGACTAAATGAATGTTCAAGTTTTAAAATTTGCTAATATATCAGTTAAAAATGATGGACAAATTCACCATTTCGATTTCTACTTTTTAAATGCCAAATCAAGTCCTTCCTAATGGCTTGGTTGACGTGTTTGCTTGTTGTCCTTTTGTAAGAATATAAACAACACTAATTTATTTGGATAACGATTTTTTTCTAATGTGATGATACTAAATTTCTATATGTTTTGTACGGGCGTGAAAGATTGGATTTATTATTAGTCTTACGTTACTTTGGTTATCTATGAATAGGACTATTGGTCGGCTATTAAAAATTTGAAGCTTTGAGTACAATGATCTCAACAAAATAATATTTCCAGCCCCATCATTTAATGATTGGTATTTTGTTTTTGTGTTTGAAAGGGCCACCATAGGTTGCAACTTGCTACTTCCCATCATTAATGCAGAGTGAAATTTGAAAATCATCATCCCAAATGTTGATTGTCGAATCTCCAAGTCCCTTGCCCAATCAACATCCACATATCTTATGAGGTTAATAATTGTGTCATGTCCGAATAAGATTCCATGTTTGGTCATTCTTTTGATATATTGCAATTTTTTTTTTACTATTTTCAAATGTGCTTCTTGAGGTGCTAACATGAACCTTGCAACTGTGTTGACAACATATGCAATGTCAAGCCTTGTGTGTGTCAAGAAAATGAAGTTGCTAACAAGCTATTGAGATTGTGTGGAATTGACTTCTTTGAATTACATGTCAGAACAAAGTCGAACTCCTTCATTCATCGGTGTTTTTACAAGATGACAATTTGACATGTTGAACCAACATGAATTCCAATCCAATGTGCAATGATGTGACACCTAGCTGAGACATCTCAAATGACTTTATCAATGATTTCTCCAAAAACATCATCAACTCATGATCGTCACATGTTAGGAGGAAGTCGTCAACACATATGATGAAGATGACATATTGGCCATGTTGAATGGAAAAGTAAAGATTATGATTTGAATTACTTCAAGTAAGACCATTCTTCCACAAAAATGCATCCATTTGGTAGTACCAAGTTCTTGAGGTTTGCTTGAGGCCATAAATTGCATTAAAAAATAGACAAACTTTGTGTTCTTGGCCCTTTATAACAAAGCCTTGTGGTTGTTGCATGAAGATTGTTCTTGCAATTCTCAATGTAGGCATGCAATTTTGACATCAAGGTGTCGAAACATCCATTGGCATTAGGCTACCAATGTTACAATTGATTGGATGGTGCCCCATTCCATAGTGGGTGCAAATGTATCCTCATAATCCATCTCATGCTTTTGTTCAAAATTGTGGGCTACCAACTGTGGTTTTAATTTTTTCATGTGGTCATCTATTCCCAACATAATCTTGCAGATCCATTTATTGGTGATTGGTTTATTGCCTTCTGGTAAATATGCCAATTGCCAAGTACCATTTTTCTAAATGGATTCCATTTCATTTTGCATTGTTTTTCACTAGCACGGGTGAGATGTTGTTTCTACATATGTAGATGGTTCCACTTCATTAATGAAAACATGATCCAATGACCTATGAGGTGATCCTCGTAAACAAGATGATCCTTTTTTATGTTAAGGTTGTTTTGTAGGTGATGATTTCTCCATAGGTGGGTTGGAAATTGATCTAACCAATGATGTGGAGGTTGTTATGGATTTTGAAGTTTTGTCACAATGTTGATGTTCTTTTGTTTATACGACGAGAGTTGGTGCATCATGTTGAGGAGTTGTTGGTCTTATTGGAATCATCGTGACACTTGATAGAATGGTTGTAGATTCCTAAACTCCTTGCAAACCAATCACATATACATCAACCACAACATCTTTAGTGGTGATAAGTTTCTTGTTCACGGGGTTGTAGCATCGGTAGGCCTTGGATTATGAATTGTATTTAGTAAACAAACATTTAATGGTTTTTTATTAATGTTTGTTCCTATGATTTGACAGGACATGAACAAAAACTAAACAATCGTAAACTCTTAGATGACTTACATTAGGTTGTTTTCCAATGTATAACTCTTTTAGTGTGACATTCTAATTAACTATATTACAGCTAATGTTAATGAAATAATTTGCCATATTCATTGCTTCTATCCAAAAAAATGCGGGTGTATTATTCTTAAGAGTTAAACATCTTACCCTTTCCAATATGGTCCTATTATTGCATTTAGTATAATGGGAAGAATGGGCCATAATTAACTAACGACTAATTTTGTGTGACGAGTCTTATAAAATCTTGTAAATTATCCTAATGAGAATTATCCCCCTTTGTCATTTCTAAAAGTTATAATCTTCTTGTCCATAACCACTTTCATTAATTCACTATGAAAAATTGCATTTGTCGAAACCACATTATCCTACAACTAAAACTCAAAAAACAATTCATATACAACTATTGTGCAACTATCCCTTGAGTATTACAACTATTATGCAACTATCCCCCTAGAAATATGATGTATTAATAAATAAATTGTCATGTCAGAAATCAATGAATTATATTATAGTTAAAATGAGTGTTTTATATGGTTATTTATACATATCATACATATATATGTAATGAACCATGTTTGATTTTTTCAAAAGTTGAATTGTAGTTACATTTGGTAATTATTGTAAATCCGGCACTAAACGAATAACTATGTTGCAACTAGTGTACAATGTACATACATTTGATCATGCACATTTCCACATTTTCATCACCCATTATAGGATACATTTGCAACTAATTTTCAATTATGATTCCCATTGATACAATTGGTATGGCCACAAGTGTGCCACTACTAAAGTATTATGATTATAATACAACTATTTATAATTTAATAAATATACATATTCATGTGTAATGTTTTATAAAACATTATTGTTTCAATAATTTGATTAATAACATGAATAAATCAATGTAATTCATGTAAATAATTTACCGTTAACTAAAAAACTAATTATTTATTAAAAATTAATCAAATAAATATTTATCCAAGTTGGGGATATTTGATAATGAATTATTGTAATTATTTAATATAATTATTAATTCATCTATAATTACCAATTTTGCAACTAATTAATTATTTGGATATAGATAATTAATTTATATGTGAAATTAAAGGCAATGTGTATATTATATTAAAAATTCAATTTGATGTCCACATGGATATGCATATTTATACCTTCATATTTTAAAAAATTATAGTTAATTTTGTGCTTTTCCACCTATTTACCTACCTAAATAAGTGAGTAAGTAAGTAGGTCCTAGGTAAATACGTAGGTATGTAGGTCTTAAAACCTACTAATTTACCTACCTATGGTTATGTGTGACCTACCTAGCTACTAAAATATATTTGTATATTTATTTACTTTTTAAAAATATAATTAGTATGCCATGTGACAACTTTTTATTATGCCACATGTCACAATCTTGTATCATCATTAACAATCATAATGGACAATGGAGATCAATATTTTGAAAAGAAAATCATTTTTTTTGTTTAAAAAAATTCATAATGCCACGTGTTAAATTTTAATAAATGGATGACAATTAATGATGTCAACATGACATCATGGTTGTAATTATAATGGAGTTACATAGTAGTTGAAAATGAGTTGTTCTGACAAAGTTGCAATGAATTACACCATATATACGATGAATGACAATTTTGCAACTCATGCAATTTGTCCATTAGCATTCATGACATATAAATATAGTGAGTTGCAAGTGTCTAATGCAATTCAAAAATTGAATTGCAAGGGCAATTGTTAAATAACATGTTTTTTCATAGTGGTTATTTGAAAAATGTAAACTTTTAAAAGGATTGACTTTTCTTTTTCATGAAGTAGTAGACCCATGTCTTTCAATTCATATCATTAATGAACGTTATGAATTATCTAGAACCGCCTATAAATGTGTATGGTAGTGGTCCACAAAAAGAATGAATGAATGCATTACATATTATCATTTGTGTGGCAACAACTTTTGGAATTTCTTCTTTTGTTTGTTATACTATCATGCAACCTCCACAAACTTCATTTGAGTTGAAGTTGAAATTTTTTGTATCCCATGCATTGCTCCATATTTTGAAAATAATCAAAGAATTTGAAGGTTGAAATGTCCAAACCGCTTGTGCCACAACTTTAGAAGCATCACTCTTTGTGCCATGAACATGTTTCTTTGTTTGAAAGCCTCCAATTTGTAAAAGCCATTATCACAATCTCTTGTTCCAACCATTACCACTATTCTTGGTTCTTGAAACATCATCACCCAACATTTGGTTGCATTAAACATGACAACGCATCCCATGTCTACTATTGCTCCTACAGACAACATATTTTTGGTTACTCCAAGAACGTGGAGTACATCAACAATTTGCTTCATGCATTTTCATGAAGTAGAACCACACTACCCTTGCTTTCAATTGCATGAATATGTCCTCTTGCTTATTTAATTTTTGTCGAATCAAATTTGTCTTTGCGATAGTCATTAAAAATGCTAACATCTCCTATCACATGGCTTGAAGCACCAAAATCCAAATACCAATTTGAATATTTATTCAAGCTAAATGAGAACATCCCTACATAAAGCATTCTAGAAAAGTTTGATTATTATATTGATGTATATTCATACATACTAATGCAACATAAAACACATTTGGTGCATCTTTTTCATTCATTTCAACAATCTCCTCTTTTTCTCCTTTAACAAGTTGTTCTTCTTCAACCAAATTCACATGTTTTTGACTTTGTAACATTCTTGTAGCATAACCTATTGGAAGTGGACATTCCCTTTGCCAATGATCACTTTCTCCACAATTATAACAAAAACCTCATTGGTGAGCAAGTAAATTGCCTTGTTTGATATTAGATGGTTTGAACGATCCACCTCTTTGACCATAAGATCGCACATTTGGTCTCCCAACATTGTGATTGGCAATTTTTTCATGACTTGAATCAACATGAAAATTTTGAACTTTCAAGAGCAAAGCTTCATTAGTACCTTTACTGAAACATGATTATTGATGTTATTCTTGAAGTTGCAACTTTCCAACCAATCAATCGAAGCAAGGAAACTATTCTTGTCCAATGATGGACTGTATGAATCCTTCATAACTGGTAGGAAATGCATTCAACATGACATGCACTAAAAAGTGAATATTTTTATTTATATATCTACTTTATCATGCTTTCACTCATCAAGAATTGTCCAATTCTTATAACATTTTATATATTTTTTGATTTCACATAATCAACTTGCATTCTACCAAACAAACATGAATTGTGCCAAAGTATTGATTACATCAACAAACATGCCAATCCCACCGATGTTCACTACTAATGTCCACTTCCTATACATCAAATTATCTATTGTATGCATTGTGATTGCAATAAAATGAATTAATAAACATATATTCTACATGTAATTGTAACACTCGGTCCTCCTCCTCCTCCCCCCCCCCCCAACCCTTTTCCCACCCATCCCTATCAAGTCAACATTGGTCCAACTAATTGCGAAGTGAATTGAATGGTCCTACTTGGTCCAAAGGGTCTCAACAAGACTAACTTAGTTTTACACAACACATTTGCACTTGGTCACTAAAAAATAAAAACATGGTTATTATGGTTACATAAACAATCACATTTATAATCACTTATAATCCAAAAGACCACATCATTTATACCACTAATTGTAAACATGCCTTTAATTGCAAATGCCAATAGTGATTAAAGCATCCATGGCTACAAGCATTCCAAAAACACAATCATGGACGTTATATCCAACAATCTATATCCATCAATATGGGCCACTACATTGATTTATTAGATTTAAGTTATGAAATTTATTAACTCATTATGTGTTCTTACACATGTTCCTTTCACATCCCAAACCATAACACATTTTTACATTCCAAAGTTAAACACTTGAGGTCAAAGACACTCGAATTCACACTTGAGTCAATAAGATTTTTTCACAATTGAAATGACACTTGAGAGTCAATGACACTAAGGGTCCACTACTGTACATGAAAGTAGGCTGAAATATTCTCATTAAAAAAATAAGCATAACCTTTTAATGACATTTCAAAAATGTAATACTCCATTTTATTACACACACACACACATACACATATATATATAATGAGAGAATGAACATGTACCCTATGGATATGAATATTTCATTTCTTTTTCTTTGATCTATCAACATAGAATCCAAGACGAAGATTATGAAGATGAACCATTGCTTTGGCACATTGGGCCAACCTCATGGCCAATTGTGTGGTTACTTGGCAAATTGGACCAACCATATGATTGCTCAAGGCAACTTGGAAAAAGCTTCATGACCACCCAACCATATGGTTGCCTTGGGAGGCATTTTGGTCTAGGTTCATGGGCCAACTATTCCCCAAGGAAGTGGGGAGGGAAGGGTTGACCCAAGTTGCCCAAGGAGAGGCATCATCCTCCTCTATTTGAGAAGATTGAAGATTGCTCTAAAAGATTTGAACACAAGATGCTCCACTTATTGGAAAAAAACTCCAATTTGTATGTCACAATCTTATACAGATTGAAAGCCAATAGTGGTGATCTGTTTTCAATTCTTCTTCTTCTTCTTCTTTTTGGGTTTCTTTTGATTTCCAATGCAGAGTCCTGTTGACATGCTGCAAATTCTGATCATGATGTTACATACATCACTGAACCTTTCCACATTGCTAAAAGCATGAAGAATTATAGTCTAGTTTGTAAACTCTTGTGCTGAATTGCAGTTAAAAATACATTATACAAACCCAGGATTTGTATGAATGCTGAATGTTGGAGAACAACTAGGTAAAATATTCATTGTAAAAGCTTCTAGTTCAGTAGAGGAGGAAGAAGTCCTCCATGTGTTCAACCAAATCTTGCAATCTGAAAACAGTCTCAAATTGCAGACAGTCTGAAAACTATCTGAAATTGCAGACAATCTGAAAACTATCTGAATTTTCGGATAACCTGAAAACAATGTGAAGTTGCAGACAATCTTCTTGAAGAAATGGGTGTGTATGTTTTTGAGTATGGGGTTTTTGAGACTGACTTTCATCAGAGGAACAAACTACTACGTGATATTAGAGAGACCATGATTTAGAGCAAGTGCTGTTTTGTGTACAGTTCAGACCAAAGTTTTGCAATCTTTCTGCTATAAATACAGTCTGAAATCTGCTAAACAGAAAACCCATCTTGAATTCAATCTCTAATCAGAGTATAGTTGCCAGCAAAATTCAAGCGTGGAAACTTTATGTCACCGCCAGGTGATTTGATTCCTTGTTGTTGTTCTTCTGTTGTGCTATTTCCCCATGTCTCCATTTCAAGCAAGGTACTGCGGCTGCTGGAATTCAGGAGAAGAATACATATTTTTGGAGATTCACAGACATTGTGGCTGCTGCACCCAGTGTTAGCAACCTGTGAGGACATCAGGACATGGGCCTAGACAGACGGAGAAGAAATCTGTGTCATTCATCATGTGTGCTCGAATCGTCGAGGAAGAAAGAGACTCTGGGGAAAAGAATTTTCTGACGTGAGGTTTTGGATTTCAGAATTTAGGGTTTGGAGCGATTCGGCAGTGAAGGGTGTGTGGGAGTAGGAGCGGGAGGTTTCGGGTTTAGGGTTGAGAGAGAGAGAGAAAGAGAGAGAGAGCTCTTCTTTCAGTGCATTTAGGTAACGCAAGTGTTGGAGCAAGATTGGAGAAGTGGGTATGGCGGGGGAAGCTTTGTCGAGACCGGATGGACGAGCTGGCAATCAGATTCGGCCACTAGTTTGTACACGGAGCCTTCTCTCTCGAGCGGATGGATCTGCCGAGTGGTCACAAGGTACCCAAATGTCCATGCAGAACAAGCATGCAGTTATATAGAAGAATTCAATGCAGAGTATATTTGTTTGTTTTTATGAGTTTCTCAGGTCTTCATTTTTTGCTCTACAAAATTATTTGATCAAGTTTCTTGGAGGCTTTGCTGAAGAAGAATACAATGCAACGGAGTTTAGGGTTTGAGAATTTCAATGTTTCTCAGCTCTTCCTTCATCATCCCCCAACAATTGCTTTTATGCTGAGGAGAGATTTTTTTTGGGGGGGGGCTGGTCTTTGCTGCTTGCTTTCTTTGTCTGCTCATGGATAGAGAATACTACAGTGTTAGCAGCAGTCTATGGACCCAAGTCAGTCACAGGAAAGAAGGAGAATCCTGAGTATGCCAGTCTTGAAGTCATCTGGAAGCCCAAAAGTGGTCTTTCTGGTAATGTCCTCTGTTCTTACTTTGCTTTTCTCAGATGTCTTCTCTTTCTTACTTGCAATTTTTCTTGCAACTGTTCTTGAGATACCAGGATGTGAATCTCTCTGCATCTGATGTTGTATGAAGGGAGAACAATTCAATTTTGGCTTTTTTTTCTAATCCTTGTAATTTGACAGGGAAATTTGAGAAAGAAGCAGAGCTCATTGTGAAGAGGTCACTTGAGTCTATCATTTTAGCAGCTCTGTATCCAAACTTGGGTATTTCGATCATCCTTCAGGTAGCGATCCCACTTGCATGTTCTATTTCAGGAGATGATATGTAACCTTAAACCCTAAACCCTAGGCTAGACCAGGATGTTGAAGTATGCTCATACCCTCTATACTTTCTATCTTAGGTTATTGGCATTTTCCTTGAGATTCATCCAACTAGTGGTACGATTTTGTAGTTTAGTTTGCAAGTGAAGGGCCAGTGCTGTAAGCTGATGCAATGCTAGTATTGAACTAGAGATGCAATTTCCAGATTTGTGTGTTGAATTTTTTTCTTTCTATTTTGATGGGACAACATACAGATGCATACAGATTGGTAGGTTGGGTGAGCAGTGAACTCTTTTTTTTTTTTTTTTGTATGGAAAGGTGAAGTGTTTGCTTTCCTTTTCTGACATACTTCTGTCTTTCTGTTTGGCTCCTGCAGGTGATCAATGATGATGGATCTGTATCATTTCAAGATCAGAAGCTAAGATAGATTGTGCTAAGAGGATTTTTCAATTTTCCCAAGTGTTTTAGTTTGTTGAGATCGGTAGTTGTGCTAGGCTCTTAAACTGGGCTAAAATAACACTTGCAGAATTGAGAGTTGGGTGATGGAAAGGAAGAAAGTGAAAAAAATTCCTTTACAAAGTCTAGCTATTGGCATGTGCAATGAATGCAGCATGTGCTGCACTTGTGGATGCTGGCATCCCTCTTAGTGGGCTTATTGGTGAGTTACTGCATTGATTTTTCTTATCTTGTCATTCACTCTCCATCACACCCCATGTTCATTGCTGCTGTGATTAGCATTGCAGTTGATGGTTTCAGATATCTTGTCGAGTGCGAAGTTTGCAAGTTCTAATGATATCCTGATGTCCATATTGCAGCTGCAGTCAGTTGTGGAGTTACAGTGAATAATGAAGTGGTTTTGGATCTCCTGAAGTCTGAGGAACAAGTAAGACCAAACTCACAGCTTTCAGTTCCTTGCTTAAAGTTCCTGAGTCACCAGGGTCTGTAAGTGCAGCTTGTGTTGAACTGGAGAACACAGTGGTTTACAAGGACCGAGCAACAAAACTTGCATTCAGAACCTCTCTGATAGTGCAAGAACTAGGACTGAAAGTTTATGGCTGGAATTTTGAGTGCAATATTGATGTCAGTGGTTGTGATGACAGAAAAATGTGGCTCATGTGTGCCTAGTATTTCCAAGCCAGCCTGTCTCCGTTGTCCTCGAATTGGCATCAAATGTGGATGAAAAGCCAGAGAAACAAGGTTTCACCACTTGTGTCATGCGTGGTGCTATGGATGGTATATCTCAATTCCCTATGTTCTCTTGCTCCCACTACTTTTCTGTTGATCCTTGTCTGTGATTTTCAATCCTATTCATCCATGTACATCACAGAGGCAACATCTTTGTCTATGGATAGTTTAGATCTACTTAATTTGTGCCCCTCCCTGTCAACAAATTGTCTGGTGGTGATAGGTGTCAGAAATGGCAAGATTTGAATCACTAGACTTCTTTTTTTTCTCTGTCTGGAAGGGATTAGCAAAGGATCTGCAATTTTGTAGTATGAACCCCTGACTCTGTCTGGTAGTTCTGGGATTTTCTCCTTCTAGTCTTCTGACAGTCTCTCGAGCTTAACTTTGGAATAGATCCCTTGTCAATTGTCTGTCTTGTATTTCAGGTCCCAGAGTTCACTTTGAAATCAGACTGCAGCTCACACCTGTATCGGCATTAGCACATGTTGCTAGTATCAATTATCCCTCCTCTTGGTTCTGTTCATTGCATTTGTGGAGTTGGTGAAGGTTGTTGAATAAAATGTTGTGGGTGGACAGTGGATCAGTATCTGACATGTGTTGACCAAGGACGGGCAGCCAGTGCAGAGATTGCCAAATTTTTACGAAAAAGCTTGGGGCAATCCCAGGTCTGGGCTCTGCTGTCCTTTCTGCTGTGATCTTTTCAGGTTTGATGATGACTGTTTCTTTATGAAAGTGACTTCTTTCTGTCCCTGTGTTTGGTTGCTGGCTTTTACCTTCTTCTGTGAAACTTGCAGGATGGGGACTGAGATGGGGAGCCTGTAATTCAAGCAGCAGGCAATTCTTTTGTCAGTGTACAGTGCTTGACATCTTTGTTTGCTTGAATCATGAACCCATTCAAAACTTTTTTTTTCCTAACATGGGCAGAACCGCCAAGTTCTGTTTATACTATGTTTCACAATTCAAAACTTATCATCATCATCTGAGTAAACAGCAACAGTGGTGAATTAGTTTAGAGTTGTAATTGGGTCTTCTTCAAGTGCACTAGTGTTTGTATTGCATCACACTCTCAGTGTGTGAGGTTTTGAGCTACAGCTAGGAGAAAGCCAGAGAAACGGAACAAAGTTAGTTTACAGTGACTGAGTGCATGCAGCATGTTCCAGCAGATGATCAGATTGAAATTGCTTGTAATTGCATTTTTTTTTTTTTGCTGTGATTTGGTTGGCATCAAAAGATGTTTTGCAGATGTACACTATGCAAGACCCTTAACAGGGCATTAGCAGAGAAATGGTCTGTGCAAGGTCGGTAGGTAGTTATGGCATTAGCAGGGTGATGTTATTTGTCATGAAGGTGACAACAGTTTGTATCGTTGCATGAGTGGTTTTGTCCCATAAGGTGGTTAAAACCAAGCCTTTGTCATTTTACCTTCAAGGTGTGTGCTGTAGAGATTACTGTACAATCCTACAGATATTTAAACTGGACTGATTAGAAGACATAGTCTTCCCTTGTCCAGAGAAAACTCCTAACATGCACATTATTTGTAAGTGCCAAGCGGACAACAGCCATTGGATGTATGCAAGTTTTCTCCATGAGATTAAATACCTCTTTCTTTTAAGTCCATGCAACTAGAAAATTGTTGCTCCCCCAAGCATCCTTTGCCATTGTGTAATTTCCCCTTATTTTACTCCAAGAGCTTCACCTTCATAACCTGCATTTCTTTGTCATTGATCAACTTCTATTCCAACTACTCAATGGCTCATGGCTATTTAATATATCAATGAAGAATCCATTGTCTTGACAAAATTGGTAATTCAGCCATCAACAGTAGGTTCTCTGTCACTTCTCCCCTCCTCAAATACCTGCTTCAACTAATCTTCCTCCATGCCCTTCATACACACAATTTTGTCAGGCAAAACTGTGCACTTCATTTAGGTCGTCTTCTGTCTGAGACTATGAGTAAACTTTGATCAACCCAATTCCTCTCTGTGTTGGATACACTCCAGTCTTCTCCAAACATCAATCTCTAAAGAGAACCCCCACTTCAAGTACAAATGAGTCATGAAAAGAAACAGTCACTCAACACACTGGCCTGGATACATCTTTGCAATTTATGGCTGCAAATGATTCAAGCTGCAAAATTGGACACATCAAAAGCACCCAAATACAAGCACCTTGATTTAGAAACATGGATGGAATCAGAACAGAACATGATCTTGAGTGGGTGAAATGCAAAACTGGCTTATGTTCCATTTTTCCAGGTCCACCACTACAGCAATCAGGTTGTGACCAAACACAAAGACAGAGGCAAAAACATTTATAATCCAAAGCACACCCACACAGACTAACTATGTGCAAAACTAAGGGCGTCAACAACATATTGCAAGCTCCAAAACCACAGCACCGCTGAAAACCTCAAAGCATTGTAATAAGAGGAATTGCATTGCAATATTTTGCTGACTCAAAGGTATCTCTTCCTAGAGCTGCAAAAAGTAATGAGCTTGCTCCACCATATGGCAAATGACTAAAACTTGCTCAAAGTTCACAAATAGAAAGTAGATCAACATGCTACTCATCCTCTTGGCTTCGAAGACGAGCACTCCCATTTGTAACTGAAACATTTAACTGTGCCGCACGCTCCAATATGGCCTTCCTCTTCAGTGTGGAAACATTGTGTGCAATTTCTGCACTGTACTTCCTGCAATCATACACAGGTCACATATATTGAGGCCAGAAACCTAGAATCCATGTTCTTGTCTGAGTGTGCAACTGCAACAAAAATGAAACACCCACTCACAAACATGGGTTTGAAATGGTACTCATGTACCACAAGAATGCTCTCTCTTTGAGAGTAGAAAATGATTCACCATGGACCTCATCTATAGCCTACTAAGACAAAAATGTAGAGACACAGGAGAATACAGAGAGGGTGCATGAATTCAGACTCAACACTTCCTACAGCAAGACAATTATTAGGTGAAATGCACAAAAAACAGACATCAAAAGTGCTGTGAAATTGCATTTTCACACAAGCTTGAACTTACAATTCAGAAGAACTGCAATGCTTGTTGACAGATAGCCAGCAATGAAAAAACAGTAAAATCTCAAGCAGGGGATACACAGAAGAACCATCAAAGCTCATCCGGGTATTATAAGGTTCTAATTGTCAATAAAGATCCTAATCCCCACCCCATGACAATTGAGGATTGTCAAGATCGTGTGCATCTGCTCCAGAAATCTTCACAAGTTATGGTCCAACAGCATAGATATGGGCTCATACTGGGCTTTGACACTGGCAAGCATTGGACAAAACTGTGGGAACTTCCAGAGTCACCAATCCATGAAAAGTTTCCTTACCTGTTGTGCATGAGAAGGAGGTCAAGGTCCCGGACATTATGAACCAAAAACTTGACGAAACCACTTGGTAGCACATGCCTAGTCTTCTTGTTGGAGCCATAGCCAATGTTGGGCATCAGTGTTGTTCCCTTGAACTTGCGGCGAACCCTGGAATCAATACCCTTGGGCCTTCTCCAGTTTGTCTGCATATGAAATAACGTAACAGAACTGGGACTCAAATCTCGTCTGAATACAGAAATGGAGGAAAAAAAACTGAAGGAACGTATATATGGAAGCCAGAAAACCAGAGATGGAGAGAGACAGAGAATAAAGAATCATCAAAAGTGCTGAGAACTCCTTCATAGTTACGGCTTAAGTGAAACCGAATGGCAATGATAACAAGAAATTAACTGGATAATGAACAAGGTCCCTCTGCAAGAAGAAGCAAGGCAGGCACATCCTCATCCTCCTCCTCCGACAGGTGATAAAGACTCGATAACATAACATCTTTTCCGTGGAAACTAGCACAGGATAAAAAGGTAAGCAAGGGAGAAAAGGGAGAGAAGAAAATGGGGGAGGGCGGGGCGAGGAAAAACAACGAAAACAAACCTTGACACAGATTTTGCGGTCATGCTGCATGCGCTTGAACTTCTTGATACGCTTCTTGACGACATCGCGCTTGACCAAAGGAGTAACCATTGTTGCTGTTGCTGCACCAAACGCTGGCCCCCTTCCCACAAAATCTCACACCCAAACACACAAGTCGCCACAGCAACACAGAAAGAAAGAGAGGATTCCAGCTCCAAACCCTAGCAGTCTTATTAGGGTTGCTTCGTCTGGACGACCCGATCGCGTCCGTCCATTCATTAGCGATCCGTGTACATCGACCGTCGAATCTCCATCGCAATTCTTGTCCGATCCCTTTCATTGGGCATCACCGGTTCGCGAAATGGGTCAAATAACCGGCTCCTGAGCCAGAATTTGATACCCGCCTGACATTCGTCTGACGTCTGGACCAGTCAGTGTTGGGTCAGTTGTTGGTTTTTCAATAGACCCGGCAGGGTAGCTTATATATATATATATATATTTATTTATTTATTTATTTTTGAAAATTCGGATCCACCATTTGTCAATTTCATTGTGTAAGTAATAAATAAATTTATCAAATTTACCTGGTTATTTTTTGGTTATGCACACAGGTCAGTTCTCAAATACCCGCCCTAGAAACTCTCGGCCTAGGTAGGGTAGGTTATAAGGTTTTTAAAAAATTATTTGATTTTTTTTTTTTTTTTTTTTCCCCCATCACCAACATGTGCAAGGTTTTAGGATTGATATTCTACCTCCAACCTTCTGGGTAGGTGATTGAAATTTGGAAAATCCAATAACCAGCAAGCAATTAAGTTATCAACATGTTATCAAAAAAATCAATATCCGGCTATTAGGTAGGTTATCTATAACTGAGTATTTTCTTGGTACCCAACCAATGCTGGTCTGAATTCTGAACTCTCCAATCTCTTTTTAAAAAAATGAGATGGAGATCCCTCAGTTACACCCAATTGTTTTTCCACATTTAATATCTGCCGGTTCCCACAACTACTGGTTTTTACATAGAGTATAATAGTAGCTCTTAATGGATTTTGGGCCCCTAGGGTAATATTCCTATATATTAAAGCTAACATGGTGTCTGTCTGCAGGGTAGGGCGGCCATACATTTTCAGTTAAGCTGAGAATAACGGATTTCTGGCCATGATCAAGATTTGGGAATTTCGATCTCCTCCTCCTCCTCGCTGCTGCGCGGAATCCTGACGAGATCTCTCCCTAACAAACTTTTATAGAAAAAAACAAATGCAAAAAAAGAGATTTTTGCTTTGCTCTTGAGTACCAAACAGAAGGATAGTGGCTGCCTGATATGTATGCTCTTTTGAAAAGTTTATTGCAGTCGGAACCCACCATGTGGTGAATCTGTTTTTGCTTTGCGCTTGGGTACCAAACAGAAGGATAGGTAATGAAACTTCTGGGAGAACATTCAAGCAAGCATGCTTTCTGACAAATGGCTCAAAT
Organism: Sphagnum tenellum; assembly: GCA_963921925.1. Classification (NCBI taxonomy): domain Eukaryota; kingdom Viridiplantae; phylum Streptophyta; class Sphagnopsida; order Sphagnales; family Sphagnaceae; genus Sphagnum; species Sphagnum tenellum. Next base: position 5,689,981 of record OY998150.1, on the reverse strand, counting down.
TGATGACGCTGTAATTATGTGATTGTCAAGAGAATTGCAAAATCAAACTTTTGGCAGAATCTCGAAGAATCAAAACGCTTCCATTGGTGTGTACATTCAGAAGATTAGAGGGAAAGCCAGGAACAAAATCAGACGATGCTGCTGTAGCAAGCACAGAGTCAGTCATGTCACAGCAGCACAAAGATGTAGCAAAAGACTACAAAAAATATTTACACACAATCAAGAGAAAGATGCACTACTACTATGCAAAAAGAACTTCTGACAGAACATTCAAGCAAGTATACTTTCTGGCAGATGGCTCAAATTGATGATGCTGTATATCTGTGAGAATTACAAAATGAACCTTCTGGTAGAACATTCAATTAAGCATGCTTCCTGGCAGATGGTTCAAATTGATGATGATGTAGTTCTGTGAGAATTGCAAAATGAAACTTTTTCTTTAGCTCCGAATGTGTGTCTCAATCATTCATGTATGCAATACAAGGGCAATTACTACATCTCTCACATCCAAAATAGTAGAAAATGTTTGGCAGACAAGACCTCAAGCTTCAGACTAAAATGTACGCCTACTATATCTATGCATGTGTGGTTGTTGTTGTTGTTGCAGTAATGTTTTTTGTGAGATGCTTTTCAAATTGTTGCTTCAGTTCTGTGATCTTAAATCTCTCACATCCAAAATTGATGTTTTCAATTAGTGCTTTATGTTTGAATCTTGCATTGACATTTACTCAGCTGCCAGCAAGGGAGCACTGAAGCCAATATGCTTGTTCACATGCATGGTTTCTAAATTGATAACTTCGAAGAAAATCTTCTTTTTCAAGAAACAATTGAAGCTCCTGAAGAGAGTGAGTAATACTCTTATTCATCCCTCTTAGGAACCAAAACTGGTATATTGGCCTCTTACTAGCAACAACTGATACTTTGATGTTGTGAAATTACTGTCCCCAAAAATCAATCCTATTATTGCTCCTCAAAATTGTGTTGCTCTAAGAAGTTCTATTGGTACTTTTGCTGAAGATTCTGGAGCTCAAAGAATAAGGATTAGAATATCCCCAAATGGGGCTGGAAAGTCACAAACTGAAGTTTATTGATAATTGGGTCATGCTGAAGGATAGTGGTTGCCTCATATGTATGCTCTTTTGAAAATTTTATTGCAGTCGGAACCCACCATGTGGTGAGTCTGATGGTCTTGGTAAGTTTTATGTGGAGATCTTGCCTTAGGATGCATTGAGACAATTGATGGAATGCCTGCAACTAAGTTTATTAGGCATGTCTGACGTCTTCATTTTCTACTAAATTTGAATGCACAACTCAACCTGGTTTATAAGGATTGTGTGTATGCAATCTACATTTTTTTTACCAAATGTCTTCACAATGCAACTAAGTAAAGCAGCATGAAAATCTGCAGATTGTATAGGGATGTGTTATATGAAGAACACAACTATGAGATCAGATCAACAATTGCAAACCAGGTATTACCTACTGCTGTTGCTGCTTCTTCTTCTACTACTACTACATTATTCTCAGTTTTGCCATCACCACCACCTCTGCTGTTGCTATAAGAAGTGGGTCCAAGGCCCTAATTTAAAAAATAAATGAAAAAATAAAGCTTATAATAATGAAGAAAAACCCTGCTTGAAAAAGTACGCTGGGCTGCTTTGGTATTGCCTATTGTTCTTGCTGCTTCTTCTTCTACTACTACTACATTATTCTCAGTTTTGCCATCACCACCACCTCTGCTGTTGCTATAAGAAGTGGGTTAAAAGTTTCTAAAAAAAAACTAAAACATGAACCAAGTTTAAAGAAATCGGGGGACTTCACAGTGGCCAAAGGTCAGAGACACCCACTAGTAAATAATAATAGGTCTATTTATTTTTATATGAGGATTTTTGAAAGATGATTATGTTTTTTGACTTGTGTTTGAAACTTGAGATTAATAGTTATTATAGATTTGTAATAAATATCTTGAAGGATTTTGGGGGGGGCTCCTTGAGAGGATTTTTGGAAGATTATATTTTTTTGCCTGGTGAAATTTTTTTTTTTTGAGTTTTCCATAATGTTTTCCTTCTTCTTTGTTTTTGGCCCTGAGATACTTTTGCAATGTAAAATGGCAAAGGCCACACTACTACTACTATCTGTCCAAGTAAAGTCATGCCCTGTTTGTTTGTTTGTCTGTTGGGCCTGAGTTTCACCCCTCATTTGATGCTGCTTCATCCCCTCCTGGCTGTTGTTGTTGTGCCCAAAGTCATAATTTTTTTGAGAAAATTATTATATAAGGCTATGAAATCCTGAAACTCAGCATTTAATGCACAAGGCTCGAGAACATACATTTATAGCTACAGTACACATAGCAGCAGAAGCCGCAACAGCAGCGGCGATTGGTTGAAGGCGTTCAGGAAAAGAAAGGACAAAGGCAAACTCAGTTTAGCCTAAGCACCAAATTTGCTTGCTGAACTGAGTCTTTGCCTGACTTTATGGATAACTTTAATATCTTGAGCAGAGTCATCTTATTATTATGCAACGAACTTGGCTTGAATTTCACTTAGTTCTCTTCTTCGTCGTCGAATTCGCCATCTTCATCAGCGCACGCATCCTGGTATTGCTGGTACTCCGATACAAGATCGTTCATGTTGCTCTCTGCCTCTGTGAATTCCATTTCGTCCATGCCCTCCCCGGTGTACCAATGTAGAAAGGCTTTCCTCCGGAACATCGCTGTGAACTGTTCGCTCACTCGCTTGAACATCTCCTACAGGCAGGCAGGCAGACAGGCAGACAGGCAAACATATTATTGATTGATTCATTGATGATGGTCAGTGCAGCTCCTTTTCATTGTTGGTTCTGCCTCCCCTTCAGGGGCAGTGACAGACATTATGATGCACCCACAAATGGGTCAAAAGTTTGGTATTCCTACATTCTAAGGTCATGTGAAGTCCACTACAGAAACATTTTTTCAGTATGACCAAAGGATCCACTGAGGCTGCACCGATGCTAACCATCATGTGTTTCCAATGAAGTAAGTATGTGGGTGAGAGTAGTTGATCATCATATGTACCTGGATTGCTGTTGAGTTGCCAATGAAAGTAGCTGACATTCTCAAACCCTTTGGTGGGATGTCACAGACACTCGATTTCACGTTGTTGGGGATCCATTCCACAAAGTAGGAAGAGTTTTTGTTCTGCACATTCAACATTTGCTCGTCCACTTCTTTGGTGCTCATGCGTCCACGGAACATGGCAGAGGCTGTTAAGTAACGGCCATGGCGAGGGTCAGCTGCACACATCATGTTCTTAGCATCCCACATTTGCTGTGTGAGCTCTGGGACTGTGAGGGCACGGTACTGTTGTGAGCCTCGAGAAGTGAGGGGCGAGAACCCTATCATGAAGAAATGGAGACGAGGGAATGGGACCAGGTTCACAGCGAGCTTGCGTAGATCGGAGTTCAATTGACCAGGAAATCGCAAGCAGCATGTCACTCCACTCATGGTTGCAGAGATAAGATGGTTCAGATCACCAACTGCCATGTGCAATTTTCCAATGTCAATTCAGAATGTTGTTGCTTCATGAGTATCCTAATATCCAACCATCTTTAGGATTCAACTCTAAACCCTAGGTGAGAGATCCCATGCAAGGAGAGGAGCGTGAGATCTCTTAGACACATTTAGAAGTACAATGCTAGATATTGTGGTCATGTGAGAGAATGGTGGTGTTGGCAATTGAATGTGTAACACATACAAGTAGGTGTTGTGAGCTTGAGAGTACGAAAACAAATGTCGTAAAGAGCTTCATTGTCCAAGCACATGCACTCATCAGCATTTTCCACCAGTTGGTGCACTGACAAAGTGGCATTGTAAGGCTCCACCACCGTATCTGACACTTTGGGTGACGGCACAATACTGAAAGTCACCATCATGCGATCTGGGTACTCCTCCCTGATCTTGGAGATCAGCAATGTTCCCATGCCTGATCCAGTCCCTCCTCCCATCGAATGACAAACTTGGAAACCTGCACAGTACACAATTAGACTCTGTGTGAAGAAGTTCCAGTGGGTTTTTTTCCCAAAATTGTGAGGTAGGTGGGTTCACTATTGTCCAAAAGAGTACTTAGCAAAAATGTGTCTCCAGGTTACAGAGGAAAGTAGAAAAGTTTAGGAATCATGCTATATGTTGGCAACATGCTAGAACCTACTGTCTAATTCTGGTGAATTCAAAAGAAATTCCTCATAATGTGGTGACAATATGCTGTTCTTTTTCCCAAAAAAAGAATTCATACATGTTGCAAGGGCTTCTCTTTTTTTCTGTTGCCAGGATGCAAAATTTCACCAAAAACTGGTCTGATAGTTGATTTACTGTGAGAAAGAAGAGATGAGCTATGAACTGGTTCTTGCCAGCACATAACTTTTGGGGGGAGAGACAAAAGCTTTGGAGAGAGACAGATGTTCAAGAGTACCTTGCAAGCAATCGCAGCTTTCAGCCTCTTTTCTCACAACATCAAGAATGGAGTCAATGAGTTCTGCGCCCTCAGTGTAATGGCCCTTGGCCCAATTGTTTCCAGCTCCAGTCTGACCAAACACAAAGTTGTCAGGTCTGAAGATTTGGCCATAAGGTCCTGACCGAACACTGTCCATGGTACCAGGCTCCAAGTCCATGAGGACTGCACGAGGCACATAACGACCCCCACTGGCTTCATTGTAATACACGTTTATTCGCTCCAGTTGCAAGTCTGAGTCTCCATGGTATGTCCCAGTCGGATCAATCCCATGCTCATCACATATCACCTACAACAATCAAAACTCAGGAGAATTCAACATGTTAACAGTTCTCTTATATGCAGGATTGTGACTTGTGATGTCTTGTGTTCTGGAAACTGTAGTCTATTGCAAATTGTCTGTGTCATAACTAAATGGGAAATGATGATCTGGTGCATGTTATCAGCTTAGTTAACACTCTTGGGAGAGAAAGAGATTGATGAAGATTTTTAATAGCTCAGCATCCACTTGTTACCAGCAGCAGCAAATCATGAGTACCTCCCAGAACTTCGCACCAATTTGGTTTCCACATTGTCCCCCTTGAATGTGTAAGATTTCTCTCATTCTTAGAAATTTGATCAAGTCTTTTCAGCTTTCCCAAAACAAAATCCTTCCAAATTTGTAGTGAAATCTGGATTCTTAAACAATATTCTTAAACACAGCACTCTCATCAGCTAACTGATTGGCAGCACTGGTAGAATTACAGTTACAGTTGTTGCAGCCCAAAAACTCAATACGAATAATTGCCAGAGGGTTGACAAATTCGGTTTCTCCTCAGATTGTGCAAGAAAACTTCCAAAACCAGGCTATTTTACAATGAAGCCACAAGATAATGGATTTCAGAAAGCACACTTATATGTAAATCATCATGTTCCTGCCACTAAAACAGTTGAAGCTCATGACATTAATCTTCTTTCTTATATTAACATATCTCTATGTGCAGGGCGAATTCCTTGCCATCAGCATTTCAAATCCATTCCAATGAGTCAATTCATCCTCTTAATAGATTTTGAATCTACTGTTTCAGATCCTCCTTAATATCTAATATATTCAAGATTATCGAATTCAAGAGGGATTCAAGCCCAAAACACACTAATTACCAGTACCCAAAATCTGTTCCAAATCAAGTCTAATAAGTTTAATTGTCCTTGTTCTAAAGCAGCTGTTGGCCAGGCAAACAAGAGCACCACTTGACCTCACAGACCAAACCCAAACCAAAAACCAAATGAAAAGGCAAGCAGGGTGAGAGACACACACTAACATAACTGAATTTGGTCAGTTAGAAACTGTTGAATGCTTAACTGAACAGTTAACAACACTGGCAGGTACATAATCACAATTCAGGTATATAATGAGTCATGCACCAGGATCATATGTCCTCAAAGAACAAAGCAACTTGGTAGCAGAGATCCTGGTAAGGAAGTTACTTGTACATTGATACTTGAAAGTAGCAGAAACAATCCAACATTGGGATGAATATCCTTTGTGTGAAAAGAAGCAAGAGGTGAATGAAGGGAGACAAAATTTCTAACCCTGGGGTGTACAGTTTACAAATCTGTGAGACAGGTTGTGGTCTTTGCAAAGTTTTGCTCACATCTTGGGCACAAAACATGCATGTTTGAAGACATAATTAGGGTAGAAGAAGAAGTAGAACTGGGGAGAAGTAGCCACCACAACCTCCAATTGAAGTTTTTCTCTCTACCGGCATTGCAAATGCTGATAAACCTGACACCTGATAACTGTATGATTTACTTGGAATCCAGGCATGGTCATAAACTGCACTTTCGCAACACCACATTTCTCGCATCCAGTTGTGGAAGGGACAATGGCCTCCACATAAAGAGGGTTGATTTCCATACCCTTCCCAACACGCAGAATGGTTGCCACAGGTTGCAATGAAAAAGCAAGGCGATGCAGTAACCATATGCACTTTGCTGCATCCAAGAAAGCTCCAGTAAACAGTTTCCTCTCCTCTGCATCTTTGAAGAGGATATTCCAGGGGAAGAGGAACCACATCTCTCTCATTTTACGCTCACAAAATGCCAGGAATTTGGGTTCAAAATCCCGATGCTTCAAATTGGCTGCATCCACAGCATCCACCAATCTCATTCGTTGAAACTCTGCAAACCGTGCCTCACATCGCTTGTTTGGGTCAATGATCAGAGTTAACCCTGTATCATCAAAGCTGTCATTCTCAAAGCAATGGTACATTGCCTGCAAGAAACCATGAAAAACTCTATAAGCTACATACAAACCTCTATAGCATTCTTCTTCCAACCTCTTTCCAGCACACTTGCAATTTCCATTTAAGTCAAAGTGTTCATCAGCTCTCAGGGACTGTAGCAGCACATTTCATTTGTGTTCCTGATTTTAAAAACTGCAAACAGATCACTCACACACAGTTGCTACATGTGCAAAAAATTGGAATTGCTCCAATGCATGTTCACATTCTGTTCTTGATGATTCAATATTGAACCTCCACAGTCAGAACAAGTAGGAAGTGATGTGCAGAAGAAAATGCTTGATTTTCTACCAGCTGAATAGATGAAGGTTTGTTACCAAGTACCCATTGAAGAATTCAGTGTGGGAAAATTAATCTTTTCCATGTACATACCTTATTCAGGTTGGACTCCAGTGCATATGCAGTATGCTCATGTTTGGAGAAAGTAGCATCAGGATCAATGGCTTGAAGTGTCCTCCAAACAGAGTAACCAGAGATTTCCATCTGTTTCATGAACAATTTACAAAAATAGCGCACTGCAACTCGTGCCCGTATAACACCCATCTCAAATAAACGGTCACGTTCTGAGAGATTGACATCCGGAGTCACTGTTGCTGGAGTCATGTGCAGTTGAGTAATCTGAAGCAACTCCTCAGAATCATGTGAGGCAGATCTTTCTTTGGCTAAGAATTCTCTGATATGCATTGCAGACGACTGATTTTGAATTGTGGAGGATAGATCTCGCATTGTTGTTGTTGTTGTCAGGATTGCTGGTTGTGATTCTTCTTCACTGCTTTCAGGGAATCGGTAGCTTGAAGACGATGAGGCTGAGGTCTCTGAACATGAGTCAATTCGAAGGTTATGCTTCTCACGTACGGAAGTGGTTTTCGCATGAGGCGCATTTGCTGCTTGCTGTCCTGGTTTCATGCAATCTGTTGCCTGGGTACAAAATCAAAAGAAAAAAGCTCAGTTTTATCTCATGTTCTTTTGCAATCTCTTCTCCGGAGAGCAAGACCAGTTTTTCTGCTGCTGTTTCATAACACAGGAAAGCGCTGCTTCTTCCACTACTACCTAAACCATAAAGCCCAAAATGCCTCAACAGCAAGAAGGCTCCAATCCTCCTGCATTGCAACTGCCTTGCATGCCAGCAAACAGCAGTGTTTCGTTACCTGCAACTGCTGAAGCTTCCACTGGAGAAGGTCAATTGCTTCTTGCTTGTCCAGAAGAGCGGACTGCTGTCTCTTACTGAGCTCTAGAAGTGCAGCGGCTCGACCCTTTGCCCATGACTTTGACTCTGAGGCATCACCAACCGGGAGCCAGCAGGTGAAAAAGCTTGAAACCAGACCGGAAAAAGGACCTCGAGGTCTACAGCGATTGGCACCATTACAAACTTCTTGAATGGCATCATCACTGTAGAACGTCAGTGGAGAAGAACCCATTAAGAGTTTACCTGCAAAACAACATTCGATGTCAAGATCCATGCAAGAACGCCCTAGAAACTTGTAAAAATCATGAAAACAGTAGGAATGAAAGAGGATTGGAACCACCAATCCGTTCTCGCAGATAAACTAGAAAGTAGTAGGTGTCACAAAATCTCTGCAATCTATTCTCGATCAGCAGCAGCAAGGGAAGAACAAGCATTACCTCTGGGAGTGTGAAGTCCTCCTGTTCTGCGGTCGGGGGGGTTGTGATCAATGGAATCTATTAAAGCGCCAGAAAAGCTTGTGGATGGTACTGGGGAGAAGCAGTTGCTGCGTACCCATGACGATGATTGTGGGCTTGGCTTGGCTTGTAGCTTTTTCGGGTTGCTTTCAGTTTGATATGGCTCCTGCAGCGACTGTAATAGATTGAGATCTTGCGATGGGTTTTGTTTTAATTTGGCAATGCGATTCATAAACACAAAACAAACCTCCAAGAGGCATGGTGATGAAGCTCAGGGTCTTTTAGAACCTGGTGACGAGAGCGATGAGGTGTTGTTGTTGGTGGTGGCGGCGGTAACTCCTCACCCATCCTTCGGTTGTTTGCTGCCATTGCAAAATGACCCCCTCCTTGTCACAGACGAGATTCTCAGCTCCAAAAAACTAAGCAGCTCGGCAACAGACAGTTCAATGCCCTTCTTCTACGACCAAATGCAGTGGGAGACAAGTTGAGCTTCAACTGACCCACAGCAGCAGCAGCAGCAAGTCCTCGGAAGAATTCATGAGTTCATCAGAAATGAGAAAACCAGCAATAAGAATTTAAAAAAAGACAACAAGGGACACAGACCCAAAACCAAAATGAAAGAAATTCTCACAGCTTGAGCAAGCAAGTTTCTGGGCAACATTTACTACAACAACAAAACTCAACTTCTTCTCAGCATCCACCTTCCCACATACCCAACAAGGCTAACAAGAACGAAAAAATAAATCAACTTCTTCTGAGCATTCACATTCACATTCCTACACACCCAACAAGGCGGCCAACAACCAAAAAACAAAATCAACTTCTTCTTGAGCGAAGTTCATGCAGCAACAAGAGACCTGAATCATGACAATCATCATCACCAAAAGCAAAATAATAAATAAATAAAAACAACAACAATAACAGATTTGCAGAAATTGAGCTACCAACTATCCCCACTATGTAAATCAATCAAAACATCATCAAGCCACCACCACTGCCACCAACTGTGCAAGCATTGCAAAGAGTGGAATATGATTCTACAATTGCAAAGGAAAATCAGTGATCCCCAGCTGCTCGTCCCCACCTTCCCCCCCTACTCCCCTGCCACCACTAATAATTAGAGCTACTGGCAAGTGATGAGAATGGGAGAAAGCTGTAATTAAGCTAATTAAATGAGGATTAAGGAATTCGAAGCATTCCCGCCAAGAAAGGGGGGAAGGAGGGGAAGAAGTTTATTAGTCGTTGAGTTGTGAAAGAAATTGATGTAATTAATTAATGAATTAGTTGATTAATTCAGCTGAAACACTTGTCTTCTGCTTCTGCTGCTGCTACTACTACCGCCTACCTACAATATAGCACTTGTTTCTGCAATTCACTGGGAATTAATGAATTCATCTCTTTCTTTTATTTTCTTAAAATTTATTTGACATTTGGTAGTACTTTCTTTTGGGACAAATTTTGGCACCCAATTCACCATATTTTCTTAGAAGTGGGAGGGGATCTTAAGCCTAGTTCCCACTCTTAATGAGTAGATAGATGTTCTAGGCATAAAGATCCCTCCCCCTTCATACTCCTTCTTGTGATCTGTGTGTCTGTTTAAGTTCATGATAACATTTGCCTTGTTGTGGTGTACAATGGGTAAAAGCTTGCTCTCGGGTTAGGAACATTTCCAAATTGTGGGTAAGACTCAACTACGGGCTTTGTCGTAGGTCTCTTAATTTTGAGAATGCCCCCCAACCCTTGGACTGTACACTACACATAGCATGCACACCTGCCAATAGAGTGGGACATTTACATGCTTTGGAGAGCATTACAAAAACATGTAATGAGCAACCATATTGCCACACATGTCCCAAGGAATTTCTACCTATACATATCAACCTAACAATATTATAGGGTTGGATGGTTGTCCATGATTTTGTTTCCACTTGCCATAAACAATAGAGCCATTATGTTACCTAACAATATTATTATAGGGCTCAATGGGTTTTCATGATTTTGTTTCAACTTGCTAGTAAAGGATAGAGCCATTATATGTGATGAGCTGCTTGTTCAAGGGTGATTGAAGAGCACAAATGCAATCTATCTAACCAAGTTTTTGCTTTAACAAGGGGGTGTGTCACAATGTGACCTTGCCATGTTTTGGGTTGTTTTTTTTTCCTTCATCGGAGCAAGATTTGAGACTTACAAAAAAAGCCACACACCCCCCTCCCCCCTCCCCTCCATTTCCCACCCCCACCCCCAACTAAGTTAAATAGAAGGACAAAACAAAACAAAAGACAAATTTAGGTTGATGTCCAATAGTGATTTGCATTGATGATTGAACACATACATCCAAACATGCATATATAGCTTACCTGAATCATAATAATAATAAAAGTTGTACGAAGTTAGGTAAACAACTACAAGTCTTGTTTTCTTATATTATTGTGTGTATGTCCATTCATTCATTCATGGGAGGAGAAAAGAGAGAGAGAGAGAGAGAGAGAAAAGAAAGAGAAAACAAAATGACCCAAATCTTAATACAAAATGACCGATCCAAACAGCAGCAAATCATCAAATCAGCAACAAACCCATTTAAAAGGTCAAAGCTTGCAACGGTTCCTGAATTGGCTCATAAATGGAAAAATCGGTGCAGGCAAAGTTCAATTACAAAGTGTGCAGCAGCGACTGAATTGGTGGCTATTCATCAGGGCAAGAGGAAGGAGGAGGAAGTGGAGGAGAGTTAATAAGTCAGTTAGTGGGGGGGGTAGGGAGTGAAGTGAAGGCAGCAAATCACTCATTTGGCAAAGGCAGCAAATGAGAAGTGCATTGAATATGAGACATTTAAAGAAGCAAAGTGAAGCAAATCAAAGCAAAGCAAAACAAATATATGGGCGGCAGAAGATGGGTCTGTTGGTTTAAATAACTAGTCACCTCTTGATCTAAAGGCTCACTTTGAACTTGAGCTTCTTCTTCTCTCTCTCTCTCTCTCTCTCTCTCATCACTGAAAATGATTTAAACTCTCTCTCTCTCTCTCTCTCTGTGGACTTTGGAGAAGAGAAAGCAGCAACAACAGACTTACAATTTTTTCTGAGGAATGAGTTAATGATGGTTGAGTGGGGTTTGTGTGTGTGCTTTTTGTTTGTGACCCTTTTTCCATTAATAACACTCAGAATTCACACAATGTATAATAACATGACTAGTGTGTGCAAATTATAATTGTAAATGGCCAGTTTCCAGAGTTGGATTTTGGATTCGTGTGTGTCCAGACACAAAACCCTAACTTTCATATCCCAACAAAAGGGTTACAATTTTTATAGTGACAAAAACTATTCATGTTTCCATGCTGTTTCAAACCAGTGTTGTTTCGCGGGTATCATCCTTTTACTGATACCCATCGGGGGCCAGAGTGAAACTCGCACCCACCACCGGTTCGTCATTCTGTCTATAGGATAGGCTGCATTTTTTCATCCACCTCCTGACTCTGTATTAACCCACATTATACCACAGTTGGCCATTCTGTCGATGGGATGGGTTGCGTTTTTTCATCTGCCTCCCAACCCTGGGTTAACCAACATTGTACCGCACTCAACATTTTTTAGCAACTAACTTTGATTTCATCTTTTTTGGTCTTTTTTTTTCCTAATCTTCACCTCCATACTACCCTACCACCTAGTTATCCTCCCACCTAGCTACCTTATTGACCTACATATCCTAATGACCTACATTTTGACCGTGCCTACCATTTAACAATCACCCACCCTACCTACCTACCCTCTATCTTTTCCTAATTAAATCATTACCTCTTGACAAAACTTCTATCTTTCCTTAATGAAACTCTTTTTCTTTTTTTTTTGACAAAACTTTTATTTCATCCTAGCAAAATCCCTATCTCTTTTCAAAAAAATTACAATTTTTAGTCTGAATTTCTATCTTTCAACAAAGCTTTTATTTTTCTACAAAACATTTATTTCTTCATGGCTACCTATACCTCTTGGAAAACCTTTCTATTTTTTGGCAACCTATTCCTTTTAGCAAAACCTCTATCTTTATTTAGCACAAATTTTGCCTATCTACAAATATTCTTATTTCTTAGTAAAATATTTATCTTTTAACAAAACCTTTATATTTTCATAGTTAAAATTTTACCTTTCAACAAAACCTCTTTACATTTTGACAAAACTTTTATATCTGAACAAAGAATTTTTATTTATTCATTAAACCTTTACCTCTTGATAAGACCTTTATCTCTTATTGATTAAACCTCTACGTCACAACAAAACCTTTATGTTTTCCTTATTGAACTTCTACATCTTGACAAAACCTTTTTATTTGTTAGTTAAATGTTTTATTCTTGAAAAAACCTCTTTATCTCCCAATTAAACCTTTAGTTTTTGGTAAAACCTTTTTATTTTTAACTAGACCTTTAGTTTTTGACAAAACCTTTGTACTAACCCACCTACCTACATACTCACCTACCCACCTACTTGCATGCCTCCCTACCTTCCTACTTTTTTTTTAAAAGGTCGTTTTGCATTTAGATATGTTTGTATAATTTTTAAGGTTTATGGAAGCTACCATTAGGATTATATAAAGTTTAATGTTGGGGGGGGGGGGGGGGGGGGGGGGAGGGGGCTTAATTAATTTTTTAACTCTAAGGCTAAATTGTCCACGTTTTAGTGTTTGTTCATTTGAATCACTTCAAAATTCAAAACAGAATTAGTTGTTATTAAAAAAATTATTTTCATTTGTATGGTCTACCGATGTGAGTATATACAATACATGCATCAACCTTAAACCATTATGTTTAGAATGGTTTGGGGTTCCCAAAACTTAACACCTATTTTGATGACCCACATGTAGGGATTGTGTTACAATAATGGTTTTGTCCTTTGTAATACTTACACATGGATTTCAATGAAAATGACCCAATTTTGGTTCATGATTATTAATTGAAGACGTAATCCCAAAATGTAATATTCACATGCCCTCAATTTCTAGGCTTTGGAAGAATGTTAAAACCCAATAAACCAACACCTATTTTGCATGTATTGCAAATTTTATGTTCATGACAAAAAAAGTTTTCAAAAATCAATTTCTTTTTACATATATTTAGATGTCATGGGGAATGATGTTGTCAAATAAAAACCCTAGCTTCTATGTACAAAATAGGTGGATGGAAACTTCTAAGTCTACAAAAATGTCTCAAAAATGTCCATTACATACAATCATACCCCCACACACTAATCCTTAAACAAGGGATAACCTTTTTTTAAACTACAATCCACATTACCCATCCCATGCACTTGGCAATAGGTTATTATTGCCTTTACTACATTCTTTTCATGTTAATGGGTATAGATGTGGTGATGTTTCAATTACAAAAAAATCAAAATTTGCACAAATTCACACAATCATTGTGAAAAAAGTCAAAATACAAAAGCAAAATATCATGTGTGAGGAGGAAAATGGCAAACTATGTAGAAATTTATGATTGATCAAAAGACCTGGAAAGAAGCATGCTCAATCAATAAAAAATAAACAACAACAAACATTAAAACAACTCCATAACATGGTAATGAAACAAATAAACACCACCCAACTCCATAATGTGAAAGGTTTCTTTGAAAAACTAAAGGCATGAATAGAGAACTTTACCATTTTGTTGTGATAAATCCTAGACTTGGTTGAACTTATCTTCAAACTTAAGCCATGATTTCATTTCATCATTCTTTACCAACTTTGTCACCCACTTTCTTGTGGTGGAATGACCATTTGTCAACATTAACACATATATTCTTACATACTATTTTAAATATTTGATTGTTATTATCAAAAAATTGGATAGCCAGTTTTCAAAATGGAAAATCATGTTACTTATATAATAGGATAATGAGAAATTGATCAAAACATAAATGCATATGCATTAAATAATAATTTATTAAATATAAATTTCCAAACATATTCCACCAAAATCAACGCATCTAGACCTTCTAGCTTCCCAACACACATCACACAAACTCAACAAAATCCTCCAAAGTCTTATTCCATGGTGGGATTTGTGAGGGTGGATCCAAGACAAATGGAATCAAAAGCTTGGTTTTTCACAATGAAGAAATTAAAAAAATCATAACATTAAAAAAACTCATAATTTTTCTTTTGTTCTTTTGGTTTAAAATTTTGTTCTTCTTATCTCGTTTTTTTTCCTCCATTATTTCAATTACTTTTTTCATTTTTCAATTTTTTTTTTTTGGTCATTGGTTATAGTTGAAGGTCACATGACCTTTTTTTAAATGCCCAAAAATGAGACTTTCATGAAATATCATTGAAGCTTGGAGGAAAGTTGGCAATGGCATAAGAAAGGTGACAATGGTTCCTTGGCACCCCTTAAACACCAAAAACACACCAATGAATTTCATCACAAAACAAACAAGAAAGAGCAATGAGTTGCTCAAAAAATATGTTGTTGCATAAGAATAAAAACACAAGAAAGGAGGTTTTACCAAAAAAATTAAAAATTAGAAGGAAGTAAATAAAAATAGGCAAGAAGAAAGGAGGATTTACAAGGAAGAAGAAAAATAAAGAAGAAAATAAAGGGGGTTGGGGGGGGGAGAAGGAAAAAAAAATGCAACAAACATAAATTCTAAACTTCTTTTTTTCAAAACCCACCTAAAGCTATGAATCGAGATTCATCAAAATGACAACCCAAAACAATTTTTTTCCATCTAGTGCATTGGTGGGTGTTGGGTCACACTAGCCCTAGTTTGGTATATTTAAAAAAGGTCCTCCAAAAAATTTAATACAATATGCACAATGGTATCAAAACCTTTTTAAATAGGGTATATATGGCATGGTATATACAATGGAAAGATATGCAATGGGTATGCAATGGTATCAAAATAATCCTTCATGGACTTATATGTCCCTATATCAATAATCAACTTGATGATATCAAAGGTAGGTGCATTATCTTATGGATAAAAAACAATGATGATGATGAAATGCAAGCTTGTTGGTATCGTACAGATTACTGATATATTTGGACTAGCATGTATATATAGTAAATCTAATATCAATAATGCTCCCATTCATTCTGCGATTTTGACATAACCATATATGTGAGTAACCAATGAAATGATAACATGTGTTCACTTAAAATCATAGTACGTCCATATCAAGATTCAAAATCCAAACAAAATAAAAACTTGTCCAAGGAAATTAAGAAATTCAATGTAATCACAAGACATGATCAACATTTGAAATTCTCATAACTCAAACAAATTCTTCATTCACCTAATTAAAAAATGAATACAAAGTTGCATACAATATTTACTCGAGGTGGTTCAAAATTTTGATAAAAAGTTACATACAAGAAGTCCCATGACCAACTAATGAAATGATGAAAAACATTTTAATGTTATAATGGTCACCTACAAGTATTGAATATACAAAGTCTAAGCAAAGGTAAACCTTGCACAATTTTTTTTTACAAATCTCCAAAATCCAAATAGAATTGTAACTTGCACAAAATTTATATAAGTATTGAATATCCAAACAAAGCTACAACTTGTAGAAAGTTTTTACAAAATTTCCAATGCCCATGTGTTTTCAATCCTTGCATGTAATGTCCAAAACAAACTAGCTTTTCTTAATTCCTACACATTTGAACTAAAGCAAAGTCTTAAACACTAGAACTATTTTAAGGGTTTTGAAAATCATCCCAAAATATCTACCCTCTTCAAATTCATCCTTGTAATCATCAAGTACTTCTTCCTTGACAACAAATATTCCTCCATCCCTTTAGAAGCAAGTGCACATCCCATCCTCACATTATTTGATTGATTTTTTGACATCATCATGAACTTGTCTTAGTTCTACACACTCCCAATCAACATCGTTGTAAACTTGTTAATATAGCAATAACCTTGAAATTCCTTTAAATTTCAATATCCAATAAAATGTTGCTCCTAACATGCATTTTGTTTTGGTGGCAAATATTTGCACAATGGCAATAGAAAAATGAATATCTTATCATAGATGGCTTGGTTTTTGTTTTTGTTTTTTTTCACTTTACGCAAAGAATAAAAGGAACTTTATTTTTTAATGTGGTCATTTTTCAAGTAACTTCAAAAGCTTGTCACAAGTTTTTTTTCTTTTTTCTTGTTGGCGAATTTTCATCACTTGGCACAAATTATTTTTCTAGTACTTTTGCTTTTTACTAAAAATTTTTATTAATTATTTTTACCAAAATTTTAAATTTATTTAAAAAGTCATTGTTTGTTTTCACTTTATTATAGTTTGGAGAAAGCTTTGAATTTTTTTAAAAATTTATCATCAATCATCATTAAATCTACCTCAGGATAATTACCACCTACACTTACTTTTAAAACTTGAAAAAAAATCTATCTATGAAAGAAGTCAAAAAATCCAATAAAACCCAATGGCCAAAATTGACGTGCTCCCAAGCTCCTTGATAGATTCAAATGTGAATTTGAGGCGAAAACAATGGAAGAGTAAAGAGATGGGGACACATTCCCTAGTGTGTAGCACTTTGGGGGTAGAGGGGCATGCTAAAACTCCGGGATGTGACTAAGAAGAATGACAAGCACTTAATCACTCACATGGACTTGCACAAACTAAACAATAAGTTGGTTAGTGCATACTTGGAGCACTTTTGGTGTTAGGACAAGCTATGAACAAACTCGAACTCATAAGACTCACCATGGCCTGAACTTGAGGAAAGCCATCACGTTCCCCCTTATAATATACTTTGTGCCTCTCCATGAGGCCCACATCCAAATGACATTTTGTCCTGCAACTCCCAAATGGGAGTCCCGAAATTCCCAAAGTTAGGACTCTTACAACTTTGGGGCCCAATAACTTTATGTGCAGATCTCCAATTGAGATGAGGTCTAAAGCAAAGTTGTAGCCCTCATTGAGAGCTTTGCAACGGTATGTCACAAATCACATAAACACAAGGAAATCACGTCGATTCCTAACTTTTAGTGGTTGGGAGTCAAATTTTCAATTTGATTCCCGACTTATCTTTTGGCCATAACTTGTGCTTTAAGTGTCCAAATGGGTCATGGGAGCCCATTTTATACATCTATGTTTCAATGTAATTTTAATGATATAAATAAATCTTCAATCCTATGGGTTTTGACCCCTACAATTGCTCCTTGAAGATTCAGGAGTCCATCGGGACTCCAAATTCCCAAAATGGGAACTCACTTGGGAGTGTGACGGTTCATTTTCTCATTCTCTTGCATTCCCATGAATATAAGATGTGCATCTCGAGATTCTTTCTTTTCCCGCACTCTTACAAGCCGTTGCTTTGGTCGTGAGCCCAAGGTTAGGGTTATAACAAGAACCATCACACAAAAGTTAAAAGGGAACGCCAAAGAAAGGAAAAAACTTGTCCCCTCTCATGGTAGGAAGTTATTTCACCCATAACGCCTTTAATTTTTTTTGCATGCAAATCATGAGATCTAATAGTAATGGGAGGTCTAGAATAAACATCTCCCGCCAAAGCTATCTTCCTTTTTATAGCAAAAGTTAAAACATGTTAAAGCATAACACTGACAAAACCTAAAAAATTAAATGCAAAAAGACAAAGATAAATGACCTCTCAATTGTTATCTATCATGGAAAAATGAGCACACTCCTTGATGAATCAATCCATATCACGTTGGGGTGTGCCATGCACCTCCACGACCATCAAAATAAAGTGGTGCCCTTCATGAAGCCTTGTATACTTACAAATCTTAACATTGGTGCTAAGTTCCATTATTGCACCTATTGGTCGACTAATGACATTCATAACCACTGTTTTTCATGTCAAATCAATAACCACCACATTAGCAACAAATACCCGATCTTCATGAATCATGTAAAGGTCGGTTCATAATGAAATTCTTAACATAAGGGCATACCACTGCTCTCTTTCCACATTGTGCCCATTTTCTTAAGTGAAGGCATACATGATGTCTCTAATGGTGTCACATGTGGCTATTCGTTGACCTCCAAACATGCAATGTGTTAAATGTGTGTTAAATACATCTAATCTATTGTCCACATTCACAAGTGAGAAAACTAGATGTTAAAGGCTGAATCAAATTGAAGTGAAAATGTAATGTTGAAGTGAAAGTAAAGTGTGCGATGTGAAATGAATAAATAGATGGCCTAGCAATTAGCCGTAGCCCCACCCCCTTACCTAAAGAAGAGCAAATGCAGGCTTTAAAAACTGAGGAAATGGAGTCATCTTCCAAGATAGACTTAAAAGATGTGTCATGATGGATGTCCATCAAAGATGTTTGTAAACATGGGGCACCGGTAACTACAAGACTCTCAAAAGAAAGGTGTACCTTTATGGCTACAAAAAAAAAACTATCCCAAACAACATGAGGACAAGATTGAAGGGGGTGGTGTGAGCCCCCTTCCGTCTAAAAACCATACTTTTTCAAAATAGGTCTTTCAAATATACGAAACCCAACACACCAAATATAACACAAATACGAAAGCACCAAAGCCCAACTCCTTAGAAAAGCAAATAGGGCATAATCTTCCATAAAAATATGGCTTATATCACTAAAGGAGATCAGTAGTCGAGTTTGATGCCCTGTTAAAAGGCCTTGAATAAACTCCCATGACCCTAGACCCATAATGTCCCCACATACCTTTATAGCTCTCTATCAAAACCCACTAAAAAAAACAAAAAGGAGAAAAAAATAAATATTATGCGAATGAAATAAAAAGGTCGATGAGTAACACACGAAGACAAAATGCCCAAAGCGACTTATGCATCTCCCAAGAGAAAAAGGACATCAATATGCATCACATCTTGAGATAAAGTTTTGTCCAAAAAATGTGTGACAGTGTCTTGAAAACCCATTTGCACACCCAAAATGCGTAAATTATTTGTGACCAAAGTGCAACTGTGAAGAATGTCTATGGTTAAAAATATCCTTGAAGGATTCCAAAGCTTGCACTTACACCTTGACTCTAAGCCCAATTCATGTTAACTAGGTTGAAAGGTGGCCAAAAGTAGAGATAATCTCGTTCATAGGGCCCACGATGTGGGTATCATCTATTAAAGGCGGAAAAACAAAATTGGGGGCCTACGCAATGGTATCTAAAAATGTTCAATAATGGGCCAAAATAAAATACCTCCTAAGGGGTTACCTTGCCTTGTGCTTGAATATTATTCAATAATGGTGACCCCTTCCTCATGTTATCCATGATGGTGGTAAAAAAAAATTGAACACCATAAAACAACTTGGTAAAAGGGACAATGTTCACCAAAGGACGTCTAACTATTCAAAGATCCCTAAAAATAGTAACTCAAAAAACGTTATTAAAAATGATTTCGACATCAACTTACATTAAAACCCAATTAAGTTGTAGTTTGAGGAGGGCTCTAATGCTTTAAAAAATGAATTCATTGCTTTTAAGGGTCGATATTCAAAATTAATGGGGGGATAGGTGTTCTTGAAGTGTTATTGAAGCTAAAGGATAATGGAATGATCAATAAGTCGAATAAACACCTTGCCTACAACAATAGGACGAAAACCTTTAGAATCTTTTGCCATAGCCAACAATCTATTAGCTCCCATCCCTAAGGCCACCAACCTAAGGATATAACCACAAGCAACAACAGTAGTAGCCTGGCACAATTCCAAAAACCCTAAGGATGGGTCTTCTGGTATGAAACATCTTAAGATATGTTCATAAACCATCCCAAATAACCCATTCGAAAACAAATGGGGAATGATAGCTAAAACATGTGCAAACAAAATCCTATTCAAAACAAAGGTGTGTTTAGGTTGATAATAACAAATAAGCAAAAGGACAAGGTCTAAAGGAAGGGGGTGCAACTAATGTAAAACTACAACAATGTCCTTTGAGGGAAAAGTGGTGGCATGGGCTAAAAAATTTAAGCAACATGACTATACTTTCCAACTTTACCCAAAGTCAAACATTGACGAAAATGAGTGGTAAAAAAATTGTCCACATAATGGTAGCAATGGGGAGCACATGAAACCCAAAAAGATTCATTTAAAAAAGAAGACCAATTGCCCACCATAAACCTCTTAAGGCAAGCAAAAACCTCTCATTGACTTGAACAACCTCCTTGAATATAATGTAAACACTACTGTGGCAATAGGAGGAGAAGGAATCATGTTGATTCATCCATCGGATCTCGAGCAATTTGGTCAAAAGGTAAGCAAAAAGCCTACTTTATCTCATATTGAATGGCTTGAGGGATCCTATCAAACAAATGAAGGCACACGAAACAAGCTACAAACAAACCCAAAATAATGAATTTAGACTTATCCCAAAACCAACCCCAAGAAGCAAAAGGGGTAAAACTAGGGTCTATCATATGAAAGGAGGACACTTACAAAGACAAAGCAACATGGCTTAGCCTAGAAGACAAGGTTAGCATGAAGGTGAACATTATTAGCATGCCTCAAAAAGCCACCTGAAATGTAAAGGTTGAAACAACAAGGAAAGGGGCATCTTGAATTAATGGAGGATGCAAAAAGGAAACCATATAAAAAATGACAACTCCCAAAACTTTAATACACAAAGCCCCAAGCGAACCTTAAAAAATGTTTTTTTATTTTGAATTTTTTTTTGTTACTGACGGGCCCAAATTCTAGGATGTAAAAGCCCAAATGAACCTTTAATTTACTTTTTAATTATTTAAAAAACTTTCCTATTGTTGTAAGAGCACAACAATAATGGCAAGTTCAATGCATCGCATGTCACACCACAATTGTTCAAAGTAATCTCTCCATGTTACTTCTTTCTTCCTTTTTTCTTTTTTTTTCCTTCTTTGGTAAGTTTTGTTCGTTGACCACCACATGTAGTCAATAAAGGCAATTGATGTATAAGAAATCCTTAAATTCCATTGCATCCTTGTTGAACTTGATCTTCATGGACCACACATCCTTCCATCACACCAGGAGCAAAAAAAGTCCTTGATCTTGGTAATTTGCTTCGCCATGATCTATTTTCACATGGTAGCTTATGGCCCACACTTACAAAATATTCTAATTAAGCTTTCTGGACTACATACATGTAGTATATCAAGAAATGAATAATCCAAAATTCCAAATGAAAGAAAATAGTTTGTTTTGTTTTGTATTGTAGTTATGAGCTCCACCAAACTAAGATGCTTCTGATAATGTTCTTAGCGTCTTTGGAAAGCTCTTGATGGGAAGATGTGCATGGCCTTGGTTCCTTGATGTTTGGACATGTAGTGCAATTTTTAAAAATATTGAATGTTTTTTTCATTAATTTTTTTGAAGGAATTGGAATGTGCCTTTGATGTTGTTGGAAAGATCTTGATGAACACAATTTAATGCAATCTATTTGGTAAGATTTAAATTCAAAATGTGGGAGACATTGATTTTTTAAATGATTTTTGCTATTAAAGTTTCAAATAAATTCCAAAAAACCAAGTTTTGGAAGGAAAATCAATTGAAGATGTAGTAACACTTGAAGGCTTACCATTCAATTCAATCATGACTTCCTTTCATATATTTCACATACATTGCAAAACAATGTTCACATGGTGAGTTTACTTATTTTGTAATGGATTCTCACTTGGGCCAACGGCACATGCCACATAAGTTATTATGAAGAGACAACGTTTTTGTCCTTTTTTTCAAATTTATTATGTAATTGAAGTGGGGATCAATAATAAGAAATTTAAAGTAGAATTGGCTACAAAATTTCAAAAATGAAAGTTAAAAAAAACTTAAACATCTTTCTATATTGTTGCCACCCTACTCAAACTTAATACAAAACTTTAGCAATTTTTAAAAAGCATTTATCAAATTTGGTGACTTGAAAAACAACTAAACAAAACATTGTTTCCCATTTTTTTCCAAAATAATTCACCATAGTGGCCAAATTTCACCTAAAATACACCCCTTTCAAGTAAGCAATGCTCTTTATTTTCCCTTCAATTTTGTGATGTAATGAAAGTGACAATCATTCATAAGAAAATTTAGCCAAATTGGGTTATAAGTTCTATATGAAAACCCAAAAGAATTAGCATTATTTTTGTTCACTTTTGAGAAGTGTTTTCTTTTTCCTTCAATTGTGTTATTTAGTGGAAGTGGCAATCATCAATAAGAAGATTGAGCCAAGTTTATTTATAAATAAGATATGAAAATAAAAAAAGTAAATCATTCCTACTTCCAAAAACAAATTCTTATTTTCTTCTTGTGGTGAATTTTAACAACTTGGTGAGAAATAAACAAAATAGGAATATTTTATGTTAGATTTTTAAATTAAATAATTGTCTAAAATTTGAGGAAATTGCCTCCTATTCACAACCAAAAAATTTCCCCCTTTTCCTTCAATTTTTTCATGGAGTGAAAATGGTGACAATCCATGAGAAGATTGCACTAAATTGTATTTATAACTCAATATGAAAACAATTAAAATTAAACATCCTTCTATTTTTTTGCTACATGTTAAAACTTATTTTCTGAAAATCTTGTATTTTTTGCTTTAGAATTTGGCTAACATCAGCCATTTCTTTCATCAAAAACCCATTGTATGTGTTGAAATCAGATTTTGTAAATTGAAAGAAATGAAAAAAAATCCCCCAAAAATTATAAATACTCCTTCCAAGTCCTCACCGCCAAAGTTTTTATTCAAAAAAATATGGATTTCCCTCTTCATTCAAGCTTTATTTGTGCTCCTTAACTTGCCACATGTCAAACAAATCAAAATCCATATAATCTTATAAACTAATTGATTATTTTCCACAATTTCCATGATAAAAGTTTATCTTTTATAAGAATGTCACAAAAATATTATGCATTATGAAAAATGTTATCATATTTTATTATCACATTCACATGACATCCCCAAACGCCATATATCATTGATACTTCATAAACATTCACCAAAAACATTAATGTCATGGGACAAGTTTGTAATGGCCTTTTTTTGTTGGCTATATATATAGCCAAAAAGCTATGTTAAAATTTGAAAGTGTTAAAATCATGTGATTTTTGAAATTTTCAATAGCTAGAATTTGACCAAAATTTAAGAAATTTTGCTAGAAGTTCAAGTAGATAGCCAAAAATATAAAAGGATGGTTTAAAAAATTTACTTTCATATTTAACTTGTAGCAAAACGTGGCTAAATCTTTCTTATGGAACATCACCACTTTGGCTACAACGCAAAATTAACCCAAAAAACACTAGTTTGTGGTTACCCATTGGGTGAATTATCCATCTAACCTAATGGTGCCCTCACCTTTTAGCTTTCACATGGTAGTTGTAACACATGAGGGCGATTTTTAAAAACTTGGTTGTTTTTCTAGTCTTCAAAGAGATCCATTAAGCCCTAGATGTGTAAATAACCATATTTAGTTTCTTTTTGAAATTTCAAATGTCTCTAAAATTGCATATTATTTATTTTGGGGGAATGGTTGCAATAATTCAATATCTTTCCAATGGCGTACTACCCAAATAGATCCAATTAGAATTAGGGGGAAGGTTTGTCACATTTCAAAAAACCATACAATGAAATTCACACTTATGGAGAAGGTTGCCCATGGATCAAACCCCACATGGTCAACATTGCCATTCTAGCTAAGGTAGTATGTGTAAGTGGGGGGAGAGAGAATATATCTACATTAAAAAACTCATTATTTTCCATAGGGGTAAGGATTAGGGAAATCTATTAAAAAAATAATGTTGTTTCATGTTTTCAAGATAGTTGATGGGCCACTTGGCGTGCATGAGGAGTGTGCATTCTAGGCATTTGATTTTTTTAAAAATTACACCTTTTCTCATAATTGATTTTGTGAATTCAAACCATGAATAACATGTCTTGGTGGGGGAATAGTCTTTGAACTTACAAAATATAAGAGTAAAAATATAGGGCCACATATATTGGTTGTTAGGTGAAATTTATAATTAAAAGATAATAATAAGAGTAATTTTATATTTCAAAAATGTATCATCAATATAAAATATTTTTTAATTTTCAAAAATAGAAATAAAATATAAAATATAACATATGTATTGGAATTTTTAAATATCAAGGATTAAGTATATTAAGGAAAATTGTTAATTAGTTCCATTAGTAAGTTAATTAATGAACTAGTATTAATAAATGAATTAATAACTAAATGTGAAGGAACATGAAATGAAGGATCCCTCCACATTATTGACAATTGAATCATTTTTAGAAACTTATATTTCATATCAGTATTGTGCACTATCACCTCCAAATTACATAGTTGGAAAATATATTAAATATCTATAGCATGTTGAAAAAATAGTAGTCTTATCACATGATCTTACCATGTTCAATTACATCTTTGTGATTTTTCATAATTGCAACTACGAAAATTAAAAATTTGAATAAATATGGGGTGTCAAAATTTGATGCAAACAAAAAAATATATAATTAAATTTAAGGTGGCTTAAATAAATGCATATTAAAAAATAAAGTAATAATAAGTTGAAAAAAAAATGTTCATTAACATAATATTCCCTACACAATATTTTAATTCATGTCAATAATGTAAAATGTTAGCACTTGATGTACCCCTAGGACAACCATTAATAACAATATGTCATAGTAGATACAATGTAATATCAATCATCATTGCAACAATCAAAATTTCCTACCAAGGTTCAACATGAGTGACAAAAAGTATATTAAAATAAAGATGGGGTAGCTAGCATTATCCATAGCAACAACATAACCTAGCACCCCCTAGTGTATTGTAGTTGGTATTTAATCATTCACCGTTATTTTTTCATTTGTTAAATAGTAATGGGTTAACTACTCAACATCAAAATTTCTTTTTCAAATACCAAATTTCCATGAATGTTCATTTGTTTGAAATGTCAAATCTCATTCATTTTAGTCTTGCGCCACACATTGAAATTTAATCACAATATAATTTAAGTTATAGACATTTGTTGTGAGGCTCAATTGCACGGTTAATGGTTCATTTTTTTGTTTTGGAACCTTTAAAGTTTTACCATAGCTTTGGGAAAAAGTTGCTTCACTTTATGTTGGTGCATTCCAAACCCAATCTTGCTCCATGTTTATCAAATGATTTAAAAATTTATAACTTGTTATTTACATTTTGTTTTTTACACCCAATGATGTTGTTTGTTATATTATCATATGTCCATAAATCCATGAAGAAATATGTTTGGGACTTTTTTGGTGATGTAAATCACTTTCCAAGGGCTTAAGCTTTTAGGGTTAATGCATTATAAGAAATCCCCCAAAATGCATCCAATGCATTTGCAACTATGTGCAACTAATTGTCATTTGCAACTAGCTATTATTGGTTTTACAACTATTCTACACCTTTGACCATTCTTGCAACTAATGACTTCTTTGTCCTACATTCTAAAATTGTTTTCATCCATGATCATGTCCATATGTCCCATTAATTGCAAATGGAACCAAACTTAATTGCACCTCTAAAGTGTCACAATAGCTCTTAGTGGTATACATAGGTGTATTAGGAAACTTTTGAAAGGTATCTACACTTTCACTAAATTATATTATGGGTATGATGGGGGCATTTTTCTATTGGTGTATTTATACAATTGTATATAGTTTATAATTAGACAAAATAACTACCTAGCTACCTATCTACATATCCTAGATTACCAACTTATCTACTTATATGTTTACCTACCTATCTAGTCTATGTTACTTACCTACGTAATGTAAATTACTACCCATTTATTAATTAATCAATGATTAATTATTTAAATTTAATTAATTAATAACTAATATTTCATACTTAATATTTCATAATTACTCGATATATTAGTTATTTATTCGATTATTTAACTGAATTTTATAATTAATAATTAAATTGTGAGGTGTTACTTAATAACTTATAATAATAAGTTACTTAATTATAATTTAGATATTAACTATTAATTGGATAATATTATAGTTATTTATTTTAAAATTAAAATTTTATTAATGAAAATCTACATGTAATAATTTGTTTAATTGATTATTATTTTAGTCTTTTTTTAATTTATGAATTATTAATTAGTGATGTACAACTAACTAAATTTTGATTTAGTTATTTAAATATTCAATTAATTACTTATCTACTTGGTTATATGAGATATGAGATTTTTTTTTAGTTGCAATTTAGTTGTAAACTAAGTTGCAACTTTAATTTTTATCCCATATGATTTGTCATTCACTTCCATCTTCAAGACTATATAACGAACATGTTTTATTCTACACTTGCACATAAAAAAACACATATCGATTGGGATGAGCCAAAGGTGTTTAACCTTTAAAAAAAATTATGACCCCAAAGGTTAAACTTTTTTCTAAAATTAAATACTTTCCTACCTTTCTAACCTACATACCTACCTACCATATTGATATTTTAATTCATTTGAACCAAAATCCAAAAATGCCACATGGCATATTGTTTTTATGCCATGTGTCATAATCTAAAACCATTTAAATTAAACAATGGGGATCCATCATCTATTTTTAAAACAAAATTTTTTAAAAGATTTTCCAATTGCCACATGTCATTATGTAAGTTACTGATTTTTATGGTAATATACGAATGGCATATAATAGTATATGGATGGTGAAATATTTGTTGACCATTGACTTCATTCACACTTGCAACTAGTGTTTAATGCAACTTGTTTAATGCAACTAGACAATTTTTAGTAGCAAATGACTTTTGCAACTAGAAGTTGCAAATGACAGTTGTTTTTTTCTAGTTTTCCATTAGTGAATGGTTTTGGTGGTGGTTGAAATTGAGAGAGTTGTGTGTGTGTTTTTTTTGGCAACTTAATTTTATTTTTTTCCTTTTTTGTTTCTTTGTAGATTTTTTTTGCAAAAGGATAACATTCAATTGTTAGCAATCGTCATAGTGGAACACAAACAAAACACCATGGCAACAATGATATTTTTCTACTTATTATTTATTATGGTCGTAAAGATGTAAGGTCAACATTTATATTTACATATATAAATGATATGTTGATGCCAACTCATTGAGAAATTATGTATACATAAATACCCATTTTATTTGATTTGTACATTTTATTCATATGTTTAGACTTCTTCATTTTGTTCATTGACCATCCTTTGCATAGGTTCATTTATATATTTTAGAAGCCCATGTCATGTTATATGATTAATTTTCTTGTTAATTAGAAGTTTAGTTATTATTTTTCACAAAATATTTGAACATGCATAATCAAAATGCTTATAAAATTTGCTAAAAAACAATTGGTTACTTATTTCTTATGATATCAAACTAATGTTTGATGGAGTTAAATTTCCATTGTTCTTCAAATAGTTATCAATTATTGACATGTTTCACTCTTAAACAAGTAAGGTTGAAGGTTTGTAAAGAGGAATGTTACCTCTCAAATTAAAGAAAAATGGGACCATGAGAACAAAAGTAGGGACAATGCACAAGTATTTAACAACGGTTTTCTTTGGTTTGTTATAAGGTTTTAAGAACATTAAATTCACCATGGGTGAATAATTGGAAGAACATTTGTGATAACATTTTAACTTTGCTTCTCCATTTTCATGAGTCCTTTTAATTTGCCCAAGAAGCATATCATTTTTTTTCCAATTTTCTTTTTCCTTTTTTAACCAATGAAAACCTACATTTTGGTGAAATTTTCTTTTAAATACATATGAACTATTATTTAATGTAAATTATAACAAAAAATGGTTGTACAGTTTCATCAGTATTTTTCACATATATAGTTGTAGTTTCTAAAACCTTTCAGTAGCCTTTCATATGGTTTGGACATCCATTAGCAAAAAAATGAATGGAATCATTTTTAAAAATATGTATGTATGTATGTATGTATGAAATTATTCATTAAACTTTTTATTAAAAACAAAATCTATGTATTCATGAAACATTATTTCAAGTTACACAACTTGATTTTTCAACTTGTGAAAGTATTTCGAAATTTTTGTTATTATGATTTTTGTTGGTCACAGAATTAAAATTATTGTTATATTATTATCATTAAATCTAATCATTAAATCCATGGAACATTGAAATGATTTAAAAATAAATTAAGGTACCATAAAATACATTTGTTACCCAAAAAACAAATGTGTGAATTAACATTGTGCATGTCCAATTTATTTATATTAATGGATTCATAGGCATTATGAAATAAATGGACATTTGTACGACCTTATCATCTTACAACTCATTTGTTTGCATGTTCAAACAACTTGACAATGCAAAATGTTAAATATTATAAGTCCAAACAAGTTGGAACATTAATGTGTGGTGGGCTCAACATTAGAAGAAATATATCTTTTGCAACCTTTTTTTTCAATTAATTGCACATGCAACGAATTAGTTGCATAAGACAAGTTGCATATGACATCTAGTTGTATGTGACATATATATAATACTAATGCATTTCATCCATTCATATTCCCACAACAAGTTCCATATGCAACTAATTTGCAATTAAATGGCAATCATTTTTTATGACACATGTCCATTTTAAATGCACATTGTTTAACAACACTTGGCATTTAATAATTTTAATTCATTCATCAATTTTAAATCGTCCAATTTTAGGTTTGTAAGATGTTGCCATGTGGCAACTATGTAATAGTTAGGTAGATAAATAGGCCAAGGTAGATGCGTAGGTAGGTAGGTAGATACATAGGTAAATACGTAAATTAAAAATTAAATTTTATTTAAAAAAATTTGGGTTTGAACCTTTTTCATTGGTTCATCCCAATTATAACTTGCTTATAGAACTAATGCATTTAAGTTAGATGTTACAAAATTCAATGTTATGACAAACAATACGATATAAACATTGTAGTTGCAACATAGGATGTAATGAAAGTAAATAGGTAGATAAATTTTCATAAATCTTTGGACATTGTTACCAATTTTTCCTTCAAAGGACATTGTTGCAACTATGTGTTAGTTACACCCCCTTCCTTCAGGCCTAGTGTTTTTTCTTATTTTTTACTATCAACTTGAATGCACATTTAATCTAGATAGGATTTTGTTTGCACATACTTTAGCCACCACTCCTCACTTGTTTTCAATTGGGCTATCTAGGATGGTTCATGAACATTTATTGGGATGCTTTATATTAAAAGACCCATCCTTAGGGTTTTCAAACTTATTCCAAGATGTTATTGTTGGTGCCCATGGTGATATCCCTAGGTAAGTGGTTTTAATGTTAGGAGTTAGTAGATTGTTGGCTATGGCAATGGATTTAAAGGTCTTTGTCCTTTTGTTGTAGGCGAGGTGTTTTTTCAACTTATTAGTCGTTCCATTATCCTTTAGCTTCAAAGGCCGCTTCAAAAGCACCTATCCCCCCATCAATTTCAAGTATCAACCCTTAGAGGTTGTGAAACCATCCCTTTTAGTATTAAAACCTTCTTCGACCTACACCCTGATTGGATGTGATGCAAGTTGATGTCAAAAATGCTTTTAATAATGTTTTTCAAACTACTATTTCTAGGGATCTATGAAATATGGGGGTTTTTTGGTGAACATTGTCCCTTTTACCATGTTGTTTCATGGTGTTCATTCCCCTTTTACTACCAAAATGGGTAACATGAAGAGGGGGTCACCATTATTGAGTCATATTTAGGCACAAGGTAGGGTGACCCCTTAGGAGGTCCTTTGTTTTGGCCCATTATCAAACACTCCTAAAGATCATTGCATGGGCCCCTAATTGTGTCTTCCCACCCCTAACATATGATACCCACATTGTGGGCCCTATGAACGGGATTATCCCTTCCTTTGTCAGTTTTTGACCCAGTTAACTTGAATTAGGCTTAGGTTCAAGGTGTCAAAATGCAAGCTTTGGATTCCTCTAGGAATTTTTTCAAACATAAAGATTCCAAAAAGTTGCACTTTGGTCACAAATGGTTTATGCATTTTGGGTGTGGTAGTGGGTTCTCAACACATTTTGGATGAGGCTTTATTTCAAAACATGGTGCATATTGATGATATTTTTATCTTAGGAAACACATAGGTTGCTTTGGGCATTTTGTCTTCATGTGACCTTTTTATCTCACTCAGATACTACCTTTTTTTTTCCTTCTTGTTTATTTTCATGGGTTTTGATAGGAGAGTTATGCAGGTATGTGAGGACATTGTAGGTCCAGGGTCATGGGAGTCTATTCAAGGCCCTTTAGTGGGGTGTCATGCCCAACTACTGATATCCTTTAATGGTATAGGATTTTATTTTTATGGAGGATTGTGCCCCATCAACTTTTATAGGAAGTTGGGTTCTAGCAGTTTCATATTTGTGTTGTATTTAGTGTGCCAAATTTCATATCTTCAATAAACCCATTTTGAAGAAATATGTTTTTCAAATGGAAAGGGGCCCACACTTCCTTCAATCTTGTTTTCGTGCTATTTGGGATAACCTTCCTCTCGTAACTAGAGAGGTGCACCTTTCTTTTGAAAGTGTGGCAATTATTGGTGCCCCAAGTCTATAAGCATCTTTGATGGACATCCATCATGACACATCTTTTAAGTCGATCTTGGAGGATGATTCTATTTATTCAGTTTCTATAACTTGCGTTCGCTTTTATTCAGGTAAGCAGGTGAGGCTATGGTTGATTACTAAGCCATATATCTATTCATTTCACATTGCACATTCTATTTTCACCTCATCATTGTGTTTCCACTTCAATTTGATTCAACCTTCAACATATACTATTCTTAGTGTGAGTGTGGACATGGGTTAGATGCATCTGACACGCATTTAATATGTTGTCTCTTTGGAGGTCAATGAATAACCACACATGACGCCATCATATACATCATGTATGCTTTCACTTGAAAAAATGGACATAATGTATGGAGAAAATGGTGGTATGCCTTGATGTCAAAAGCTTCATTATGAATCGATCTCTACATGATTCATGAAGACCAAGTATTTGTTGCCAATGTGGTGGTTACTAACCAACATGAAAGACAATGGCTATGAGTGTCATTAGTCAACCAGTATGTGCAACACTGGAACTTAACACCATTACTAAGATCTACAAGTATAAAAGGTTTCATGAAAGGCACCACTTTATTTTGATGGTCATGGAGGTGCATGGCACACCCATGTGTGATATGGATTGTTTCATTAAGGTGTGATCTTGTTTTTTTCCATGATAAATGATTAGGAGGTCATTTATTTTTGTATTTGAGTTTTTTAGGCA
This sequence comes from Sphagnum tenellum, assembly GCA_963921925.1. Classification (NCBI taxonomy): domain Eukaryota; kingdom Viridiplantae; phylum Streptophyta; class Sphagnopsida; order Sphagnales; family Sphagnaceae; genus Sphagnum; species Sphagnum tenellum. The sequence goes on along the minus strand of OY998150.1, from coordinate 5,658,357 downwards.
ACGTGTTAATATTGTGTTGTAACATGTTTTAGCCCTTGTTATAGAGAGGAAGATTGTTTTGGTGGGAGTTACTTGTTCTAAACCTCCCATTACTATTAAATCTCATGATTTACATGCAAGTGACATTAGAGGGGTTGTGAGTGAGATAACTTCTTACCACAAGAGGGGACTAATTGTTTCCCCTTTTTGGTTCATGTGGGCTATGCGTCTTTTGGCCTTTCCTTGGTCTTCCATTTTGTCTTTCGTGTAATGGTTCTAGCCATCGGGTATTTTATTGGATTTTTTGCCTTCCTTCATATATAGACGTTTTTTTCAATTTTCTGAAATAGGTGTAGGTGGCAATCATCCCAAGGTGGATTTATTCTTTATTGATGATATATTAAAAAATAAATTCAAAGCTTTCTCCAAACAATAATAAAGTGATGACAAATAATGATTTAAAAAGAATCAAAAATTGCAATAAAAAACTAAAGTTCCAAAAAAACAATTTGTGCGAAACAATGAAAATTTGCCAACAAAAATAAAGAAAAAAAACTTGTGACAAGCTTTTCAGGCTAGTTGAAAAATGACCACATTAAAAATAAATTTCCTTTTGTTTTTTGGGCAAAATGAAAAAAAAAAAACCCCAACCCATCTATGCCATAATATGCATTTTTCTATTGCCATTGTGCAAGTATTGGCCACCAAAACAAAATGCATGTTAGGAACAACATTTTCTTGGAGCAAAATTTTGCCAGAATATGAACCATAAAAATAAAAATAAAATGGAACATTTTGTCACAATATTCTTATTTCATTTTTTCCTGGAAAATTATCACATTTTTATTTTTTAAAATGGATTTTTTTTTCACTGCATTTGGACTCTGATTTATTTCTTAAACTAGTTTTTTCATTACTAAGACATGTTCTAAAAATTAGTTACCAATTTAATGCTAATTCCCTCTTGGGATGCTAGCCAGTTCTGGGACATCAGAATTTAAAAAAAAAACAAATCACTGGTCAGGGGTAGTGTTTTTTTTTAGGAATTTTTTGTTTTTAGCCAAAATGGCAATGACCCATTGGAAGATCTAGAAAAAGTGGCGATCATCCTTAGGAAGATTTAGCCAAATCTGGCTATAAATCCTGTATGAAAAACAAAACTCCACTCATCTTTCTATATTTTTGGCTACATATTGAAAACAAAATATAGAAATCTGGAGATTTTTACTCCCCCCTCCCCTCCCTTTTGGCGATTGAAAACCTCCAAAAACCACTTTTTTTTTAATTTCTGGTTTTTGTTTTTGGCGAAATTTCGCCCAAACATACATTGGTCAGGAGCAGTGATTTTTTAGGCGAATTTTCGCCACTTGGCGACCAAAAAAATGGAAAAAATCGTTTTAATGTATTTTAAATTCGACAAAACAAGAAAAGAAACTAATTTTCTTAGAAAGATCGCCAAACTTTCTAAACCACAAAACTGATGGAATATTTTTATAGATAATAAAATAAATAATTTTTTAAATTAAAAAAAACAAATATATATATACATATATATACAACATTATAAAATTATTATATATATAAATCTAAAAAATATTATAAATAATTTAGAAAGTTTATTATTTAAAAAAAACCTGGGACTCAGGAGCGAGTCCCTAGTAGCTCACAAAAAGTGGTGCGAACTCTAAAAGTGAAATAAAAAGGGAGAAAAAGAAAAGGGTAAAAAGGTGCAGATTGCGAGAAAAAGTCCCTAAAAGAAACCCCATACGCACAAAAAGAGAAAGAAAATGAACGAAGGAAGAAGAGAGAGAGAGAGAGTGTGAGGGGGTGGCGGGGGGGGAGTGCGTGCGAGAGAGACGAGGGTTTGAATCTTGAGGTGCAAGGTGTGCGAGTCTGATCCTTGGCCCACTTCGTTGGCGCAGGCGGACATGTTCAACAATAGTAGCAAGGAGCGAAGGAGTAGTGGCGATGATGGTTTTGCGGTCTTCCAGAACGGGAACGGACGAAACAAGGAGCGACCGTCTGTTGTGCCTTCTTCTTCTTCTGCTGCTGCTACTGCTGCACCTGCCTCTGCTGCTCTTCACTTCCGTGGCACTATGGACAACAACTCCACATACCCCGACGATGGTACGTGCTTGTTTGCCCGCGGGTTGGGGGTGGGGGTGGGTCTTTGAGAAGTTTCGATGATGATGGTGACGAGTTTTTTTTTTTTTTTTTTTTTGGGCTTGTTGTTCTCTTTTACGGAGATTAGGGTTTGAACCATGGGATCACTGGAAAACGTTTGGGCCAGCTTTTGTTTGCATCATCGTGCGCACTTTGCCGTTTCTCCTTTCCCCTCAATCCCGCACACCTGCTCTGATGGAAAGATAAATAAATAAATAAATTCTTAGTGCGGACAGTTGGTGCTGCTGTCAGTAGGGTTTGCCAACTTGAAGCAGATTTTGGCTTTTTTGCGATATTGTATCCTTGGCTTTCGGAAGTGAGGGCACGTGTTTATAGCCACGAAATGGATCATTGGTTGTGGATCAGGTATCTTGGAGATCAGGGATAGTTGCAGCTGCACCAACCAGTGGCAGCTGATTCAACAAAACTGATTGTGCTAGTGGGTTTTGCACACCTGAAGCAGAGACAGGCTTTTCCTGTACTGTACAGATCTGTTGTTTCAAGGTGCAACCCATGGTTCATTCTGGAGGGCTTCCAATCAAGGATTCCTAGTCTTTGGTTTCCCTCATGGTCACGCACAAACACTTGATAATCTGGGCATATCTGGAGGAGCATCACAATCCAACACACCTGCCTCTAACTTTCCTTTCAAAAAATGCAAAGGGTTGAATGGTAGCATTTTGTTGTGATAAAAAAAGCTGGAAATAATCCGTACCATTGCAGGTCCTGATGAATTTACACGAGGACTGTAGTACAACAATGTCTTTGTAAAAGCTGTGGAATATTAGGGTTTTGAACAGTGAGGTCAGGGATTGAAGTTCATCTCGTCAGCTGTGTCTGCATATTCAATATTTGAGTGTGTGATATGAGGCCCTTCTGCCAACAGTGTGCATCATCCATGTATGAGTCTGTATGGATGGCAACTCTTTGTGCTTCAAACAATTTACTAGGGGATTATGTGAACTTTCTTAGCAATATTTGCTGATGCCCATGTGTTCAACTTCATTGTCTAACTATGTCTGCAACCTGAACTGTAGCAAACCACTTTTTTCATTGTTTTTTACTGTTGTTCTGCAGAGGATTCTGACACAGACAGTGAGGAGTCAGATGTGAGTGGATCTGATGGAGAGGACGCTTCGTGGATTTCCTGGTTCTGTGGCCTGAGAGGCAATGAGTTCTTCTGTGAGGTGGATGATGAGTACATTCATGATGAGTTCAATCTCAGTGGCCTCAGCGCCCAGGTTCCCTATTATGATTATGCGCTTGATCTCATTCTGGACGTGGAGTCTCCTAATGGTAAGAGCATGTCATTGTATCTCACGTTCCATTATGTGGCTAGAAATGATCTGTAATGCAGATGTTGCATGGCAATTTCTTGGTATTGACCATGAACGCTGAAAAATTCTTCCTTGAGAGATATAGACAGCAGACATAATGTAGGGTTTATGGTGTAGACATAAACAAGCACAAGGAAATGTGCAGTGTTTAGAATTTTGTCATATGTTTGTGAGTTGTCTTTACGTGGAAGCATGGAAAAACAATAGGGGTTTGAGTTCTACCTGCAGTGGTTGTGAGAACTGTTGGAGATCTGATCATTGTCCCATCCTCATTAAATCTGATGCATGTAATGCCTGTAATTGCAGATGATTTGTTTACAGAGGAGCAAAACGAAATGGTAGAGTCTGCTGCTGAGATGCTGTATGGACTCATACATGTCCGGTACATCCTAACTAGCAAGGGGATGAATGCCATGGTATGTTCTCTTTTCCTGCTCTGTGTTTAATGGGATGAGGACCTTTTGAAGAGCTCAGAGGGACAAGTGCTATTGTGTCATGTCCGTACATGAGTTCCAACTTTTTTGCATCCAACTTGAAGGTAGCACCAGTGAGTTCAGGTATGTGCACGTGTGGCACCGTTATCTTACTTAATGCCATGATGATTTGCAGTTAGAGAAGTGCAAGAATGTGGACTTTGGGAGGTGCCCCAGAATGTATTGCTCTGGCCAGCCATGTCTGCCCATGGGGCAGTCTGATATCTCAAGAACAAGTACTGTGAAAATCTACTGTCCCAAATGTGAAGACATATATTACCCTCGGTCCAAATGCCAAGGCAGTATCCTCTTTCACACATGGTATTTGCTGTTTTGTCATGGCATGTGTTAATGAAGTGGGATGCATTGTGGAACGAATCAACTAATGCAGAAACTTTTTAATCACATTATGATGATGTCAAGTTTGTAGCTGCCACTTCCTCAGCTTGGCATTCCTAGAATTGAGCCACTTCAATCATTGCAATCATTTGTAAGAAGAATGCCTTCATTTCTGTATCTCCATAGAGCATGAGATTCTACCATGGCTAGTGTTTGCCACAAGGGTTTAAGAAGGTCACAGCAGTTAATTGACTAGAGCCTATAGGATGAGAGGCCTTAAACAGCCAGGTGCAATGCCCTATCGCATCAAAGCAGTGCCTGAAACTGAGTTTTGGGTTTTTGATGGTGTCCTCAGATGCACCAACTGAAATTTGGACTGTGATTATGGGTGTCTGTTTTTTGGTAATAAACTGCTGCATAGACCTTTTTCTGGTGATTTCTTGACAGAGGTCTAGATATTGATGGCGCATACTTTGGAACAACATTTCCTCATCTGTTTTTGATGACTTATCCTCAAGTGAAACCGGCGAAGCCAACTCAGAGCTATGTACCAAGGATATTTGGGTTCAAACTCCACAAGAGTGCTAGGTAGTTGACTTTGCCACAAATGGAAGTGGCAAATGTAGTTAGATCTGATTCTGCGGTTGTGGATGCAGTCAGGATGCTGTGGGGATGCCATATTCTTCTCTCATATGCTTCTGTACCTTACTTTTGGACTTTGTACCTTGGGCAGGAGGACTCAGTTAGCTTTTTGGCAATGTTATTTGATTTGTACCAGTTAGATTTGCAGCCTTGTGTTCATGTTAAACCATGTAATTGGAATTGGACATCAATTGGTGACAGATCCCATATGAGCAATTGCACTTCTGCAACTTTGTAATTTGCCATTGGCCATTTTAGAGATAGATTGTATAGTTGAAAGGAAGTGGAGATCGTTTGGTGGTGTATGTACTACATGAATAGATTCTGTTCACATTCTCCAAGTTTTGTGATGGCAGCTTTCTCTTCAATATTTTTACAACGAGGTATGGGTATGGATCTTGTTGAAGTTTCTGGGACTTGCAGCTATGACTTGGTTTCTTTGGAATGGAGATTGCTCTGATATCATATTCCCCAAGGGACAGTGATGTCTTGGACCCTGACTTAATTGTGGTACCTTTCATACTTGCTTGCAAATAATGGTAGATCATTTTCTAGTGAGAAAATTTATATGTTCATACTATGGTATTAGGACGATTTTTATTCCTTATTTGTATGGAAAACACTCAGACAAATCAACTTAATTTAAGATCTGGCCCCCAAAGCTTCTTCAATGTTTAAGTTCTGAAATTAGTTTTGATGAAATCTTCTTTATGGTCAGGGTAGTTCTGGACAAAATTAATATATCTGCCATCAATTTTTTAAAAATTCTTCTTTGATATGGTGGCTGGCATTGATATATATATAGAGAGATAGTCCTACTTTTGTTTTTGCTGGTAATCTGTTCAACTTATGCAGTCACAACCTTATTAATAGCTTCTGACTTTTGATAAGTAACTTGTTATGTTCTGAGCTAACGGGTCAATCGAGTTCATTAGTCTTATTATTACCAGAATTCAAGATGTAAGCCCATAATGGGCGATGCACCCATAGAAGATTATAAGAGAAATGGACTTTAAAAAACCAAATCCTATGGATTTGTAGATTATATGTTTTAGATCAGTCCCATTCCATTATTTCATTCCAAATGTGTTTTTACAACAACCTTTTGGAGCGTTGATCATACTAATAGTTGCAATGCTTTAGAAAAGGACTCCCTATTATTCACTATATAATAAAGGCATGGGGGCCATGCCGTGACATTTTCATTATTCATGTTTAGTTCAAATTAATTAATTTTCAAATTACATTTTAACCAGTTATCTTACTTTTTTGCAACTCATGTTTGTGCGTTTGCACTTTTGGCTCATGGTTGGGTATTGGTCCTCTCTTCTCATCCCTTCCTTTCCCCTTCCAGATGGGTGTTTTCTCAAAAATTAAGTTTGGCAGTAGAGTTATCCATGAAGTCACCCTGTCTTTGGGCCTGCTTTCTCCCCGCTACCTATCCCCTCTTTCAGTGATATTTGCAAAGTGTGAAGTGACTTTTCGTCCCTCCACTCCCAGTCCTACAAGGTGATTATGCTGAAGCACAATTGCTACTAGTGAAGGAAAGAACGCAAGTATAATTCTAGATGCTAGATTGCGTTTATAATTGAAATTTATTGGCCCACCTTCTATGCAACATTTATGATTAGAACTGATGGAAACATTTTTATTTTATTTTCCAAGCTCACACACTACACATCTTAGGGCTTCATGTCAAATTGTCATTCATTTAAATCAATGTTTAAAGATTGAACACCACGTCCAACATGGTTGCAGACCCCTAGTCACTTAAAACGTTGTTTCTCCCACCTGCGTTGTTCAAATCCAGCTTGCTATAGCTCTCTGAAAAGCTAACAACAAGGCGCATCTACCCACCAAATTTTAGGTTCTGCAGCTAGAACAGCAAGAAGTTACACAACCAAACCCGAGAGGGTTTTGTGAAGGTAGTCGTTTCTATTCGACTCCAGACCCCTAGTCACTTAAAACGTTGTTTCTCTCACATACGTTGTCCAAATTCAGCTTGCTATAGCTCTCTGGAAAGCTAACAACAAGGCACATTTACTTATTAAAATCTTAGGCTCTGCAGCTAAAACAGCAAGGAGTTACACTACCAAACCCAAAAGGGTTTTTTGTGAAGTTTCTCTAAGTTCTAACCTTCCAACCTATCACTATTCACCTCCATTCCTTGAAAACTCTTACAAGATCCTCATTTTATTCTCCTTCCTCTCTCCAACTATAAAGCTGATCCTTCCTCCCCTCCTTAAGAAACTTGTAGAAACAAACACTCTCAAGATTGAATTGAAATTTATTTTCCGAGGAAAAAAGAAAAAACCCCCCTCCCAAGATGCAAGTCCGTCTTTTAAAAAGAGGGTGAAGCTTCTTTGCTTGGTGGCCAATGGAAGGAGAAGGAGAAGGTTCTTGGCTTGGTGGTCAATGGAAAGAGAAGGAGAAGGTTTTTGGCTTGGTGGTCAATGGAAAGAGAAGGAGAAGGTTCTTGACTTGGTGGTCAATAGAAGGAGAAAGAGAAGATTTTTTTCTACCTCTCCCCATTTTTCCTTCAAGCAACTTACTTCAACTTCCATTTTTTATCCTTGACATTAAGGTTTTACTTTGCCCTGGTCCTAGGCCATTATTTACGCCTTCCGTTTGTTTTCCTTGGCCTATAAATTATGACCGCATATCTTGATGCCACAATCTCCCCCACCTTCATTGCTGATTTGATTTTGTCGAAGATTTTTTTTTCTTTTTTTCCTTATAATCATGGCGTCGCCCACAATCACGTCTTACAAGGTCGCAAGCTGCACAAGGGAATGAAAAACCGCCTCTGGAGTCGTTTTTGGATCTTACTCTAACACAACATCCTCATGATGAAGAACCCAAACCTCAAGAAGTACGTGCTCGTCTTGAAGTCGAACCCCCTCGAGCCTATTACTATTGTATTTCTCCGAACTCTCGCGCCTTGGTGATTTTGCTACAAGTCAACCCCGCTGTTGGAGACGAACCAGAAACCGTTTGCGAAGGTTGTTACGAAACTGAAGATACTTCTATCTTCGCATGGTCTTCAGTTCTCGGTGTTGGTCACTATCGTTGGTTGCGCGGCCCAATCCGTCGACTGCCTCCCAATAACAAAGCGGACTACCTAGTTCGCACCATCCGACGCATCCTAGACTTCCTACAGTTATGAACAATCACTAAGGCATAACTCAGGATTTCACATGTACTCATAGCTCCTTGCTGAGTTTATCCCTATCATAAATAAATGTTTCAATTATCATCAGATTCCTATCGCCATTGGCACCCTATCATACTATCTATTTGATCGTTGAATTACCTCTAATTGACCTTATGTCCAATGGCTTGAAGATTGTCCTATCGCTATTAAACCATTCATTAACAACCCTTCAACTGTTTCAAGAATTTCTAACATCCTTGCTACTCCTAAATACCATAACAAGATTAATGTTGTGCTGAACACCGCAAACTTGGCACATGCTTCTACCCCCAACCTTCTAGAAATTTGTCACCCCTAATTACGCAACAAAGTTTCTAAAACTATGGTTATTAGCCTCTGTTGAAGAAAAGAACCAACCCACCTCCTTACCCACTAATAACGCATTCCAGAAAAGAAAACAAACCCCCTTCGCACTAAATACATACATCATTCCTTATGAAGTCGCTAAAAACCCTTAATAACCCTACCCCACTCAAATAACCCTGATGTAACTCTTAAAAAATGAGACTACCGCACATGGTTGTGTCGGTACGGCTCACACAAAGTAATGAATATTTATTCAATCTCAGTATGAAATGTTGAAACTCAACATTTAATGCACAAGGTTCAAGACTAATTATAGGAGTTGTACATGTCGGAGCATTGAAAATATATGTTGGGTAGACGAGCCCATCACCAATCAACTGCCTATGATCGAATAATTATTTATATCTTCATCATATGTGCTTTAAAATGTCATGGGAATGCTACCTCAAACTCTAGAAATCATCTTTGAAGTGCAAAGGAAAATGAGTAATGAAAAAATAAGCTTTCCAACTTACAAATTGTGTGTGTGTTTTCTTTTCTTTTCTTTAGACCCCTCTTATTTTCAAACCGCATAACTTTTTTATTTTTTATTCATTTTAAATGATTTAAAGTGTTATAGGAGCGTCACCTGAAGTTTTACAAATCATCTTTGAACTTAAATAGCCATAGAGTAACATACAAAGAATTTTTAGGGTGTTTGGGAATTGGCTTTGTAATGTTTAGTGAATTGTTTTTTGAGTTTTTGACCCTTTCTATTTTGGGGGGCTGTAATTTTCTGAATCCTAACCCATTTTTTATGACTTTTAGTGCGCTAGATGCATCAATAGGAGGGGTTCAAGTTTTGTTTGAACACCAAAAACAATGGAGCGCTCCCTAGCCCTCCCTTTGGATCTAGCTTGCCCTAAACACTTAAATGTTTGGTCATAGACATATCTACCTTATAAGTAATGGAAGCAGTTAGGAAAGGGGAAGATAAGATGAAACTCAATTTATCACCAAAATTGGTGGAAAAACTAGTTTGGGTCCTTGTTATTTTGCTTTGGAAATTTTTCATTCTCAGTTAAACGTTTGATGTTTTATTATGCATAATCGAATTGTTCTCATTCCTTTTTTGTGAAATTTTACTAATAATTTTAATGTTTCATCATTCAAACAGATCTTTGATTTAAATTAAGTATAAAATCATTTGACTCCTCTTATGTAAAAACTTGTCCAAAAAATTGTGGATGGCATGTTTTACACTAAAATTGGACTTTTGAAAAATAAACCCAACATTCTGTTTATCAAGGTATCTTTTGTTTTTGGGGAGATTTCTTTAGTTTCTATAAAAAATTTAACATATATATGTAAGATAAATTTCACACTTGGATTTGACTTGGTCTCAATGCCCACTACTTCCATTTCGTTCACATGCCTCCTTAAACACCTACATTATCTACATATGGAAACCACACACTTGGTGAAGTTATGACATTCAAGTTTGTTTCGTAACCTAAGGCTAACCTTGACTTATAGATGGGTAGAACTAAAACCCATTATGGACTTCCCAAGTGATCCAATGCCTTGTCACCCAAGATTACCATCTCCCATCTTCCTGCCTACTTACATATTTGTCTAGTTCAAGGATTTAGTGTGTTGAAGGCATCACTTCGGGCCCCCTTCCTTGAAACTTCATTCGTTGGCACCTATGAGGCTTGTGAGTCTATCAAACCGAGAGTCAAACCCAACCCAACCCAACACTTAGACTCGTAATCCAAGCTATCATGGGGGTTGTTCCACAATGGTCCAAATTTGGGCCTCGACTAGATGAATCCTCACATTTGAAGGTTTGCCTAGAAGGGCATGTCACTCTCCCCTTCTTTAGAAATGTCAACATTTTCATTGACGGTACTATAAGGTGACCGCCTTTGGCACTTCCACCAACTTATCTCCTTCGACCTAATGACATGATTGACTACTTCTTAATCAAAGGAGCCCATTCACATTGTGTTTTTGTGTTCTAAATGTAAACGGTATTACCAAGTGTGTCTTTTGTTTCTACCTAATGCGCTCACTTTTGGCGTTTTTTTAAATTTTCCTTTTTAGACCATCTCTTCCTTATTATTTGGAATCCATTTCAAGTCTAATTTAGGAATCTCAGTCACCACACACTAGAAAAACCAATCAATTTGCAACTATTTGTGATTATTTGTCACTTGCAATTAATGTTGGTTATTTTTAGAACTATTTTTTGCATTGGTCGTGCTTGTAATTATATTCCAACTAACTTGCAACTAATGTTTTGTTCATCCTTTCATTTGGACAATATTAACATTTTTTCATTCAAAATAACCCCTTTATGTACCATTAGTTGCAAATGTGTCCAAATGAATAGCAACCTTTTTCATCTTCAAAATGCATTATGTGTATGTTAAGGTGTATGGGTTCACAATGGTGTACTACTGTAATCTACCCATTGATATATGATAATATATTACAATGTAAGTGTGTATAATATGAGTTATATATATTGATTGTATTCACGTTATATATAGGTTATATTATGTTCACAAACTATTGTTAAATTCTCAATCCTAAAAACATTATCACAAATTTTTTAAGTAAATAATATACAATTATTGCAAACTCATTATAATTATAATAGTTATATATTATTTATTTAATTTATGATTGAACTTAATATTCATATCTTCTAATTTATATTTCAAATCAGTATTCAAAATATTCACAATTTTTTTATTTTAATTAATATCACTGATATATAATTATATAATGATATTAATCTCATGACATTAAGTTAGTTATAATTTCAAATAAATGAAATATATTCCAACATATACTATTATACTAATTATTTATATATTTTGAAATAGAAATAACATTATCATAATTATTTTATAGTTATTATAAGATACCAATATTTGCTTTTCTTCTACATTAATTATAATAGGAACATAATTTAAAATTCAGCTTCTTATTACTTTTCATTTTAAAATATTTTTAAAATTAAAAAATTGTAAGCATTATATTCTATTATACTAAAATATCCAATTATGTATTTACAAAAAGATTATGTATTTATAATCGTTACAAAAAAATGATATTAATATAAATTATAAAATATTTTACTCACTATTTATTATTTTTATTGATAATAAATAAATATTATTACCACATAAAGTTTCACATTAATTAAAATGATAGTTCATAATCAAAATCATAGTTTACATATTTACAATAGTTATTTTTTAATAATAGCACTTAAATTTCATATCAATAATTGAAAAATTATGTCCCATAATTACAAAATTTAATGAATTTTTTTTTGTAATAATCTTAAAATAATCATTGAAGTTGATGGAATTACTCTATTTTTAAACAAAAAGGATACACTAAATAATTGTATGCATTAATAACTTATTATTTATTTATTTCCACTAAAATTTAAATATAAAAAAATTAAAAATTTTAGTAATTATTTTAACACAAATACATTGTAAAATCATTGTAATTACTTAAACTATTTATCAGTTACACAAGATTTTCATAATCAGGTTATAATTGAAATTAAATATTCACAATCTATAATATGTAATTTATAACTTAAATTTATATTTAAATTTTTAAAATAATTATAATTTAAAACAATTTAATGTAATGACCGAAATTACATGATTTGTAATATAATAATTTTAAATATTTATTCATTTTAAGTAATTATCCATAATAAATGCTTTTAAATAAAATTAATGATAATATTTATTAATTATAAGTTACAATAAATAGTTATTTTTATTACATAGATATTTATATTTTTATAGTAAAAGAAATTAATAATTGTAATTAGTTTTACATTACTTTAAAATCATTGTAATATTTGCGCAATTATTTTCTAATTGAACATATTTAGTCACAATTTATAATTTATAACTTTAAATCTGTTTTTTTTTGAAAAAATATATGTAATTAAAATAATTATTGTAATGATTGCATTTGCAAGAATTGTTCTACAATAATTTTTTGTAATAATTTTCTATCATTACTTATCTATGATAAATATTCCTATAATGAATTTATATTATTAGAAAAATTATGTATGTTCAAGAAATTATTGGATTTATAGTTAATTATTACCAATAGAACAAAAACCTTTATTTAATTGATAAAGGTTTTTAGAATAGTGAATGCAACTATAGTGGGTAATTATTATAATTATTTTATTAATGATTTTAAATAATTAATGTAGGAATGTTTTTAATAACAATTTTTAATTCATTATTTATAATCTGAAAATAAATATTTATAATAGTTATTATGTTTTTATTAAAGTTATCTATTATTTTTACATTGATTATATTATCTATAATTCAACCATATTTTTTTAATTTATTTTTAAAACCTATTTATTTATTTATTGATCTATTTATTATGTAACAACTTGTGAATAATTAGATAGGTAGTTAGTGAAATATTAAATGAATTTTAATTATTTAAATAGATAATGAATACCTAATATTTGTATTGTATATTTTATATTTTAAATATATGTTAGATTGAATCAATATTAATTAAATGATTATCTAATTATCAAATTGTGTTCTTTATAAATTTAAAAAATATGAAGAAAAGGCATGAATTTTTTTTTAAAGTTGTAACTTAGTTTGTGAATAAATAGTAACTTCAAATTTTATCTCATATTGTTTGTTCTCCATTCCTATTTTGAACATCATATAAACAAAGGGTGTGGTACGCATTAAAAAAATTATGCACATGGGATGAATCAATCAAAAATTTTAACCCAAAATTTAAAAAATATGTATATGCACAATCTTAAATTACCTACCTCCCCAACCTACTTATCTACTTAATTAAAGAAGTATTTAGTTTGACCTACCTATTTAAGACGACCTATGTACTTAAGTACCTACCTACATGAGTAGGTAGAAGGTAGGACCTACCTATCTACCTTCATACCTACGTAGGTAAGTAGGTATGTAACATAGGCTTTTGGGCCCCTATTTATGTACCTACCTAAGTATTTACAAACTTAATACAAGTATTTTTTTATGAAATTCGTTTAAAAATGTCATGTGACATATTTACATTGAGCCACGTGTGATCATATAAAATCATCCATGCATTTGAATTGAACATCCCAAATTATTTCAAATATATATATATATATATATATATATATATATATATAATATATTAAGACACGTGACAACACATTATTCACCTTCAATTGTGACCAAAATAGTCACATCTTAATCATGTGTGATAATACATATATAATGGAGTCAAAGGATGACCTTGTACTTGTTTTTTTTTTTCTATCCAATATCCATTGTCATTTGCGACCAATATCACATGCGACTTGTTTAAGGCAACTAAAGGGATTTTAGTCACAAATGTCACTTGCAACTAAAATTTAGTTGCAAAAACTAGTTGAAAATATGTGTTTTTCATATACTAACATTGGAAAAGGGTTATGAGTGTGCTAATAAATGATGTTAGATTGTGTTTTACAATCCAAATCCCTTTGCCTAAAAAGGGCAAGATTCAAGAATTCATATGTTGGAAATTTTATTTTTCAACTTAGGACGTGCCATTTTATTCACACGCACCACCACCTCAATTTCACCTAATTGAGCCTTGGAGTTTTTTTATTTGAATTTAACCCTAAATTCATTTTTGTTGGTTGCCACTCCCTTGTCTTTCCTAGTCGTTTCCTCCTCTGTGAACGTTAGCCTTTATATAGTCGACCACATTCCCAGAAACCCTTAACCTTTGCTTAGTGAGAGCAATAAATTTATTTATTTTGTGAACATTCCCCCCACTTTAAAGGTTGATGTCCTCATCAACATTTCAATTATTTATTTATGGGTCCTTTTTTTTTCTTTCAAGTTATTTTCATTCCAAGTTCATGGCCCCTTTCCTATTCAAGCTTGTTCACCATTTTTAACAAGTGGTCAAGGTGAGCATCCTTTTTCCACATTCCTCCTTATGATGACAACCTTTGTATTTCACTAGACATTCCTTACCTCTTAAGCATGTTTGCCTTGTGTGGAGTATGCCTTCAATTGTGGTGACAAGCCAATGTTTGATGGCATCAACTTTTAGTCATGTTTTTTACTTTTGGTCTAGTTTTTGTACGTCACACAAAAACAATTTAAGTTTTGAAACTTGAAAGGTACAATGTGCCACAAAATTAGTGAGCAACTTTAGGGAGTACATGTTGCGATGCGACTTATGCAAAATGTTATAAAGCCTTGCATACGTAGCAATGAAATGTGGGGCTAGTCCATCTTAAAATCTCAGATGTTCAGCCGCAAGTGTTACCCAACCTCAAACTCGACATGCTTTCATATTTTATTGGCATGCTTATCATACTGCTTCTAAACTTGTTCTAAAAGTTTTTTGGCTCATGCATATTTATCTTCACGCCCCTTGACCATCTCCACAACTTCTTTGGAATTTTTTTTTCACCCCATGGGAATGGCTAAGTCCATTAGCTTCTTGACTTCTTTTCCCAATGTTAATGTGAATGGGGGCATCTTAACCACCAAGTGCATTGTGGAGTTATAACAAAATTCCACCATGCTTAGATGTTCACCCCAACTTGCTGATCAATGTTCACATAATTTATAAGGTATTAATTTAACACCCATTGACCTTTTTTATTTGGCCATTAGTTTGTTGATGGAAAACAATGTTGAACAACAATTTCATACCCACCTTTTAGAACAAATGTTTCTAGAAACCCATCATAAATTTGGTGTCACTATCACTTATCATAAATTGTGGCATCTTGTGATGCCCAATCCACATATGAAGAACAACTTTGCTGAGTCAAAAATGGTCGTGATCATTTTCAATTGGAGCCATTTTCACCAACTTGGAAAATCAATCAAATATTATAAAAATGACATCCATTCCACTTGAGTAGTTGGGTCATGAAATCCATGGAGACACTCTCCCATGGTTCGCTTTGAATTAGTAGAGGCCTACATAATCCATACTTCTTTTTGTATATGGAGTTAGTGCTTTGGGACTTGACATAGGTTCACACAAATTGCTCTACATCTTGTTTCATTTCGACTAATAAAACCTTTTTCCTATGACCACTCTTGTGGTTTGTTCCCCAAAACACCGAAACATGGGCACGTCATGCTCCTCTTGCATGATTTTGTGCACAACTTCCCTACTAGCACATAGATTTGCGATTGCTTCCATATGAATAATCCTTCTTTTAAGGTGATGCCTCTCACCTTTCTTCATTCACATAATTCTTTAAAATGGTGTTGAATTAGCGGGTTTTACACATAGGCCTCCCCTATCTTCTTCTCTATGTTACTTTCCCCTTAGAAGATGGCCTTTAGTGCATGAGTCTTGGTTGAAGGTTTATTCAAATTCCTCCTTCTTGCTTAGTGCATCAAGGATTACATTGTCATGTCATGGTTTGTGGATTAACTCCACATTTAGCAATGCCAAGGTATCATGCCATATCAACTATTTTGTTTAGGCCCTTGGTTGGGTTTCAAAGTATTTCAAGGAAATGTTTATCTGTAAAGACCTTGGTCTTGTGCGTCTTCAAGTAATGTTGCCATTTTTTTAAGTAACACATGACAACATACAATTCTTTATGATGAGTTGGCCATTGCAACTATGTCCACATAATTTTTATGCTTTCAAAATCAATTGGATGTCCATTTTGCATGAACACCCCACTAATAGCAAAATCATTTGCAAAATTGTGAACTTCAAATGATTTTGCAAAATCTAAAAATTTCAACACATGGGCAAACAAAAGTTTTTTTTTAAGTCCTAAAATGCCTTATGTTGTTCTTCCTTTCATTCAAAAAACAACATTTTTGATGGAGATCTGAAAGTGGTTTTGCCATTTGCACAAAAACCTTTTGTGATTTTATAGTAGAAGTTAGCCAAGCCTAGGAAAGATCATATTCCTTTGACCGTGACTAGCCTTTTCTAGTCTTGTATGGTTTGCAACTTCTTAGGGTCAAACTTCAGCGATACCCTTTCCCTTAACAAGATGTGCCCAAGGAAATCCATCATTTCTTGGGCAAACCCATTTTTTGCCATGTTGACAAAAAGTTTGATTTCACGAAGCTTACTCAAAACATATTATAAGTATTATGCATATTTTTTCATTGTCTTGGAACACACCAAGATAACATCAATGTAAATGATCATGAACTTGTCCAACTTTTCATGGGAGGTGAAGTTCATGAGGGTTGTGAATGTCGACAAGGTGTTACATAACCCAAATGGCATCACCATGAACTCAAATGAGCCATACATGGTCGTCATTGTTGTCTATTTCCACATTTTCATTCATTATGTAGATTTGATAGTATCTTAATTTGAGGTCAATTTGACTAAAGTATTTTACTCCATTGAATCAATCCAAAAGACCATTCAATGCAAGGTAGAAGATAATTATACTTTACCTTTATTTTATTCAAGGCATAATAGTCAATACACATCTTCAATTCACCATCATTTTTAGCAATAAATAAAATTCCAATGCCTCATAAGGCGACTTGTTTTGTCAAATATACCTCCAATTGAGGATGTCGTTTAATTATCTTCCAATTCCTTTTAATTTAACCTATAAGGTGCCTTAGATGACAAAATCATTTTAAACACCAATTCTATTTTATGGTCAACCTCTTTACACAATGGAAGGGCATCGAAAAGTTCATTTATTAAAACCTTTGAAAATTTATTGAGTGAATCCAAAATACAAACAAAGGGTTTCCTTGCCTCTTGTGGTTTAGGTTTCCCCTAGGAGACTTTCAAAGACATCAAAACTAAAAACTTAAATGACTTTAACTCATTAATTAAAGCAACCAAATGAATTCCCACTTTTATTAACGTACAATTATAATTAACATTTAAATTAATTAATTTAAAGCCAACTTTGACATTGATTTTCAACTTGCTTCCATTATGGAAAATGTCTATTTATAGGTATCCAAAAATGTTTTTCCTATAATTTCATCAAAGTTATTTAAGTCACACAAGGTAAAGTTCTCAAAAAGTTGAATTCCTTTGAAAAACAATTTGACATTTAATGTTACGTTAAATGAAAGTCTATTTATGCCTTGTGCCAATTGCATCATGATGGGTTTTGCCATTAATTTGGTCTTGATTCCAAGTCATTTTGCCACCTATGGAGTCATGAATGAATCGGTCGTTCCTAAATCCAAAAAACAACCCACAATTTTATTATTTATCTTACAATTCAACTTTAATAAATTGGAGGCTTTGCTTTTGTAAGCCCTTATTTCAGCCATGAATCCCCCTTGGATAATCAACTTACTATGGGAAATGCAAACACTTACCTAAGGTGGCTTGGGGCGGTCTTTCATTAGGTGTCCATTATTGTCACATTGAAACACTTGACCTTGGACAAGTTTCATTTTGCCTTTTTGGTTGGCAACTCTTTCACAACAAAGATTTTTCCAAAACAACATGTGTAATTTTTTTTTAAACCCGCCTTGTTTTAAGAGGCCTTTATCATAGTTTCTTGCACAATGAAGATTTTGGCTCATAGAACAAAAAGTGGAACTACATGGTGTTTTTGATGGTTTTTTAGGGAGTTTTTAAAGTAAACTTTTGAGAAGGTTTTGACTTTGGTAAGGGGTCTTTTTTACATTTTTTTCCAAGGTGTTTTCATTCTATTTTTAATGGTATTTCCAGGGTGTTTTTTAATGTCATTTTCATGGTTTTTACAAGGGGTTTTCAATGCCATTTTCACAGGTTTCTCAAGGTGTTTCTAATACTTATTAATTTCCAAAATCCTTTCTAATCGCAACTTATTTCATATTTTATTTATAGGCTCTAATTTTCGTTTTTCATCAAATGTTATTTTGATTCATAATCTAACTTGGTATTATTAAAATAACCTTTTCCCAAAAACTAACAAAAGGTGAAATTAGAAACAATGGTCACAAATTCTAATTTATTTATGTATTTTAACTTTCGTGCAATACTTTCTTTGAAACAAACTAATTTATACTTGAAACCTAAATCCTTAACCCAACAATACAAACACCTATTGGGCCTTGGCATTCAAAACCTTCATTCAATGTCTTGAATGCATGTGCAAATATTCATACCGAAAGTCATGAAGGTGAAGACATCAAAATAAACCACAAGAAAAAGCCTATAAGATCTTGCTCCATTTTTTTTTCACTTACCAAACAATAAACAAATCATGATCAAAATTTTGAACCTTCAACTCCCTCATGGAAAGTGTGAATTGAATCAATATAGTCACCAAAAAAAATTATTAGGGAAGTAGAAGAGAGGAATAAGAGAGCCATGAAAAATAATACAACAACTACTCAACTTAGAACCAAAAGACCTCAATAATAACAAGATAATAAATTGATAGCCAATTACACAACCCTAAAAACACTAAACAATATTAACCTTTTAAAACTCTTTACAAATCCCTTCTTATTATGCACTACAACATGGGTTCACAAACTTGTTCCAAAAAACTTTCATCACTCATGTGGCCATTTATGTAAGTTGGGACCAAAGACACAAACACAATTACACGGAGCATCTTCACTAAGAGGTCATCAAATTGCTCTAACACCGACCTCCACATTGGCTACCCTAGTTCCCTTTTCAAAATTTTCCATCCATAGAATTTTTGTTGCTTTTCAACATTGTTATTATTCATACACAAGCACAAAAAAAATTCAAGCCTATAACCTAGCAATGTCACAACTTAACTCATTTCCTTCCTTTAAAATTTTTTCCCCTTCTGGTTCTTTTGTTCCTCCTCTTAAAGAAGTAACCATGAGTTTGAAGATTCTAAATCAATCTCCCAATTCCTCCCCCCTTCCAACAATAATTCCCATGTTACCAACGCAACACTTGCTATCAATAATCCACTATTTTGCACATGGTAGAATAATATCACACCCATCGGCTCATCCTTTTTCCTCCTCCTTGAAACCTTTAATAATCCCAATCCTTGAAAAACAAAAAGACCGAAAAAACCAAAAGAACAAAACACGCAACAAAAATTTTAGAGAGAAAAAAAAGAATCGCATTTGCGTTTGATTGATTTATTGTCTGTTCACACATACATCAAAATGCAAAACTAGATCCATTTTTGCTTCCACAACATTACTTTTTAAAAAAAATGTCACAATAATAATAAAAATTCAAGTATGCTTGCATGTACGATTCTAGGTTTTTTAAACACCAAAGATTATAAAGAAAATGGAAGATGATGATGAAAATAGAGAGAAGAAAGAGGATGAGATTTTGAAAACGAAAATTACAAAATCATTGTAAGAAAAGAAAAGAAAAGAGAACAAAACATGTGTAGTTTCTTTTACACAAAACGTTGGATAGGTGTTCTTATTTTTTTGTGATCTTGTGGTCCTCTACTTTCCTACTATGGAGTTTTGAACCCTTTGGAATCTTTCAAAAATTTGCACATAGTTTTTTCACAAATCCCCTTACACAACTAAAATTTTAAAAATCCCTTGAAATTAGGGGGGAATCATTTAGAATTTAACATATAGTTTTGAAATAATTGAGTCAAATGGTGTATTTCATTGTGTAATTTAATTCTTTAAGGGAGAAATGCAGAAAGGTGTGAAACACATGGGGCATTTAAAGGTATTTTTTTATGTTCATAAGGGCGATTATCAAAATATTTGTCGTGTTTGCCCACTGACTTCTCCTTGTTGCTTGGAGGCCTAGGCTTTCCTTGGCCCCACTTGTGTTTATTGTAGCCTTTGCTTCCATTGTTTAGGTCAATTTATTTAAAAAGGTAATTCCACTTGTAGTTTCACCTTTGGGGTGTGGAAGGCCTTCATCCTCCATGCATTCCGCCATCTTCATTAACACTTGACAAATATCCAGAACATTAGTTCGTTGAGAAAATGTCTTTTACACTTAAAGTTTCAGCCCATGTAGGAAGATTAACTTCCAAACATATTCATCCTTGAAGGGGACCACACTCAACATTCAACTGAAGTTTTGGACATAGGTGGCCAAAGAGCCCCTATTGTCCCCTTGGGTGAGCTTTAAGAGTTCCATCCCATCTCGAAGCATTAAGTGGTGCAGTGTAAACCTCCCGTCCAATCACAATTTGAACTCCTCCCATGTGAGGGTTTCAAGGAGGTCAAGTGTCTCCTGTTTAGGAGACATCTACCACACCCACGTGTGCTCCTTCAATAGAGTTTGAATGAAATGTTTCCATTTTTTGTTAGTTTCAAAGAGTTGCATCTCCATATACACCTCAACTTCGTGCAACCACAACCACACCTTTTTAGTTTTGGTTTCCTTCCTTACGAAGGAGTCCAACAACCTTACATTTATGGTCACCTTTGCGGACCTGCATTTGGAACATGTACTGTTAATGACATCCAATATTTTCGTGATTGAACCCAAGAGCTTGGCCATTTTGTTGTTATGTGTCATGGCTTCCCCTTATTGCACCATGAATATTTGGAAGGCATCAAGGAGAGCCAAAAATTTCTTGGACATTTTGTCCACCTCTTTTGGACTTGCTTCCTCTTGTGTCTTAAGAGACTTGTTCACTTCTCAACACTCCAAGGCTTACTTGCCCCCTTTTTTTTCTTTTCAATTGATTCATAAGAAAAATCAAGGAATGCACATCTTCATTTGAGAAGTGGAAGTCAATGTGTTCATGTGACCCTTCCCTTGGTTTATGAACCTTTTCTTTTCCATTATTTTTCTAAGTAGTCATGGGAGTTTTCATTAGCGAGCTTGTGTTTGCTTTGGTTTCTCCTTTGACTAAGGAAAACGTCCTTTCACGGGCTTGAACTTTGCTTGGGCTAGCCTTGTCCCTCCCCTTTGTTCTTTTAAAACTCTTGTGGGGAGCAGGCTTTGCGGCTTCCTCCACCATCTCTTTGATGCTTGGAGCCTTTTTGTCACGGAGCTATTCACCAACCATGGTTTTTGTTGAGGTGATCAATTCTTCCATGGCTGCATATTTTTATTTTTTAATTTTTTATGGCTTTGAGCTCCACCATAACCACTATATTGGGTATCGGTTCATTTGAGGCCATTTGCTTTAAAAACTTTTTTGCTTTCCCCCAAAGTTTTAGAAAATTTTCTAACTAACCCTAGGAGCCTATTCTAAAATACTAAGTCTCACACTTGGATTCACCTTGGTGCCCGTCACCATTACTTATGTTCTGTTTACATGCCTCCTTAAACACCTACACCACCCGACACTTGGGAAAACCACACTTCACACTTGAGGGTTCACCTAGAAAGACATGTCAATAAGGCCCTCAGTCTAGGGCATTAACAAACTATATACTCAGTCTTTCAACACACACTTGATTCAATGGACTTATGATGCAACCCTACAAAATTATGGTTTAATGTAAAACCTTTAATTCACATTAAACCCTCCACAGTCTGCAGCAGTGTAAATGGAGGATAGTTTATATGTCACATTCATGCACCCTCCATGGAAGCTTTGGTTCCATTACTAGACCTTTGTCCACCACCAACCTTAAAACATGAAAACCAAGGAGAAGAAGATGAAGATGAAGAAGAAGAAGAAAACCAAGAGAAACAAAGATCCACAAGAAGGAGAAGAAGAAGAAAATGCAAGGAAGAGAAGGCCTGCTATAATGGGATTTTTCATCGAACAACTAGGAACCCGAAACTCTTAACTCCCTGAAACTACTGTTGTTCATTTTCGCTGCAAAGAGGCAGTGTGGGTTGTCCCAATGCGATGACACTAAAATCGGGAATCGTCATCGGCGATTTGCATTAAAACGGTTTCTAAACTACTGAGAGCTTCAGCCTTCGTCAGCGTGCTTTGTGCTTTGTGGATGGCGGGCCCCGTGCACGGCCGGCGATTCCTGGAGCTATTAAGAACGCCGAAATTGCCATCCGCTCTGCCATTTCCGCACGCAAGAGGCGCATACCAACGGTCCCACGAAATTTGAAATTTGAAAAAAAACCCAAAAGCACGAGAGAGAGAGAGAGAGAGAGCCAGGCAAGCCGGTCGGTAGGAACGCATTTAGGTAGGTAAGTAAGTAGACGATTTCGTAGGTAGGCCGGTAGATATCTTGGTGCAACCTAGTAGCAGTACAACAGACCTCAAGAAGGTTTATATACATACTGTGCTGCCTATTTTTCTACCCAGTTGAGATGTCAAGAAGGTCTATATACATACTGTGCTGCCTATTTTCCTACCCAGTTGCTCTTGCGCTTCTTCTTTTCTTCTGCTCTTGCGTTCACGTGTCGATGATATTGTTGTTTTTGTTGTCTCTGAGTGTGTCTCTTCTTTCTTCTCTCTCGCGTATTTGCAACGCTAGATTTTTCTTCTTCTTCAAGGAGAACGGGTGAAGCAACGACTCGAGGAGTCTCCGTTTCACGCGCAATATACGAGCCTGTGTGCATCCATTATATTGCAGCTTCGAAAACATGCCGCAGATCCAATACTCTGAAAAATACTTCGATGACGTCCATGAGTATAGGTATGTCCCTGTGTCTCTGTGCCCTTCACATTGAGAGGGAGGAAAGATGTATATACGAGATGTGCAATGGCGTTTACTTTGATTTTTTGTTTCTCTTTCTCTTTTCTTCTGAAACCTACCTCAGTGCGCTATCGGTTTGTTTCTCTTGTAGAGGCCGTCTTTTGCTTGTGTTTTGCGTGAGTGAGAGACAAGTAGAGAGCGCATTCAGATGCAGGAAACATGGATACGAGAGATGTGCAAACGTTTGGATTCTGTTCTTTTTCTTTCTTTCTTTCGGAAACCTACCTCAGTGTGCTCTCGATTTCTTTCCCTTTTAGAGGCCGCCTTTGACCTTTGTTTTGAGTGAGTGAGAGAAGAGGAAAGAGCGACGAGATGCTTGGCTTCGGACTACGACTGTATCGTTGACAAGTGAAGACTCTGTGCTCCGTTTAGAGGTTGTAAAGTAACGTCGTAACATTATCCGCTCTCGGAGACTGGCATCTTCCCAGCCTGCATACGGCCTGCGGATATGTTCAAGAATCTTTGGTCGGTTCTTTAGTCGTCTCACCTGAACCTTGCACCTTCTTGTAAGATAGCTGCCATAAACTATGTGCAAGAAACCAGTGGCTTGGTTTCGTTGTGCGCATGGCTCTCTCTCTCTCTCTCTCTCTCTCTCTCTCTCTTTAAGGTCACAGTTAGGGAAATGCTTTTCCGACTAAATTTCTTGGAAAGGAAATATGCCTGGCCGTCGCAAAGGATCGTACAACGGATCTCCATCTCTCGGAAGGACGCCTAAAATTGAGGGACCGCCAAATGAAAATCGATAACCTGGTCTTCCCAAGAACCTTTGACATATCGCCTCTTAGATTTGTCTGCAGAGGACGCGGTTTTGCACAGGGCTAAGCAGGCCACACGAATGCTAGTTGTTCGGAGGGCTGGAAGGTCTTCTAGCGATCTGAAGTTTCAGCCTAATATGGATGTGGTGTCAATGTGGGGATTGAACTTTGAATTTGACATTTGTGTTGTAGGCATGTTGTGCTGCCTCCTGACATCGCGAAATTGCTCCCAAAGAACCGTCTACTCTCTGAGGTAAGCCTGAAACATGTTCAATCTGTTCTCATGGTTTGGAGGGGTTTCTAGTTTCTAAATGGAAGAATTCTCAGAAAGCAGTTTTTTTGAATTCTGTTAACAGTCAAATTTCTCCTGTAACAACATATGGTTTGCTACTGCTGTTAGTGTTGTGTCATGCTTTCAGTGATGAGTTTTTCTTTCTGAAGAGTAGCATCACATCATATTATGTGAAGCCTCAAAAGAAGAGAATTGAAGTGTGTGATTCAACCTTATCCGAAGGGCTTCAGCATGTCCTAGATGATTAGTTTGATAATGGATTTGGTTGGAGGACATAGGTTGAATGGCGAGGAATAGGAGTGCAGCAGTCCCGAGGCTGGGTTCACTATGCCATCCACAGACCTGAACCCCATATCATGCTGTTCCGAAGACCACTTGATTACCAGCAAAATCAGGCACAAGCAAATGCTGCTGCTGCTCCTCAGCATGCTGGCATGAAGGCATGACCACTCCAATTGTAAGTCATTATACCTGTTTGAGGTTTGTTGAGTATTATTTTAAATGAACATTCTTGGAAAGAAGACCAATCTGGACATTATCAAAGAAAGCTGTATATGATCTTGTATTGAGAGTAGGGACTTGAAAATAGCGGTGTTTTTCTGGTGTAGACTGAAAACACAGGAGTGTGGTTCAATGTGATGTCCCTGTTAATCCAAACCCCTAATTGAGCAGATATGTGATAAGAAGTGAAACAGACTGATTTGCAGAAGACTGCCAGTGGAAATTTCTAGATTGTAAGGACAGTAGACATGTCCATGTTTTGTGATGAAGCTTATTGCTTTGCTTATCAAAAATTTTGAAGACGTGGTGCTGCTTTGTTAAGTCATTGAGATTGCAGTGGTGATTTTCAGGCATGTCACTGCGGAGGCAGTTTCTCACTGACATTCTTGGAGAGTGACGACTTCTTGAAAAGACAATCACTTGGTTGTGATTTCTTAACCAAGTCTCTTTCTATTTTGAAAATGTTATTCTCAGCATGCTTTACTATCGGATAATACTCCCAATGCAGGATACTGGGCATTGTAGGGGTTGGTATGCATTCTGTGTACATGATCCTAATCATTGCTTTTTACTGCTCTATAGTTTTTAACAAATTTCTGAAGTGGAGATTAGCCTA
The DNA here is from genome assembly GCA_963921925.1 of Sphagnum tenellum. Taxonomy (NCBI): domain Eukaryota; kingdom Viridiplantae; phylum Streptophyta; class Sphagnopsida; order Sphagnales; family Sphagnaceae; genus Sphagnum; species Sphagnum tenellum. The sequence goes on along the minus strand of OY998150.1, from coordinate 5,633,158 downwards.
TAGCACACACTGTGAAAGTGATTAACTGTATACCATTATAAGACAGCATGCATCGACAGCTTTGTTCTGAACTTGTGTGCCGTAGGCCTGATATGGATTGCTATCCAGTGTGACAGTGATTGCAAACTAATCCACTTTTGTGTTTTGGTATTATGGTTTTAAGTTCAAAGAGTTCTTTGATTATTCATAATTGTATAATTTTTTGATATTTTCTCCCAATTCTTGACCTGCCAAACTTGGAATGATCAGTGTATGGTTGAAGGATCAGAAAGCCACACTAACATATTGCAGCATTAGCATATCGCATCTAGTTATCTTTTCCAACAGAGACAGCAAGATTGACATCCACAAGACATGTGAATTCTGAAAGGATTGATGTTTGGTTATGTTTGATGTGTGATCCCACCATTGTGAAGGATTCAAAAGAACTTTTTCTCTGACCTACAGGGACTGCAAAAAACTTCCTTCCAAGTAATAAAGTTTGATCACATAGTAGCCACCATAAGGTTCTGTGTCTTGTACAGAAGTTGTCCATTATTTTTTATTTGCTTTGGATAATTTTCAGGTCAATATCATTCTGTAAATAAACCACCCAAACTAGGTAGTGTGAGCAGACAGAGAGAGGATCAACACAAGAAAGCTTACAACTGCTGCCTTCTTCCTGTCCTTTGTCTTCTAGAAAGTGTGGGTGTACTACAAAGGTTGCTGATGGGTAAAATGGATTGGTGTGTACATATCAGCAAGCTCCCTCTTCTTCATGTGATGGCAGATGTGCGACTGTTGCTGCTTTTTTGGTCAAGCAAAGAGTTTTATCTTACACTTGCTGCTCTCAAAACATTGTTACTTTTGTGGAATCATTAGCAATTGCTCTTTCTCTTTCACCTGCAATCCAAGAGCATCCCAAGTAGACCCAGATGCAAATCCCTGTGAAACTTCCAAAGTTGACCCCAACGTTATCTTTCTCCCACCACCCCCAATTCATTTATTGTTAGGACAAAGAAACCCTAGATTTCTTTGTCCCAAAGTTATGAGCTCCTCTTTTTGAATCACTTTGTTGAATCTGCTGAAAGCTACAGGATAGGGTTATTGCAACTGTAAATTTTGCTGTAGTCCTGATGCAGTAATACAACAGAGATTTGCTTAGAATTTGTTTGAGCATCACGAGAAGTCTTGATGCTCAACAAATGAGTGTGCAAATTTGAAGGAATTTTCACGTGGAGAACTGAATGCAGTAACACTGGGAGTAATTAAAGAGGAGATTTCCAACATATGGATTGAATTTGTTTTCTTCTTCTATTTTCTATGTAGTATGTGACATGTGTGCTTGGTGTTCTCCTTGCCATGTCTTATCAATTGCCATTTTCTGTGTGTGTAAGCAAGCATCATGGCTGAGTATTCTTTCTTTTGACAGAGTCCCACAAATTGTAGTATTCAAGAATAAATGCTATCAAACAATGAGAGAGAGCCACCAGTGTTTTGGCAAATTGAAGAAGGGTTTTGCTTTTCAGTTTCATGTTCCTATGTGCATGAGTCAGGCAAGCTGAATGCAGGCAGGTTGTTCTGAGGGTGCATGATGGTGAAAAGGAAAACTTGGGTGGAGTTTTCAGGTTTTTACAGTAATTACGGTTTTCTTAACAATTAAGATCTCAAGTGTCAATCACAACTTGGGAATGAGAAGAATGTCCAAAGTTGATAACCAAATTGTGATCCTCTTGTCTGCAATTTGCTCCTAATGATGATGCAGGGCTGATGTGTTGCAAGAATCGGTAAGCAAATGGTTCCACTAAGAGAGGCCTGCAGACAAACAAATAGACAGATCCAGAGAAGGATCAGGATCTTCGTATCTGCAAAAACTCCAAGACTATACAATTATGGTGTTGTTGTTGAAATCTTCTTGCTGTAAAAATCCACTTGGAAAGTAGCATGTTGAAATTAGTAAGTGTCATGTTCTTATTTTGGGAAGCTTTTCTTTAGATGGTGTGTGAATGCTGATGAGGGAAATGAGGTTTCTGACTTGATTGGATTCATAGGGATTGATTTCTTTCACAAAACTTGCTATTTGCAACTCCTTTGCTACTAAGAGGCTCCACCAATTGACTGTGGTTCTGTGAACTCAACCCTAATGTGGAAACCTGTGATGCTATGGCAATGCTTCCAATGCATTTGTAAGGACCAGTACATATTCTCAAATGTAAGTGGTATTTGGAACTTTCAAACAAGTAGAGACGTATGACAAAGCAAATTTGTAAAGTTAAAGCCGGATGTAGGATTTATTGATGGTTTAAATCCAATGTGATAATTATTGGAGGATTAACCCCGGAGCAAAAAAATCGGTTTTAGGAGAGAAAAACGTTGTTCTTGTTTGCACATTACAACTTTTTTGCAATACAACCCAATTTTATTGAGTGATTATCAGTTTTTAAAATGGTCTTGGGGTTTTCATGATTTAACTAGAACCTATAGTTGCAATTCTAAAAACGCATTATACAAAGAGATAGAAATACGGTTTCAGGGTGGTGATTTCTCAAAGTTTTTGAATATTTTTTCATAGCTTATTGAAATTGATTTGGTAAAAAGTAGATTACCTAGCTTAGGCTACAAAAAATTAATCTGAAATTTTTGGAACTACAAGGACTTCATATGAATCTTTTTATATTTTTATGATGATTTTTCTTCATTTTCTTTTGGCCTCAGATAGATTTTGATCCATTATTTTTTAATTTATTTAAATTCCACTCACCATTTTTGAGTGGTCTTATAGGTGAAAATGCATCGGAGACCCAAAAAAAAAAAAGTTATTCCTAACCCATTCTTCAATGACAATTTTTTAAAAAGTCATTGGAGTTCAATGATGACAACATGAACTCATTGTTAAGTTTGTTGAAGTAGCATGTCGAAAGTGTGAGATGAGTTGAAAATGATAGATTTCCTTTTACAAATTTTCCACAAGTTAAAAAAAAAATTCATGAATAAATAAAACACTTTATTCTAGTCGTATAATTATATATTTTTAATCATACATGTTTGAACATCATTAAATTTGGTTTCTTTAAATTTGGTTCATGTTTTAATTTTTTTTTTAAACTTTGAACTTTTTTATTTTTTATATTTTTTTGTGTTTTACATTTTTATTATTATTTTGTATAATAAAAATAAAGTGTTTCTTTTTCACTTTTATATAAATTTTTATTTGAATGCAAGTTTGAAGTTTCAAGAAAGAAGACACATCTCATTCTTTTTTAAGTAGGGTTTTTCTTCAATATTTATATATTTTTATTTTATTTTATTTTTTACTCTTTATTTGGTTTCTTCATTTTTGGAAATTTTTTTTCTTTTAAATTGTTTTTACTGTATTTCCCTTTCCTTGTTTTATTTGTTTTCATTCCTATTTTATAATTTTTGCATTTTTAATTTTTCTTTGGTTTATGTTTGTTTCATGTTTTTATTTTTTCTGTTCTTATTTTGTCTATCTTCATTTTTTTCTTTTTTTTTCTTTTTTCTTTTTCAAAAAGATTCTAGTTATTTTAATATGTTCCATAATGAAATACCTGCCTTGCCCTGCCTTGTTTCGAATTGGCGTTGCTAGAAGATAACGGCCAGGAAAATAACAGTCAGTAACTGAAAATGTCTGGTCGCCCTGCCCTGCCCCTGCCCTATTTGTCATACAGGCACACACACTGTAGCTTTAATATATTGAATACACCAATAGATGGGGACTTTTGGAAAGTAAAGATAAAATATGTATTTTTGCTTTGAGATTGAACCTAAATTTCTCTCCACAAGTCAGTGGGCATCAATTTAGACCATAATGCAGTCACTCCATTGTGTGTCTGCAGCCATGAGATCGATTTGCTACACACCCAAGGTTAATTTGTGGTGGTTCTCAAGAAGCCTCTCAATTGTACTACATGCTGCTGGATTATTTCTTGTGTTCGACTGAAATGTTCCAGTGTTGTTTGTTTTGTTAGAATTTATAGATGGGTGGTCAATTGGCACAACCTTTTATGGAATATTTGAACATACGAGAATCCTCATATTGTAACAAATGCCTTCATGTTCATTATCAATTTCTTTTTATTTCAGGCATTCTCGCTTAACATTGCTCATCAAGTTCGGGTTTATTGCTTTCTAAATGAGTTTCTTGCTTGCATTTTGAATCCTTATCCGAAGTCTTGTTCTACAACCTAATCCTCCTGTTCCCTTGTTCCATTCCGTAAAATCCATGGACTATGGAACCATTCCTCTTCTTGTTCAAGAGGACTTTGCAACCTAATCCTCCTGTTCACTGCAAATAGACAAATCTATCCATTGTTTCCAGACATTTTAAATTCTTCTCAAGCATGAATCCAGTGTTGCCTTTTCTTCTTCTTATGCACTTGTTAATTGTGCATTTTTTTATTGTGATCATGAATGCAGCAGTGCTGCACTTTTGAAGTTGGTTTTGTCAAGTGGAAAATTCCAGCAACAACACTACCAACATCACCACCTTGTGCTTTTCCAATTTTCATGCAACCTCAAAAACTTCATCAAGTGGTTTATTCTCATTGTCATCATGGGTAGCAGCTGTAGCAAAGTTCTTCCTGAAACAACCTTGAGCATGTCAAGTGCTCATTGCATGTTTCCATACTTTCTTCTGGATGATCACCACTTTGGTTAGATCGCAATATCCTTAGAAGAAACCCTTCTATGACAATACCATAGTAAGCTAGATCATGAAATATAATAATTTCAAATTTATGAAACAAATTTTTAAAAGAAATTAATTATTCATTTTGTCCATGTGAAAATTAACCCTAGGATATGGGTGACTAAATAATGATTGGAGCTGGCTCTAAGTGATCATCTTCAATGTGACCAACATTGTTGGAGGCCCAAATAAGGAGTATGGGTGGAGAAGCTCTAACAATTGCTCCAAACCTAGTGATCAAAACAAACAAAGAGCAATAGGGATATGATCTAAAGAAGTTGCTTCCTTATCAAATAGATCATTGAATTTGATGAGAAGCTTTGAAATGATCCATAAATCAGTCAGTCATTACCTACTCAAGGGAGTTAATCTGAAGCAAAGAAACTCCATATCCAATCTGACTTAAGACTCATGTGCTGCCAAAAAAAAGTGAAGAAACATCAGGGTGAAACCAGAAAGAATAGATGAAATGCTTAATTATCACACGTATTTGCCTCTATATTTAGGTCTCGACTCTTGGTTGGTTTGTCCATTTGCACCATATTGTTCTTGCAAATCTGGACCTGCAGCACCTCCAGATGGAGTAAATACTACACTATGAAGATTGCCCTTCTCTTTACTTGCTTGAAGAATCTGTAGATGATTTTCTTTGAATTCAAGGTGCCTGTCTCGTGCACAGTCTGCCTCCTCTGTAGAATATCTCTGTGTCTTTTCCATGGTGAGTAAGCACCGAGACCATCGTGTGCTCAAGATTTGCTCGCTTTTGGACACAAGTGTAAAGCAAGGATGCTTTGGGAAATGAGTTTCTGAGCATTCATCTCTGGCTGCTGGGAAGAAGTAGACTAACCTACCCCCCATTACCAGTAGACGTGCTGCCATGTCAAAGAGATCATGGACACATTCCTCAAGTGTGTAAGGTGCTGTTGATGGAATATGATCTTTCCTCATTTCCTCTGGGATAATATAAGCATCCCGTTTTCCATTTAGCATTTTGCGACCACCTGATTTTCTTCCACCTGCTCGCACACCATATGGTGGGTCACAAATTATTGCATCAAAAATCTGCACACCCAACGAGTAACAAAATTACAAAATAGCATGGAAAGTAACTAATTTCCACACACTCTACTCACTTCCCCTTGGATTCTTGACCATAAGATTTGGATCCTAATGTAAAAAAGTGAATGAAATCAGGAAATTAAGCATCCAGCATTTAGGGTTTGGTTTCAATTCTCCAGCTGCTTGAACATTTATTGCAAAAATGTGCTGGCAAAAGAGATAATGAAAACTCATCTCAGAGATAAGATGCAACTTGTTTGTAAGGTCATGTCTATATAGATATTGAGGATATCTGAATGGACAGAATTATGAATTTTAGCCCTCGTCAAGAGCACCTTTGCATAGATTTTGCCATCATTCTGCAACAGAGTTTTCATGACATGTATTCTCCTTTTTTCTGAGTTGGGTGAAATTTTCACCTCAGACACATTGTTCCGCCAAGGGGGCATGTTGTTGTCAGCACGGAACAGCCCTAATGGTGGTGCCAAGTTGTACTGCAGACAAAAAAATACAATGTGTCTGTTAGGTTGCATTTAGGAGCCAGTAAAGTGCGCATTTCAAGTATCAAAGGTTGAAGCCTTACAACTTAGCACAAGTACTACGTACAGCACACAAATCTTTAGGTCATCTGTCAAGTTGTCACCAATGTTACTGGTGAAATGAAATTGCGAGGGAAAGTAAAGGGAGAGAAACCTGCTTAAAGTTGCTCCAAACATTACAGTCAGGACCACGGCCATCCCGAACAACTCGGATATCAATATCCGCCCCCTACAAACAGACCATTAATAATTTAACCAATCTTAAAGACCTAGATCACAAAGAAGCCAAATTACATCCCAACTGATTGCACCAAACAAGTTTCAAGAGAATCACAACACCCACCATAGTCAAGGCACCAAAATGAGCAGCCGCAATAAGAATACTTCCAGTGCCCACAAATGGATCATAAACAAGCTGGCCTGGCTGCACTAAAGCCTGTGTCGCCATCAAGAGAGCGATCTCAGCATCCATAGCTGTGGGTCCAAGATACTTGCGACGGCTGAGCTCATACTTTGACACCAAGCTTCGATCACCTGCTCCAATCTCTCGGGCAAAGTACATATGCTTTCCTTCCAAAGGGGGCAAGCCATTATTGACTACTTGCCCATCAATCTCTATCAACCAGAATTTGTGTTGTGGATTCTTGAGCTGAACTTGCCCCTGCAATTACAGTTATGAACATCTATGAGATTGCAGAAAAATCTCCAGAACAAATGAGTGCACACATAACCTTGTCAGAGTCACCCACAAAGTGGCAGACCAGCATCTTCATCACCAATAGCAGTCATGAGCTGCCATGACTACCCACTGACTTCATCAGCTCCTGATTGTGAGTGTAGATAAGTACATCAATAATCTGCCTAAAATTGAGGCCAACTATCATACAAAATCTGCATCCAGAGTTTCTGTCATGTTTCCAGAACCAATGAGAAGACTCAGGCATGACATTGGCCAGCTGGCACTCAAGAGACATAGCAATTACAGTATGGCACTGCATATGTTACCATCTTCTCATCTTTTGAAACCCATAGAACCCAGTGATATATGAACTGGGATGTCACAAAAACACAACAATTCAGCTCAGAAGAGAACTGGAGCATAAGAGCAGGGTGCAAGAGAAACAAAATAACTCATGAGAATTGAGAAATCTCCATCAACCTCAAGAGCAATTTTTTTTAAAAAATACATTAGGAAGAAGCAAAAGTGAAGAAGAGTGTAAACCTGGAAAGGTACATAGTCAATACTCTCAATACAAGCCTTTTGCTCACTGGAACTGAGAACCTTGCCGAAGCGGTCAACCACAATCTTGAAAGTATGATCTTTTGCTAAGTAAGGTGCCTTCCTTTCCTCCGGATAGCTTGACACAGCCTCTATGAGCTCTTCCTTTGAATTCCCTTCTCCCCACACCTCGTACATCCCCTTCAACAATAGACCTGCAGCAGAAAAATGACTACTATCAAAAGTGTGTGTGTGTGTGTGTGTGTGTGTGTGTGAGAGAGAGAGAGAGAGAGAGAGAGAGAGAGAGAGAGAGAGAGAGAGAGATGCATAAGAACCAAATGAGGCGGACATCAGGGGAACCATTTCCATGCACTGCTTTTGAAGAGAGGAAAGGTGGGGAAGAAGACATACTGCGAGACACAATCTTGTGGGCAACTTCTTCATTAGGGAGGAAGACATAGTAGAAGGGAGAGTCCGGGTGATGTGCGGGAGCCTGCTTCCACTGCAATCCCTGTCCTGGCTTCTCTCCTTCGCTGAAGCCATACAGCTTGGCCAAAGCCTCCACTTCCGGTAGCCTATAGTCCAGCAATCGGTGCAGGAAATAACACAAATACCACATCCTCGCAAAACCCACCTCTCTCTCTGTCTCTCTGTCTCTCTCTCCGACTACTTCACCATTTCCGGTCTGTCGATGCTTTCTCTCGCTTGTAGACGACTGCTAAGCCCTAAACCCCTGCCTCTCTGAGCGACCTATTTCTTGTACTAAACTCCGCAAACTTCTCAATGGAAGAAGAAGCTGCGCTCATTCTTGAGTTTGAATTCTCAGAAACACCTTCGCCACCTCCGTTCTGTCGATGGTTTCTCCCGCTTGTGGGCAACTGATAAACCCTAAACCCTAAACCCCTGCCTCTCTGAGCGACTTCTTTATTGTACTAAACTCCGCAAACTTCTTGATGGAAGAAGAAATTACATCCATTCTTTGAGTTTTAATGCTCAGCTCCTGCTACGATTTCACTCCGTATAACAGAAAAAAAAACCACAACAACACGAAAAGCTGCGAGGAACACCCACCCGACGTGTATCTTCGCTTCGAGAAAATGTAGCCGCCGTCAGCTCTCTCCTGAACAAATCGCAACACCACTTTGTAAATCTCCCAAACGCATTCGCAATCGACGAAAAATCTCATACAAGAATGTGAAGGAAGATCGTGAATCGACAAAGAGAGAAGCAGAAACACATTCCAAATCGAACCCTTTCTGTTTCAATTCGGCAGGTGTTGCTAATCTTCTGTTGCGACTGATGGGTTGTAGAATTCTCTTGTGCCGTTTGCGCCGCCTCCCTTTGCTGTAGAGAATCCATCGAAACTAAATGCTTCACGGTTCAGAGAACAGCGACAGATTCTCACATCCGTAATCCTTCTTCTTCATTCATCTCTACAGTAGCAGAAGAGAAGGCGCTTCTGCTCAGGAAACCCTAAAGATAGGCTCGCGCACTACGCTCGGTCATTATGCGCTCTATTGTTCACTAGGTGTAGTGTTTTCGAAGAAAATTTGCAATCTGGTTGTAGTCTGCTTCACTATCATCATCATCATCATCAGCTTCTTCTTCTTCTACATGAGTTTCAGAATGATTTTAGAAAAAAAAATTGTGTGCCTTTAGGGTTTATGGTGTGTGTTAGAAGGTCTCAAAATCAATAGTTGTGCATATGCTTACTTGACCCAAAAAAATACCCATGTGTGTGTGGTGTTGGTTTGGTCGTTCGGAGATGGGTGTTTTTGTAAACAGATTTATTAATCTTTTCTCACAATTTGTCGACTTTGAGCCCAATTTTTTCACTTTGTAGATTTGTTAGGGTTTGGTGATGGGTGTTGTATCGAACATTTACAAGGGTTTGGTTTAGTTGTGAGGGCTTGCACATTTAAAGAATTGCAACTCAGCATTAAAGAACACAACCTTAAACCCTAAAAAGCACATAGAGCACACATTGAGAAACAACAACATCTATTAACATGCCATAAAATGAGCTTCCCTCCAAGTTCAACATTTTAGTTTTCCCCCCAAAATTTGGATAATGTAACAAGTTGGTTGCAGCTCTCATAGAACTAGGCAAAATTCTTAAATAACATTTCTAAGAAATATGTCTTCTGTACCAAAGCACATAGAGGATGAACTACAATTTTTTTTAGAGCTTTTAGTTCTTAATGCAATTTTGTTAAGATGTCTACATGTAGAACATGGAGAGGAGCAACACCTTAGAGGGAATTCCAATATGAATGTAGAAGCAACATCGTTTGTACATGTCAAAGTAAAGATAGAACAAGGTCAAGGTTCATGGACCCTATAATTTCCTTTTGCAAAATGTTCAAACCAAGAAAATCACTAATATTTCCTATGCCTCTCTACATAAATTTGGTCTATGATTTTTGCCCTCACATCTAGTCTAAGGGTTGGTATTGGTATAGCTTGTTTTATCAACTCCTTATCTTTTATTTGCTCTTCCCCTTCTACATCTAACCCTTAATCCTAACCCTGATCTTGAACCTTGACCTTGTTCTATTTTTACTTTAACATGAACATGCATTTGCAAATTTTCCAACCCTAACTCATTTCCTATCTTCTTGGGTTGAATTCAAAAAGTCAAGATGTGTGCCTATACTACTTGGCCTAACTTTGAACCTCCAAGGAATTGGAGGTTAAAGTCAAGAGGGGAAAATGATACAAATTGCGCCCCATAGACAGAGGGGCACCATGGGGCCAACCAACAAAGAAAACATGCTTCCAAAACATGGAATCATGCCCCTTAAACTTGAAAAAACCCCAATACAAAAAATAGCCCAAGTTAATCAATTTCATAGACAACATCCATGAAGGGCAAATGGACAAATGAAGCTTTGGAGGAAGCCATGGAAGTAGTTGAGCAAGGTATCTTTTCTTTATGGGGGGCTAGTTTACTAGTAGAAAACCCCCCTTTTGCAACTATCTTTTCAACTACATCTTGATTGTAAAACATAGTTGTAGTGACAAAAATAGTTGTTAAGTATGTTTTGCAATTGAAAAGTATGTTTTTCAACTACAAACCAAAAAAGTCAGTAAACACAAGTCAACAATGACATTCCGGTTGAAAGTGTTTGCCACATGTCAACACCATATCAATAGCCATCACTAACCATTCTAGTTGCAAACTATTTTACCAACTTAATCATGAAATGTTGTCAACTTCCTTTGATTAGTACATGAACTTCATTCGTTCATTGCATATGATGTTAACAAAATATTCAGTTGTAATTTCAACTACATTTCAAATGTGTCAAATTTAACCAATGATGTGGTGAGACTTGGCACACTCAAAGCATTACACCATTGATTGCCCATAATAGAGATTAAGTCGAAAGGTCAACTATGTTGTAACTATAATGGTGAATGCATTTGGTCAATGGTGGGATGACATGTGTTGTAATTTAATAGGGTTTGGGGTGGACCAATAGTTTAATGCCACTTGGCATAACCTAAGTTCATAGATGTATGTGGTGCCTAGTCATAGGCAACCACCTAATTACCTAGGGATGGGCTAGGTTTAAACCTAGGCAGCTTTGTTTAAATTTAGGTTAAAACTAGACCTAGGCACCTAAGCTAAAGCTAAACATAGGCATTAGGTTAAGCCTATACCTAAGATACAAATAAATTCCTATTTCATTTAATTTAACCTTTAAGGTTGGGCATTTTTTATTTGCTCATCCATAATGGCTATTACATTTTTATGTTTATTTTGGTTCTCCATCATCCTAATGCATTTGCTTATTTAGTTTGGATTATTAAAATGGAATTCAAATAATATGGGAAAAATATTTGAATTTCTACTATAGAAAGACAAGCCTAACAACACACATAGGTCTACAACTAAAAACTTATATATCTTTTCCATTTTTTTATTGGATTTGAATTATGTAAAAAGTTATGGGTATGTTAAGGTAAGCTCTACATCGTCTCTTCAAAATCCAAAAGTAAAGGAACAACAAAAAAGAAATAGAACATGTCAAAATCAGATAATGTGTTTATTCCAAAAATGACCCATTATTTCATACTGTCATATCTTATTCATTTTTTATTCAATTTGAGTGATTTAAAGAGGTATGGTTGCACCAAGTTAAGCTTTACATTAGATCCTTAGGCTTCAAATGCAAAGAACCAATGGAGAAGAACCACAAAGAGCACAAATGTACTAAACTAGAATGTGTGAATTAAGCCTATGACTAAACACTACATCCCCTACTTTCAATGCCCATATCTTTTTCATTTTTAAAATCTATTTTGAGAATGAAAGCATGTTAAATGTACTTGATAGTCTATTTGTCAAACTAACAAAAGGTAGAACCAAAACCCATCACAAAATTACTATAAATGCAATTTTTTTAGTTAAATGATTAGTAACAAGATTTTTTTCATTATTTTGCATTAATTTTAAATTTCACATTGTAAAAGTAGGTTTTAAGTATATTTTCCTAAATGTAAATAGTTTTGAATTTTTTTTGTGTAATATTTTATTCAAATAAGTATATTCTATCAAAATGAAATTAGAAAGGCTTTTTGGTGATGCCTTTTAATAATACACAATAATTTTTATGTTGTAACCTCATACATGTCTATTTCATTAAAAATATTAATGAAAAAATATGTTTTAAAACATCATACTCATGAGAAAATTTCAAACATACTTATTACCTATTTTATTATTTTTAAAAAAATCAAATTTGTATTATGTTTATAATAAACCCAATTAAAAACATAATGGTTTCAAAATCAAATTTAAGTAAATCTTAATATATTTTCTGGTGTTTTGAAAAAACATTTTTTTATCATTTTTTTCCATCAACTTTTTTGTATTATTTACCATGCTTGCACCCTTGAACAATTTAAGTGGTCATGGCTACTTCAATTGAGGTCTAAAACATCATTTTGAAGTTGAAAAACAAATGAAAGATGTATTAAGATCTAAAGTTCTTGAATAATTTGAATGTATGGTGGTCAATTACTTTACCCTGGTTGCAAATTGTAACAACATAATTGCAATTCAATTAGTTGCAACTAATCTACAAATTAATTTTAACTTAATTAAACCTAGACCTTAACTAATTGTTTACCTAACCTAAGTTTAGTTAATTATGTTAATTACTTGCAATAAATATTCAACAATTTTTTTAATTCCATAATTTAGTAATTCATTAAAAATTTCTAATCAAAATTTATCATTCATTTTTAGTTTAACATTATATTTATAAATATTTAATTAAATATATTAAAATTATGTATTAATTAAATATATTTTTAATAAATAATATTTTTAATAGAATTTATAAAAATGACATTAATAATACTATTGTAACTAATGTAAGCTGGTTGTTATTTAACTATTGTTATTTAACTTGTTGTAACTATTATATATAAATAGAATATATATTGAAAGAAAAAATATAATAAAAATATTGAAGCAAATAAAATAGTGCTAAAATAAATAAATATTTTGAAATTATATAATCATGCATTAAATGTATGTACTAACTATGCATATTATTATTATTATTGAATATAATATAATATAATAATGAATTAAATAACTTGAAGATATATTGAAACCAATAGTTAACATTAGATTAGTTATTTGGTTAATTATAAATAACTTTTATCATGTTTCATTAAATTTACGAAAATATCTATCATTATGTGTGTTGAACATTGTTAATTTTTAAAAAAATTGTAGATAAATGAACATGTAGTTTTGAGCAAAACTAGTAATACAAGTAGAATAGGTGGTTAAATAAACAAGTAGCCAAAATTTTAATTTAGAAGGGGATTTTTAAAAAATTCATCGAATAACTATCTAATTATTTTTGAAAAAAAATAATATTAAGGTATATAAGAACATCGGTATTTACATTAGACAACTTTTTGGTTTGGGACATGTTTTTGTGTTGTTTCTTTCAATTAGGAAAAAGAGGAAGCCCCTTTTTATGAAATAAATAATAAAATTATTGTAATATATTATAATATTTTGATAAGGGACATAAACAAACTACTCCACAAAATTTGTTGAAGAATAACATTATAACCTATTTAGTTTTCTTATGCTCTTAAATTGATTTCAAAATGAAGGTAATAGAAAACCCCATTAACAAACATATTATTTTAACTTATACTTTAATTTATTATTATTATTATTACTATTTAAATGAAAAATTTGCATCCTACGAAAAATCCATGTTTACAAATAAAGTTTACATGTAATTTCAATTTAATGAATTTTGATAAAATTTTGAAAAATATAACTTAATTATCATATCTATAAAATGAATAAACATTATAGTTCCACAAAAATATTAATTATCTATCATCACTTGATATATTGAAACTAAATTTGATTTACACAAAAATAAAAAATTCATGTATTGAAGATATGCATTATTTGCAACGTATATTTCAAAAAAACTTGTAATTTTATTTCAAAATTGAATACTATTGTTTGAATGCATAAAAAAAATTACATCATACATAACCATTCATTTTTATGAATAAAATTTACATGTAATTTAATGTTTAATGAATTTTGATCATAATTTTTAATAAATGTTAAGCTATCACATGAAAAAAAATGAATGGACATTATAATTCCACAATTTAATTATCATCAATTATATATCATAAAATTAATTTCGTCTACATAAAAATCAAATATTACATGTATGAACATATATAAGATTAAATTACTAATTTATATTCAGAATAAATTATTCAAATTTTATATGCATTACAAAAATCATTTCACACATAACTATTCATTTATACAAATAAGTTTGCATATAATTTAATGTTATCAATATTTCATAAATATTAACATATATGATATGTATAAAAAGCAAAATCACTTATTAATTGTTTAATTGAGTTGGCATTTCAATTATATACATTGTTGATGCCAAGAATATTCAATGGAATATTCAGCAAAACACCACCTAATTGAAAATTGTTTTCAAATATATACCAATTTAGTTGATGAGTTGACTTCATTGGTAATTATCATTACTCAATTTAGAAATTAAAAAATTATAGTTGCAACATAGTTGCAAATCAACCATCTCAATGCATGCACCTAGAGCACCCAAATGGGTCATGGTACTTAAAACACAAGTTATGGCCAAAAGAAGGGGTGAGAGTCAAGTTGCCAATTTGACTCCCGACCACTAAAAGTTAAAAATCGCCTTGACTCCCTTGCGTGCAAGTGGCATGTAACATACATTTGGAAAGTTTTCAACAAGGTTACAAATTTGCTTTACATTTCTTTCCAATCGGAGGTTTGCACACAAAGTTATGGATGTCCAAAGTCATGCGAGTCCCAATTTTGGGAATTTCGATATTCGCATTTGGAAGTCCTAGAACAAAATGACACTAGAGTGCTAGCCCCGTGACTAAGCATGTAGAATATTATAAAGGGGAAGGTGGTGGCTTCCCCCAAGTCCGGGATGTGGTGAATTTTGTGTATCATTTATATTGACCGTCATGATAATAATTGGAATGAAAATTTAAACACAATTTCAAGGATGCACAAATTTGAAAAGACCCATATTAATGTTTGGTATTTTTCAAACTTTCATCATATGAGTTGATGTTTACATATCAAATTGAAGACCAACTATGAGTTTGATGAAAACTAACATCATGCATACCAATTGTTTTATGAAAAGAATATACCTTGATTGGTTTTAATTGGGAATATGATAAATGTTTTCAGTAGCCAAATTTGCAATTAGCCATATGTTCTTAGTTTTTGAATTCTCACACAAAGTTACACAACCTTTTAGATTTGTAGTTAAAGAGGAGCAAAAACCTAAACCCATGGAAGAAAATTAATACTTGGGCTTGACAATTAGATACAATAGGTATTTTACAACTTGACACATTTTGTTTATAACATTCCACTACAAACATTTTGAACGATAAGTGCAAACAAAACTATACCAATGTATCATTAGCAAACATGGTAGGTTTGTTGTCAAGGTCAAAGTTCATTACAAAGTAGTTGACATGCTTCCAACATGATCCCTATCCAAAGCACCATGGATTTAGGTCAAAAAACCATGCCAAATGCTATTTCTACAATTGTTGCATAGATTTTTGATATCTATTTTACACACAACTGTGATTGACTACCATTTGTGCATTTTTGAAAAGAAGCCTATAGTTCGGGAAAGTTCAAAATCATTGAAACAAGTGGTGGATCTTGACAAGAGGAAAGCCAATAATTTTTATTAATACCATTGCCAAATCAAGAAACATATGAAGAAAAGGAATGTGACAAAATTCACCGAGGATGATGTGTAATAAAAATTGCCTCCACATTAGCACCTTTCAAGACTTGTTACAAGCACATCGGATCAATTGCCATTGCATCTCCATTTCCTAGATTGGCCAAATTTGGTATTAACATGAATTTCAATCCACATTGAAAGCTAGTGTACTTTTGGACCACTGTTTTTAAAAAAATTCACCCCCTTTATGACCAAGTAGAAGGCATTGGTGTCAAGTGTTTTCCTTACTTTGTGGATTGAAAATTGAAAAACTTTCCAATTGTAGAAACCATTTAAGGATTTAAAATTGGGAATGAATTTTCTTATCTTGCAACAAATTTTTTTAATAAAATTTTCAAATAAAGGTGATTTTTCTTAAGTAGCATTCAATTGTGTGAAACTAAACAATTGCTTACAACTAGACAATATTTTGCAACCAAACGATATTGCAACTATATTATCACTTGTAATATGAAGATCTCTTACAACCAAATGATCATTTGCAAAAAAATTATGTTTAATAATTATCAATTTTTTGAAACTAGATGAATTATTGCAATCCTACTATATATTGTAACAAAACATTTATTTGCAATTTGATAATGTCCTACTATTAGATGATCACTTGCAATTTGGTGATCTTTTGCAATCAAATAATCGCTTACAACTAGATGATCTCTTACAACCAAATGATTGTTCATAATTTAATCATCATTTGCAATCTAAAAATTATTTACAACTACATGATATTTTGCAATCACACCATTGCTTACAATTGACATAAATGTGAAAGCCAAAATTGTTGATTAAAATTAGTTTAAAAATACAACATAAAAACCTTGAATATTGTGGAAATTTTTAAAAGACAATGTATTACACGAAGTTTTAAAGTTATATGAAAAAAAAAAAAGATTCGTAATCATTTTTTATTTTTGTTTAGGGTTTTAGTCATATGACATGCAATATTAAATCAAAGGATTTTTTTGGGTAAAACATTCACATACTAACAAATAAATTTGTGGATTTTAAAAAAAGTGTACATGCCAACACTTTTGTTGAACTCTAATGAGATTTAAATAAAATATTTATGAAGCAACACCCATGCATTCTCAAAAACATTGCAATAAAATTGCACCTTGGTTTACCAAATATTTTGTTAACATGCATAAGAATTTTAACATGCTTTAACTTTTTTTTCTATAAATTTTTTTTTACATGATTATTTTAGAGAAAAAAATCATAAAAAACATTTTGGATTAAATTATAAGCCAAAAAAGGAACATGTAGAAATTAAGGTTAAGAAAATGTCACCCAAGGAAAACTTGTAGTGATCAAAAACATTTTTTGTTTTATGATTAGTCTTTGATTGTGAAACAACCTTGAAGATTTTTTTGTTTCATTAAATGAAATTGTTAACCTAGTGCAAAATCTTATTCATGGAGTAAGAGGAAAATGATGGTCTAAAATCCTTGGTAAGAAGGAATCATTGTGTAAAGTCCTAATGAAAGGGAAATTAAGTCTAAATTTTATTATTTATTTCAGTTTTTATGTTTGGGGAAGTCTTGCTATTAAGACATTTTGCTTTAAATTTTGATCTTTGCCTTAATGCCAAGGAAAAATACCCCAATGATAAAACCTCTTTTATATGTAACAAATTGCACCAAATAAAAAAGTATATTAAAAAACCTAGTAGCATACATGTGGGAAATGAACTTGGGAAATAATTGTGAAACATTAAGAAAGGTTCACAATTTAGAGAAGATTATATATGAACTTGACAAACAAAAACATGGTGATGAATAATAACTAAATGATTTTATCGTTTTAACAAAACATGATGTAAATTAACCATCAACTGAATTGCAAGTACAAGTTCACAACTTACGTTAATGAAATTGGGGGGTGGTGCTTTATGGACCTTTTCTTATACTATCCAATGGAGCATTTAAAAAAATCATCAAGGCTTTTTTCACGGTTTCAAAAATTAAACATTTAGAAACTTTCATTAACCATGTCTTAAAAAAACTTTGAACATTAAAAAAAAAAAATCCTTTCATTACATCTTCTAAAAACTTTATCAATTATTGTACTATATATTTTTCCTAAAAATTTATGTTATTTTTACATTTAAAAAAAATTTATGAACATATTCTTCAAAGATTTTTTCTATAATGTTTTAGGCATTTTCAAGCATATTATTCAAAGATCTTTCTAGAAAAAATTAAAATATTTATAAGAATATTTTTCAAGGGTATTTCTAGAAAATTTTTAATATTTTCAAGCATGTTTTTTGATGATATTTTTGAAAACTTATACAAAATTTCCAAACATATTTTTCAAAGACCTTTTTAGAAACTTTAAAAAACTTCTCTTATTATTTCCTATTCTAACAAAAGTTTCATTATAGATCTTATGAAATAGGAAATATGATCTTTCACTAATCTATAAGATTATCTTCACCGTTGCATTTAAGAACATGTTTTCGATGTAGAATAACAAAAACTTGTTAATTTTGTTTTCAAATTTTGACTTTTAGACAATATATTTGCACAAGATGTATTGGTTGAAAAAGACATTATCTATTGTAGTGAAATTTACCTTTTTGAAAAATATGTAAAGTATCTATTTTAACAAAAAAATGTTTCATGATCTTCCCACTTATTTGAATTGAATTTAGCAAAAAATTTGTGAAACTCTATAACTTTCTTTTATGTTGCCATGTGAGATTCCAAATTTATTTTTCATCTGTTATCAATTTAAAAGTCCCTTAAGTTCATGATACCATTTGTGAAATGAATTTGAATACAATCTCATTTATATCCAACCATTGGTTTTTTAATGCCATGGGACAAAGTCACCCAATCATAATGTAAAAATGGCCTAAGTTGAAAACATTTTGAATTGTTGAGTGTGGAATTTGTATAATTAGTGAACAACTACTTTTAGGCTTTGTTTTTAAAGACGTATAGTCTATCATGTGATGAATGATAGAAGATTTGAACTCTTTTTATGTTCATCAATGAAAATATTTTGAAGGTTATAAGGTGTCAACATGGTAAAATAAACAATTTGTGATCCATGCATTTTATTTGCAACATAAATGGAAAGTAGTCATAAATCAAGCTTTGATGTAGTGAACTTATGAATATTAATTATTTGAATGATTAATATGAATACAATCTTTAATTTTATTATGATTATGTTGAATAACACATGTTTAATATATAGATTTTCCAAAAATGTGTGTAATTGTTTTTCTACTTTTTAAGTTGTCTCAAACATTATAAGATAGATTGAAAGTAAATAAAATAGTAAATTATTTCTATCTTGAAATTAATGTTGATGTAAAATTTACATGTATGCTTTCAACTTTTGCACACTATAATAAAAAATATATCAAACATTTAATGTAAAAGTAGGTTTGAAACACAATTTGACCAACCGATTTCAAACATACTTGTTATTTAATTATATTATACTAACTTTTTTCAAAAAATTTGTTCAACTTATTAGTTTTTAAAAAAAGGCACCATGTTGTGGTAATGTTACTTAATACGATTCTTAATTTAATTTTTTCAACTTGTGTAGAAAACTAAATCATTTAAAGATTACATTTTTAAAATTACTTTTTTGGGTTTACTTTACTATGATTTCACCTGATGTAAGTTGAACACATATTTTTGAATGTGGAGTTTTTATTTTATTGGAATTTGGAGAATTATTTTCAAGATTGGATTTTGGAGGTGTATGCTTTGAGAAGGGGAGGCAAGGGGGGGGGGGGGGGGGGGATGGGGTCACTTTTTGTATTTTCAAGGTACCCCCACTATTATTATTATTCAATTATAAATGAAATGGATGTTAATATATGCCCTTGCTTATTTATAAAATGGTATTCTTGGCTATTGATAAACATTTAAAATCATTTACAAATATATTTAATAATATTTTCAAATGCTTTTTTAAATTTATAAATATTTTAATGGGGTTTTAAAGAATAATTGATTTCATGGGAAGGTTGATTTTCTAATTATTTTGAAGAAAAAATAGGGTTGATAATAAAATTTACTCCAAAATAATAATAAAATACCTTATTTTGAACTGATGTCCTTTTGTAAAAATGTAAATGACCTCCCAATGGGTGTGGTCTATCATGTGATGAAGGTAAAGGAAGATTCGAGGTCTTTTTGAGTTCATGAATGTTGGATTCTTTATGGTTGTATAAATTGAACATATATTCTTGGATGTGATTTTTTTTTTTAAATGGGAATTTAGACAACTACTTTCAAGATTTGTTTTGTACATGTTCCATACATATTATAGATGAATTCATTTGAAATAGTTCATGTTTGAACATGATTGAATGTAGCCAATCACCATTAAACTTTGTTATCCATATCTTTCTTATGTATACATAAACACATGGTTGCGATAGACAAATATTTTCATTAATTATTATTTTTATTAAATATGCAATTATATTTCCTTTTATTGGTCTTGCAAGGAAAAGTGTTTTGTGGTTTGTAAACAAAACTTGTGATTGGTTCCATTGCAATTGTTTGATTTGACTTTGCTAGTGATTTTTACAATCACATTCAACAATTGTGAAAAGTATGAGAAATTTGTGTCAATTTGGGCCTTTTATTCTCATTGAACTATGTCCTTTGGAATTTCATAGCATGAAAGATGACACCTATTGAGCAATGTTCTAAGGATAATCCTCTAACATGAAAAGAAAGATAAAATTTGTTCACATTAATTTGAGTTTTGACAAGTAAAATATATTTAAAAAAAATTGTTGAAAATCTTCAATAGGTTGAAAATTTTTACTTTCTTTTTTATTCCATATTTGAGGTTTGAGGAATATGTAGTTTGAATGATATAGGTTTACAAAATTTTACTTTCTTCCTTATTCCATACTTGAGGTTTGAAAAATATGTAATTTGAATGATATATATATGTGGGTGTGTGTGTTTGCAACGTGCAATTGTAATAAAGATCAACAATTATAATATGTTAATCCCCACTATGAAGGAAAATAGTTTTTTCTGATATTAAAGGGAAAAAAAAATGCAAATTAAGACTTGTCATTATGTGTGTTTCTTTTTCCAATGTTGTATCAATCACAAGCATCCCCAAAAATAATGAAAAAAAAATGGCAATAGGTTAGTGAAATAAAAGAAGCTCCCAAACTAAAATTTGGATTGAAATGTGGTGAAAAAAAATTCCCCAGAAATTAAGGAATATGAGACCAATTTCATCACATTTCACTTGGTTTTTTTGAAGTTTGACGTCAAATTTTCATCAAATTTCCATTGTTTAAACAATTTTTTTAAGAACCTCTTGTTGTTTAATGCAAATTCTTTCAAAGAATTTATTTTAACTAGACCTTCCAAAGAATTTATGTGTTTCATAAATAAATAAATTTAGTGTGGCTTAAAATTCATGGATTTCCACCATAGGCTGCAACAAGCCACAATAGAGAAGAATTAATGTTTTTTCGTACTACCTATAAGATTTGTTTTTGCAACCAAATATGAGTAAGTCTTGTTGTTAATGACTGCCAGTCTTAAAACATAATTTTTAAATAAATGAATAAAAAATAATAATCTAAGTAAATAATTTACATTTTATAATAATAATATAAAGAAAATTAAGAAAAAGAAAATGATATCATGGTAAAAAATGAAGATGTTTCCCCCATCCACCCCCCTCCCCCATACCGTCATTAACCCCATGGAGCACCGGGTGGCGACCGGGCATTCTGAAGGGCAGCCTGCAGCTAGGGTACGGACTACCCACAGCAGGTGAACGACAGCCTTGGAGTGCAACAAACTGCGTCTAGGATTCCGAGCAGAAGAACCTTTTGAGAGTACAGAGAATTGGGTTGTGTTCAAGGCACCGATTTCGAAGTTGGGTTGTTCTCAGATTGTGGTGATTCTTTTGGTTTTCTGAAACGGTTCTGAGCGATTGTTGTGTTGGGTAGCAGCTACAAGTGTGCGTGTGTGTTTTGACCTAGTTTCAGTGGTTGCTTGAGAGAAGGGGATTTGTACCTATGTCAGGAGCACAACAAGGGTATTACACTGATAGGCAGCAGTATGGGACATTCCAAGCGCCGCCCTTCATGCAACAGCCACAGATTCCAAGTCCAGGCGGGATGTATTATCCATCTGTCCCAGGTTTTACTCTCTCCGTTCTTCCTCTTCCTCTTCTTCTTCCCAGCAGTTTGAGCTTCCTGTTCTTTTCCAGTATTGCTAAATAGATAGCATCATTAGAGTTTCTAGCAGTTTCAGTCTCATCAACAACTGTTAGATATTCAAGTTATTTCAAAAGTGGGGCATCTTCTTCTTGTTCCAGTCTATACCCTATCACCCAGATGTCTGTAGTTGTGCCCCAAGAATCGAAGTTGCTGAAAGAAAAATGAAATATCGTGAAAATAGATCTTGAAGCAAAGCGGTGAAATCATATCAGTGTGATCATCAGTGTCATATGTTTCTTGTGTATGTGGAGAATCTGGGATCACAACTAAAAATTTTCAGACTAGATAGACTATTAGGGTTAACATCTATCATGCTCCTAGTATAAATCAAGAGCATGTCCAAGTGTACAAGCCCATGACCATGTATAACAAACACCCATTTGGGGCTTTGTCTCATTCTGTGCAGCTTTCCCTCGGGTAGCAGATGGTATTCCCTTAAGTGGAAATTACAACTATTATCCAGGTGGCAGATTGGAGCATTCCGTCCATGAGGGTTGCTGTCATCATGGAGACCCAAATAACCTTCCATTTTGCGGGCTTGGATATGGCTGGTTCTTGTAAGACTTTTGAACTTCAGCCTACTAAAAGCATGAGTATTTGTTTAATAATGTGGTTAGACATTTGATTAATTAAGAGACAAACACTAATGGATTACTATTCATGGATATGATTTGGCTTGAGTGCTAGGCAACATCATGACTGAGTCTTCCTGTTGCTTCTTTGAAATGCGAGAGAAACTCAGGATACAGATTTCATATAGTGGTCTGCCCAGAATTTTAGGCAGGCTCTTTTATGCTTATCTACTTCCACCATTGAGAGCTGATGAGGCCAGTGGGTAGTCATGGCAGCTTATCATTGCTATCTGTGATGAAACTGATGGTCTCACACTTTGTGAGTGACTCTCATAAGGGTATGGCTGCACTCATTGTCATGTTACCTTCAAATGGTTGTTGTTGCAATTTCACACATACGGATATGATTTGGCAGCTGGGAAGAAAAATTTTAGGGTTACAATTGGGTGAAATGGATGTGGATTGGAGAATAGCTTGTTGTCATCACATGCTTTTCACCACCTGCATACTCATGGGCATCAACATGTCAATCCAATGACCCAAATGGTTGGTACTCATGATTACCATGCAAGTGGTCATTGGCTCAATTCCGCATTAGGCCATGTGC
Organism: Sphagnum tenellum; assembly: GCA_963921925.1. Taxonomy (NCBI): domain Eukaryota; kingdom Viridiplantae; phylum Streptophyta; class Sphagnopsida; order Sphagnales; family Sphagnaceae; genus Sphagnum; species Sphagnum tenellum. The sequence goes on along the minus strand of OY998150.1, from coordinate 5,609,883 downwards.
TTGATGTTACCTACTATAGTGCACCCAAGCTATAATTGGGGTCATCTGGGTCAACCAGTCACTTGACAGAAATCCATGTGAGGAATGCGAGGCAAACCCTGAGGAGTGTTTGTCAATTGTGTGGGCATCAAATTGATCATCAAATGGAATGTGTCAAGATTGTTCCATAAGTATCTTGGATACATGGAGATTAGCACCTTATACATAAAGAATCACTGGAGGGTTGGTGCCTATTTAACTGCTTTATCAAATTTGTTCTGACCTCCATTTGCAATTTCATTGAGCAGATTCCTCTTGGGTTTTTTTTTCATTGGTGTTCCATGGTATGTTGGAGCATTTATTTTCTGTTGCCTTACTCACGACTACAGAGAACGTTCTGGACTAGCTGCATGTGCCATTGCGGTATTGTCATTCCTTCTCTCACTTTGTTCCCACTACCTCCCTGTTGTTGCTGTTCCAAAGTGCTCAATTCTTTAAGTCCCACTACCTCTCCATTGTTGCCGTTCCAAAGTTCTTAATTCTTTAGAAATGAAAATCATTTTTATGGTTTTCCAGCTTCCTCATTCATAAACTTTGACCAGCAAGTCTTGCTGTGAAACTTGAGTGGGATTCTGCAAAGGAGGGAAATAACAGCTTCTATTGGAAAGTACCATATTTGAGTGCTTTGTACACTTGCTGTTCTGTCGAAGATTGTTTTCTTTGTGTATCCTTTGTAGTTCAAGAAAGTGGTTTCAGGTAGTTTGTCTATGAAAGCTGATGTTGCAAGAACTTCTGCAAAAAAATTCAGTGAAGGTGTGCCAAGTAGTGCAAAGGTATTTGTTTTGAAGGCTGATGTTTTCTAATGTTTTCTTTCATGCAGGCTATAATGCTCTTCTTGGTTGGTGGTGGCATTCACATAACATACTTCTTATGACTTAAGTACATCAAAATGGCCATTACTCCATGACTTGTTTGATTCATTTTTTTGGGTGTTTCAGCATAAGAAACCTAGACACTATTGCAATATGCTGCAAGTGTGTTAGTAGCCTTATGTGTGACTCAAGATGTAGATTATCTGTAGCTTTTACAAGTTGTTGATTGTACTTGAAAAATGAAATCCTTAGTTTGGAGCTTATGATATACTCACAGGATGAAGTGTGACTAAATCTGTCTTTCTTAAAACTTTGGGGAAGAATAAATTTCACACCATGTCCATTTCATTTTCTTAGAACTTTATTTAATTTCTATTGATGTGCATCCAAGGCTCAAGCCTTTGGGCATGAATAAATATTCTATTTTGTCCACTAAACTGAAATTTTGCCCTAGCTATGCAGGTGAAAATTAAACCTCATTAGAGTATATCCTACCTTGACACTTAGAATTGGCAGTTTTTGCTGAAATATGTGGTAACCCAGTGGCAGAGACTGCCGTTTGATTTTAACTGAATTCAATTCTCAAGAAATCTGGCAAAGAATTGGTTTTAGTTACTTTGAATTGTTAGTATACCAGATTCCAATATTGTTTGTCCATTGTTCATAGCTCAAATTAGACATAGTGTGATAGAGCAACAAAAAAAGTTTGAAATAAGTAAGACTTTCAATCAATATCCAAAGTGCATGGAAGTATCTCTGCACTTCAATGTACAATACTTCCATGCACTTTGAATGCATTTTAAGTTGCTACAAATGTTAGGAAAATCACTCTATGCATTCTGTGGCAATTAAGGAAGATTGCACAATTCTTCCTCAATAGTAACAAAGAATGCTTAGTTCCAGAGTATGCATACAGGTAGAATGCTACACTGGAGGAAATATTGAAGAAATACTGCTGTTTCCAGTCTTCTTGGGATTGCTGGGTTTCTGCAGCCTACCTCATGCGTAACACAGGATATGAGACTTGCAAGGTCTGCAATGCTTTCCTGCATGAAATGCTTTCCTTCTCTCCTCTCCAAACTGGGCTTTGACCTCCAATTGAGTGTTGAAAATTGTGTCACTGTTGAACATTGTGTAATGCAAGAAAGTATTTCTGGGTTGGTTTCTTCTCTACAGAGATGGAGGGAAGTTGGATAGTATCCTGTTCCTGTCCTAGGACTACTTGGAAAGGTTACTACTTCCATTCTAAGAGTACACACAGTTCCTCAGAGAGTACACACAGTTCACCAGCTCATGACAAAAGAAAATAGCAGGCCAGATGATGTTAAAATTTTACCAATCTGTTGGAACTGTGCAGATGATGGATTGAAACTCCCATATTGATGAAGGTTTCGTTCAGCTGTTGCAGTCTTGTTTGAGGATCTATAAGCGCATCAAAGTTGACTTCCATTCCCCTCTGTATTGCAAATTCCATATTTGTTGAATCCCAACTGCATTAATGCCATCTTTGGAGTATCAGTACTTAGTGGAATGACTAACCATTGTCTAATATGATCTGTTCTTCAGTGACACTTTTATCACATTATTGAAAAGAAGTTTGGTTGATTGCAACAGGGCAACTGCATTTCCCTGACATTAACAGCTACCAAGCTGGCTTTTAGTTGCAATATTTGAATATGTGGGAATTAGGAGCTACCACAGTGCATGGACACTACTCAGCAAATGAAACACTCAGAACTCTGGCACAGGAAATCAAAGAATTGGTAGAAACAGACCTGTCAAGGCCAATAACTGCTACAATTAAGATCTGTGGCCTGGGACACTGAACTAACTCCAACCTTGAACTGCTCCACCAGCCTCCTGTTGCACACCACCCCATAGGCATCTGCACACACCACCACCAGTTGCATCAAGAAGACTGCAATTCCTTCACAGTCTACCAAGCTTCACTTAGACTGCTAGACTGCCTCCTTCAAGCTGCATGCACACAAAACCTTGCAATAAAGTCCCCCCCTTTTTAAGAGCACAAAGAGGACCTCAGACATACGAGTAGCAGAAAGTCTAGAACATTCTACAACAGTGATTCAATGACAGTTCAAACATGAGCCTTTACTAATGTGAGGAACTGCACTAAACTGCTCAGGCAAGCTTACCTCAAAGACATGCTGCTCAAGCATTGAAGTGACCATTGCCCACTGGCTCATGGGTCAACCACCAGAACCCTGGCACTGCTGAGTGGGTTGCATGTCTCTCCATTCACAGCACTTGCAGAAATATCAGAGCCTTGCTCATTTGTGCACCAATCTACAAGGACACCACTAAAGAAAGGTTCAGTATCTGGTGATGTAAATCCTACTAGAAAAATAAAATCAAGGACTTCAGCATTTTCCAAACCAGGACTCATTGTAAGGGGTTGAATACATAGTTGCAGATGATGACATCTAGTGTTCGCATGTCTCAATGTGATAACATATATCACAACAATTGTCCTACCTTGCCAACCTATGGAAGTATTTTCAGCTGCCAGGCTCCAATGGCCCCAAAGGATGTCATCCACATCCGTTCCTACGTCTGAATAGGGAGAAGGAGGTTGCTCATAGCCCTGATCATCACTGCCGTCCCCAGAGCTATCCTCACTGGTGCTCAGCTGATCGGCTACAATTCCACCATGTATACAACAATCAGCAACATATTTTACTGTATTTAAGAAGGCATTTGCAGAAAGTATGTGAGGTGAGAAAGTAGTGATACCTTCAGAATCAAGGTCTCCAGCATTTTCCAGAGGCAGGTTGCCACATTCCAGTTGTGTCCCAGGAACAGTGAGGGGTATGATAACACACATTGCACCATGGACGACACCCACAGCATCTGTCCTCTTGCTGGCAAAGAGAAACACCTCTAAAGTTTGCCCCCACTTTGTCTTCAAGTTCCAGATTTGCCCAGCCGAATCACCAACCTCAATTGCAGCCTTCAACACATCTTCACAGTCCCTGCCCATAATCCAAATGTGTATCAACAGAAAACTTAGCTCCTGAATTGAGCTAGCCCAGCAGCTTGTGTTTTAGAGAAAAACAGGAAGAAACATCTCTCTCTCTCTCTCTCTCTTCATTCTTCCTATGTACTGTGCAAGAAGAAAAAGTGAAGGGCAGGAAAAGCATGGACTGACCTTTTGCAAGATGGTGATTGGGGTGTGAACAGAATTGATGCAAAATTAGGGATGTCAGCCACTTCAAGCTCATGCCAGCCACTGAGATCTGTAGCACGCCTGCAAACATACACATATCTTCAGAGAAAACAACAATACTTCTCTCTGAGAAACGTGACAATACCTTTCTCCTGGCAACACATAAGGCTAGGAAGATCATTATTGAGGAGGAACACTGCCGCTATGTTCAACTTTGTACTAGTTCCATTCATTGTATCTAACCCTAAACCCATCAGCTGCTGCTTGGCAGCGGATGAGAGAAGTGCCTGAACAGAGTTGATGCGAAATTAGGCATGTCAGCCACATCAAGCTCATGCCAGCCACTGAGATCTGTAGCATGCCTGCGAACATACATACATGTCCAGAGAAAAACAACAATACCTCTCTCTGAGAAACGTGACAATACCTCTTTCCTGGCAATACGAACAGCTAGAATGGATCATTGAGGAGCAAGCAGTGCTGCTATGTTCAACTTTGTACTAGTTCCATTCATCATTACAAGTGCACAGAAATCTATCTAACCCTAAACCTATCCGCAGCTGCTTGGCAGCAGATACAGAGAAGTGCCTGCCTACACATACGGTATATTTGCAAAACTCACTTGTTCCATAAGACACAGCGCATGTTGAGATCAGCAGCAAACAGAGGCACAGGGAGCTCATCCGCGTACACAAAAGAGTTGCCGCTGGCCAGCGGCGGTAACTGCATCCCCATGAATGAAGAAGAAGTGCAGCGCGGCGGCGGGTGGCCCGCCAGCTCCAGCACAAAATCCAGAGCCGCACGCTGGTGATCCTCTCTTGTGCTAACAACGTCGGCTGCTAACAAGTCTCCTACACTTCTTTCGTACAGAGCGTCCATTACAAGACCTTGCCTGCCCGTCTCTCACTCTACCTCTCACTCACACACAATGTCGCGCAGGAGGATGTCTCTCTGTCACTGCCGTTCAGCTGCTTGTGCACTCCAAGATTCCAACAGAACAGAAACAAAACGCCAAACACCTGAAGACTCCCCAGGGTTTGTGCTACATTTTTATGCAGAAACAAACCCGGCATTTCTTGCTCAGAGTTTGGTAAGGAGAAGAGGATTTTCAAAAGCAAGCAAACATTCTTTATGTGTCGGACGGAGCGTGTGGGGTTTCACGTGGGGCGCTTCCACGTGCCGCCAAGACGTTCGGAGTTGGCAGTTGATGATGCGCAAGCAACCTTCATTCCTCCGCTGACGAGCCGAAGATTGCTCCTTGATTTGCGGGGGGGAAAATCATGACTCACATGGGGGCGCCAACCCTCTCTGCGGAATCATCTGGTGTTGCTGCTCGTGCGGCTGGAAATCTGTGGCAAAGAGGGACGGAATGAACGTCAGCAGCTTCTTCTTCTTCGTCCAAGTGACAAAACCACTCCTGGCAAACAAATAGACAAACAAAGCCGCCAACACTGCAGTGACATCTGCTGCAACGCCATCGGCGTTTTGTTGTAAGTGCCTCGTGGCGTGCACTCCATCAACACTACTGCAGTGACCTCTGCTGCAAACCAAAAGTTGTTGGCGTGGGCGTGCGCTTGGCGTGCAGACCGATGTGGCTTTGAAGAAGAAGCGATGCTGGTGGAATTGCATGAAGACGCGAAAGTCATCCCGTCAGAGTTCAGGTAGTTTTAAGCACCTTCTTGCACGCGTGATTCTTGCCGGACTTTTTTTTCTTCTGTCAGAATTGATATGCACTTTGCTGATGGGGCTCAGATGTTCGCGGATAGGCTCGATGTTCGTGCAAACAATACCATACCTTCACCTTGCCAGCCACCCTCTCTCTGTAGCCTTCAGCATGGCGCAAGCAAAACTCTGCACAGGGTGTCTAGAACTTGAACTTGTGCAAGTTGCATCCAACAACTTCACAAGCAGGAAATGACCATCATGCACTACATGATACAGAACATGAACATGGAAATTTACAGGATCTGATGATGGAGCTGCAAAGCTCGGAATCAGGCCAACAGAGGAGACGACAGGCCTCATATTGAGACATGCTTATCGAGAAACTAGAAGCAGTGCCTGTGAGAAAGCGAGAGCCGCAAACTGCCTGGCATCAAGGCAGCAAAAAACCCCACATATCTGCATTACAAGGGTAGCAGCATTTCCAAAGGCTCTTTGATCATGAAAATTCTTGCTGCAAACAAAGATACAAACTGAACACCTGCAGCTTGTACAAACAGCTTTGCAGCAACCACATGAAGTCTAGAAGAACAGGAGAAAACAGCTTCGGTGCCACCACATGAATTACAAGAACAGGAGAATGTACAACACGGAGATCCACATGTGTGATGTATCATCTGACAGTCTGCTGCCATACACCTTGCTTGCTGCCAACATACTCCTGAAGGTCAACTGGATCTATGAATTCTCTATGACATAAGAAATTGCAGAAAGATGCTGGCAAAGTAGCAGCTACAATGCATGAATTGTCATATTATGTATCAGAAGGTCATATGATTTTCTGATGACTTTCTGTTTTGTGTCTTTGTCCTCATGGGCTTTGCTGTTGTTTCAATACCTGTTTGCCATCATTTTCTGGTCCCAAACTGAGCTCACCTGTGTCAACCAACCTGCACAGGGTGGCTGACTTGCAGATCTACTCTGAAGAGATTGACCTGCCAAACTGCTCCTCCCTGCTTGCATCACAGTCTCAGCCTCCCTGACAACATCAGATTGCATCTTGCTGAGATCTTGTACATGGACTTGGTTACCAATCAAATTTTCTTCAAAATTGTTGCCTTCATGTCAAGGATTTCCCTAGCAACAAAGCTAGAGCTGGATCTGTTGCCTCTTGTGCAATGCTGCAATTTTTAGCATCATATTTCTTGCCACTGCAACTTCTTTTCAAGCTCAGCAGCTACCTACATCACCCAATGTATCCAAGGTTGCAAGTAACAAGAAGTCTCCATACTCTCAATTAAAAGGGTAAACAGAAACCAGGTGAGAAAGGGAATCTTTAGAGGGTAGCCTTTATTCTTCAGAAGAAGACTGAGACCGACCAACTGAGAGAGATGAAGAAAATATTAGAACCATAGCTGCAGAGGTTCACTGACCATCAGGTTCATAGCAAGACATTGTTGGTAGTGACTGACATTCCTCTTCTAGATCTTGAGCTTGTGCTCATAGGTTAGTGGCTGACAGTAACCAATATATTGAGTTTCTGTTACAAGTTCAGAGATGACAGGGATGACTCAGCCATAATGTTGGCTAGCTCACTGAACATAATAGATTATACAAGCAACTAGAAAGAGAGGAGGAAAACAGGAAGAGGAAGAGAAAGAAGAGAAACCATGCTAAGATTTATGAATCAGACAAGAATTAGAATTTGACAAGCAGCCTGAAATTCAAAGGGATTTATGTTACAATTCCAAATAGAGTGCTCAACAGTTGGTTGAGAGCAACCTGCTAACATGGTCTTTTCCCCAAGTCCTGGTCGACTGGGTGGGATAGGAAAGTTGCTGCTTTGGTTCATGAAGAATGCTTTGTCAATGACCTCACGTGGCTGCACTTGCTTCAAGCTCCTTTTCTCTAGATAACCCCTACTTGTTTAAATCTCCTGAGAAAACCAAACCAGAGGAGGTCAGTAAATGTCCAAAGCAAAGAACTGTTTATGAGAGCAAATTCAACAACACATCAAAAGTATGAACAGGATGAGCAGGACCATCTGGAGGCAAGGAACTTCCCCTGCTGTCTGTCTCATCAACCCCAATGAAACCTGCATGACAAGTGATGGCTGAACCCCGACTCACCATTCTCTGGCCCAAGGAGTGACATAACATCCCTGCATGCATCAGTTCAAGTTATTCACCATTCTTGGCAGTCTTTGCTGGTTTATGTATCATCTCCATTTGAGCTTAAACCCCACACATGCCCATGAGAGGACTTTCTACAATTCCATGACTTGGGGTCTGTCACATTGTCCATCTCAAGTTGTCAGAACATGTAACATCAATAATAGCCATGGTAGCATAGCTTTATAAGCTGACAGCATAACCAGACCTCATCTCACCGATGAAGACCACAGTTTAATTGAACATGATTCTTCCTGAAATCTCTAGTTCATGCCATTTCAAATGATGATCATCTCAACATTGATTGTGGTTGGAGGGCAGGTTTTGCCCATCAGGACCCAACAACAATTTTTTCAGCAGATTGTGCAGTGCAGTGTCTTGCAGTAACATTTGGGTACTGGAAGTTTGGGCAGCTAGCCTCCTTTTGACAATGCAACCCACGAGATGCTCATAGCTATGCAGTCTGAATGTGGGAAACCTGCACATGAGCAGAAATTGCAACTGTTCAAACCATAGCAACTTTTCATTATGTTTTTCTAGTGAGTTGTGCTCACAGTCTTCTCATAGCTTTACCAGTCAAGCATTGCAGGAACTGTAAGAGCTGTGAATCAAACTATGACTCATTGGAAAATAACATCCGTCCCTTTTTTAATGAGAATATGTGTTCCTAGAGTTCCTAACATGCTTAACTACATTTTTTCAACTGCCTTGCAGGTCTCCAATGGAAAGCAACTTTCCTTCGGGCAAGAAATAAGGCCCTATGTCAGTGGCTTTCCACTATGCCTGTAGAGGTGAGAAGGAGCAAGTATGGTGGAAGCTTCTAGTAGCGTGTGTTGTTAATTTTGGAGACACATAACATGTTCCAAATACTGATGACAAGGTTCATTTTCTCTTCATTTTCCGTATCTTGTCTTTCACAATGCACATGTGGAGTTGTTCAATTCTTGAGGTCCAAAAATTAGTTTGGAAGATCACTTAATGTAGTCTTTTAATTGGTATGCCACCAATCAACTCTTGTTGGATCAACGACAAATCGTGATCTGAGGTTGATGCTAGTTCAACTACAAGTTCATGCCATTGTCCGTAGTTGGAGGAAAATATTCAAATTAGGCTAGATGTGCAACAACAATCAACTTGTCATTCTTGGTACAAATTAACAACTGTGAGGTAGATAACAACTTTTATTTGTTTGTGCACGTGTCCACTGATGGCAACCTATTCGTGTTCACCAACAAGGATTCCATAGAAGCTTATGATGCAATGCAAAGAGCCAACTTGTTTAACTACTTTGAAGTAAATATGGATGTGGAAGGGAATGACAACTACTTGAGCTGGAGATTGTGTGCACCTTGCACAATGCAACAAATGTTTTGAACAACAACAACTAATGACATTAGCCTTCAATGCCTTCCCAAACACACTTCAACTTAACAACTACATGAATAAAAAGTGGAACATTGATATTTGTTTCAAGCTTTCAAATTTTTGCCCATGACAATCCAAGTTTTATTCATGTTTGTTTGGTAGCACTTCAAACCACCATCAGGTTTACCATATGATGTTGTTGAGGATCTTCTCATTTTCTTCCCTTGGAACCCTTATGCGTCTAATTTTTAGTTGTAGTGTAACATGACATTTGTTCAAGCTCGAGGATTATAGTTGTTCTTGAAGATTAAACAAATGATTTGTGGTGTTTTGTTTTTGTTCAAGTGGTGACACAAGAAATGGTGGGTGGTGGGTCAATTAGGCGTCTAATCGTAGTGACTTAAAACTTCTCATTTGCTATATGGGTTACAAGGTGTTGGGCTCTTGCTAAAATCTCTAGAAAGTTGCAAAAGAAAACCCATGTCATGGTTATGCTAAAGCCAAAACAACAACAAATCATAATGAAAGGTAATGTGCTACAAATAGAACATTATTCAATTTCATTATGTTATTGAGTTTTTTCTCCATTTCATATATGCAATCCATGCCAAGATCTACAAGAATTCTGCCAACAAGTAATTCATGAAAATCTAGTCCGATCATTCAATTTGAATTTTGATTAGAAACTAAATGTGTGTGTAATTGTGACCATTCCAACCAATCTTATCCCTATTTTTTGGTTGGGTTTTTTCTGTTATTAAAAGTTGATTTTCTTGAATTTGCTTATTTGTTGATATCTTGTTAGGTTTGAAATCTTTTCAAGATTTATGGCTATGTTGACTCTATTGAATGTATATTTATTGTGAAAATGTAGTTGAGGTTTGTTTGTTTGTCTTGGGGTAGACAAAGATAAAGAAATCATACTAAATGTTAAAAACACAAAATAAGATTGGAAAGCTAGTTATTTTCTTTAGCAATGACGACAAGGAAAATATCAACATTATAGACCTAAAATACTTGCTTGTATGTGTTGGCACTAGTGGTGATAATGGTTATATAAATAAATTGTTTTCAACTTAATTGTCATAGGAAAGATATTTTACAATATTAATTTGTTTAATATTGATGATGTTTTAAAATTGTACATTCCAAGTAATAGGCACATGAACAATCAAACAATAATCTTCAACTCTTCATATTGGATTCTTCAAAGAGTTTGTAAGGAAAGTTAGTTCAAATTGGGGAGAAGGTGTGAAACTTCACAATATGACTATGATGAAATATTTTGAATATTATTCTTTGTTTGTTCACTTAATTTCATTGTGTGTAAATGGGTGCACAAACCTAAATACAATACAAAGGGTTTTGTCATTGAACTTGTTTTGAAGTGTTTGCAAATGGTTTCTTTGTGCAAGAGTAAAGGTTTAAATGTATACATTTTTAATGAATATTTATTTTAAAAGGAATATGGAACTACTTGATCATGATTACAATGAATTGTGTGTTTATAGAGCTATGAAATGTATAAGCATCTGTCAAGGGTACTAGTTGACAATTGTGAATTTTTGCATAAGTAGTAGATTTTTTTTCCTAGAAATAAATTAGATCTAAAAGCTAGAACTATTAGAGTTTTGTTATGACAAAATAATTGTTTTTCAACTAGGCTTGCAATTTGGTTTTAGTTGTAATTTTGAGTTACAATAACCGCTTGCAATTTAATGTTACAACTTGAATGTTGTTAGATGAATTGCAAGAATTACAATGACACAACTCACCATATATGAAATTGTGTACATATGTAACTTGTGCAACTATGTTGTAACTAGATCATTCTAACTACTATGCCATTACATTGTAACTATTATGCCACTATGTTGTAATTATTGTGTAATTACATAGGCAACAATGTGTTAATATGACAATGATGTGTTAACAAGTCATTAGTGGACACATGGAAATCTTTAATTTATTTTGATATTTAATATTCTTAAAATTTAATTTGAATCATTCAACTTGGGATTGATAATATGTCGACATGTGGTGTTTAGGTCAATGGGTGGGTAGGCATTACTACCTATATTTGCTAGGCTAGGTTAGGTAGACCTTCATTTGGGATAATCTTATTTTAGTTGGATTTAACATTTAAGGCTAAACCTTATTTTATTGGTTTATTCCAAATGTCACTTGTTTTTTAATATTCCTACTGCACTTATTTATACAACTTACAAACTTGAAAGGTAAAACAAACAAAATTAGTTGCATCCTAGTTGTAATTCACTTGCAACTAATACAAGATAGTTAGTGTCGCAACCCCACTTTGGGCCAAGTGTGAGGATGAAATTCACACTCCCAAAAGTGGGAACTTGGAGTCCTTCGAGACTCCCAAAAATTTAGAGCTTGATTGCAAGGGTCAAAATACCTCGCATTGGAGTGTTTTTTATACCATTGGAAAGGTCTTGAAGTGTAGATGTCCAAAATGGTCTTGCATGAGCCATTTGGACATCTGCAGCCCAATTTATGGGCAAAGAAAAGTTGGGAGTCAAATTTACAATTTGACTTCCAACCACTAAAAGTCGGGAATCGACCCGATTTCGACGTCTACAGGAGAAATGTGACATGGAATTGAAATTTTTTCAAAGAGAGCTACAAGATTGTTTCAGACCTCATCCCAATCAGAGGTCTGAGCGAGAAGTTATGGATGCCCAAAGTCCCGGGAATCCAATCCAGGACAGTTTCGAGACTCCTCCTTAGGAGTCTCGGGAAAAAGTGCCATTCGGATGTAGTCCCCGCGGGGATCTGCAGATAATACTATATGGGGGAAGGTGGTGGCTTCCCCCGAGTCCGGGCCGTGGTGAGTCAAGTGAGTCCAAGTGCTCGTGGCTTGTCCCAACACCCAAGGGTGTTCCCAATGTGAACTAACCTTCTTGTGGTTGGTTTTGGATGCAGATTCATGTGAGATTATAATTGTCCCTCTTCCTAGTCTAATCTCGGGACTTCTAACATGCCCCTCTTATCCCCTTAAGTGCTAGAAGTCGGGAGCAGCCTTCAAGTTTCAACTTTCCGCAATTCAACATACTTAAACCTTCCAGTGAGTCTAACAAGGAACTTAAGAGCGCGTCAATTAGGTTAATGAACAAACACTTTAACTTTTAAAGAGCTTTAGATATTAATGGATTCTCCTTTTTCTTCTAAAATGCAAATGATTTTTTAAAATTTTAACTTGGTGTACCCACAACAATTTAAATTGTTAATAATAAAAAAACAAAAAAACTATGGTTGTAAAAAATAAATAGGGCTAATGTTTGGTCATTAATTTTATTTACATTTAAAATTTTAGCACATTAATCTTTTTCATGGCTCTTTTGTGTTGTTCATCTACCTAAATGGAGCTTAAATAATTAATGTAAATTTTAATGATTCACACCCATACCATTTTAAATTGTTAAAAACAAACAAGAAACAAATAAGATATGAAGTTAGAAATAAATGTCATTTAAAAAAAACACTATGTGATTTCGACATGCTTTATGTTTTTTTATGTTGTTTTTTTGCTTTTGGAGTCGAAACATATATTGTAAAGCTTACCTACATATAATTCTAAAATTATACCAAGGTATTATTTTTATTTTTATTATTTTTATTATTATATATGAAATTTTAATGATAGTTGTAAAAATGTTGTTACTGAATGTTTTATATATTCCAATTGTATTGTAGTTGTCACATGTGATTCTTGTGCAACTTGCTAACAAAGTCAAACATGGTTGACCAAAACCATATGTACAATGCATACATTCATTTGTATATGGGTCCGTCTTGGGACTAACATTCAACTAACATGCAATTATAATATAACTTCACAAATTTTTGATGTGACATTTAAAAAAAAATTCCCCATATTTTCATGAGATAATTGTAACATAGTTATAAATTAGTTGTTTCAAAGTTTTAATTGCAAGGTAGTGAGGTTTCCTTGGACACAATTTCTCATAGTGTTTGCATTTGGAAAAAATAATGTAAAAATTAACATAGGTCAAGCAAAGTCTTAAGAGATTAGTAAACCTTAGAACCCATGCAACAAGAAGAGGTTGATAGACTCTCAAAAAATGTAACACAAGGTGAAAAAGTTTGAGAAAAAAATGTTAAGTATCAATTATGCCAAAATGTTGTTTAACAATGTGAGAGCAATACAACTTTTGAATGCAAATTATAACTTGAAAGGGCATTCAAAGCTTTGTTTCTGCTTTTGTGACACCATAGCCCTTCTAATCTTGTGCATTTAAAATATTTATCAAGGGGAAGCTATAGAGTGTGGGCAATATGTGAAGGGAGAAAAAGGCAACTACTTCAAGAGAATCTACAATATTATTTAGGTTTGATTTATTTCTTGTTTTTTATCATGTGTAGAAATTGATCATGCACAAAAAACATTTCACGTCTTTCTAGCATGGTCTTTCAACTTGAAAATGTTCATGATATCACTAGGGGTAGGTTTTAAAACTATAGTATTTAGATCCATGTCCAAACATTGTTGCATGATAGTTCTTGTATCTTTTTTATGGTTTAAATCATTATCATCATACACAATTGGATCACATCTATATTTCCTATATATGGTATGATGCAAATAAAGCCTTGATTACATTCATTCTTAATGTTTCCATCTAAAAATTTGGATTGAGGTTTTGAAAAAGGACTATATATTCCCAACCTCGGCAAATCATGGCTTTTCTTTCATTGAGTTGTGTCTATGCATAAAACAACCAAGCACAAAGGTGAGGTTTGATCACTAACATTTGAAAATCCACTTTTGTATTTATTTTGTTCAACAATTGTTCTTAGATGATTAAGGATATTGACATATGGAATTGTTGTTTGAAAGAATGTTTAAAAGACCATTGGAGGATTACATTTGTAGATGGAAACTTCCCCATACAATTTACAAGTATGAACACCAAACAAACCTATGGGTATTTTGATTTCATTTAGTTTATGAATTCAAAGCTTTTATGAATATAATAAAAATCGAGGAGCCAAATCATCTTTTGTTCCTTTAGAAAATTTAGTTCTTACATTTGATCCTTCATGTAAGGAATCAAAATCCTTTCAACAATTTATTATCAAATTTCAAGTGTGGACCAATGACTAGCAAAGTACATAAGATGAAAGCTTGTCATTAGATAAAAGACTTTTCCTATAGTTCTTGGAAGGAGACATCTAATTGTTGATCTTATGAAAATAATTTGCAAAGGCAAGAAATTTCCATTAGTCGAAGATGATATTAAAGCTGTAATTTTTCTTTTGTCCTCAATCCCCAAAACATGTATATATTTTTCCCTTTCATTTCCCATGTTTTCTTTCCTTTTGGTAGGTGCAATAAAATTGAATAAAAAAGAATCTTTCCTAATTGCACATGATTTGTGTTGTAGTTTGGGAATTGGTGATGCACCATGATGTAGATTATGATTTGCATGGGATCCTTGGCAATATTTTCTTTTCTTGTTATTATATTCCATTTTCCGAAAAGCTTTTAAAGATGACTAGTTTTGGGAGAAGGTTTTGATTAAATAGGCTAGTACTTCATGACTTTTGGAAAGGATGTTAATTTGATTCTTGGAGATTCAAAGTAAAGTGAGACTATTTTTCCTATTGCATTGTGTATCCTTATCAATTCTACGGGGTTTGGGCATTTAGGTGATAATTTAGTTGGTTGAGAAATAATAATTTCATGTCCATGTTTTCATAGCATTTTGTCTATATCTAAGGAGTAAAAACTTATGTTATAGTTAAATTTATAGGTCTTGGAATTGGTGGGATGTTATGGAGTGTATAACTTATGATTTGATTTCACAAGGATTTTTTTTGTTTAAAAGGGTTGATGAATATGGTATGCACCATATCATTCAAAGAGGAGATTAAAAAACTAGTAAAGATATAGGTATAAGTAGTTTTGACTAACATGTACTTGGGGTGTTGTCAAATTTGATTTGTACATAGGGTGTTGCCATCATGGGTTTTTTTAGCAACATAAGTTCATTGTTGCCAACTTCAATGCTTCAATTGGAATAACAAAGATGGCATGTGTGGTAGATATAAACATTTTTGTACACTTGGTATATATGTTTTAAAATATGAATATTTGTGTGCCAAATTCATACCCTAACAATTGATATATGTGGACATTGTACAAATGTATACTAATGTGGTATGATAAAAGGGTGGGATTTTTGATAAAACGATTGGCCTCATATTGGAAAACGAACATATTATGTACAACATTAATTTGAACATGTAAGGTAGGCACCAAGGTGGGGATGTTCCCTAGGTGTTTACAATGAGGTGGTAGCAAAGTATAGCCTCGGTGGACTGTCCTTCAACAATAGGCCTTACCCGTTATAAAAATCATGAGGCCAACATCATGATGACCTCAAAAATATGTAAACCACAAGATGATAAGAGCACAAGGCATTTTAATGCCTACAAAGAGACATTTTTACTAGTATGTGTAAGATGAATCTTACACCTAAGTCCAAACTACATGAAAGGAGCCATTTGCACCAAAGATCAAATCCTTTAAAAAAATAATTCCACAAAATATGTTTAAAATCATGATTTACAATTTAAAAAAAAAATTCTTATGGCCCCAAAGGATGATGGATTATTTTATAATGTGAGGAATTTTTTTTAAAATTATAATTTTTTCATTTTCAAATCTTTTCAAGTTTTTTAAAATGTTTTTTAAGTAGGGAAAAACACTAGTTATTCTATCATAGAAATGTTTTTAAAAACTCCATACCCATTAGATTTATGTCAAATTTTGTCAAATGTTCCCATAATACATTAAGAATATTGTTGCACAAGTTAATAAAAAAATTCAACTTCAATTTAAGGAACCGCTTGCCTCAGTGAAAATGAAATAGTGGTTACATCTTAGAATGAATTTTTTTATAGAATATACACCAACATGCATAAGGCACCTTCCAAATTTCAAATAGGTACACAACAATTTTTTTGAAAGTGTTAAAAGTTACAATGTATAAAAACTTAAAAAACTTGCACCTACTTAAGTTGTTACTAGTTTATGGGAATTTATTCTTGTGTGTGTAACTAGAATGCCAATGTTTCCATAAAAATATTTTTTTTGAAGACAAAATTGGGAACTATTTGGAGATTTTAATTACATTTGACTAATTTTGCTCATCTTTTTGGAAAAAATCCTCAAATTTTCTAATCACAAACAATGTTTTGTTTTTTTTGGGTGGAATTTTCCACTTGGCAACCAAAAAAACAATGTAAATCCTATAAAAAGAATTTTTGGGCAAAAAAAATGGCCCAAAGTTACACCATATTTTGAGGGAATTTTTTTTGAGATGACAAAATTTAGACCATAACTTCTAAAATGTCACCATAATATAATGGGTTCCAAGAATTTAAACTTTCTTCTATGACTTGTCAAAAAAAAACCCTAATCACAAAATTGAGACAAAGTGCACGATGAATGTCTAAGAATTCAATGATATAGGTATTACACATTGAACTGTTACTTCATTCAAAATAATTTAAAAAACATTCAAGCCACCGATCTAGCAATCACATTGGTTTGAAACAAATCTTCAAGCCTACACACAACCCTATTTTACTAAACATTGAAAATAATGATCCTTTTTTACCATTTTCATTGGTTTTCTAAAATTTTCACAAAACTACCAAACCCTAATATTACACATTAAATTGTTATTGCATTCAAGATAATTAGAAAAAATCTAGACCACCAAATTTAGTAATTTCAATAGCTAGAATATTGTTTTTTCCTACCATAATAAGCCTATTCAAAATCCTTTATATATTGGCACATTATATAGGTTCCTCGATAATATGAAAACATCAATAATGTGACACATTTTCACTTGACCAAACTTTTCAAGTATTAAATTTGTTCCTTAATATAATATTGCAACACATTTTCACTTGACCACACACTTTTCAAGTATTAAATTCGTTCTTTAATATAATAGTTGACCATGACCTTTGATTATATTACGCCTTGAGACCAACTTTTGCTGTATTATGGAGGTAATTAATTATATAAAATTGGCAAGACCCATATCATTTTGGAGGTCTTTGTGTACATGTATGTACCCAAGTCTCATAACCATGCTATATTACATTGACATCTTGTGTAAAATGTGAATACATTTACAAAGTTGTATGGAAGAAACTTAACATATACAAAAAGCACCTTCATTTTAAAAAAAAATGCATTTCCCTTTATTATGTCATAAGATCTACCATTACACTCTCAAAAATGTCATACTATTAAAATTATGCGACCACCTCAATAAAATGTGACACTTTCATTGTATCCTAAAGGTGTCATATTAAAAAGGAAGAACAATAATACTATAACCATGTATATAGACAAGGGTTATAATATTAGTGTACTAATGCATAGAGGGTGTTAAATTGGCTTGGCTTGGGCTTGTGTAAAGGTGTGCAGATTTTTTTTATTATAGCCAATGAAATTGCTAGATTTGGTGGTCTAAATTCTTTTTTTTTGCTTATGTTGAGTGAACCAATAGCTAAATTGTGAACCAATATTAGGGTTTGGTAGGTTTATGAGAATTTTAGAGGACCGATGGAAATGCTTGAAAGAGATCATTCATTAGTTTCAATGTTGAGTAGAACAAGGTTGTGTGTAGGTTTTTGTTGGCCTTGCCTACCAAGGCAAATGATATTGTGTTTGGATTCATTATAGGGTTTAGTAGCTTAATGGATTTTGGCCCCTAGGTAGTAATTTAAAAAAAATTTATATGAGTATTTTTGAAAGATGATATTTTGGCTTGTGTTGAAACTTGAGATTAGTTATAATACAGTTATAATAATATCTTGAAGGAATTTGGTTTCTCTTAGAGGAATTTTTTTTTTTTTGGTTTTTTTGGGAAGATTACATTTTTGCATGGTGAAATATTTGGATTTTCATAATTGATTCTTCATCTTCCCTTAAGATACAATTTTTTAATGTAAAAATGGCAAGGCCACAAGGTGACACACTCTTTGTTGTGTTAGTTAATTTTGAGTGAACTAATAGCCAAATTGTAATAGCTATCAACTCATGTCTGTCGTATAATTCATTAAATTATAAAAATTCCATGTTGCAAAATTAACTATTTGCATGGATTTTTCTCTATTTCCCTTTACAATTTCTTTTCATTGTAAGGAAAATTTAAAGAAAAAAAATAAAAAATAAAAAAATAAATACATATTTGAAAAATTAGACAACTAATTTAATTAGTGTCAAAGCTGTCAAGGTACTAACTACGGAATTTTACAGACAGACATTAGGTACTTGTGTACTTTGTTATTTTACAAAACTTAGGGAAAAACAAAAAACACCCAAAACTATCTCGACGGCTATTGGACAGTAATAAAATCCACCAATGGACGGTCTCGTTGTTGATTCCTCCTCTGCGCGGCCGAGGGGCCAACACCCTCCCTGGGGAACACAGCGTGACATTCGCTTATTTTAATCGCAGGCTTGAGCGCCCGGCGGCATCGTCGCTCTCCTCTCGTCGTTTTCTTCCTCCTCGTCGTCGTCGTTATGACGGATCTTCTTGCTTCCGCGCCGCAAATTGCAGCAATTCTCGAACACTAGAGAACCATTTTGGTTGTGGACGCCATGGCGCCTCTGCTGCCTTTGCTGCCGCCGCCGCTGCTGCACATTTTGTGGCTTACAGGTCGGTCATGTTTGCAATTGTTTTCGTTTCATCTTTCCTCCTTTTATTTGCAACAGGAAAGGTCCGTAAGCCTCGATGCATTGTTAGGTTGAGAAGAGGCAAGAGAATGTGTTTTTTGTTGAGAAATGCTCTTGGAATTCTGGTAAAATATCGGGGGTTTTAGCGCCAGTGAAATCAATCGGCTGTGACTTCAAAGTAATTGCTGTGCAATTCGGTTTCTGCTTTGGATCCCTTGGTTCTGCTGCTGCGTTTGTTTGTTTTCTAGAGATCGGTCGCTCCGGGGTTTTTCTGGTGATTTCGTAGGATTCGAGTCCTTGATTGATGGATTTTCCTGCCGTAGCTGGGCTTGCTGCTAGGTTGTTGTGGATCTTGTTGCTTCGTTTCTTTTCCATCGATTTGATCCTCTGGCTGGCTCATCTTCAGCTACGACAGGGTTTAGGTCGAGAATTTAGGGTTAGAGCCTGTACTTGACTGTTAGGGGACATGCATCTGATATCCTGTCGTGATGGTTATACATGGTTTAGAAGAGATGATGATGGTCTCTAAGGATAGGATTAGGGCTTAAATAATTCTAGTTTTCATTTTTGTGATTAAAATGCTGTTGGGATTTGCAGCTTTCTCTATACATGACTTTGGAAATACTCTCTCCCACTTGCTTTTCTTGAGAAATCTCTGCTCTCTCAAAGAAGAGTGTGACAGGTGAGAGGTGATGGGGGAGGGGCAGCAGTTTGTTTTGCAGGCGCAGCACACATAGCACATGCTGTAGCATCTGATGAGTATCTGCCTTGTGAGGCAGCAGTGCATTCATGGGCCATCAAGGAGACTGAAATAGTGGATAGGGAGGTCCAGTTGAAGTCTGCAGATGGGTTGCAGCTGAGGGATTTGCTCTTTTTCTTGCATATTCCAAGAACTGGTGGTCGTACTTATCATCAGTGGTATGTGTTTCAATTCATGACTAATTTTGTAGTTTGCCTGACCTTAGAGAAAACCCAAAGAAAAAGTAATTTACACCATTCAGCTGCTCAGTAATGATGCAAGGGTTGCACAAATTTTAATCAGGGAGTTTGCTCACCTTGGAAAATAAATCAGCCAGCTATTTCACCACAGAATAATAGCTGGCTTATTTATTTTCTGCCACAAAGGCTGAAATCATCTGATCAAATAAAACACATTTCAAAGGTTGCTAGCTTACAGTTAAATATGTTTATGCCTTGTTGGATGCCTCCTGTGTGTAACTGCATTTAACTAGCCTTGTTTTTTTGTGGATAATCTCATGGGGAGCATAACTTTTTGGATCTGATTAACTTGTAGACTGATTCTTTAGATCAATTCTGTTGACCTGATTTCAAGTTCTGTATTGTGACTGTGCACTATTGCGGTTTCTCTTGGAATCAGGTTATTTGTTGTCAATGACAGAATTGAGTTTGCATACAAGAATTACATATTTCTGATCAATTATTTGTAATCCTTGTACAGTTTTCTGAAACAGCTGTTTCTTTCAGAGGAACGCTGTCGGATCTCATATGACAAGCTGCGTTTTGATCCAAGGTTGGTGTGTGCAGTTCTCTGTTTGTCACCTCTTGTGTCTAGATTGCTTATTGATGACAAATCTCATCCAATATTTGAAATTTCTGGGGTCTATCAAACGTGAGGACTAGGCAGTATTTCAATGCATATTAGTCCAGAAGTAAGGAAGCCGGCATGGAGGAGCATGGGTAGATCAGTCTCCATCTGTGCATTTTGTTGTACGGAAACCTTTGATACAGGGATTGTTGATAGAATTTCTGCAATTATTTCATCATATGTGGACACAAGATAGAGGGGTTTGGAAAAAAAACAAGGCTGCATGTTAGAGGAATGATAGGTTGGGCTAGGAATTGAGGGCGCAGCCAACCCAGCTGCAAAATCTTCTCAACACATGATGACTTCAGCATCATGCACAAGCTTGATCAAAGCAGCACATCAGCTGTGACCAATTTGCGCCACCCCTTGGACCGCGTACTCAGCACCTATGAGTTTTCAGTGGAAGTGGCAGCACGTTTTTTGCGATTCAAGAAAGGTTTCCCTGGACAAAACCCTTTTCTACACACCAAATCCACACATCTTGTGAGCACTCTCAGTATCTGGCCTTGGAAATATTTGGTCCCTTTTATGCAGCGAGACATATTTATGCGGGTATTGCTTCCTCTCTGCTGCCCCTTTCTTTATCAGGTGGCATTGTGAGCAAGCCTCAGTTTTGTTCTCTGTCTAAAAGTGTTTGTATGATGGAAGATTGTATATTGAAGAAGGTGGATACATACTAGGAACAACCATTGATGGGTAGGGTCGCAGCGTGATGCTAGACTGGAGGGACATGTCATCCATATGGCTCCTTCGGCAAATACATCATATGATGCAGCATCAATTGTCATGTCGCTCTTGGAGTTCATCCACCACCCGGTTGCTCATGAGCTTGTTCACAATGGTGCTATGTTTCAGGTTTTTTTGGTCTTCTTAACACCTCATGTTTTCTTGTTCCGTCTCTCTGGAAACAACAATCAGGATCAGATTTTTTTTTCTAATTTTGTGGGGATATATTTTCTTTCAATCTTCAGCAGATAATTACAAGTACATGGGGTTACCGGTGGCTGCAGAGTCACATTCCAGGGGTACCTGTTGCATCAGAGTGGTGTGGCAATCCTTCATAAAATGATGCTCCTCTTAGAATATGGAGTATGGAATTGGATCAACGGTAGTCAATGTTGTCTGGTTGATTGGAGTTTGCATGGTTGTGGCAGGTGGCTGGACTTACAAACAATTCCTTTATTAAAGAGGCAGGACTGGTGCACAAGTGTGTTGAGCGTTACCCCCAACTTGGCCATCAAGTGCTGCATGTGGCCAAGGTAGGTCCCCATTAATTGTAAAGAAAATATACTCGTACTGTGTAAGGAAGTTTGCTTGTCTTTAGCAGGCAGAGACCACTTGGTGGTTCATGTTATGGTGTTCCCAGTGGCTCCTGCTCTGATTCTCAAATGGTAACCTTGTCCAGCTATCTGTAGAAAGTCAAGGGTGAGTGAAGTCATGATACACTAAGCATTGTTGCAACTGAAAGTAAGAACTTATGTAACTTCCATGCTTGTCTGAAGTTCATTGTGACTGGGAGGGTGCAGAGAAGGCTAGATGGGATGCTGTATGTTGGACTGACAGAGAAGCAGCAAGAATCAGCCTCTATTTTCCTGGGTCTCATGGGCGATCAAGTTTCAGGCCGATTGGAAGCATTGCAACAAGAATCTGGAAAGCAGAATGTTTCTGCTCCAGGTCAGGTGATCTGCCTCACCATGATGGGGGTTGGATGCATGTGTTCTGATGTTTGTATTTACCTTGGCTTGCAGGCCTTTTAAGGCTGTAATATGACTATGGAACACAGTTAGGAAAATACTGTAATGTCCATGAGGAAGAGAAATGCCAAGGTAGGAGTAAAGCAGGGATTGGACTGACTACCATACATACTAATGAAAATTCCTTCATGTTACTCTGTTGGATTCTAAACCCTAATGAAAGATACTGAAGTTGTCAAGGAGGTGATTATATGTATTTGCAATTGCTGTCCTTAAAAAGATTTTGGTTGGCATCACTGAGAGACTGATAGAGAAAGACAGTGCAGCTGCAGGATGCGGCACAAAGTCTTTGGATGGCTTATAATTCCTGCACCAGAAACCTACAGGATTCCTGCTCTTCACGTCGGGCTGCTGCTCTTCAGCTAATTCCCCCTATCATCTTTTCCAAAGAGGTATTTGTGTTACCTATATACAGTCGTATGTTCACACATGTTCAGCTAATTCACATTTTCAATTGCCCACCCATGTGAATTCTTCTGCTTCTAATAGAGGAGCATGCATGAGGCTTAGATGGTTCTCACTTGCCATGTTTTCTGCATGTAAGTGTGCGCTGTTTCATTGGTTTGGTCTCTGTGTGCATCTTCTGACTATGTTAGGCTAGAATATTATTATTCCTATGGCCACATTTGTGGTACCCTAATGAAATGCATTTGCCTTTTTAATTCAAGGGTTTAAATGCTTACTGGTTTGAATGCAATTTTTGACATGTGTTTGGTCTTTGTGTGCCTTTTGTGCATCTTGAGGTAGCAATTCTTTTAGTATCGATGCTAAAACACCCAAGGTGCCATTTGAGGCATCTGGAGGGTGGGATTCAGCATTTTATGATTCAAGGGTTGGTGGTTGATGCTCTCTGTTTGCACAGGAGCGAAAACTCATCCCAGATGCAGTGGTGGAAGACATCTTATCACTGAACAGTCTGGACTTGGAGCTATATGAGCATGCAGAGATGCTCTATGCGAAGCAGAAACAACTGTTTCTCTCCCTCAACCAACCTCAGGTTCACTTTTCCTCCCTGACTTCACCTTCAAATCTGGGTGTCCTGTTTACGTCCACCACTTACATGCTGATCGGCCTAAGTTTTGAGCCTGAAGATCAGGATGAGATAGGGACATGATGTACCCAATTTTCATTTTGTGTGTAGACACATTGTGGTGATAGTGACTTAGAAGAAGTTCTGTTGTTGGAGGCACAAATGTGAATCCACAGGAAGAACATCCATTGATATACCTGCAGTAAATGAAAAACAGAATGGAGCTGAAAGGATTCACTGAAAAATCATCTGCACTCATAGAGACAGCATTGTTGGGGATGGTGAATGCAGGTTGGTGATGATCTTGAATTGCTGGCTTTGTTATCAATCTCCGTTGGCATATCTGGGGGTACTCTTGCTATAGGACTGGTACTCTGGACACGGAAACGAGTTGGAAAGGAGCGGACTCCAGTGTGGAGACGAGTATGTTAATGATCCACACAGATGAGAAAATTGTAGACCAATGTTCAAAAATATTATCATGCTGTTCAGTTCAACAGTGTATTGATCTACTGGTCCATCAAAGCAAGGTTCTAGTAGTGGCCCTCAAGGCTAGTCAGCTGTCAAAAAAGAGTTAGAAGTGAAGACTTGTAGAGAAGGAAATCCTTCTGGTTTACCATTAGTAATTTGGATGCACAAAAAGACAGTTGTGGCATCCATCACTGAAATTCAATTTTTTCTCTCAAGTGATTTTTTGAGATGGGTCAAGTTTCCAATGGAACCATACCAGGAGTGTGAAATGGATCCTTATTCCACATGTCAGATTTGGCAGTTGGACCTTTTCAAACCTAGTTACTGGGAGAAAAGAGAAGCATGGTCTGATTGGCACCAAGTGGAAAGGGAAAGCTCAACAAGCTGAAGACAAATGCCAGCTATATGCAGATGTATTTCTGATTGCAGCAGAAATCTTACCCTTTCTTGTCATCTGGTTTTGTTTTGCTGGACAGAGGAATATATGGGGGTGCAATTGATTGATTCCTTATTGGTGGCTGCACCCTTTTCCCCAAGCCAACAAAGAGAAAAGGGGACAGTCTTCTCCCTTCTTCCAGGGAGTACAAGTAACCACCTCAACCTACTTTAACTGAGTTAAAACCAGGCCCTGCATTTCCTTGTGCACACTATAAGTAGTTAGGGGGCCCTTGAATTTACTCACCATGCCATCAGTGGAGACGAAGTCCCATAAATGTATACTCGGTAATCATACAACTGATTGTAGTTGGGTAGTGAGCTCCATATCGAGGCAGGTAGAGAGGGCAAGTGCTTGATTTCTAATAGTAACTGTATATGACAGTTGTTCTCTAATCAGTGTAGAAGAGGGGCCCCACTTGGTTGCTCTTGATTGCTTTATGAACCTTGTGTGTGGCTCTGTGCTCAGTAAGTGGGTTAGACCTGGTAGGTTGTTGGTATTTTTTAATCTTTTCTCACTGGCTGGCCCATATACATAATGTGTAAGTCAGTAGTTATAGTTTTCTAACATCATACACTAGTAGCATTTGGTGGTTTATTGCATGCTCTCAAGTACTGAAATGGAGTGTACATCTAACTTTGCTTTTACTATGCAGCTGCTCCTTTTTCTTTTTGTTGGCCCTTTTTTCACAGTTAAGTAGTGTTGGATATAATAAATAGGTCTTCAGGCGATTTGGTGGAAAAATGAACATGGGTGGCCCCATCTTTCCTAAGGTATTTAGACGGGTTTCTTCTTGACAAAAAGTTACTTTTTGTAATTGTGTCCTGTTCATGAGAGAAGTCATGATCCAAGAGCTGTATGGCTGGTTGTGTTGATTGCTCATTTGACCCAGTGATTCCGACGAGGATAGTCAGGATATTGAGGGTATGGATCAGTGGTGCGTGGGTATTTGAATTCATTAATAGGTGCCAGATCTGGTTTTTTGAATATCTCAGAATCAGTGAACTACTACTCCTCCTGGTTGTCATTTCAAAACCTTCAAAGAACTGGCAGTTTTCATCAGAGAAGTGGAAAAGGACCCACTCCTGGTTATTTTCAAAATCTTCAAAGAACTGCCAGTTTCATCAGAGAACTGGAAAAGGAAAGGTGGTTCTAAAAGTGGTTATTTGATTTTTTTTTTCAAGTTTTTTGAGAGTCATAATTATGAACATGAGGAACCACCCTGATAACTGCTCAGGTTCTGGTCCTATTTCTGATATCCGCCCAAACACTGGTCTGCATCTGTTCCCTGCTTCCTGATGTTTGCATGAAATTAAGAAAAATCTCAAATGATTTCAATTTCGTTTCTGTTTACTTTGCAGCTAAAACTGAACAATAGAAATATGGATATTGACAATTTGATTTCCTGGTCTTATTTTGACAGTTTGAGTTCCTGATCTTATTTTGACAGTTTGATTTTCTGATATAATTTGTTTTGTTTCCTGCCCACTGACGCAGGTATGCAGCAGCTTGGGCTTGTAAGACAGTTTGATCCAATCTGGATGGTATTTCCCTGAAACACCTAAGTTGTTTAGGCAGACGAAAGAGAAATGTATTTTCCACATTTAAATATTGAGTTTTTCAAAGGTAAAACAAATGTACAATCACCCATCAACTGTCTAAGTTTTTTTGGGAAGCCAAAAATGAATGTGTTTTTGACATCTACATATTGAGCTTTTCAAAGGCAAAAACAAATGTGAAATTTAATAGAACAACTTGAAACACCATAATTGAGTGTTTCAAAGGTGTTCCAAAGAGGTGCAGGCATGCACAGGAAATTAATATGCACATGAATGAATGAATGAATGAATGAATGAATGGGGTTTAGCCCCACATTGAACTGGCTTGCATTAGAAGAAATTGTCAGAATAAAGAAGCAGGATTACCTTACTTTATTGCTGGAAACATCCACTTCTGATTTTTGCTCATTGCAACAGGTGCAGCCACAGAACCAGAACTGCAGGCAACAGACATCCATGTTTTATTAAAATTTCCACCACAATCTAGTGAGTTCCAGAGAGTCTCATTCAGCACAGGCGATTTGTTGATGGCCACCCTTTTACAGTTAATAATTTATTTTCCCCCCTATGCTTTATTTTACTGCCTTCCGAGTCCCTTAGACTGTTAATAATTTTTTTCCTGTATGCATTGCTTTCTGTGTCTTGTGTTGCACGGTTTATATATATATATATATATATATATATATATTCATATGCTTTACATTACGGCGTTCCATTATTCGTTTAATAATTTGTTTCCAGTAATGCTTTACTTCACTGCATTCGCTTATACAGTTAATAATCTGTTTCCAGTATGCTTTACTTTACTGCATTCTCTTATACAGTGAATAATTTGTTTCCAGTATGCTTTACTTTTCACTGGTAACTTTTTGTCTTCTTTTGCTCCATTGTGTTGTTTTGGGCATAACACAGATTAGGGGAAGATTGGGGGTGTGTACAACTGGGTACTTGGAGAATTTTCAGTAGGTATTTTTTGGGGAAATGGCCAAGGGATACAAGACCTGGTACGCCAGTCTGGAAAGGTTGTCTCATGTTCTCAGATTTGCAGTGTTAGAGTGGAATATAAGAGGGACACAACTGTTGCATATGATGCTTACAACTGTTGTTAAATATTCAGTTTGCTTTTCTCCAGTTTGCACAGCAACTACTTATGTTCCATTTTGGAGAGCCTATCAGCAGCTTTGCACTGAGTATAATGTACTTACAGGCTGGTCAAGCACCTGCCCATTATGCCATATAAGGTTCCATGCGAGAGCCCAAGAGGGTGAGCTAGCCAATGCACCCGACTTAATGGGCAAGAGTGAGACTATTCCATGGCATTAATGTCAGGTGGCAGATTCAATGATTGTTTTTAAAAAATCATGTTCAACAGACAAATTCTGGTCACTATTATGAGTGTATGATCATCACTGGAAGATTATGTCATATAATGTGATCAAGAAAATGACATAATCTGCCACACCCTAGACCTTTAATGGTATTTAGCTTGCCTGTTTTCTTTTCTTCTACATGGGATCATAAATTTAATTTCAATTTGTTTTTTTGACCATCACTTTTCTCAGTAACTGCTGGGTCACCAACAAGATGAGTCAATAAACCAGTGTTGGGCCACTGTGGGTGGTTCTTTGATTTTTGTTATAACTTCGGATTCAGATTTTATGTTTGTGTTGGCGTCTGCTTTGTAGGATTGACATGGATATCCTAGTCACGGTTGGGCAGGTATGAGTGGTGTTGTGGGTATCAAACGATACTGGAATGGAGACAAGCAGTGCTGAAGAGGCCCACCTACAACAAGTACATCCTCACTGCATTATGTGGGTGATATCCTTACTTCCTCATACAGGTAGGTACTCCTTCACATGGGCTGAAGCTGCTGGTACCTTACCTGCTGAGTCCTAATTTGGCAAAACTTGATTCATTGACGAGTATTGTGACTTGCAATCACTGGCTATTACACCACAATGTGGGAGTATATCAGGTTCAATTGGATGAGAAACCATTTCTTGTGACAGTGAGTTCTTTTGCAACAATTGGGCAGATATTAGAAACTGCATCAAACCCCTTCAGGGGTATCAGGGCGGTTCTTAAGGTTCATTCTGTTTGAAAAGAAATTGACGAGGAATTTTTTAAAAACCGTGGCTATATATCGAAACCATGGCCTGGTCATTCAGCGATTTTTTGTTCTGATTCCATTTTCTGTCACTCATAGACGTGATGGTTTAAATAATTATCAAAAGGGTTTAGTATACAATTGGGCCAGTGTACCTATATAATTGTGTACTTACAAAAAAACTGGTCGGATTCATCAGAGAAAGAGTATCAGCCAAAAGTGCCAAATTTTTTTTATAAAAAAAATTTCAAATACATAATCAGAACACAGCTGGTACAATCAACTGCTCAAAACTTCATTACCTGGAACCCCAAGGGAAGGTATATTCAAAGACAAAAAAATGACAACATGGTCAATATGGGTGCGCATTTTGCATGTTGCAAGCATAGTTTGCAAGTACCTCCACCACAATAAAATGTACTCCATTGTTCTGGTGTTGCTGAGTGATGATAGGAGATCACTATACGCCTCGGTTTAGGGTATCGTCAGGGTAGATATTGCAATCTTCTACCTTACTTTAGTATAATGGCCTGCCTTGCATCTTCAAATGTATGGAACCCTGGCCCCATAGTTCTCAAAAAAAAAATCAAAGAAGGTGTTTGTGACCTAAAACCACGGTTCTCACAAAATCAAAGAATCAGTCAGGGAACCTACCCTGAAACCACCTGTTTCATTTCCAGTGTTTTGAGGAAACCCAAACCTGGAATCAGCAGTTATTGCATTCTGGGAAGTCTTTAAAGAACCTGAGAGTGAGTGGGTGTTTGAGTTTTGAAAATTTCCAAAAACATGGAACTGGAGGTTATAAGTTATAATAACAATTCAAAGAACCACCCAACACCAGTGTATACATATAATTGTGTTGCTGGTATCAACAATTCTTGAAAGATGTAAAGTACCAGTTGGCAACAATGGGACCAGGCTAGTACATTCAAAAGTTGATAAGCAAAAGAAAAAGAACAGAAGTTGATACTGTAAGTATCAAAGCAACATTGGTCATGACCATACTAGTAAGGATACAAAAGGTGAAGATGGATAATATACCGGAGAGTACCATGGTAGTAAGTTTTACATTTCACTATCAAATAATTAAATTTTATTTTAAAGATTTACATGTCAACAAGAATATACCAGAATATTTTCTGAAATATGTTTTAAAAAAAAAATTCCATCACAAAATTTTTTTTCTTTGAATTTTTTGTGTGAAAATGTTCTGAAAATAATATAATTACCTACTCACATTAGCAGAAGTTCCCCCCCAAGTTCCCCACTTTTGAGGGATCTGACATATTGGAAAGAAACACACTGGGCAATCAACTGGCACTTGACTATATAACCTTTGTGGTGGTCACCATTTTTGACAAAGTAGGGCCATTTGCAGAGCAGCTTTGGACTAAGTAAGGGGCAGTGTCTGATGGGTTTAGTAGGGTTTATGGCATCCTCAAGAGTCTGATGATGACTCTTGAGAGGATGAACCCCAGTCCCACCCTAATATTCATAAAAGCACCAGCATAAATTTTTATTGTATCATCTCAAGGGCATGTTACTGTCAGATGTTTACTCAAGGGGTCATATTACTCACTAGCATGTTACTTAAATTTTATTGGCCTTTGCCTAGCAAGGCGAGAAGAAGATTGTGTTTAGATTCATTATAGAGTATAGTAGCTTAATAAGGGATTTTGGCCCCTTTTATGGTAATAATAATAGGTCTATTTTGGTACTAGGATTTTTGACAGATGATATTTTGGCTTGTGTTGGAACTTGAGATTCGTCATTATAGCGTTATGATATCTTGAAGGATTTTGGTTTCTTTTAGAGGATTTTCTTTTTTTGGAAGATTATATTTTTGCATTGTGAAATATGAATTTTCATAATTCTTCTTCTTTTGCCTTAAGATACATTTTAATGTAAATGGCAAGGCCACAGTGTGACACACCCCCTTGTTCATCTTTGGTAATGACAGATGTAACATCTGGCAATAACATACCTATGTACCACAATGTTGCAAGAAGATTTTGGATGTTCAGATCAACCTACTTATATACTACTAACACAACCCCATCTTCTTCTTTTTGGTGAGGGAGAGGAGGCCGGGCCACTTATGAAATGAATCCATTGAGAAGAAAGAAACACAGGTTTATAGTTTATACAAGACATTTTTCACTAGTGAAAAGTTGTCCTCTTCCACCTTTGGACCTCACATGTGTACTTCATACAACAACAGCTACGAGTTAGTTAATGGCAATGTCAACATTTTTGGTGTAAAAAAAAAACAAAGAGAACTCCCTAACTTCCCATCTACTCCTATTCCTCAAACTTTCACACAATACCCACTTTCAAAGTGGCAAACCATGTCGGTGGTATCGGTCCTTCCCAAGGGACTGCCAAAAGAAAAAACACTTTTAAGGAGGCATCCATCCAAACAACAAAACAAAAAGGTGGGCTTGCAAAACACCTCTTTGAAAATAACAAGAACTGCTTGCTAAAAGAACAAGGAGTTACTCTTGTCGAATCTGAAGCATAAGGTAAAGGCCCTAAACCCTAAACCCTAGGATGAGGGCCGTTCCCATAATAAGAGGCTTAAGACTAGTAGGTGGTAGCTGAGTCTGGTGCCACATATTTTCCAAATGTCCCCCCACCCTAGGGCTCCGGCAAGAGGTGAAGATAATTGTGTAATCTAAACATGCATAAATCACAAGGTGTATGAGCAGAAGGGTTCTTACACCCCAAGCCTTAAAGAGTGCAAGGGGATCTTACACCTATAAGTAACATCCCTCCCACTGTTAAGGAGTAAGTGTAAGAGCCCTCCTAGAAGGGACATTCACAGATGGGTATTTAAAAAGATGGGTATTTTGTCATTTCCAATTAAGAAAGCATTAAGTGGAATTTTGGGACCCATGCACAAATAATGGCCCTTAAGTTGGTCCCTCAACAGTACCCAGTTGCTTGCCCATTAAGGTTTGAAGGCTGAATAATTTCTTTCCAACCATAAAAATATAATTCCAAAAAGTCATATTAATTTTTTTCTATAATAAATCACATAATAAATTTCCTCAATAAAAAAGTATTGAATAGGCCTTCAGACTACTTCCAACCTGAAAATATAATTTGGAAAAATCACATCAAATTGCTCTTCTTCTATTTATTTTTTATAATAAAAAAATCACATATGATTCAAAAAAAAAGAAATTGGAATTATTTCCTTTGCAAATTCCAAATTAACTTGTTACCCAACCATGAAACACAAAAGGGAGGAAAAAAGGGGCAAAAAAGGGGTTTTGAAAAAAAGAAAGAAAAGGATTAAAATAGACATAAATCAAACTTTTTCATCTGAAATTGTCCAAAAATAAATAAAAATATGACATCTGAAAAGGCTGTCTTTCTTTTCTTCTATGATTTTTAAAAATGTCTAATTTAGGAAGGGGCGCAGCAACAATTAAGACCCAAAAACAAAAGTTGAGTTAGTTACTGAAAACATCATGTGCACAGAGAGAGAGAGAGAGAGAGAGAGAGAGATTTCAGTGGTGTCAGAGAAGGAGCTGCTGATGTTGCTTTCTTTGCCAGTCACTAAACAGCCAAACAAGAGAATCTCAGTGGTTTTTTTGTTAATTGGTGAATTTTCGCCAAAATTTGGACCTGAAAGATAGATATATGATTTGGACCTAAACAAAAGGAATTTTCATGGATCGCCATATCCAAATTCTAAATCGCCATATTTCTGTGATAAGTTCCTAGTAAGTAGCCAAGAATATAGAAGGATAGCTCCTGTTTTTATTAAATAATTTCTAAAATATCTGGTTTGTAGCCAAATTATGGTTAAATTATTTTCTGCATGCTTGCTACTTTGGCTGCCTCACAAAATCCTTATTAAAAAAACAGCGTTGCAAGGGATGCAGTGCACAATCCCCTACAGGGCAATTTAAATTTTTTTTTTTTTTATGGTCAATTTTGTGATGTAGCCAAAGTGGTGATCATCAAAGGAAGATTTTGCCAATTTTGGCTTATAGCTAAATATAGAAGTACAAATTAAAAACACCCTTCTATGTTTTTGGCAACCTACTTGAACCATGAATATATATATTTGGAAAATTTTCATTAAGTTTTGGTCGAATTATGGCTATTGAAAATCTCAACAAGCACCTGATTTTAGCACTTATATATATGGCCAGGGAAAAGGAAAAAAAAAGGGCTGCTCATGGGGGGGTGGACTCAAGGTTCAGGCCCCAAAAACCCATCAAAGAAGATGGAGTAGAAGGAGAACTAAGTCCCATAGCCTTTTTTTCACTGGTGAAATTTTTAGCTGAAAAGCGGAATTAAAATTAAAATTTAAAAAAAAAACAGTGATTTGGGAAATTTTTCAATCGCCATAAAATGAGGGAAAAAAATCATCATATTTCTATATTTGGATTTCAGTTGTGTAGCCCAAAAAAAGATAGATGAATGCTTAAAGATTTGTACTTCAAATCAGGTTTATAGCCAAATTTGGCTAAACCTTCATAAGGATGATTGCCATCATATTTCTATATTTGGATTTCAGTGTGTAGCCAAAAAAAAGATAGAAGAATACTTAAAGATTTGTACTTGAAATCAGGTTTATAGCCAAATTTGGCTAAACCTTCATCCAAGGATGATCGCCATTTTCAAAAACATCTTCCTATGGGTGATCACCACTTAGGCTACATTTTTATTTTATTTTAAAAATAATTTACTATAATAAAATTTTATTGAGAAAAGCTTTGAAGTCTATTAGGCAACCAACAAACAACAATTTTACTTGAAAATTGTTGTTATTAAGTGTATTTATATCAACTATCTGGCGCGCAGTTAAGAGCATCAATTTTGGCCCATGAGACCACAACGTGCAATGTTAGTATTAAATTAGCTACTTACTTACTTGCTTGCTTATATAACACTGAGACTGAGATCAGCATTGCCTGAACATCTGCTGAAACAAAACAAGTCTGTGTGTTGGGGGGGGCGCAAGAAGCAGCTGCACAAGAAGCACTACTAATTATTTAGTTAAGTTAGTGGGTTGGGTTGTCCAGTGGGTGTGGTGTGATGCTCTATCTAGCCATGCATCAGCAGCTGCCAGTAGTAGTGTGTTTTAGGGTTAGGTAGGATGGGGTGGGGTGGAGTGGAGTGGAGTGGAGTGAAGAGAGTTTACTAATTAAGCTTTGATTGCACATGCTGGGTTAGGAAATTATATTATTATGGGAAATTTTGCAGTCTTATTTTATAACTAGCAGCAAGCTTGCAAGCTTGCTTGCTTTCCTTCCTGCACTACTTCTTCTGCCAGTGGCAAAATTATTAGTTTGCTTTTAATGGAAAATACGCAGAATGGGTTGCACCTTCTTTCTTTCCCTGGAGCTTGCTAAGTTACTTCCCCTCCTCTGTAGCCTAACACATGTTTGTCAGCTTAATTCAAGAGACTTTTTGTTGCATTCTTCAAAAGAATTCATTCTTATTTGACCATTCTCATTCGACAGTGGGTGCCTGCCTTTGGCTTGCACAAACACGGGGATGTGCTTTCTCTCTCTCTCTCTCTCTCTCTCTCTCTTCTTCCTCTTTCAGACTTGGAAAATTTAGCTGTCTGGGTACTTACAACTACATCATCATCAATATTATTGGCAAGTTTTGTTTTTTTAAAAACAAATCAAACTGTTGCTAAAACTGGGAAAAACTTTGTTCTGGCGAAATTTGTTGTTGTGGCCACAAATTCACAATTAGTACCTTACTAGAGAAAGCAATGCAATGCAGTATCAGCTAGATGGGAAAAAGGGTGTTATAATTGACTAAAAACAGAGATGCTCTAAGTTCCATAAGTGGAAAGCACAAAAAACACACACAAACACACACCTATCCGCAAGGCTTCAGGTTCCTGACTTGTGTGAGTCCAGCTCTTTTTTCTTTTTCTTTTTTTGTTTTCGTTCTTTGTCTTGTTGTTCAAACACATGGGTCATTGAATTTCTGCATACAAAGGAGCCTCATCTTCCATCAAAGTCAATGAAGTGGTAGGAAAACCCTTTGACCTATTTGTTGATATGCAATATCACATCTCACTCTACCTCTTCATTCTCACCATGGGTGTGTGTCTCTATCTCTCTCCATTTTTCCTTTGTATGTCCCAGGCTACATGCTTAGAGTCTTGGCTATGGAATGGGGAGGGCTCAGACTCCCTAATGATTCTTCTTTAAGAGACTGGTCCTTTGCTGATGACACAACCCTCTACTTAGCAAAGATCAAATGCCAACTTGAAAAGGGCAAGAGCTGTTCTCAATCTTTTTTATGAGGCTACAAATGTTAAGATCAATTGGAAGATGTTATCCACAATTTGGGCTTCCCCTAACCCTAGATCTTGCTCATTGGAGACAAGAAGAGGGGCTAGTGTGGGTCCCCAAAGGAAAGGGAGAGAAATACCTTGGCCTTTACTTCAAACCCCCGCGGGCAGCGAATCTCAACATATTCCTCTCCAACCCCACTCATGTGTAACCACATCTTGAGGGATGAATCAAGAATTACATTTGGAGTGGCAAAACACATTGCACTAGAGCCAAAGTCAATTGGGATACCTTGACAATTTTAATTGACCATGGGGAAATTGGCATTCTAAACCCTCAAGTTGAGACATTTCTCATTGCAGACCTATCCCTTGGGCTTGAACCATGGAAAAATCTCATCCATTGGAGAATCTCCCAGTCTAAGCTAGTTGGTAGAACCTATAAAATCTTTGTTGGCTGATGGAAGTTGGTTAACGTAATGCAATAAAGTTCATGAAATCTCCATCTTGAGTGCTTGGTTTCAAATAAAACTTGGCTCACCAAGTCAAAACTGAACAACCAAGAAAAGTTTGTGAGACAACCCTTCTTTGGGATTTAGTCCATTCGTAACTTGGAAGGCAAAATGCCTTGATCATAATTCGCACACAAGAATTTGCTTCTTAGCCATGCTATACTAGAGTCTAACGCCTATTAAATTCAATTGAACACACATGGCACTTTTAAATTTAGATCTTTTACTTCATATATTTGTTTTTGTGAAACAATGGCAAGTTGGAGTACACCATCAATACCATTCCATGAAAATTGAGCAAGCCCTTTCAATCCATTGAAGGAAGGAGAATGGGTCATCACAAAACCCCCCCTATCAAATCTTTCCATTACAATGGATTGACAAATCCATTAATGTTTATCTAATGGCTCATGAATTTAAACATGACCATGAATCATGCATATTCATTACCCCAAGTCCCAATAGCATCCAATTCCCCTCCTCAAGAATGAGGTGGTTTGAGTGCTCATCAAGACAACCATTTGGTACCCTTCAAATCACATGACTTCACAAACCTCTTCCAAGACGATCACTTCTTCCATTATGCAAAAAGGTTTGTTGAAAACCTCCAATAGACTCAAATGACTAGGAATGGGATAAGTGGCATGGTCTTGGATTGTCTCCTTTCTTTCGTTACATGCCATATAGAGAAGCCTAGAAGAAGAAAAACCCTATTAAAAAGTTTGACTCAACAATGGGTGGATGAGGAAGGTCGTTTCATGGTGGTGCAACAACTTTGGCATAACTCCAACCCTTGTAAAATCATGGCCCTTATTTGGCTTGTGCTCAATGAGGTTCTTCCCATTGGTCTTGATGTGTTGACATGGGAGAAGGCTCCATTTGTGAATTTGTGCAAAGAACACATTGAGATCTCCAAACATTACCTTCTAGATTATTGATGTTGATGCATTATTTTTTTTGTGGAATGGCTTTCAAAAGGTTTGGCTTAAATCGGTCCTCCCCCCAATCCTATCTCTTATGGCAACATTTTTACAATGAGATCTTCAACTCCCGAACTAATTTGGAGGAAGATATTTGAAAGAACCAACAAAAGTGCTTTCATGTATTTCAAACAACTTTTTAACATCCTTCATAGCTTCATTACTTACTTTCTTTGGTTTAAGTGTTGTAACAATAGAACCAATAGCTTCTACTCCAAGGAGAATGTGCTTTCTAGTGCTTGGAAGGTCAGAATGGAGGTTGGGCTCCTTACTTGGTAGATTCTCAAGAAAGATAGCTGAAGAGAGACCTGCGTATGCAAGATAGAATCGACCATAATTTTATCATCAAGGTGTCACCACAATATCTTTAATTCAAAACATGATTCCATTTGTTGGAATATGTCTACCCCCATATATGCTTTCACTCATGAGTAAAAGGGGTTATTTCCCTCCATGTTTGCAATCCCCCCCTCCCTCGGCCTCAAAGTTAGTTGGTGGTGGGAACAGAAAAGAAAACACAAAACACACCAAAAATAAATAAAATCACATGAATGTTGGTTGGTTTGGTATCAACCTTTTGAACATAAGAACATGTCAAATAGTGCCTCACGTTGCAACCCCATTTTAATATGGCACTTATAAAAGTCACAACCAACCTACCCCAAAATCTCCCCACATCACATGAGCTTCACACAACATAAACCACTTATCTTGCAAGGTCACTAAGTTGGCATCCTTTTTGGCTTACCCCCTTTGGTCATTCTCACAATGTTGTCTTTGATTGCCATAAATCAAATATATTTTCAAACTATAAATAAACTACATAAACAAAAGCTTCGGTGACAAGGAGACTATTGGGATAGTGAAAAGTATGGTGATGTGTGAAAAACCTTAGTCACCAAGTACACTCTAGATAATGAGATAATGGGGAAAGTTTTGAGTCAGCTCAAAAAATTAAAATTGCTAGGGGTTGATTTGGGTGGGGGGGGGGGGAGGGGAGGAGGGGACTTCTTCAACAATGAGATTTTTGGCCACCACAATTTGAAGTTGATGCCCCAAGTTTTTGGGCTATTGGTCATGCTCTAACAACCTTGTCCTAGTATGAGTCTTTTCATATTTTTTTCATACTGGGTTGGTACTGGTATTGGGTACTAATTTCATCCTAATCTAGTCTTGGTATTGAGTCCAAAATCCATTTTTGGTTGGTATGAAGTATGTGTCTAGCTGATATTGAGACTAGTATAAACCTTGTACAAGGCTGTTATTACCTCAATACTTTATTGTATATATAGGTATAAGGCTGGTATTGGCTCAACCCCTACCAAACTGGTAAGGTCTTTGCTACTAGTGTTGATACTAGTATATATACCAGATCAACATTGGTTCACTTGAGAAAGTTCACATTAGGCATGGACTTCCAGTCTTGTATTATAGAGAGGCATGGTTCAGTGTGTGTCCATTATGTTGGGCAAGGCAAGAGTGAGCTTGGTAGGGTAAGCCAGGTGATGCACCAACATAATGGGTAAGGTCAGGCAAGCTAGGTATTGCACCCAACATAATGGACAAGGGTGAGGCCATTTTCCATGCCATTAAGGTCTTGCGGGTGCCAGATTCAACCAATTTTTAGAAAAGCATTCATGTTCAACAAACACATTTTTGGGTCACTGGTAACATGAGTGTATGATCATCATTGGAAGATTATGTCATATAATGTGGTGAAGAATTTGATGTATGATCTCCCATGCCAGACACTAATGTTGGAAAGTTGGTTCTTGGTTTCAAGAAGTCCCTTGTGTTGCAAGAATCAGGAGCTCCGGTTTGCTTGCAGCAAGATTTGGGTTTAATGATGGCCACTGCCACACTACCTAATGGAGGCCTAACTATTCAATCATTATCATACCACAATTGTGCTTGTGTGGTGGGTCCTCACATTTGAATGAGCATTCTCTCTCTCTCTCTCTATATATATATATATATATATATATATATATATTATATTATTTTATTATTATTTTGCCATAGCCTTAGAATGGTGGAGTGATGGTGAAAATATAGCCCAACTTGGTTCAAATCTTGACCAAGGCACATGTAGGGAAAACAACATATTTATGGAAAAATGTGGGTGGTTCTAATATTCCCTCAATACTTGGAGCCATAACATAAGGGCATATAAGAAAAAGGAGCATATTCATGTCACAATTGGTTTTATATTGTCTCAAAACTTTCAGGTATTACAAGGGGCACACATGGGGAATCAAACCTTTTTTATATAAAACGTGGGAGACTTTGAACCATTACTTAGGTATATATGAGGAAATTGAATATATTCATTTTTTAAAATATGGAAGACTTTGAGAAATTACATAGGCACTAGTTGTTGTTTGTTTTGTTTTTCCCAATTTTGGATGTAAATCACAATGGTGATCATGCACAAGACGACATAGCCAAATTTGGCTACAAAAAATAAAAAAGTAAAAACATTTAAGCATCCTTCTATGGTGGTAAAAAAGCAAAGTTTGGCCAAACTCTAAGAAACAAGCTCTGTGGGATTCCTCTTTTCAATATAAACACTCAAGTTGCATTTAATTTGATGTCCACAAGAAACCAACTCTGGGATGGGTGAACTTGTAACAAGTTGAACAAACACGTGCATGCCCTCCTCCTATGTTGGATTTCCATGTCACCTTTTGAAACCCTAGATAAAAGATGCATGACAAACTAGAGTAAGTGGATGATAAGTTTTGAGGCAAATCTCCAGAAACCATAGTCTGTGCAAGCTTCAAGAAGACATGCATTTTGTCCTTGGATTGTGCTCTCATACTCTTCATGTAGTTGTTTAGTTGGTTTCAATGGTGATGTGGATGAAAAAAAATCATGATGCAACTTAGCTAGGGTGCACATGGTGGATCCCACATGTTAACAAAGTTAAGCAACCTAGATCAAAATAAACCCTTGGGTGGGTGACACCCCCCCCTAGGCCTAAGGTCAGAGGAAGGTGAGTACTATAAGGACCACCCAAGGAGATACATCATACAACCCTTGCCATTTTTTCATTTCTCTTTCAACGAGGGTTGGAAAAACATTTTTCCAAGTTGGACAATGTGCAATTTGGGCAGCAATCAAAAGGCAAAGAAGTACTGCCTACAATAACAAGTATGTGCACATATAATGTTGGGGGGAAGGGAAGGAAGGTCCAGTAGGGTGAATTATGAGCAACCTTAGAATATAATTGATGCAGATGCCATAATTGGGAGGGGGGGGGGGGAGGTGGGGGGAAAGGGGAGGTCCCAGAACCTAATGCACATTTTGTGCAGGAATGAGTGTGAAATCCTGGAACATTTCTTAGAGAACTGCACCATATTGACTATGGTTAAAAGGCATTTTTTGGGCTACAAGCAACATTGTTAGTTGTTAGTGTGAGGCTTCAGCTAGGGCAGGGGGGTCTTTGGATGTCAATGAACATGACTTGCAAAAGACTCCATTCATCCTAGTAACCGACCTAGAGGCCTTTTGAGATGTTGTTTTTTCCCCTGAGTTTTCCTTTTTGTGCTTTTGGGGTCTCAAGTAAGTAAGTAAGTGACTTACTAAGGAAGGAAGGCCATCAAGTGTTATAATATAACCCTAGTAGCTACTACCTAGTTCACAAAACCCTACCTACAAATGCCAGGTCCTTTTAT
Source organism: Sphagnum tenellum (assembly GCA_963921925.1). Taxonomy (NCBI): domain Eukaryota; kingdom Viridiplantae; phylum Streptophyta; class Sphagnopsida; order Sphagnales; family Sphagnaceae; genus Sphagnum; species Sphagnum tenellum. The sequence continues at coordinate 5,570,490 of OY998150.1, read as the reverse complement.
TATTTTCTTACTTTTTGGGCAATCCAGGAGTTGTTTTCTTCTTTTTTTTAAATAATTTTTATAATATTTTTGTAGGGTTTGTCTTTTTGTGAGTGGGAGCATGTGCAGTGTATGTCATTTGTCCTCTACAAATTTACCAACCCCTGGTGTCCAATAATTCCCAAATAATACCCCGAGTAAAGGGTTCCATTATTGATTGAATACAACTGGATGTTTGTTGTTGCTAAATGTAAGGAAAACTGTGTCCAGATTACTGGGTCCCTCCCCTCCTCTAGTGCAAGCCAGCCAGCCAGCCAGCCAGCCAGCTTCATTTGTTGTGTCTAAAGCAAGGAGAGGGGGGTCTAGGTTTTTCTCAAGTATATAATAGATTGCCCACATTACTACTTGCTTCTATAGGCCTTCTCCCTTGTTGAAAAAACTGACTTCTTCTTCTTCTTCTTATTATTATTATGATTGCACACAAAAACCATGCCTACCTATTTCAGATTCTCTAGTGCAGCACCACTCGTACATTTTCCAGCCATGCTATGGCAAAGTCTCTCTGGCACTCATTTGCTAGCTTTAACATTAGAAATAATTACCCCCCCCTCAAAAAAATCCAAAAAACAAAAAACAAAAAACACCATAACAAATTGAATTTACAGGCTGCAATATGATCACAAAAACAACCCATCTCATTCATCAAATAAATATAAAAATCATTCATCAAATGGGTTGCATGTATTCCAAGGATTCCCCAACATGATGATGAATGAAAGTTATAATCAGCATCTGAGTAGCAGACCCCCACCACTTAGTAACCTTTTCTTTTTTTTAGGGTTTTCATCCTGGCTCAATCCATGGAGCCCCAAAGCTTAAATAGTATTCTAGCCAGTTAGCTATTATTATATAAACCTTGTGAGTTAATCCTGGTGGCTCAATGGGGCCACTTTGCAATTAGTTGTTGTGAGTTCCAATTCCACCCTAACCTTTGCTAGAACTAAGTCTGCTGAATAATTAATTAATTAATTAATTGATTAATTTTGAAGATTCCATTCCAAAAGGAATATTCCTGGAATATTCCGAACTATTCTCCATTTTTCCTTCACAAATTTTTTTTTTCTTTTTTTTCTTTTTTTTTGAGAAAAGGTTTTTTTAATTAGTTAAAAAATTCCATATTTCTTTAAATAATATAATTTGTGTCATAGCTGTCAAGGTACTACAATACTAACTATTTTCCTTCCCTTGTGAAGGTTTTGGCAGAATTGATGTTTGCATATTTATTAATTCAGCACTAAAACATTCTAAGCCAACTTCCACACAACCCTAGTGTACTTGCAGCACCTCTATCTGCTCACCACCCTGGGGCTCAAGTTGGATGGAAAAATCATGGTAATGGATGATAACTGACACCCAAACCTGAAATTTTCTGTTGTCCTTACCACAATTTTTCATCCAACCTGCCCCATTTGTTTATTTATTTATTTATTTATTTAGTTCATTAATAGTCCATGTTTGCATGCTGTTGTATTTTACCAATGATATATATGTCCATAGGAAACCTTTAATTAAATAATTAAATAATTGGTCTGCAAAATTCTCTTTCAGTGTACAGGAACTCTGACATCCTTCTCAGCACTTGGCACTTTTTATTTGAAAGAACTGGAATTCATTCACTCATAACATGGGTTTTTTTTTGTTTTTTTTTTAAAAAAATTTTATGGCTTGCAATTCTGTATAATGAAAATTTGGAAAAAAAATCCAGAAAAAAAAAATTCAATCAAATTTACAATAGAAAAATAGTTCCTCGAATATTTTCCCAAACTTTTGGTCTCAAAAAAAACCCAAAAAAATTGAAAAAAAATCACTGCTCATAACATTGTAAGCATGATTTCTTTTTTTCTTTTTGTCTTTTTTCAATTTCATGATGTAGGTGGACTGGCGATCCTCCACAAGAGGATTTAGCCAGAATTGGCTACACGACAGAGAGAAAAGTAGATTTTTTTTAAAACCCTGGCTATGTACTGGTGATATGGAAGAGTCTGTAGTCCAAATATGGCTATTTGAACCTTCTTCCCCCAAAACGTAGCGAATTTGGGGTTTAAAAAATAATAATAATAATAATCCTTTATAGAAGTTGCAGCTCCTTTTTTTTTGGGTCACGAAGTGAAAAAATTTCTCGACCATTAAAAAATATTAAATTTTATAAATAAATAAATAAGTAAATAAATAAATAAAGAACCTGTTGATTGTAAGCTCATGAAGTCCAAAAATTGGAATTTTTTGGGCCTAAGGGATTTTGGCCCCTTCTGTAACAGGTCTATTTTTCATATAAGGATTTTTGAAAGATGATATTTTGGCTTGTGTTGTTGAGCCTTGAGAATAGTTATAAAGTTATAATAATATCTTGAAGGATTTTAGTTTCTATTAAAGGGATTTTTTTTGAAGATTATATTTTGGCATGGTGAAATATTTGAGTTTCCATACTTCTTCTTCTTCTTCTTCTTGTTTTTCCATTATTGTACATTTTTACCAAGGCAACTTCAACACACGATTGTCGAATAATTAATTTATTTTGAGTTTTTTATGTTAACAAATAAAATATTCTTGAATATTTTTTTTCACAAATTTAAGATAATTGATTTTTTTTAATAAATGTTTCTGAAAATAATATTATTAGTTTTGAAGCTGCCAATCTAGTAGATAACCTTTTTTTTTTTCTGCAAAACTACCAACATGTCTAACCCCAGTTATGGAATTTTTTATTTTTAAAAAAAAAATAATAATTTTAAGAATGAAGAACTGAAACCCCTATAAAATGGTGCATAGAACTTCTGCCTTTTTTTGTAAAAAAATTTTAACCATCACCGATGAAGGATCGTATACCTTACTTACCCTTTACCCACCGATTCTTTCTTCAAACAGAAAGAACCACCCCCACAAGGGTATGAAAACATTCTACCCATGCACAGCATTTCATCCATTAGCACAAAAATGTGCTGAATTATTGCCATGTAAAAACAAAAAAGGCTTCAAGAAGCATGCAAGGTCAAAGATCAAAAGATTGGTTAAGAGTACCATGATGCCCTTTTCTTCCTACCAACAACTCTACTACAAGGGTGAACACAATTTGCATAAAGGCTATTATGCACCTAAGACATCTTTGCCCTAAAATATGGACCCAATGATCAAAAGAAGAGAGAGAGAGAGAGAGGAGAGAGGGGTGAGGATTGGGGTGCTAACTAGGGGTTGGAGAGAATATGCTATATACCTATCTGACTTTTAACTATCCCCCCCCCCCCCCCCCCACCAGCTGTAGTTCTAAAGTCATCCTACAAAAGTCTGCAGCAGATTGAACAAGAGAACTCAATTTCCAAAGAGGAAAAACACTCTGAAATGGTGGGAATTGGCCTTTGTTGGCGTTGCCTTGGTAGGCAAGGATATCATAGTAGTGTTTTGGTTCATTATAGAGTAAAGTAGCTTAAGGGATTTTGGCCCCTACTAGGTAATAATAGGTCTTTTTTTTAATATGAGGATTATTGAAAGATGATATTTTGGCTTGTGTTGAAACTTGAGATTAGTTCTAGAGTTATAATATCTTGAAGGATTTTTTGAAGATTTATATATGTTTGCATGGTGAAATATTTGAGTTTCCGTAATTCTTATTTTGCCTTAACATACTTTTTAATGTAAATGGCAAGGCCACAGTGCAACACACACACCGCTTGTTTTACTAGGTCTTCTTTTATCATGTCTCAAAACACACACACACAAACACCTAAAAATACCGAGGAGAATGTGGCTAGTAAAGCGTGTTCTATATAACCTGTGCTGGCAAGGGGAATCAATAGTCAATGATATCGTGGCCCTGGGGGTTCCAGCTGATTTACAGGTTCTTTGCTGAGCTGTGAAGTCCAATACATGATTTGTGGACTAAGTAAGTATGTACTCTGACTTGGTTTCTTCTCTAGACATGCCCAAAAACAAATTTCCAACCAATGTTGAAAACAAGTTGGGATTGAGAGGAGAAAGGGAATTTTTACTTATTGGGTATTATCACCTACAAAGTTTTAAGGAAGTAGTCTTCTTGGAAACTCTGGAGAGCATGTGGGTACTCTCCTAGGTACAAGAATTAGGACCTCCTTCCTTCCATTGGGTTGTGATCACATATTCTTACATATTCTTCCCCCCCCCCAACACTAGCTCTCCCTATTACATTTGTTCCAACTAGATGTGCTCAAAGTCACCTTCCAACTTTATCTATCTTTTGCATGGCAAGACTCACTTGGTGACATGTGAGGTCGGCCTTGCATTGAGACTACTGCAATGCGGGCACCATGGTAGCATGGGTTGCTAAGCCAAGTTGGTGGATTGGGGTTTTTGACTCTCTAGTTCAAAGATGACATGCAAGGTGGGCCTTGCATTGAGCCCAACATAGTGGGGCACCTTGATGGCATGGGTGGCTAAGCCAAGTTGGCGAATTGGGGTTTGATTCCTTAGTTTGTAGTTTAGGCCGAAAGTTTTGAGATTAGGATTGAGGGCAAGTTACATTTGTTTTGGGACAAACATGAATTTGTTCTTGGGGCAACATAACGTTGGGGCATATTGGTGATTTTTCGATGCAACATTTTGTTGTTGCCTCACATTTCCCTTTACAATAACCTAAGTGATGTATTAGGAACAACTTAGTATTGTCTTGGAACATCACTTGGTGTCTAAACGTAATCCCAGAACTATCTTTAGGGCATTGTGGTGATGTCCCAATGCAACACTTTGACGTGGCCCCCATTTTCCCTTCAAAACAACCTTTGTTTTGTCTCAAGAATAATTTAGTGTTGTCTTGGGACATCACTTGGTGTTGTCCCATGGGAACCAATGATTTAGAATCATCCCAAGAATGGCTCAATGTGGAAGTCACTCTTGAATTAGCAAGTTTAAACTTAGTTAACAAATTAGGTATAGATTGAGTTTAGGAAGATATTGGTTAACCATGTAAGTCATGGAATTAGGAATGAAGAAATGTTGAAGAACTTAGGAGTGTGAAAAGCGCAAAGGCCAAATCAAAAAGGTGTTTCATTTGGTATCAATATAAGACTTGGTATTTTGCAACCAAGAGGGTGGGCATTGTCAATGAATTGAAAAAAAAACTAAAACCTTGGAAGTGCAGAACCAAGGTGGAAATGGAGGTGAACATGGTGACAAAGCAAGTTGCCAAGGATGGAACCAATTCCATCATTTTAAAAGTTATTCTCTCAACGATAAATATAAGGAAGATGGTCAAACAAGAAAAGGAACACAAATTATTTCATCAAGTCAAATGCAAATAATGTGAAAAAAAATTCACATAAAACCAAAGCTATGAACCTATGCCTTCATATTTTGATTCAAACTCAAACTTGGATTTGAATGGCGAGAGTAGGCAAAGTGGGTCAAATGAAGAGGCAGAAGATGGAGGTTGGTGTTTCACACAAGAAACCCCACAAAGAAAATGGAAGCCCTTGGAATGTGTTGAAATTGCAAAGGAATATTGAACACATCAACAAAAGGAAAAAACCCTTGAAAAAAACAACCAAATCTTTCATCTTGAAAGATGGACAAAAAATTTGAATTGCACCAAGGGGAAGGACCTCACACATTGGTGCATTATGTCCAAAACTTTTAATGCATTATTGAGCCTTGTCCCAATGAAGGAATCATACATGCACAAAATGGCTTTCCTTCATGGCTTGTAACCTTGGGTTCATAAATTAATCCTTCAAAGGAGTGAAGTCCCAAACACTTGTTAGAAAATGATGAAAGTTGCAAAGTGCATGAAAGATGATTTCAGATTTTGCAAAAACTATGGTAGCCAAAGTAGCCACCCCAAAGTGGAAGTTTTCAAACCCAAGGTAGGTTTGAAGGGGTTAAGAAAAGAAAGTGTGAGAAGTTTCCCCATAAAGGTAGAGAGTTTCTAAAGGAAAGAAACTTAAAGAAGATTGGAGCAAGATGAAGTGTTTGAACTATGAACATTTGGGGCACATAATAAAATTTTATCCCAAATCCATCAAGGTAAGGCAATATTTGCAAGAAGGTGATTTGTTGCCAAAACAAGTGTGGCCAAATTTAATATCATTTAAGAGTAAAATGGGAACTAACATGGTTTTTTATTTGTTGGATTTAAGAACCACACATTCATTTGTAAAACCAATTGTGGTCAAATGATTAAAATGTAGCACCAAAAAGGTGGTGAAACCCATCAAGGTGCAACTAGCATAAGGCAACATGAAGTTAACACTTGAAATAATGTTGGGTGCAAAACTAAGATGTGTTGAATTTAAGTTTGAAAACAATATAACAATGTTGAAGTTGAACAACTTCAAAGTCATTCTAAGCAACACCTTTTTCAACTTCAAAGTTGACATTTTGAGAAACAACTCTAAGTTGAGAGTCTTAGTTAGGTTAATTGATAAACCAATTAATTTAAACGTTGAGTATCAAGTTACTTTATTTTAATAGGTATTTACTTAGTCTATATTTGCAAAAATTGCAAGAAACTTCATTCTTTCTTTTATGTATGTAATTTGAATTTGGTGTTAAGGAAAAAACCAAAGGTATTGACCATTGGCCCATAATTTATATTTCAAACATGCTTAATAAAATTTTGGATGTTTTAACAAACAAACCTAATATTCAATTGACTCCTTATCATGATATTGATCACAAAATTGAAGTTGTGTCAAAGCCAATCATATCATTTTCTAAGGCTACTTATAAGCTCAATAAAAAAGAGGTCAAAATATTTTTAATCAAATAAATGACTTAATGAAATAGGTTACATTAGGCCAAATCAATTGCTTTATGGAACCTTGGTTTTGTTTGTGGAAAAAAAGGATGGCAAATTATGAATGTGCATTAACTATTTCACCTTGAACAAGATCACCATAAAGATCAATTAATCCTTGCCCCAAGTTGATGACCTGTTTGATCATCTAAATGGGGTTTGGTACTTTAATTAATTGGATTTATTATTGGGTTATTATCAATTTTGCATTATGAATGTGAATGTTGAAAAGATGACCAAGGAGAGTAGGTATGGCTTTTACTAATTCCTAGTCATGTCATTTTGGTTGTGCAATGTTCTTTTAAAATTTACCATTCACATGAACTCAATTTCCAATGATAAGTTAAATGGGTTTGTTAGCATTTATATTGATGACATTTTAATTTCCTTTAAAGTTGACATAAGACTATGTTTGGACATTTAAAATATGTTTTGCAAAAAAGTCCAGATAATAACTTTATGTCAAATGAATGAAGAGTGAATTTTCGAAGGTAGAAATGAACTTTTTAAAACATGTCATGTTTCATGAACACATGAAGTTTGATTTGAAAAAAGTCCAAGCTATCAAAGAATGACAAAACCTAGCCATAGTAAGTTCTTTCTTCAGATTGGCCAACTTCTATAAAAAGTTATAAAGGGTTTTTTGGCGTTGGCCAAACCTATCATTAACCTCCTCAAAGAATTGTCATTTGATTAATAGAGATAACAACAAAAAATGTTCAAAAAGTTAAGGGAAAATTTTTCATTGATTATTATGTTGAAGTTCCCAAACTTTTTCAAGTTGTTTGAAGTGCACCTTAATGCAAGTGAATTTGCAATCGGGAGTGTGTTAATGCAAGCGATGCATCCTATCGCCGTTGTAAACAAGAAGTTAGTGAGGGCCTAACTAAACCAGCTGACCCATGAAAAAGAGTTCTTTGTAGTATTAGGTTGTCTTAAAACATGGCAACATTATTTAAGATTGCAAAAGATAATGGTTTTTACAAACAATGTGTCCTTGAGATATTTCAAGATGCAACCAAGGGCCATCATAAAACAATTGTGTTAGCATGACACCTTGGCACTCATGGATAGCAAATTGATCCATAAGTTTGGCAAAGTCAATGTTCTGCCTAGTCCATTAAAGTGAAAGGAAGAATACCAAAGGGAGATGCCTTAGGGGATTATTCAAACTCTCTAGGTCATGTTCATAAGCAAAAGTGATTTTGAACAACAAGTGATAGAGTGGTATGTGAATGACCATTTAATGCAACATTAGTTTGTGGAATTATGTAATAAGAGGAAGGTGAAATGGATCATTCTCTTGGAAAATTTGTTTGAATGAAAGTAGTTGCATGTTTGTGTGTTAAAAGGAATGTTGCACATGAAAGTCATGCAAGAAGTGCATGATGTGCCAATGGTAGGACACTTTGATGATAAGACCATGAAGGTAACTTTAAGTAAAAACTTTTATTGGTTCAAAATGAAAGAAGACGTAAAACATTATGTGCAAATTTGTGTGAAATTGTAAAAACACCAAGTTAGTGAATAAGGAGAAGTATGGGTTGTAAAGGGCCTACCTATTTTGATTGGTCCATATGAAAGAGTTTCAATGGACTTTATGACATTCCTTTTGGAGTGGCAAATAAAAGATGTCATTTGGCAATACACAAAATTTCCAAACTAACCAAGTTTGAACTAATTAAAACCACAACCACAATCACAAACATAGAAGGGATATTTTTTAACATTTGGGTAAGGCACAATGGCATGCCAAATATCATAATATGTGACCATGGTGGTAAATTTGCATTGGATCTTGGATTCTTTTTATGAAGAAAGTTGAAACTAAGTTAAAGTTCAACATATATTTTCATTTGCAAAGTAATGGCCAAATTGAAAGGGTCAATGATATATTGAACTAATATATCCAAAACTATGTGGGTGCCATTGCATAGGGATTGGGGGACCACTTAGGTTTTGTGGAGTTTTGTTACAACTTCACAAAACATTTTACCATAGAGGTAAGACCTTTTGAGTTGGCATTGGGAGTTGAAGTAGGCCAACCCGTGAATTCAACAATCGCAAGGATAGGAGGAAAACGTTGCAAAAGAGGTAAAAATGTTGAGGAAATGGTTAAGAAATTCAAAAGCCAAAAAAATTTTGGAAAAAACATAGGTTAGTTATAAGAAACAAGAAAATAACATTCAAATGCATATTGGATTTGATGTTGGCAACCTTGTGTGTTTGAATATTCAAGACTTTAAAATGCTTGAAGCTCTTGTAAGTTATTTCATAATGTAATATGCGTGCCATACAAGATGTTCTATAAGCCACACTTGGATGTGTAGACTTTGTTGTTGCCAAAGATGTTTGTGGCAAATCCCACCTTCCATGTGTCTAAGTTGAAACTATTCCACAAAAACAATAAATAAATAAATAGGAAATAAGCCCATCACCTAGGATTTGGCATCATTGAACATAAGCTTGTAAGTGAAGTTGAATGCATCTTGAGCATGAAACAAAATAAATGTTTGGGCAGACAATATTTTATAAAATGGAAAGGATGCCACCCAAAGGAAGCATAGTGGGTGAAGTCGAGCCATTTAGTTCATTATTCATAAGAAATAAAAATATGTGTTGAAACCCAAATTCAATTAAGTGTTGATGGTGACATGAACCTTTAAAAAATGAAGGTGGAAGCTTGAAAACCCTCAAGTTTTAGATTTCAAACAAGGGCACACAAAGTCCACAAAAGTTGGAAGATCAAGTTATGCAAGTTATTCCGTGGAAGGATGAAATGGAAGATTGAAATGAGATGATAACAACCAATGTAAAATGGACCTTAGGAGCTTAACTTTAAAGAAGAAGTTTTAAAGGGCTTGATTAAACTTGATTAGGTTCAATCAAGACAATAATGCATAAAAATTAAGTGGCATGCTTTTAAATTAAGAATTAAGCAAGCTAAGTTTGTGGGGATGAAAGTTCCAAGCATGGAGTTGCAACCCATGTCCTGTAAAGTAAAGGGGGTCTAAATTGTAAAAACTTAATTCAACATTATTTGTTGGCTTGTTTAGCAACTTTTTCCTAGTGAAACCTAAACATGAATTCAAAAATAGAAAAACCTTGATGTGGGTTGAGGAGCCCAAGAAGTAGAATGACATTGATGGGTGTGGGAAGTTGTCACAAATGATGATGTAAATTGGTAGAAGTGATTCCTAAGATTCTTTTTATTCTCATTTCAAAAGACATAACCAAAATAAAACAAAAGTTAGGAAATAGTTCACTCTAAAATGACTTGTGATAAACACACGATGAGTGGGGGCTTGTCATGTTGGGGCAAAATGTTGAAAATGTCAACAAAGATGTTGACCTTTGTGAGGTAGAGGTGAATGGCATGCCTTTCCACACAAGTCGAACTTGCATGGGGCTTCGCCGCAAGACCACTACAATGTGGCATCATGGCAACATGGGTGGTTAAGGCAAGTTGATGGACTAAGTTCTGCTCCTTGATTCACCTTGTGGTTTAGGCCAAGGGGTTTTGACATTAAGACGTGGGGTAAATTAAACCTATTTTGAGGACAACATGGGTTTGTAATCATGGGTTGTTCTTGAGATAACATAATGTTGTCCTTGTGCGACTCTTGGTGGCACCTCGAATTATCCTCTTAGGCATCTTGGTGGTGTCCTAAGGCAACACTATGACATCGCCCCACATTTTCCTGAAGGACAACCTTAATGTTGTTTTGAAACATCACTTGATGTAGTCAATTGGGAACTTGGATACCTTAAAGTCATCCCAAGAATGGCTTTGCACGAAAGTCACATTTAGACTTAGTTAACAAGTTGAGTTTAAGAAAACTCCAACTAACCTTATGTGTTGTGAAATGAATATAGATTTAAACTTATGTGACATGGGATGTGTAGATTTAATTAGGAGTTAGGAGCAAGGAAATGCTTACAAACTGGGGAGTGTAAGAATGCAAAAGCTAAATCAAGAAGGTGTTTCACTAAACAAGTCCCACAAGGGTAACCATTAGCCTTAAATATCTCTTCTACAACACATAAGACTTGTGATGCTAAAAGCCATTACAGCTGATTAGTTACTCATTATCTCTTTGCATCAAACCTCTTATTCTTTTACAAAAAATAATTGTAGGCTTATAAATGATAGAAAGATTTTGCGGATTGCCCATAAACTTAATTTTGGGCAAAAATAATTTTACCGGTATAGAAAGAAACCTATTTTAATGTTGACCCATTATAATCTAAAGTTGTTGCAATGACCAACAAATAATAATAATTTTCCCCCAAAAGAAATTTTTTTATGAAAAATTGTATGCCAATAGATGAAATGAACCTTTGAAAGTAAATAAAATTGTCCCAAGGAATCTAGCACCAAGCCAAACAAGTCAATGCGTGAAAGAACAAGTAGCTCATTGCCAAAACAATCTACCCTTTATGGCAAGGCACAAAGACCTAATAGGATTTTTTTGGGTGTGCTTAGACGCCTTGTTACAAGGCAAAAAAAACCGTCCAGTTATGCATGGGCTTTATAATTTTTGTAAAGCCCACTTGTAGTTCTTCTCATCACACAACCACGGTCCTTAAGCACATTAAAAGCCCTCAAGTGAGAGGCTTTATTGGATTTGGGTTACACTTAGCTTCACCTTGTGTGAGTCCTTATAGAGTAAAGCCCCTAAACCTAGGGTTTTACCTGCCTTATTGGACCTAAAGCTTCTCATCTACATGCATACATTTATATGGAACATAACAATCCATCATATGCACACATAGTGTACTCCAAATGTCACTCACACATTACATCAAATTCTGAGCCCAAATTTTATGCCTAAATCCTACACCATGGTCTCTTCCCTATGGACAGAGCCAACAAAACCAAGTAACTGAAAGGAGGAGGCCTTCAAAAGAATTGCACCTTGCTCATAGGCTGGTGTAATATGTACACATACAACCTTAGGCTTGCCTTGGGAGGGCTAGTGGGAATTGCACAGAGTGATTTTTCATGGTAAGAAAAGAAACACCAAAGTTTTCTTGGGTTGCTTCTAAACATTACAAAGACAACATTACAAAGACACCATCCTTAATGGACTAAGTCAGGGTCAACCCAACTTTCCTTGGGTTAAAAATGGGCTCTAAGAGGGTTAAGAGTGTCCTTGCAATTATGCCCTTTTCTTTAACCTAGGCCAAAAATGGTTAAGAACACAGGTAGGCAATCAAAATTGCAGGGTCAATGAGATGAGCTAGCATGCACCAAAGGGGGCCCAGTTTTTTTTTTCCCTTTGGGCAGGGTTGAGGGGATATTGAATTTTTTTTCAAATTTTTGTTGTTCCCAATGTGTTGTTATCAAATTGTCACTGTGTTCTCATCAAAGTTCTCAATGAGTTCTCAACATGTTCCTCAAGTTCCCAATGTATTCCCCAACATGCACCTCACTTTGTCCCATATGCTTTGCCCAACATGTTCCCAATAGCAACTCACTTTGTCCCATATATGCTTTGCCCGACATCGTCCTCTTGGAACCTACATAGGTGGGGCCAATGTTGGGACTTACATGTTTCTATATTTGGAGTGCACAATTTTTTTAATATGGTGGGGAGTCTCCAAAGTTTCAGATTTGTAAAAAAAATGAGCCAATCAAAGAGGCCCATTACCAATAAAATAAATTAAAATAAATTAAAATATTGAGCTTTGGGGTATCCCACAACTAACTAACTTATATGAACCCCACAATTTCTTAGAACAAGAGTGGTGAAAACTCCTTTGGATGTCACTCAACATGAAGCATCTGCCCCTGCTTTCCAACCATCCATAGCAATGTCACTAGTCATTACCCATTTGACTTTTGAAGCCCGTCTCCCTCCTGATGCAGCTAGGTTTTTATTTAGGTCAAGATTTCAAAAGATTGAACCATCAAGTGTTGCTCTTCTCCGAGTCCTAAGGGGCCAAAATATTCAAACAACCTAACCTCCCATGTGGAGATTTTTTAATTTTTAAAAAAATTTTGTCTCTTCCCAAATGCACCGCGTTGACATTTTGGCCTAACCTTGGTACGGGAATTGCTAAGGAAGTTGTTCCACAAATTGCTGTCAAATTGCCCGTTCTAATGGGTTTACTTTCATACACAGTTGAAACAAGGGGGTGTGTGTGTGTCACACTGTGGCCTTGCCATTTACATTAAAAAGTATCTTAAGGAAAAAAGAAGAATTATGAAAATTCAAATATTTCACCATGCAAAAATGTAATCTTCCAAAAAAAAATCCTTTAAAAGAAACCAAAATCTTTCAAAATATCATAACTCTATTATAACTAATCTCAAGTTTCAACACAAGCCAAAAAAAAATCATCTTTTGAAAATGCTCATATAAAAATAATCCTATTATTAATTACCTAGTAGGGGCCAAAATCCCTTAAGCTACTATATACTCTATAATGAATCTAAACACAATATCCTTCTCGCCTTGGTAGGCAAAGCCAACAGAGAAAGAGCTTGCAAGCAATAAAAAAAACATGAAAAAAAAAAGAAAAGAAAAGGGTTCTTAAGAAAAGCAATTGTTGGAAACATATTTACCTATTTACATTAAATGAGAATGCTCAACCAAAAATAGAAAAATGAAAAAATACATATGTACATTGTAAATCTAAATTGGCGAAATGTTTTTTTTGCAATATTAAAAAGAGGGCAATATTATGCGGCTAAATGCCTTTGTTAACTAGGTATATGGCATCTCCAAAACCACGAGATGCTTATAAGCAAGCACCTCTTCATTCGAATCCTTGGCCAGGACTTTGTGCCGAGTAAACAAATGACCTTCACACGCACACGTGTAAAAGCACTGGCAGAAAATTTCTAGTGCATCTGGAGGGCATTGTTATCAAGTGGAACTTTTCCTTCCACGGAGGGCCGAGGTGCTTTTGAAAAGTGGAATGTGTGCTCTCACAGACATTTCAGTTTCGTTATTGCCCAAGGAGTGGATTCATTCCCGAATTAAGCTCTGTTAATAATAGTGCCCAAGAAGTGGATTCGGGAACTAAGCTCTGCTTCAGGTGGTTGCTTATTTGGGGAATGCCCCCCCCCCCCCCCCCCACAACTCGCCTACTCCTAACTTGACATGGCTGAAAAAACATACCCTCTACAACAAGAATCATTTGTCCAGGGTAAAGCTGCACCCATGTTAGTACCTTTACCTTTTTGAGTGAGGCCTCATAGTGGTCATATTAAGCCCAAATAAATTTAGATTTGAAATCGGAAACCCTCGGTTTAGTACCGGAACAGGATATTTGTAATTTTTAGATACAAATTTAAATGGATTTTTTTGCAATTTTTGGTGATTTTTACCATGATATCAACATGGGTGCTGCTAGTTTCAACCAAGGCCAATCATCCAACCCACAGCTTACTCACAACCAACCACGCAATAATAAATATGCTCGTCACTACTAGTGAAGAAAATGAAGTCCCAAAGGCCCCGTGCACACACACACATACACACACAATCATACAAGTGGGTGCAAGGTATTAGAAGTTGTAAGATATTTGGTAATGATGGAAGTGTGAAGAAGGAGGCTTTGTGGGGGTTGGGTTTTTGGGGGTAATGAAAGAAAATGGTGAAAAAAAATGAGTGCTAGCAGCAAGTCACAAAAGCAGCCGAGTGCCCCCAAAACAAAACTCTGAGGCAGAGTATAAAACACTGATGACAAAAGAGAGATGAAATTTATTTCTTCTACCCCCCCCCCCCGCCCACCCCAAAAAAAGAATTGGAATTTGGAACACACATACAAGAACTGGAACTGGAAAAAAGAGGGGAAAAAAATCATGTTACTAGGTAGCAATTTTTTTTTAATTTTTTAATATATGTTGAGAATTAAGAACTTGCTTAATAATTACATTACAAGTTACATCCATAACCACATGGAGAATAAAAACATTGGAAAAAAGAGAGTTAGTCACAAGAGACATGACAAAGAGATCACATAATGGAGAGAGAAAGAAAGAAAGAAAGACGGAGAGAGAAAGAGACTATGCTTAGGAGGATGGTTGGAGCACACGATTAGATCAAAATTGGGGCAACAACACAAGACACGGTTTACAGCATTATGTTTTGACTCATGAAACTTTTTTTCCATTTTTAGAACTATTTTTTTGGGTCATATGAGGCGGAGATGAATGAATTGTTTTGTAAGTGCAGTTGACAGAAGGCCAGCCAGTAGGTAAATGGCGGCTGCCAGGCACATACTTTACTTAGTACCTTGGCCAATTCGACACTAATTATATTATTTTCAGAAATGTTCAACATTTTTAAAAATTATTTGTTCCAAATCAAAAAAAAATTGTGAAGGAAAAATGTGGACAATTAAGAACATTTCATTTGTTGAAATGAATGTTTCAAAATTCAATTTATTATTCAACCACAGACATGTGTTGAATTTTAATATACTGGCAATGCTTTATTCTGACGATTGTGGGTGCTTGAAAGAAAATTAAAAATCTAATCTACTCCGTAAGCTAAGGGAAAAAGACATGGGCACAAAAGAAAATAGAAATCTAATTTACTCAGTATGCTAAGGGGAAAAATGAGTGTTAAAAAAATTTAATTAAGTTTAAGTAAAACTGGTTTTTGTGATTTTTCTTATACAATTACAAGTGTTTTATTCGTTTTTTTTTTTTTCAAGTGTAGTTACATAATTTTTTTTTTAAATTACAAATTTTCGTTTTAGTGAATCTAATTTACTCAGTATGCTAATGGGGAAAAAAATTAGTGAAAATAAAATAAAAATCCAATTTATGTGGTATGGTAAAAGGAAAAAAAAAAAAGAGTGAAAGAAATTGTTTTTAATGCAATCTACTCGGTATGCTTATTCAGACGGTTTTAGGAGCTTCTATTAGTAGTCGTAAATTCATGCTTGCACGTTAGTCGTCGTACAAGGCACGTTGCTCTCCGGAGTCCCGATTTTCTTTCTTGCACGCACGCGCCATCCCCCCCCTTTCGCCCCCCTCCTTCTGTTTTTTTTTTCCTTTCCTACCCTGTTTTTTTCTGGGCCCCTTTCTTTCTCTCTCGTCTCGTATGCTCACGTCTCACCTGCTCTTCTTCTACTCCTAAGAAGAGTCTCTCCAACTTTCCCCCTTACATCCCTTGTGCTCCCCCTTCTGCAACTGCTTTTCTTTTTTCCTTTCTTTCCCCTTACTTCGCACAACCCAAGCTCTTAGTTCCTTTGGAACTTTGTCTTCCGCTTGCTCTCCCTCTCTCTCTCTCTCTCTCTCTCTCTCTCTCTCTCTCAAGTCTTCACTCGTTTTGTATTGTAATCTGAGGACTTTTTTTTTTGTTTTTTGGCTTTTGTTTGCTTTCTCCTCACCAAGCTTCAGTGTTTTTTTCTTGCTTACTTGCTTGCTGGTTGGAGCCTCACTCACTCACTCACGCAATAGTGCAAGCTCTGGCTTCTGTAGCCCTTTGGCTTTCACCCACTTTGGCTTCAGTCTCTGGACACACAATCTTCTTCTTGAACTTCTTCCCTCTTGATCTTAACTTCCCAATAAAACACTGTCCCTCTGCAGCAGCGCCTAAAGCCTTTTTGGTTTGGAATCTTGTTGTTGTTGCTGTTTTTTTTCTTTTTTTTCTGTCCACAAGTAGCTTGCTAGTGCACATCCCGGATCCTCACCAAGTCTCTTGTTACTTACAGCAGCTTCGAAGTTTTGTGTCAGCTAGCTAGTGCTGCATTTACAAATTCTCTCCTCGACATAAGCTGCAGAAGAAGAAGAAAGACCTGGCAGCGCGCAAGTGTTCTCAGCTTCTAGTTCAGCAACCCGTGGGTGTTGCGTTGTTTCTCTCTCTCTAGTCGAGCCTTTTGAGGTTGAATGTCGCGTGTCGGTTGTGTTTTGGGTGAGCTTCAAGTGAATTGAGCGAGAGTTGTATGCAAAAGGATTTGCATTCAAATGGGGTGTAGCTCAGTTCGCCACGGATTCTCCAGCTACGTGAATGTGTTGTCTGCAGTGCACAGCTTGTAGCAACGGATTCTCTTCACCTGCATTTGTTGGAGGAAGAAGCTTGATTCATGTACATTTTGTAGTGCGAAGAAGGAGCTGCCGAAGTTTGTTGCGTGAGATTCTGGAAACGAGTCTCTCTCTCGGGGCGCCGCCAGCTGGTGAGGCAGCAGCTTGGAGCTAGAGGCTAGAGAGACTAGAGGCTAGAGGAGAAAGCTGCTCCTGCAGGTGCAGCTGCTTCGAGACTGCAGTTATGGACTCGGCAGCTCTCCTACTACCAGCAAATGGGCTGGCGGCATTTGAGTGTCCTCAGCTGAGAAAGCAACAGAAACCTTTGTTGGTCCCCACGGGCGCGGATGTAGCGGCTGCCGGCAGCGCCGCCCTTGTAGACGTATTCCAGATTGACGACTTGCTGGATTTCTCCAACGAAGACATAGCCGGGCCGATAGGAACTGAAGCAGATAGTCTGCTTGCAGTAAACTCCTGCAGTAGCAGTTTGCCAGCGCCTGTTCCATCTTCGGTTGCTGCTGTGCAGCAGAAAGCCGAAGCTTTTGATCACCTTCAGGCAGCAGCAGCCTCTTCTGTAGAGAAAGCAACAGCAGAGCAGCTGCATCACCATCACCATCACAGTACTGCAAAACCACAGCAGGTAGAAGAAGAAGAAGAAATCGAAGCTCATGGAATGATCGAAGCGGACCTCTGCGTCCCTGTAAGTCCCGAACTCCCTGCATGTCACAGTATTGTTGTCTGTAGAAGCTTGCTGCTGCATTGGGTAGCTGCAGTTCTGTCGAGATTTTGCAAAGAGACTAGTCCTAGGGCAAAGCTGCAAAGCTTGCACCAGCAGCTGGTGCTTCTCTGCTTCGCTGCAGTTTGGTCTCGGCATTGCACGCACAAGTGAGAGTACTCATGTCTCTCCCATGTCGCTGACTGGCTGTTTTCGTGCGGACGCATGCAGTATGACGATCTGGAAGAGCTGGAGTGGGCCTCAAGGTTTCTGGACGATTCATTCCCGGTGGCCACCACGGGCGTCGTGCCGGACTCGTCGTGCTGCAACGGAACGTGGTCTATGAGCGACGCGGGGAGTGTGATATCGATAGAGGAGAACGACTGCATGGAGAATATCTCGGCGGCATTCTTGTTCACCAAGCAGCAGCAGAAGTACGAGAAGGCAACGAGTCCCGTGTCTGTGCTGGAGCAGCAGACCAGTGCGACATCCTCGGAGCTCACGAGTACAGGCAGTGAACACAGTCTCGACCATTTCTGTACAGCAGTAACAGTACCTGGACGCGCTAGAAGCAAGAGGTCACGCAGCAGCGCGGGAGGAAAGAAATGGACTTCAGGCATGATTCTGCCCTCTACCGCAACAACAACAACAACCACTACCTCATGTGGTACCAATGAAATCTCCATAGCTCCATCACAATGGAGCACAGGAGAAGATGAAGAAGATGATGATGGCGATGATGAAGAAGACACAGTAGAGGATGGAGAAGAATGGCAATCTGGCAACTTCTTCCACAAACCCAAACAAAGCAGGAAGTTGTCGTCTGGGTGCCAGCAGCAACAGCAGGATCATCAGGGGGGAGCTGGAGATTCAGCTGCTGTGTTGCGATGCCGGCATTGCCAGACACAAAGAACACCCCAATGGAGAACAGGACCCATGGGACCCAAAACTCTGTGCAATGCTTGTGGAGTGAGATACAAGTCTGGCAGACTTCTACCCGAGTACAGACCTGCTTCCAGCCCAGCTTACATTCCTCACAAGCATTCCAATTCCCACAAAAAAGTTCTGGAAATGCGGCGGCAAAGGGAACTGACGGAAGCATAAAACCAAAAGCACATTATATTCAGACCCCACATCTTCTTCGCAGGTCACAAAATGCAAGCATTGAATCTTGCATAGGTATCCCGCATTTTGCAACACAGAAGTAAGAAAGACAGACAGACCAGACAGACAGATGGGAAACCAACCAAAAACATAATCCCAAAAAGACAAAAGAAAAACAGGATTTCTCACAACCTCAACACCAAATGTCAGACAAGGGGGCAAACCGAAAGAAGAAGAGGCAGCAGCAGAAGAAGAATTTGTGACAAAGAGTGTTTGTTTGTCTACTCTTGTGAAAGGGCTACGAGTACTCTCCTTCATGTCACAAGGAGCGAGCAATGATATTTGTAAATGGTGGTTCAAAAACTCCAAAGTAGCAAGCACTTCAGAGCAGCAACAGCAATTACAACAGGAACAGCAGCAGGAGCAGGGAGAGCAGGAGAGGCAAGAGGAGAGCTTGGAGAGAGGAGAGAGTTACAGCAGCAACAATACATATTTCAGAGGAGCAAAAGAAAATTGAGAAATTTTCTTTGTCACTCATCATTTTGGTAACATGGTTTTTTAGAGTTTGGAATTGTGGTCGCAATTTGGAGGAGGAGGGATGACATCCCCTCCCTCATTTCCTTCCTCTCTCCTTCCCTTGATCTCCACCCGACCCCCCACATTCAATTTTGCTATGCAAAAAACAGTTTTAGAGATTTATACTTTGCAGCCTTAAGAGTTTCAATTTGTTCTTATACCCAGCCCCCCTTCCCACCATCATTGCTCGAATTGGGCTCATTTGAAAATTTTCCACATTTTGTGTTGTTTCAACTCTGGCTCCAGATGATGTATAATCCAATTTGATGATTCATTGCTTCCAACATTTTGATTGAGTGGGTTCGTATGTGCATGAGCAAGCTGAGTGCCATTTGATCATTCTTTTTCTGATGTTTTGGAAATGCATTTGAGTCCCACACCTGGAGTTGTGTGCCTGGCTGCATGAAAGTGCATTGGAAATTTTGTGCAAAGGTGAAAAGAGGATTGGCTTTTTGTTTTTTTGCTTCTTATTCCTGAATGAATGAAGTGCATTGGAAAATTTTGTGCAGGACGGAAGAAAAGATGCTTTTTAAAAGCTTCCTGTGTCTAGTTTGAATTCAAATGTTCACTTAAGTTTCTTCAGTGTATTACAGCTTCACTATCTCTGCAGAAGGAGATCACTAGCTCACTTGTTGTATATTTATTTATTGTAAAGAACCATGTTCTCTCAGTTGGATACTGGATTTAGCTTCTGGCAGCTTGAGGGCTCTTTTTCAATCTCACTCGCTCAGAGTTGGACACTGGATTAAATGCTGGCAACTTGAAAGCCCTCTAGATAATGCTGTCAGAAGTAAGACATGACAGACATTAAGGTAAATAGAGTATTTATGTGTTGAACAATGAAGACATTTCTAGCTACTACCACCAACTGGGCAGAGTACTGTGAATTATGAGCAAATGTGAGGGCCCCCACCCCTCCGTCCTTTATTTATGCCAGAAGTATTGGAGGAAACAGAGAGATGAAATCTATATATACAATTAAATATTCCAACACCTTTCTATTTAATGGGCAACTACTGAGAGAGCCAATTCTTTGAATGAAATTCAGTTCATAAAGATTCCAGTGAAGTACACAAACACTCCTATGAAGTAGGTGACAAAAAGGATAGAAGGGTTTTAAATCAGACCATCAAGGAAGGCAGGAGAGTCTGTCTTCTCGTGTAGGCAGTCAGAGTCCTCATGTTTCCTCAATAATGGCCTGTTGAAACTGCCACACCTCCCTCTTGTCACACAACAATGTCTGACTAAATGCCCACTCACAACACAGATTAACTGACAAGCCATGTTACAGACAGTACATTGGGTCAGGTGAAAAAGGTCATTACCCTTGGAGTTTGATCACAATCATATTAGAATAGGGTCAGGGCATCTACATTATGTACAAAGGTACATGACTAGCAGAATAATAAGCTGGTAGTTGGAATAGGTTTTTAGGTCATGATTGTTTCCAATACATGGCCTGGGCACAAGTAACAATTTTCCAATACAAATTCTGAAATAGAAAAAGTCTTACAACACTAGTCAGACTTTAGCTGATCATCACAGATCATGAATGCTATTCTTTCTCTAACAGTTGAACTCAAACTACAAGCCAACTCTCAGAAAAGGTACCGCACTACCCTCTAGAGTTTCAAACCATGTGCTCAAATTGACAAGTCTCTAGATTTGCTCATTCTAATTTTTTACTACTCTAGAATCTTGTTTACAGATTCCTGTTGGACAAAGATGTGCTCTGAAAACAGGCCTTGACAAAAGCACAGAATTTAGTCCAGAACTTTCCAATTTCTGCCTCTACAACATGACTAATGTCAAGGTTTTGAGACAGTGCATTTGCCTTTACTAACCTCATCCCTCAGACCTTTTTTATTTTGGACAAATTACTTCTGATGTTGCTTAATCCTGCAAGAATATGCTTCCACATCACTGATGCCAAATTGAAAACAATCCAGATCTCCAGATCCATGTGCTGTCCCAGAATGAATTGATTCTGAGCTTGGGAAGTTGACATAACAATCTGTTCAACAAGCTGATTCTAAACAAAGGTGTATACCTCAAGGTTCTGAATGGCCTAATGGCACACCAAGATGAAAATCAATGGAATTGTGAGAGGATTTCCTGTTAGAAGAGGAAGCTACAGATGTCACACTATAAGCTAATGAAAGCATGACTTCAGACTGAATAATTTCCTCTGTCTTAATACTTTCAGCCAGACCTGGCTCAGCAACAATACATATCTGCTGTCCTGTGTGGGCTGGCTGGCAACAAAACCTAGCCAAGATTCTTTTAGGATTTATCTAGGGGACCTCTTGTACAATCCTGATCCTCTTGTACAAAAGGGGTAGAATTCATGCCACCTTCAGATACAAGGACCTGTATGAACTCTCAAGTCATGTAATTTCAGGACTGTGATTGCTGTTGGCTTCACATAAGAGAACAGGTTTGCATTAGAAACAAAATGTGAAATTCATGCACTTTCACAGAAAGAAGTTGGAAGCCGAATGCACCTGTCAGAACCTGAATTATGGACTCTCATTCTGTCTGAGCAAGAACAACAAAGAAGGTAATTACCATATTCAAACATTAATTGCGCTGGCATAATGCTCCTGAAATCCATCTTCTTCACAATCCTTTACTACAAATCCTAGTACTTAACACACTCTATAAAAAGCCTTTGTCTCTGATCTGCATTTCTTTAACCAAATCAAGTAGGTGACTCCATATTACAGATATTTCAATATGCAATGAAGCCACCAGAACAACAAACAATATACTTGAATTTCATGGCAAACAAGAACTCGATGATGCGTGCAACATCACATTTACATGAACAATACACATATATAATGATCAAGAAACACAAATTGTATGGAAGTCATACAATCTTGTAAAATGTATGCAGCAAATGAATAATCCTAAATTGTTCTTACAATCGCTAAAGTGCAATCTTTGTCGAGATGCCGGTACTAGGAGAAAGGAATACCAGAGGCTTCAAACCAAGCAAGATCGCAGACAATGAATTACTCTTCGAGAAAGAAATGAGCGGCACAGTAAAAACATCTGAAGAGCGAACTTGGTTCTTGGTTCTGCACACAATCCGATGACCAGAAAATGGAGTTTTGATTTTACGAAAGTTTGCAACAAGCACCATAGGGAAAACAAAAAGAAAACAGAGAAGAGTATCTAGGTACCTGGCAAAACTCCTGGCAACAACTCGACACAACAAGAAGAGAAACTGGAAAGAAGAACTCCCGTATGTACACCAAACAATAATTCCCGAACAACAATCGTTCCACGAGTTTCATATCAAATTCACGAGAGGTGCAATCCGGAAATCTCAGGCATATGTGCATCGCATTATTAAATTACTCGCCTGAATGTCTTGCTCCGCAGGCTCGCCGCATTCAGAGTACGCAAAGGATGCTTCCGCACCCTACGAGCGTACGCGAATACGGGAAGATGGGCGTATTCGGATACGGGAGAATACGGGAAAGACGGGAGAACCAGAATACGTGAAGACGGGAGTACGAGAATACATGTGTGTATTAGCTACGTATCATACGAAAATACCTAAATTGCGATCTTGTACAAAATACGTAGGAGTACAAAAGAATTAGGTCTACAAATTAGAACTTGGAATCCCTAGGCAGTTTTAGGGTTCCCTCATGTTCCCCATAACATATGGGGACTTTATTTACCCTTGAGAACTTAGGGAACAGCCTTGGCAGAAATTCCCTTATTCATAAAGTATCCACTACCCCTAACCTTTGCCCAAAGTTTGGGAAAGAAGGTGGATGAAACCCAAACAAAAGTTCCATCCCTAACCAAGAGTTCCATCCACTATGCATGCATGCATGGATGAATATATGAATTATCAAACATTATATGCGTTCACGTCACTTTGATGCGTCATATGTGTAATAATATCACTCTCATGAGTCATGTGTGTTATGTCATTTTGATGAGTCATGTGTATTACATTCATTTGCATGAGTTCATGGTCGTAATTTTCATGGAAAATGTTTAAAAGCTCTTTGAAAGCTCTTGGGAAGTACTCAAACATGTTTTTACATTAGAAAGATTTCTTTTCTCAAGTTTTTTACCTGGAAAAAGAAAAAAAGTCAAAATTTTAGAAAAAATCTTGCCACGAAAATTAATTAATTAATTAATTATTTACTGATTCCAGATGTTCACTATCCAAATTAAGAAAAAAATTCATGGCCACTTTTGAAAGAAAATTAAATTTTAATTTGAAATTTTCAGAAGTTGTATTACTTGGAGTTGCAATTATAGACACTGCAAAACAAAAGTGCCACCACATTGGATTTAGGATTGGATCCTACAATTTGAATCCTACAAATCCGAAGCTTGATATGACATGAATTGGTAAGACGTGAAGTCAGGAAACTCTATGTCAAGGATGGACATAGGATATGAACTAGGTAACCAACAAGAGTGCATAGGTTACCATGAAGAGTTGAGGTGGTGACACACCTCTCGACTATCCACAATGTCATGCACAAATACATCATCATGCCTTACTACATTGAACTAGTCCATCATAGAAATGGATCACACATATTTGGTGTGTGTGTGTCCTATTGCAGTGTGGACACATCCATTACCTGATTGGGATTATTAGAAGGGGTGATGTCAAACATTGCATATGTCATCCCTTTTAGCATCTATCACATAGCAACATGGTGGCTGCCCCTTGAGCATCTTTGCACATAATGCACTTTAACCCAACTAAAATGTAAGCAAAGCATGGATCCATTCTACTATGAATGTGAGGGAAGTGACATGGTGCACAATTATGTGTATGATCTTTCCATATTTGTTTAGATTGTGTCCTTTCAACGAGAGTACCCTTGAGTCCAACATTGCACATATGTGTAAAATATTGGGATAGCCACATCTAAGTCCACCATCACCTCCACCTTACTTCTAATAAAACTTGGCAAAACTTGATCTCATCCATACAACAAGAAATATGGGGAGAAGGTATCAAGACTTGCTTTGCTATATCAATATCCCTTGTTTAGCCATGGCAATTCCAAGTCCCAACTTTTGTGATATCCTTTTTTCATTTCACCTTTTTTTCAACAATGGAAATAGAAACAAAAGTGTTTGCTAGGTTACCTACTACATTTTGAATGAATTTGGAAGGCATCATGGGTATTTTGCAAGCTAAAGTGGATAAAAAACGACATGATAGGTTTAAATAAAAGTACCTTTTATAGTGTATTTTGACTATGATACAAATGTGACCTTGTTGGATGCCTAAACCACATCTATTTTTGTAGAAATTAAACTTAAGACAATCATTGTGCTTATGTTTATATTCATTATTCATTAATATAAATTTTCATGTTATGAAATGGCATGAAAACTTGCATTTATGGTTCATCAACATGTAATTAAAAATTGGGTACAAAATAAATGTTGTCTAATGAGAAATTTTTACTTAGTGAATCCAATATGCATAATTTTGCAAGATAATTCCACTTCCAATGATTTAGATGAAAAATCCCTCCATCAAATATATTTAATAACTTTGATATCATTTTTTCACTCAACAACTTTAGTTATTCAATGTGTGGAAATTGAATCCCTTTTCAATAATTTTGTGTTCTAATTTATCATTGAGGTATTTGAAATTGAGATGGTTTAAAAATAATTGTTCTTGTACATGATTTTATGGACATTTTAATATATAAATACCCTCATGGCCTTTTGTCCATTGCCTACTTGTATTAATTCATTTATAGTGATTTCAATGGCCTTTTTAGTATCACCTAAACATGTGTTTATGGTGCTTGGACAAGCTTCCAATTTGTCCCTTTTGTAAGTGTTAGGCCTTTAATGTCACATCCCTAACATAGGATGGGACATTCCCTTTGCCTATCTTGGACTTCTCTTGAGGCTTAGATTCCTCGTAAAATCATTTTATCACAACCTTCTTTCCTTGCAAATTCACCTCTATGTGTTCCACAATTTCAAACACAAATTGAAAAATAGGAGTTCTATTGGATCTTAAGGCTTTTGCTTGCACCAATATCTTCAATAATTTCTCCATAATGATATACCAATATTGAACTACTTGTTGTTTCATCACACCACTTGTGTGTACAATTAGTCTCTACATCAAACATAGGCATAACAACATTTTGGACTTCCATTGAAAGTTTTGAAAATAACACATTTTTTCTACCCTTTGACCTTGATAGTTATGTTTCAAAACTTGGAAGAACTCCAAAATTGGATTAAAGGTTACTATCAAAATAAGGGGAACATATTTGAATGCTCCTCCCTAAGGTATTGCACCACCACCAAAACTTAAAACAATGTTGATGGTATACTACTTTGTCTTCCTAAAGCATCAACATATTGAAATGCCCAATAGGCCCTCCATTCTTGGACCTGAATTTGGTGTGTTTGTTCAAAATTTGTGTAATCATGCATGGGAATGCTTTCCAAATGTTGGAAAAGAGACCTTCATGCTTTGAAAGGATATTTGAAACTTGTATATCATATCTATTGCGTGTCACATCACAATGAGAAGTCTTGAATAAAATCATCTTACTCAATGGACTCCACTTTAGCTAAAAACTTTGATTTATCTAGTGCATAATTGTAGCCATTTCTTTGTCTTTTGAAAAAAAGGTACAAACATTTCACTTTTTCCAAATTATGAGGCCAACATTCATTAGAATATCCCACATTTCTTTTTCCTCCCTTGGTGTGTCTACTCCTTGTAAATCATCTACTATTATTGCCAAAGCTTGGGCAACCTTCTCTCCTCAAAATTGAATGGTTTTTGTTGTAACTTTAAAAGGGTACACGCTTACCAAATTGAACTATTTTAAGCCAAATTATTGATCTTCAAACAAACCTCATTTTTGCAACACACCCTTCCTTGTAACTTGGTACGTGGTTAAGGACATTTCCTAGTCTAGCAATGTGAGGGTTACTTTACATCAAAAAATAATTGCCTTCTTGAGCCACCCAATATCTTTCTTTTTGCCACATGGCATGGAAAATATACTTGCCACAAATATATTTAAGAAATGTCAATGAGACAAATGGCAACCCATGTCCTTCTCCTATGTGTTGTTTAGAAGCAAAGTTCCTCAACCTTTCATTTATTACAACTATGGCTTCGCCTAACATTGCTAACATAATAGGTTTGATTGATATTACAAATGCATAAATGCATGTGTTTTAGGTTCCAGCATGTTACTGGAACTATGAAGAGGTGAATACTATTTTTTTTCAAAGGTTTGCAACTATTGTGTATAAACATTACACCCACATTTGCACACAACATGAAGCCAAAGAATGTGCATGACTTTCCAACACCTAATCAACAACAAAATAAATGTATGTTTTCTCCTTTTATATTCATTTTTTTCATTGTTGTTGTAAAAGGGAAATGAAAAAAAAAACAAGGTTGATTTTATTTTTTCTACTGAATACTAATGAGCTATTTAGTAAATAAATTTTATTTGCCTAACTTGAAAGTTTGTTTGACATTACTAACATAGCAGGTTTGATTGATATTACAAATGTGTGAATTTTTGGTTCCAGCAACTACAACTATTAGGGGGTGAATACTAATTTTTTTTAGAGGTTTCCAATTATTGTGCAAAGATATTACACCCACACCTACACACAACATGTAATCAAGGAATGTGCATGAGTTTCCAACCACTCTTTACCAACAAAAATATGTTTTTTTTCTCCTTCTAGGTTCATTTTTTGCATTATTGTTGTAAGAGAAGGAAAAGAAAGAAAAGGAGGTTGAATTAATTTTTCTTGTTGAATATTAATGAACTATCTAGTAAATATAACTTACTTGCCTAATTTGAAAGTCATATTAACATTGCTAATATATTAGGTTTGATTGATATTACAAAAGGATGGGCTTTTAGTTCCAACAAATAACTAAAACCATAAGGGGGTGGATATTGATTTTTTAAGAGGTTTGCAACTATTTTGTAGAAGCACTACACCCATGCCTGCACACAACATGGAGTTAAGGTGTGCACAACTTTCCAACAACTTTTCAACAATGAAAAAAATGTATGTTTTTCCCCTTTACATTATTTTCATTGTTGTTGTCAGAGAAGGAAAAGAAAGAAAATGAGGTTTTTTTTGTTGAACATTGGTGAGCAATTTAATAAATACAATTTACTTGCATGACTTGAAAGTCTAATTGACATTGCTAATTTAATAGGTCTAATACAAATGTATGGGTTTTAAGTTTTAGCAAGTTACTAAAATTAAAAAGGGGTGAATACTATTTTTTTCAAAGGTTTGCAACTATTATGTATAAAAACTACACTCACACCTACACACAACATGAAATCAAAAAATGTGCATGACTTTCCAACAACTCTTGAACAATAACAAAATGTTTAATTTTTCCTTTTAAATTTGTTTTTCTCATTGTTGTTGTAAGGGCTCAAGGAAAAGAAATAAGGTGAATTCAAGAATGTGCACAATCCTTTCCAACAACTCTTCAACAACAACAAAATGTATGTTTTTACCCTCTAGATTCATTCTTTTCATTGTTGTGAGAAAATGAAATGAAAGAAACAAATGTTGAATTTTATGTTGTTTGTTTATGTTTAATATTAGTGAATTATTTAATAAGTACAATTTATTGAAACATAATTTGAATGTTTGATTGATATTACAAATGTATGGTTTTTTTAATTCTAGTTAGTAATTAACTATCAATGGGTGAATATTGATTTTTTTCAAAGGTTTGCAACTATTATGTAAAAATACTACACCCACATTTGTACACGACATGAACTCAAGGAATGTGCTTAACTTTTTCAACAATAACAAAATGTATGTTTTTCATTAGTGTTGTTTTAATAAGTTTCAATAGGATTGATTTGAAATGCTAGTGGTCCATGCATGGTTAATAGCATCAATTTGTTGGGTATTGCAAGAATGGAATGTATCTTTTTAATCTATACATTCTAATATCAAGTGCACAAGGTAGGTTATAACAATTTGATAAGTTTGGAGTCATATTATGGTGGAATTAGTGGTGGAATGGCCTTCAAATGTAAGTGGTCAAAACCTAGTCAAAGGCATCCTAGTGGTGGCTATTGATCAACCACGAGAATGTAGGTTTTTCTTTCCATTCATGTTTTGCATTAATGTTGTTCTAATAAGTTTTGATTTTAAAAAAAATGATTTACATTTCAAATTATAGTAAATACAATTACTTGCCTATTTTGAAAGTTTGATTGACATTGTTAACATATCAAATTTGATTGATTTTACAAATGCATGGTTTTTTGGTTCTAATAAGCTTAATCATATATCAAAGGATGCCTACTGATTTTTTTTCAAAGTCTTACAACTATTATCTAAAAACACTACTACTCTCCAACAACTCTTCAACAACAACAATGTACGTTTTTTTCCTTCTTAACTCATGTTTTTCACTAATGTTGTTTTAATAAGTTTCAAACATTATTTGTTTATAACATACATTACCAAACACAATATAACTATTTGATTACTTGCATATATTGTGAGGAAGATAAAATGAGTTTGAAAAAAGTTCATGAAAGGCTTTGATTAAAAAAACAAAATATATAGCTTGAGAATCTCTCTTCGAGTGAACATGAATGAGTTGCTTGATTCAAATAAGTATAATTGACATTATATGTTTTTAAAGTCTAATTAATGTATCTGATAATTAGGTGGTTAAATAATGGTGATGACTTGTAACTCAAGATGGCAATGTTGGTAGAACACAAAGGGATCAAATGGTCGATATAGTGGAATTTGGATGTGTGAACTAATGATGTGGAAATGGTCACAAGCGTGGAGTGATATTGTAATGGAACCTAATGGTGTTTAGTGATGGGCTACTTTTACTAAGAATAAAATTAAAGTGGAATGTGCCAATTTACAAGTATCATATATTAGTGCACAAATGAATGTTTAGTCAAGCAAATGGAATGAGAAAATGGGCTTGGTAGGTTGTAGGGGTTGTATTATACAAGTGGACTGAGTTTAGAGTGGGATTTGATTAAGATGGGTGTCCATTGGTTGGGGCAAGAGTGAAAATCATGTGCGCCCAT
Source organism: Sphagnum tenellum (assembly GCA_963921925.1). Lineage (NCBI taxonomy): Eukaryota > Viridiplantae > Streptophyta > Sphagnopsida > Sphagnales > Sphagnaceae > Sphagnum > Sphagnum tenellum. The sequence continues at coordinate 5,541,196 of OY998150.1, read as the reverse complement.
GGAGTTTGGAGTGGAATGCAAGTGGCATGTGGGAATGATCACCGGTTTGGCATGATATTGTTGTGGAAGCTTATGCTAGATTAACCTTGAAATGTCAATGGTCCATGCATGGTCAAATGCATCAAGGTGGTGGGTAGTGGAAAAATGGAATGAATCCTTGATATACATTCCATTATGAAGTGGGCAAGGTAGCTTATAATGCGTTTGATTGATATTGTGGTGGAACCAATAATGTTGTCATTGTTAAATTATTTGGTTGAAGCTTGGTCAAGCAGATTGGTGGTCACTAAGGACCAAGTTGGGGTGGAGAAGGGAAATGCATATGTGGCAAAGGCCACCAAGGTTGGATTTGAAGTGGAAAATGAAGGCACGAAGGTGGCAACCCCACAAGAGATTGATCATGATGCCAAGGAGGGCGGGGAGGCAACAAATGTGGTTCATGATGAGGGGCTTCCACAAGGAAAGGGGGACGACCATGGGCTAGAATTCACAGACCAATATAGTGTTGACCTTGCCTTACCATGGGATGCACAAACCCAACTAGTCAAGGATACCATCTTGCCTCTTGTTGCAAAGACCCAACCACTAAATGGGGGAGACCTTGACACTAATTGGGGCCACCAACTTGCCTTTTGGTACACAAACCTTACCACGCGTTGGCATCTTGCCACTAACTAACAACACCTTACCTTTTGATGGGGGTCTTATAGATAAGATTCTTGAGCAAGAGGAAGTGAAGATGGACATGGCGCATGTGTTGAATTGCCCAACACGATAACAAGGGATCTCCAAATAACAAGATGGAGACCCTCTAGAATTTACATAAGCCCTCTTGTTGAATATCCATATGTGTTTCTTGCATTGGTTCATTACACATGTTATGAAAACAAAAAAAAATTGAATGGCTAGTTGCCATCTATGTCTATGTTTGTTAATGTATGTCCATGACTAGGTGGGAAGATGTGGGGATTGTTGACATATTCCCATATGATCCATATATGGGAATGTGGGAATAGGTTATGTTATCACCATGGCCTTTATTTACAATGTTGAAATGTCATGTTCCACATGTGGAATTATATTCACATTTGAATGGAATTTATGTGGAGCTAATTTGAATCCAAAATGTAATTTAGGTGGAAACATAGTAAGTTAGATGTAGATTGCAGTTGGAACCAAAGTTCAAATGTCATGTAGCATTTTTAAGGTCTCATATTTCTTATAAGATCTAGCAAGGTGGAATGTGTGTGAAACTATAGATGGTCAAGAGTGTACTGCAAGTGTGAATACAATGAAATTTAAGTGGCATGTACAACAAAATTCCAATGGACAATATGTGGGATGTGATCAATGGCACCATAGTTCAAATGTTGTGTAGTAGTTGGGATATTTTTATGAGATCCAAATGAAATGTGTATCCCAAAGTGAGTCCAAGCTGGAATTCCAATAAAGCCATTTAAATAAAGTTTATGTGATGTGTAAATTATGGAACCCATGTGGATTATACCTATGGGGTATGAATGGCACCAATGTTGAAATATCTTGTAGCTTATAAAATTATGTCTTAGCATGAGGTTTAAGTGGAACAAGTTTGGGGAAAACATGAGACCACAATGGGATGAAGGTGGTGCCAAAGTGGATTTTAAGTGGTGTGCACATGGAACCCCGATGGATTGTAAGTGGGGTGTAAGTGCCACCAACCTTGGTCACACTTGGGGAACCATATATATCATGTAGGCCTACCACTTAACCAAAAAGGATTCAAAATGTTGCATTTGGGTGGAGTTGAAGTGGAATGTATGTGGAGCCAAAGTTGAATTGAAGTGTCATGTAAAATGTTGGGAACTTGGATAGGGTATGGGTGGAATCTATGTGAATTCATAATGGATCCATATAGTGCAAATGGTGCCAAGTCAAACTAGGTGCCCAATAAATTTGTAAATGACATTAGAATCATGTAATTCCATATGGTGTAAGCATGGTGCCAATGCTTAACACCTTGTGGGGTGGGACAATAATCGTTGTCATTAAGAAGTTAGGCCATCTAATTGGTATCATGATGTAACATTTGGTGTTTCTTGTAATTATTTCATGGCCAATTCTCAATTGGTATGTCCCTTTAGTTGGGACTAACTTAGAATTATGGACATGTGTTGTTTTAACATGGAAATTTTTTAAATGTTATTATCCAAATTTGGAAGTCTAATGAGCTTCTAATGGAATGTAGGTGGACATAGGGTGGTTGGAAATTGTAGTGCATATGGAGTGAAAAGGGGGTTACACATTGTAAATGATGTGTAAGTGGAACCAAAGTTGAAAACACTTGGTCAATGTTGGATTTTACATGGATTTTGGATGGAATTAAAATGCATTTAAAGTGGATCCAAGGTGTGATCTAGGTGGAATTTAAGTGAAATAAAAGTGGAAATTAGGTGGGGCTATAAATGTAAACGATAATTTTTTACAAAGATAGTTGTTAATAACCATGCATGGTAGTGACACATTCCTAACTCCTTGAGGGACTCAAATGGGAGTCATAAATGGAAAACAATGGAAGAGCAAAGAGTCAAGCACGCTCCCTGGTTCGCAACACTTTGGAGGGGTAGAAGGGCATGTTGGAGCTGCAGGATGGGATTAGGAAGATTTGATAAGCTTTATTTACTCACACGGGCTTGCACAAAACCAACACAAAGTGCTTAACACATAGTTGGAGCACCTTTGGTGCTAAGACGAGCCACGGGCAATTCAAACTCACAAGACTCACCACGGCTTAGACTTGGGGGAAGCCACCACCTTCCCCCTTATAGTATATTTTGCGCTTCTCCATGGGACCACATCCAAATGGTTTTTTGTCCTTGAACTCCCAAGTGGGAGTCCCGAAATTGCTAAGGTTAAGACTCCCACGACTTTGGGGGCACCATAACTTTGCATTCAGACCTCCGATGGAGATGAGGTCTAAAGCAAAGTTGTAGCCCTTGTCGAGAGATTTCCAACAGTATGTCACACACCACCTAAACACAAGGAAATCAAGTCGATTCCTAACTTTTAGTGGTTGGGAATCAAATTGCCAATTCAACTCTCGACCCTTCTTTTGGTCATAACTTGTGTTTCAGATGTCCAAATGAGTGATACAAGCTCATTTTGGACATTTAAGTTCCAAGAGCTTTCCCATGATATAAAAAACTCCTCAAACCATGGAGTTTTGACCCCTGAAATTGCCTTGAAAAGATTCAAGAGTCCACCAAGACTTCAACTTCCAATGTGAAAGTTCCCTTGGGAGTGTGAGGGTCTATCCCTCACACTCTCTTGCATTCTTGGGAGCATGCGGCATGACTTCCAGGCTTCCCTCTTAGCCCACAACCTTGCAACCCCTTGCCTTAGTCGCGAGCCCGAGGCTAGGGTTGTGACAATGGTAGTACACATGTAGTTGAAATCTTCATTCATTAATTGGTGTGTGTTTGTTGATTGATCATTTTATACATGATATGTTGATAGGTTTAGTTGGGACTAATTTAAAGTGATTTTCATTGATTTCAATTTACATTGACATTGTCGAAGTCTTTAAAATTTGTGTCATAATTTGATGTAGGTGTGGGGGGGCTATAAGTGAACCTTGAGTGGATCCAAAATGGGATGTAGGTTCATCCAAACTAAAATACAAGTGGGTTGTAAGGTTCACCAAAATAAAAAGTAGATGGGTTTTCAACAAAGTCAATGTGTTGCATTTGATGGGCAATTGTCACCAAGAAAGCAAGGATGTTTAGTTGTTATGGTAATGTTGATGAATTAATGGATCTTTATGTTGGATGTTTTAAACACATCAATGACTTGTGTATTTATTTTTTACATAAAATCACCACCTATGTCCAAAGGTGAGGTGGAGGATGGGAAACATATAGACACCAACAAAAGAAAGCGATAAAACCATAACACAAAAAAGTCTCTATTCATATCTAGGGCTAAATTTGATAGCATGGGTGACCTAGTGACACCTAGAGACACAGAGGTACTTTTAAAATATGTCACACATCCATGTGACAACCAAGAGCCAAATACCCACTTAGTGGGATATACCATTATTGATGTGGGGGTTATTATGCCTAATAACCAACCTCAACCTAGTTTACAACAAAGGAAAACTAGGCTGGCAACCAAGACCAAATCAACATCAATCTTTGGTGGTGTGTGATAAACAATCTGGCCCCACCAACAAAAAATAAATTGCAATCAATTAATAATTTAAATCCAGTAAGAAACATATTGCTAGTTTTTGGTGGGTCCAAGTAGGTTCATCTCATTAGTGTTTACAACAAAGGAAAACTAGGCTGGCAACCAAGACCAAATCAACATCAATCTTTGGTGGTGTGTGATAAACAATCTGGCCCCACCAACAAAAAATAAATTGCAATCAATTAATAATTTAAATCCAGTAAGAAACATATTGCTAGTTTTTGGTGGGTCCAAGTAGGTTCATCTCATTAGTGGTACTGTAATTAAATTGATAGTGGCTACATCCCACTTATAAGAAAGAAGCCACTACTATCCAAGGTTGATGTGGAGAAGTAGAAAGACCTAGTTGAAACAAGTATATGTGGAAGTAGTGAGGCATCAAGCCCCCATGCTAACATTTCAACTCACCAAGGAAACAACAAAGGGGTGTTAAAGTCAAGTTGGGATGTTTGCAAAGAACTACCCAAGGGAATGCCCTTGGCCCATACTAAAGTGTCATGAGTTAATGATGTGAGTACTTGGACCATCTATTTTCCAACTTAGTTAAAGCTAGGTTGTGGATGATGTATGTGGTGTTAGATTGTTGTGTTCATAACATAATGTGCAAGTGTGCCTTTTTTTGGGTGTGTGGTTGTAGGCTCCATTGAAGGTTGGCAAAAAATGCAACATCTTCCACCCCAAATTTAAGGGGAACATGGTTGGAGAAGGCATTGTATGTGTCAACCATGCATCCAAGTGGTCTAGGAGAAGCTCTTTTGCTCGATTATGTGGGCTAGGTAGGTAAATGGTCATGGTGACCAAGGTCTACAAGCCCAATGTCAAGTTCATGATTAAAGAACTTGAGCAAAACCCAAATGTCTAAACTTTGGATGAGGCATGTGTGCCTTCAATAGCCAACAAGAACTACATCCTATGGGGATGCAAATGGTTGCTAGATTATTCTAGCAATTAGGTGTATACCAATGGGCAAAATTAATTGACATGGTATAATTATACATGAACAATTTTACATCAAGTTGACTTACACAAATTTTGGACATCATGACCATGTTTTCATTTTTAAGTGTAGCACAAGTGGAGTTATATTTGTGGGCTACATGACCATGCTATCATTTTTTTTTTGCAATGTAAGTTTATTTTTGAATGATTTTTTTCTAAAATACTTTCTTCACATGTTTGGGTACAAGATGCATGATATTAGTTAAATAAAATGGACCTTTAACTTTTGACTAATGGTGTAGTGGTATAAGGCATGGTGGTGCACTCCATTTGAAAAATTCATTGGAAATATTATAAGCATACACCAAAAAAATGACTTGAATTGTTTAAATTGCCCAAAAATAAAATCCCTTAATTTTTTTTCACAAATGCCTATTCCACTAGGAAAAAAATGGTGGCACTAAATCCACTAATGAGACTTGCCCAAAAAATTTGTGGCACTTGGCGCATTCCACTTTGTAGTGATTGCACCTAATTAACTTATTTTTTTATTTGAATTATTTAATATTAATAAATTACTTAAAATATGTGGCACATTCCACTATATCCATCCCACTTAGGGGCGACGTGACTTATTCCACTCAAAATGCCCCATTCCACTTTGGGTTTTCCACTGTACTAAAATTGGCACATTCCACTAAAAATTGAAGGGAATGTGAAATGGAATAAGGTGTAATCTACTATAGTGAAAGTTGAACTTGGATGTGATTGAGATTAAAAGTGGGAACCTATCTTTGGGTGTGAATTCGGTGAAGATGTGACATGAACAAGGTGAATGTAAAAATGAGGACATTTAAATAAACTTCAAAGAGGTGAAGGTGAAAGTCATTAACCTACCACCCTCCAAGCACCCCAACCCAAAAACCACCTCCATGAACATAAAACATATGATACCCACCATCATTATCATTGGTTTTGTAATCATCCACATTGCTACCTTTTTCATACCCTTGACAACATGCACATATACAATTAGGTTATCCTTCTTATTGGCCTCATGGTATTTCACCCTTCTCATAACATTTCAAGGGCAAATAGTCATAACCAAGCTTTAAATAAAATATTTTCCATTTGTAACTATGCACTTTAGACTAAAATTGACCTTCCAATCACAAGGTTTGTGATCCACCCAATCTTCCCAAGTTTTTATTAGTGGGATTATCTTGTTATAAATAAAAGCCTCAATTTGAAATAATTATAAAATTTAAAAACCTCAACCTAGGCCACATCTTTTAATTCTTTTCTTGTAGCTTGGTGAACCATAATAATTTTTTCCAAGATACCAATTCAAAAAAAGATAGTAGTTGTATGTGAACCTAGTTTGACTAATCGACAATCCTACAACCACCAATTTTCATTATAGGCCTACACTAACCACCTATATTCCAAACATATATATATTGTCAAAAATGAACATAATGATTATAGTTGTTGTCCTTTTAGTTATAACTTATCAAATTACTCCTTCAACTTGTCTTTGTGCCTCCATTAATGTTAGGTTGTCTTGAATCTATTAATGAATATGTGTTAGAATCTCATGTGATGTTCATGGATTTGGAGCCTAACATAATGGCCAATGTGCAATTGGGGCCATATAGTAGAACTTTAAGCTTGACAATGTTTTGTTTGGATGGACTAAAGTTGGAAACAACTTTACCAAAGTCCATACATTGAAGTTGCCAAACCTATCTCATCAACTAACTAGCATCAAACACCTATGCAATAGGTGATTACACTCAAGTGTCATTTGAGGTTTGATCATTGCGATCTGTATTGCTTCTTCAATAGTTCCCTAATTAGTTGTGTCACTACTTTGGAGCTAAATGGCCATGCCCACTTCCAATTTTAATTGCTCTTGAAGAATTAACTCCAATTGTAATTTTGGTGTGACTTGTTTTTGACACAACTACAACTCAATTATGACTTGGGTTTGGCTCCTTGCAACTTGGGTGTGACACCTATGTAATTTAAATGTGATTCAAAATTATGACATGTTTGATTCCTTTATAACTTGGGTGCCACACATTTGCAACTTGGGTGTGAAGCTTTTGCTACTCAATTGTCATGCGTGTAAGGCTTCCAATTGTAGGATTATGTTACAACTCATTTGTGACCAACAAAGTCAACTTTACAACTTTACTGCAATTCCATTGTAATGAACAACAAATCCAATGCTTAGATTATAATTAGATGCAATGGCCTAACAACCAATATAGTTATTTGTTATGATTCTAAAATATAATAAAATTTAGAAGTCTTTCCATACTTTCATAATTTGTAAGGAAATCAAACAACTACAAACAACCTTGTCAATTCAAGCAATTTCAAACATTATGATCCCACACTTGTCTACACAACCCAACTACAAACAATTTATTGATCCTTACAATGGATTGTTGATTTCACCATTCAAACCAATACTAGCAACCCAAGCATTAGATTGCCTATGCACTTAATTGCATCAAATATCTCTAACTTAAATATAATCAAGCAATCCTTGCTTCTATCAACCTTTTTAAGACCACAATGTCCACATGCATCCATCTTTCCAAGGAACGATGGGAAACAACTTTGGCATTAAAGTTTGGTTAATCAATTGAAACCCATTAATCATGACATGGGTTTAAATGATATTTAGGCATGACCTTCTTATGTAAATAACCAATCAATTTGACTATGTCCCCCTTCCATGAAGAGGTCTAATCTAATACCTTTAACAACAATAAACATGCACGTCATGGTTTGGCATCACTTCAAATCCTAAATTAATTGGTCTTCAATAGGTATCTAATTCATGTTAGTTTTTTTATTTAGAAAATTCTTGGTGGATTTCTAGCTGAAGGTTTTATTTTATCATAACGAAAAAAACCCCAACCCTTATTTGACCCTATGCTACTCTTCGTTTAACTTACCCAACCTTTCATACCTATCTAGAAAAAAAGTTTCAAGACAACATGCTTCACATGCATTCTTCATGGGCAATTCAATAGACTAAATCCTAGATCCACAATTAATGGCCACTTAATAAAATATAATATTCTAAAAACTAAAAACATGGGCCTTGAACATGGGTTAGATCTACCTAAATTAGTTCCTCACATAGCCCCATCAATGCACAACTTCACATCGATAATGAATAAACCCTGATAATCAGGTGTCTACATATAGTATATATTTCAAATTAAAACAAATACATGTTCATTAATCGTAATATAGTTGTTGATTGGGTGCTACATTTACACTAGTTGTAATGTAGTTGCCACAAACAACTAAAGTGCAACTTGCCCAAAAGTCAAACATGATTGATTATGTTCATATGTACAATGTATACATTACACTATATAGGTGTCCCATTTGAAACTATGTTGCAACTACGATACAACTCTTTGATTTTTTGACATGGCATTTTATTTATTTATTGCATGTATTTCCATGTTCTAGTTGTAGTCACTACAACAAAAGGTGTCCATGTACACCAAGTGATTTCATTAGTTTTTAAATGAATTCATTGGTCTTAATAAATGGGGACTAGTTGGAATGTTGTGAATTCACTAATCTAGTGAACATGGACTAATTGGAAAGTATTGAAATTACTGGTCTAGTGAATGGCAACTAGTTGGAAAGTATTGGATTCATTGGTCTAGTGAACAAGGACTAGTGAATTGCATTCACATTTTGTAATCGTGAATGTAGTTGTATATTAGTTGTTTTAAAACTTTAATTGTAGTGTAGTGTGGTTCTAGGCCACAAGATTTCTTATAATGTTTATGTATGTTTGTTGTGTTAAAGTTCATTATGAAGCAAAAGTCACTTAAATCTATCAAAGTCCACATCCAAGTTGAAATTTGTCTTGTTGTGATATATTATAATAGATGAAATGGGTCAAATGCAAAACATTGTGGTTGGTGTGTGATTAAATGCCCTTATCTCCTAATGGTGATGGCCCATTAGACTTTTTAAGGTTGATTCCTTGTGGTTCACATTCTCATAGGCTCTCAAAAATTCACCACCTGCACTTGTAGTTGATGTAATCTCCTAAGTATGTTCCTAGAGAACTTTCTAATTTTTCAATTTCTCATAATCAATTGCCTTCTAGTTCTTGTGTGGTCCTTTTTCTTGTAGCCACTATGTTTCAAGGTCTATTCCAAGTTCAAATATAACTTCCATGGTGACTCACCCACATTCTTACAAAAGGTTGTTGTGACATACCTTCAATTTGGACATGTTCCCTTCTTCCCCACTCCAAAGTTTAAAAAGTTATATGATCGCACGCAAAAGTTTAAGCTTGAGTGGACTACAAATCTCCCTTGAACTTGCATATGTAAAGCAACTCCAAAGGTTGCCATGGACTCACGAAATGATGCACTGACTTGGTATTGAAAAACAACTTATGTATCTCATGCTTTAACCCATTTCTTCCCTATGTAATGCCAGCACATAGAGATGGCCATACTTCATGGTCTAGGAAGTATGATGAGTGTTATTTCTCAAGGTTAAGCTTTGGACTTAACTCTTGTGATTGGCGTGTATAGATAGAAGTTCTTCACATTAGAGAGCTCTTCGTATATTGTCACATTTTATACATAGATTGGAACAACAAACTGTAATGGTATTCTTGTGTACATACATTTTATGTAAATATTTTTTGTGCAGAGTGGTTGCATTGCTGGTTTTATGATTGTCATTTATTTCTTGCATTTTTCGAAGTTATTCTATGAGTTTTGCTATTATTTACACTCTCTTTCCATTCTTTTCGTAGGCATAATGAAACCGGTGCGTTTGAAGCCATGTCCTTGCCTATGGATATGCAGATTTTTATTGAGCGAGAGTGAGCGAGAGTGAGCCGCTTCCTGAACTACATCATAGCTTGAAGTCTGTTTTAAAATTTTGGTTGTAGCCATTAATGAATCATCTCTATTTCCCATTTGATTGCAACATACTCCATTTCCCCACTTTCCTGGGCGGCTGAGCAGAAGATGGCCAGCCTTTACCAAACATTAAAAAAATATTGCCACTTGGAGGACTCCAGAGTGCACAACTCCTGCCCAAATAAACTTAATGTGGGCACTTTCTCAACAACAAAAAAAAGGGGCTGGCAACAACATCCTCAAACAGCAGCAAAGAAGCTGATATAACCTGATATAAATTGATGTAGGTCTTACTGCACAGCTGGATGCTGAAAGAGTATAAAAATTGTTCAAGGAGCCCTACCTCACTAGTCAAAAAAAGAGCAAAGAAACTGGTAGTCTGCAACTACTAAATACTCTATCCTGCAGACATCTGTGCTTGACACTTTGGCTTCCATAGAAACCCAAGAAAGAAAGAAAAAAGGGGGGGAAGGTGAAAAAACAGTCTCCTTTGCAGCAAAACCAATCCAAGGAAAAAGCTTATACTGAATTGTCAGATGCAATTGTCTATGACCTTCAACTATATTTATGTTTGTATACAGTTGGGCACAATGTACTTGAATGTCAGAGATAAATTTCACAATCTAGTCCACATCATCATCATTCACAAACTTTCCTGTTCCAGGGTTGATGGCAGCAACTAGGAAGAATGCGACATTGAAGAGGATGAGAGGTTCAATCTCTGTAATGGGCACGCCAGTTTCAAGGTTGAGCTGTGCCAGAGTTCCTTTTCCTGTGATGATCTCTCCAATGATAGAGAAGGCAATTCCCAGCTGAGCCAAGCGTCCAACAAACAACTCATTCGCTTTTGTGAAGCCAAATGTAGGACCTGCAATTGTCGAGGAGTCACATGAAAAATGTTCACAAAGCTCAGACTCCAGATGTTGGAAATTGATTGATAGTGTGATGGATTGCTAGTGGAAATAGATAGATTACATGTTCATCACAAGGATAAAGATTGATTGTGTGCACAGTCTTATTATATCCTCAACTTGAAGGTTATTACTAGAATCAGACATTGGAGTGAAGGCAATGTGAATTTCCACAACAAAAACTCACAAAATTCTGAGTCCCTACAGCTTGAATGAGTGACAAATTCACCAAGCAACCCAACAGTTTACAGTTTCAAGGTTACTAGTACATCAAACAAGCAACCTAATGGCATTTGACTCTAGACAATCACAAGTTTCTTTCTGATATTATCTACTAGTATTCTTATGATAATGCAACCACCACACATAAACTTGCTTACCCTTCTCATTCAGGCCAAGGGCAGACTTGACACCCTTCCCAGGAGTAATGACAGCTCTGTCCAGTCCTGTTGCAGGTGCAGCATCGACGAATTTTCCCCGATCTCCCAGGGCTCCAATAGCCCCAAGAAGGGTGAAGAGGATGAAGAAGAGCAAAAGGGGCTCAGTTTCAGTCAGTGGAATGCCGGTTTCGATATCAAACTGGGCAAGTGTGCCCTTTCCTGTGAGAGCTTCGCCCAGAATGGATGCCTGTGCAAATCATAACCAGGAGTTAAAAGCTAAATTCTGCAAAGGGAAAAGCTGCAGGGAAGAACTGCCATGACCAGGCCAGAGTGCATCGACAGGAAAACGCTGTACGGACTGTGCCAAAATGTGAAGGTGTTACTCTGGAAGAAAAAAGAAGACACATACCGCAAATCCGAACATGGCAACTCGGCCGACGAATAGTTCGTTCGCCTTAGTGAATCCGATTCCTCCGGAAGTCCCAAAAATTCCGTCCTCTGTTTTCTCCTTCACTACCTGCATTTAGATCCAAAAGTTATGCTTCGTTGACCCGCTTTGGATCAGGGAACGACCTGAGCTCTGAAAGGGGATGATATCGAGGAATAAAGTCCTAAACACAGTCGGACCAATGAACATATACGCAGGAGAAGAGGTCAGCTTATAGCGCAGAATACAACAACCTCAAGAAAAACTTGGCGGCAGCAATGACTACTGAAAGACATGAACTAGATCAATACACTAATAAAGCCATGAAACCTCTGTATATCTCTAATTTTTTCGATCTTGCAACTATGATGGAAACAAAAAACAAGCTTGATGCATGACCAGCTCCTGGAAACACGATCGCCGAATGCAACATAAGCGGAATGGAAATCAGAAAGTTTCGCAGCAAAAGAAAAACCAGAAATGCTACACAAGCTAACAAGGGCTTACCTTTCCGCTGGTGGTCTTGGGCTTAGCGGCAGGCTTAGACCCGAACAACGCAAAAGTCTTGCCGGCACTCGACGACAGTCTCGTGCTCCCAGTCGCAATTGTCGAAGGTGAGGAGGAAAGAAACAGAGACGAAACATGTTTCACAGACGCCAGATGATTCCGACTACGATCGCCGGCAATGCCAGTGCCGCTCAACGCAGCGACACCGCGACAAATGAGCGCTGCCTGTGCCATATTGCCACGTACTCGCTTGATCACGCACGCACGCTCACAAACAAAGTATTCAGACTAGGGCAGGCGGCGCAGAAACACGAAAGAAGCTTTTCGAGACAACGAGAAAACTTGGAAGTTATAGCGTCGCTGCGACGACGAGGAGACGACAAGAAACAAACAACAACAACAAGAGTGGCTGACAATGAAACCCCGTTTCTCTCCTTAGGAGCAATGAGGCATTGCAAAGTGGAAAAGAAAGCATTCCGAAGACAATGGCGTAGAACCATTCGCTATAAAGCATCCATTCTATCCTTTCCCGCCACACCTCCGTCTCCTCAGCTTCGCGTGCTTCGTGCCCCTCCCACATCTGACTGTACGGAGTACTCGCCCTTGACGAACCTGTCTATCAGGCTCGTCTCTGCTTGACGAACCTGTTTATCAGGCTCCTGTTTTATTAGGCTCGTTTCTATGTAATATCCCATGTAGGTACCTAGTTGTACCGGGCTGATCTAGCTTGACGAACCTGAATGCACGAACCCCTTTATCAGGCTCGTATGTGTCGTCGAACCTGAATCAATGAACCTGTTTATCATCAGGCTCGGTCGCGCGTCGACGAACCTGAATCCACGGACCGAACAGTTCATCAGGCTCGTCGATCTCGACGATCCTGAATGACTGAGGCCTGAAACCCTCGAACCTGTTCTGCGGATGCACCAACCCATTTTCTCTTTGGGTGAGTGAGAGTAACTTAGTGGGTACATCCCATCGGTGCGGCTACGACATGCACGACTTGGCCTCATCCAAGCCGCAGATCCAAGGCGCTTGAGAGAAGGATACTTGGCCTCATCGCGGCCACAGGTGTTGTTTTGCGGGATCATCGTACAGGAATCTCATTTGACCGTAAATTACTTTATTTATTTATTTATTTATTTGAATGTTGCTGCAAATATCACCCAGGTGCATAAATTTGAATCATGAAAAAAAAAAGGGTCTGGTGGTGGAGAGAGTGACTGCCCAATGATGGAATTCATTTTCACTGGTCCTGGAATTGGAGGAAGGTTCACCAAAGCTGCATTCACACATGGTGGTAATTTAGATGTTGAGTCAGTGTTATGAATGGTAGATTTAAGGTGCATTTACACCCTAATGTTAAGTCAGTGTTAAGTGAAAATCTAGGTGGCATCTTAGGTGGCACCCAATGTTAAATGGGCTATTGTTTAATATTAAGTGCATGTTAACTTAGCATATAATCTTCATGGTAAATAGATTTAGGTCCTGAATGACTAGCTTGGTGTTAGGGGACTTCATATTAGAGTCCTTAATACCGAGTGTGAATGCACCTTTATTGTGGGATTCACATATGCAATCTTAGTTAACACCAAATCTGATGTGTCATCCTATGTGGCAATGAAGCCATGGACATCTATGGGACCAACACCATCTCCAGCACCTATGAAGAAGAATCTGAAAAATGCAAAAACATCCAAACCCTTGAATCTGCTTCAATGTCTTCATCTCCAAGCCTTGTTGGTTCTTCAAACCCTAGCTACAATTTTTTGATGAAGAAATCCTACAAAAGCATACCACCAAAATCTGCAACAAATTTGTATACACACAACAAATGCTTCTTGTTCAATTGTTTGGGAAGAAAACTATATATTCAAAAAAATAGACTACTAATGTGATAATCGTACTTTGTTTTGCAGTTGTCATGTTTGTGGTGCATCTCCCCATGATAATAAAGCAACAAGCCCAACCAAGAAAAAAACAGGAAATGAAAAGAAAAGAAGGCCCAAAGTGCAGAATCTGTGGAGTTGCAATCCAGGAGATCAAGGGAGCCTAATTGGGAGCATGCAAAAGTTCTTGCTCTCGTCAAAGCCAAGAAGAAAGAACACCTCACACACCTAGATAGGGCTAATGGACAAGATCAATTTGAGACTGTTGTGAGCAAGTGGGAAAAATCTCAGAATTTGTCATAAATGTTGGCCACTCAATTCACTTGAGGAATGGCCCAGCATGTAAAAACAAGTGGGGCTCCTTGTTTGGAGACTTCAAAAAAATCTATGACTATATGGCAAGCACCCGACACAACAAAGATTATAGATTTCACTATGAATACACTCTAATACATTTGTTTTGTTTTGTGTACGTTGTTTGGCAATTTTCTTTCTAGTTTGCTTTCCCCCTCCAACCATGTGTTATAGATGTGGTGGATTCAAAATAATTTCATTGTAGCTCATTCTAAGCCAATAGATGATTCACATATTCAAAATTTAGGTGACCTAGTCTTATGTGTCAAATCATCTTGTGATTTTGATGGGAACGTTGGTAACATCATCTTCTAATGTTGACATTTGATTTGAACACAAGTTTGTTTCAAGTCAATAAAACCCCTTGCATTTCACCTTAGTTCCTTTTGGAAACATCTAGTTTTGGTTTTCATGTCTTTAATAAAGTAAATTAAGAAAACTAAATCAATTATATAGCTTAAATATGAAATTATTGCTCCAATATTAGACATTAAATTATTGTCATGACCACTTTGTAATATCTCCGGGTTTGGAAACAAAAATGGATAATAGGAGTAGAAAATGAAAATACACTTTTGTAATTTTATGGTGATAAATGATCACTAGAAAACAATTTTACAAATGGTAGTATAAATAGACTACCAAATTCTAATGTAGATTTAAACTAGAATTGGTAGTAAACTAAAACAATTAAGCATTCAAACTTTCAACCTTGCAAAGCAAATACAACTTCAAAGAAGCAAATCAAAAAAATTGTAGTGGAAAAGATAACTTCAAGAGAAACAATAATTTGTATTGCTTTAGCATAAAATATTCCACAAGAAAATAAATAAGCTCTCCCGAACATGCCCAAGCCCAACTCAAGTACATCCAAGTAATAGTCACTAATAGAAATCTTATCATATGCAACTAGTCATTTTACAACTTGTGTGCAATTAATGTTGTACAAAATGAACATGTGCTATAAAAATAATGGCTTAAGCTAATACATATTAGGTATATTAAATTAAGTTAATGTATCTAATATATTTATTTAGGCTAATACAATTAATGCTAATAGGTTACACTAAGTAACCTACCTTACCCTATTGGCTACAATATTAATTCTAGTGATGATGATTCATCAAAGCTAGTTTAGGTAGGATAACTTTAGGTTCCTCAAGTCATCGTGCATTAGAAAATTGTTGAATTGGAATTGAATTTAGATTTAATCAAATTAAATTCATACTTTAAAACAAATACATTGAATGGGAATCAATTTTATACAGGAAGGAATTAGTGTCTTTCGTTTCAACACTTAATTTTTTTTTGCTGCACAATGATATTAGTCATTTCCTTGTTTTCCAATGTTAATAATCTCGATGCAAATAAGGAGGGTTTATTGCATGTTACACATGATATCATATCATATCATCAAACAACGTCTCACAATTTGTGAGTTGGAAAGACTGAAACGAGTCCAAATTGTTGGAATTACTTCACATTTGGTCATGGAAAGGGAGAAGTTGATGGTGAAGGTGTGCTCTTGAAATGTAAGATTTGTAAGGAACAAATTAAACTACAAGCTCAACAGTTACAAAATGTTCATGATGTTGTGCATTTCTATCAAGAGCATGTAGGTATGCCCATATTCAACTACAACTACCAATTTAATTAATGTCTATAACTATATATTCCTCATTGAACTACACATACATAATTGGCATAAATTATGCATATATTATTTATGTGGCACTATGGGTCTTTTATAATATATTTCCAAGGCCATTTAGGTCTTTGTAATCCCTTGAAGGTGCTTTAATGTAGTCCTTAATCTATGCTTGTGGTTTTTTGCTCTTTTACAACATTAGGTACCTATTTTTTATAGGTCATTTGCAGACCTTTACAAGTACATAGCTAGTCCTAAATTGCGTTTCACAACAACACCTTCATAGTGCTTTGAAAGGAGTCTTTTGTCAGTCCTTTTATGGGAGAAATCATTTGCAAAATGTTCCTTTGACACATATTTAAATGTTTGAAATGTATAATCCTTGTATACGCAAGTATGACATATGAAGTTCAACATGTTCATTGAAGGAGCGTCAACAAACTATTTTGGGAAATCCTTCTAGCCAATGTGGATAGGGCTCACACGTGTGGATGCTCCACAATCGTTGGAAGTTGAAGGATGCATCAAGTCCATTAATTTCCTTAAAACTTTTTGTTCAAATTTAAAAATATTTTTTCATTATTCTAATAATTATCTTGTGTTAAAGCTAAAGTGATTCACTACTACAAAATGTGTCCTAGTTCACTGTGGGTTTCATTAAATTTTGAATGAATCTGGACATTTTTACTTAATGAAATTGTTTAACTACCTAATGAATGGGGACCAATTGATATGGACAATGAATTGTTTCACTAAAGTGAAACAATGAAAGGTTACTCTAAAGTGAAATACAAATTTACCAAACCATTCAATTGCTAATTAATTAACTAACTAGCATGAAAATCAATTAAAATGTAATTATTTAATATATAATATTATTGGTAATTTCATTGGTTTTAAAACCTATGATTTATTGGCAAGTGTCACTACATAAGGTAGGTTTAAAATATAGCCTATGTAAGTAGGCCACGTAATCAACCTTAGTACCTATTTTAAGAATTCGATATGAGAATATATGGTCAACATACTATTGTTGACCACACACAACACCACTCATGAGGTTTGATCCCTTGACCTTTGGATTGCAAGCAAACACCCTTACCATCAAGCCACCCCACCTGTTGTAATAATATGTTACATTACATTATATTTATCAAATACTTCATTTTAAACATTACAAAAACATAAACTTTGAAAATTCATATCTTATTGAAATTTTGTTCAAATGAAATGATTCAAATTTTTAATTTTTTTTAATAATGTACATAATTACATTTATTTCCTTTTCAAAGTTTAAATCATTTCAAAAAAAATTGAATATCATTATTCAATAACATTTCAATGACCATTCTTTTGGAATAAATAATAATAATAAATGAATAATTTTTTTGTTAATATAATAATACTACCTATGATATACTACTTTCAATTATTATACAAATATTTTTTATTAATTTAAATTATTGCACCCTACATTATTTATGACTATATATGGTTATTTTCAATAACTTTTGGTTGTTTTTGGTTATTTTACCCTAGGCTACTTTTGAATATTCTAGTTACTTTTGGTTATTTAAACTTATTTCACCTTAGGTTATTTTCAACTATTATATATATATTTGGTTATTTTATGTTATTTTTGGCTATTGTAAATTATTTCAATTTAGGTTACTTGTAGTTATTATAAACTTTTTTTGGCTATTAAAGGTTATTTCACCTTATGTAATTATTCATAATTCCTGGTTATTATAGGTTATTTCACCTTAAATTACTTTTGTCTATTATAAATTATTTCACCCTAAATTATTTTTGGCAATCGTAAACAATTTTAATATATGGCTATTGGTTTTTTATTATTAGGGCTATTGTGGTTATAAATGGTTATTGATATTTATTCTATTGGTGGTTATTGGTGGTTATTCTATTAATAATTATTTTATTAATGGCTATTGGTGGTTATTGATGGCTATTCTATTAATGGTTATTAATGGTTATTGTATTATAAATTATTATATGTTATATTACGACTATTAGTGATTATTGTATTATAAATTATTGTTGGATATTCTATGTTATAATATCATAGGCTATTAGTAGTTATTATATTATAGGTTATTTTAAGTTTTTTTCATAGTTTATTATTTTTTATTTTAAATTATTTTTACCTTAGGTCATTACATTATATTTTAAATTATTTTAAGTTATTATACTTAAAATAAAATAATTTATAATAACATAAAGTAAAATGACCTTGAATAACTTAAAGTATAACTTGAATAACATATATTAATTTAAAATAATTTAAGAGCTTATAATAAAAAAAATTAAAATACCTTAAGGTAAAATAACATATAATAATTTAGGGTACAATAATTTATAATATTTTATAATAACATAAAATATAAATTAGAATAACTAAAGTAACTTTAAATAATATAGGGTATATCACAAAGTAGCATAGATAAAATATTTTTAAAAAAAATTTTAAAAAACCTATTTACTATAATAAATTATGATAGTGAATTATGTTGACTAGTAATGAAACATGATGTCTACATGGTGATATTATAGTAAAATAACTTTCACTAGGGTGAAATCAATAAAATGCAATGAAGTTATTTCACTTTTAAGGTCCCATAATGATTTAAGCTAGTAAATTGCACCCCACTTCTGTAGTAGTGATTGTTAATGTAATTTCATTCAATGTGACTAGGTCAAGAGTGTATTTAGTTAGGATTACACACTCTTGCAATTTCAACATCTATCATGTTTTTGTGACATCTACATTGGCACAATTAGCATTGCGGAATGTTATCAAGTGGCACATGCCCCATCTTGGTAGATTGTTCAACTTGATGTGTTTAACAAACCTAAATCTCAATAATCCATGTTGGAAATAAAAGAAGATACACAATATGGATTTGCAAAAGAGGCTTTGTTGATGCAGTTGAGGTCATTGACAACATTGTTATCCCGTGCAAGAACAAGCTTGACAAGCACACCCAATGGTTATCCAACACTCTAAGGTGATGGACTAGGACTTCCAAGCTTTTGTCCACTACTACCTTGTAATGTACAATAACCAAATTTCCTAACCTTGAGGATTGAAAATTTAGTGGTTTAACAAGGACCCCCTTTGAAACCTATGTACTCTAGCAAATGTTTGATGACATTATGCACTAATCACTTATTTTACTTAATATTAACAAACATAGTCAGTTCACATCTTAAACGCATAACATGGAGATGACAAATCAAGGGCAACAACTTAACTATACATATGAATTGATAAACATGTAAAGTTGTTATGAACGTAATGAACTCACCTTTGGCAAGATTTTATGGTGAAGTCAAGAAACCCTAAACCCTATTTTGCTTCCCAATGCCTTTTCAATATATTTGTTCATGCGTTGTTGTGGCCTTGTCAAAATTTATATCCTACAATGCATGTAATGGACCAATAGTCTGTATAAACAAATGAACAAAACAATTTTATAAATACTAGGTAACAAGTTAAAAGAATTACAAAATTCTCTTTTTGGTACATAGCGAAAAATGCAAATAGTTGCACATATATAAATCTAGAAATTAAGATTCTAATGTACATAGTCAAGGGGAAACACTTACCAGTCACTTGGGCAATGGGTGACGTATTAAAATAATAACATGCGAGGCCAGATGTGGTTTAAAACTATTTTGTCAAGCAAAGATTCAAAGAACGTATGCTCCATTTGGACCCACAACCCTCACAAAAAATAGAACTATACCTATCAACCCAACAAATTGGAAAGGTGCGTTTCCATAACAATGTCAAATATGTATAGCTCCTTGTTGTCAAAGTTTCATGTGAGCCCTAGTTCAATATTATCCTCTCCCTTAAGCCTCATAGTTGATATTTTATCTAGTAAGTAACCTTTGAGAATAGGTATTAGTGGCATTTAAGAAATTATAATTAAATTGAACATTTTGGGCCATTTCAAACTTATTAAGTAAGTTGGGGATAGTTATTCAAATAGTAGAGGTTGAATAACCTTATTAGTATAATGAAATGTGTATTAATTGTCCAATTATTATTGATTATAAATATTAATAATATTATATAAATTGTAGGTGTCCTTCTGGATTTGATTGCTTACAGGGAAGCATCCATAAAATAAAGCTTATGAATCTAGTTGAATACAAAAAATCATTTGATTAAGCAAAGGTCAGAAGTACAACAATGTTTCATAAGTAAACATGGTACTCTATTGATGAGCATGTAGGAAAGTTTTATATGTTACTAATAAATCCTATGAAGGATATGACAATAGAACTTATATAACCTAAACCAAAGCCTAGTAGATTTTCATAGTTGTAAAAATTCAATTAGTCAGCAAATGGTGCCAACAAAGTATTCAAATTTTTGTTCCATCAACAACAGGTTTATTGAACCCTTGAACCAACAATAATGTCCATCACCATGGACCGAAATCCTTAAAAAAAAACGAGCGTTATCATCCTCACATTGGCATTCACCAAATCTTTCAAACCTAATTCTTAAGGTATGAACTAATTATAAGTAAGTGGCAAGAGCATGAGGGTTAAGCAACATGTGATGATCCCATACTAATTGAGCCATTCAAGTGTGCACCACCTTCTTGATCGATTTATTTTTGTAGGACCATTGGGAAACATTCACATAAATTGATGCTTCTTCAAGCTCTTCATCTGGTACTAGCATGACCAAAATAGATGAAGATGTAATGGCATCATCTGTTATGGTTTGATCCTTGCATGCCCAACAAAAAAAAAAACAGTAATTGAAAATAATAACCTTGGACTTGTATTCGAAAGAAGGATGATGTTTTATTTGGAAATTTAAGGTAGGCACAATTGTTGTGATGCACGTACAACGACAAAATTATGAGAAAATTTTGACACCTTAATTTTGATGGATTCATATGTCCTAGATTCGATAATGGATCAAATAGTATGTAAGAATCCTTATAACGAAAACTTTATTCACAACTAATACAATTTATTATGTATTACGTAAGTAATTAGTAAATGGTAATGAATGATTAATTTGTATTAAATAAATAAATAATACATAGGTTAGGAGGAAGGTTATTAATGTTTTTGATCATTTTTAATATATGTCAATGACTTGGTAAAAAAAAGAACCAAAGGATGTTATTTCTTATTACCGATAATTACCATAAGGGTTAGTTACTTTAAAAGAATTAGGATGAAAATTAGGATGATAGGTCAAATAGATGGGATTAACAATGATCAAATTTAAAGCATCCCATCAAGATATCTAAAATAATAGAAAGATTAATTCTCCAAATTTAGTGGTCATGAATATTACTATCCAAACTTGATTAGTGGATGGAAACCTCTTTAATGTTCCATTGGGTACAAAAATTATCATCCTAAACATCATTGAAAGGTGGAATCATCATCAAATCCCACTAGTTCATGAAGGGGAAAAAGGCCTTTGATTAGAAGGAAGGATTTTCATAAGTTTTCATTGGCCAAGGGAAATCAACTTGAGGAGGGTCAAGTGAGAGGTTCCTTAAAGCTTGAGATTTTCTTGTTTATTGGGTGTGTGAAGTGTTGTATGTGTTGTAGGAGGAGTGTGTGAAAGGGATGAATTAGTTGAGTTTGTGTGAATGTGTGTTGTTCATGAACACAATGATGCATGCAAGCAAAATGAACACGAAAGAAAATTAAGTGTAGAAAGTAGGACTGGGAGTTTTATAGAATATCATTGATGGACAAGTTTCTAGATTTTTATGAGAATATTTGTTTACCCCAAATCCACCATTGGATTTGTGTCAAACCTCAATTAGTCTTAGAATATGAGTTGGAAAAATTTATCTCCAAGTTTTAGCATCATCCAAGTTTTAGTAAGGGAGTTGCACTTGTTAGAAGTAACAGGGAATCTAAGGTTGGGTTTTTCCGACATTGTTAGAAATAACTCTCAAGTTTTGGGGCATATCTTCAAACCACAAAAATAAAAGCTTATAATTTTTTTTGCCAAGGTTGCCTTTGAAATGAATTTCCCAATAATGTTATGCATGATAGATTTGAATTTTGTATGAAAACATTATGGTGAAGTGAACAAAGGGGGTTCAAACTACCAAAATGTGAATGCCAACGACACCAACACTACTTTTTCATATTTTGTTATGGATAAGTGTTTATTCTTCCAAACATGTCTTGATACTTACTAAAGGGGCATAACACAATAGGTTCTTTCATATGACTAGTTACATTGCATTGAACCACATTTTTATTCCCTATAACTACATAGTAATTCCATCGTGAATGAAGGTTGTGAGTATTTGTATGTCTTTAACTTGAAAGGAGTGCAAAATTCCTTCATACTTTTCTAGAAAAAAAAAGGAATTAAATATACATTTAAAAAAAACCTATTAGATTAGCATGTAATAAGTTCCATTTAACTTTAGAACATAGATGCATATTATTTAGCTCTTTAAATTTCCCAATTTTAAGATCATGACTAAGATCCATCTTGTTTGATACTTATTATTTTTTCAAGCTTACATAATAAATACGGGAATATTTTAATAAATAAATTATAAAAAAAACCCTCAAACCCGGTCCACTAATCAAGATTGAACTTTTTATGTATCCATATGTTGGCTTCTAAGACAAAATACCTATGAAATGCAAAACACATTATCAAATTGTTGCAATAAACTATAAAGAAGTAAATGGGTAATCTACATTAACAAACACAATCTATAACCATAGCACAGATGTTGCATTCAACACAAAGGTATGTCCATCTTCATTATTACACTTTAAGCAATATTCTACAACAAGACAAATCAACTTGATGATAATGTAACCAAAATTGGAGTATAAAAAATTGCTCATGGTGAAACACATAAGGATGCACACCCATGATGGTTTGAGTTTGCTTTGATGTTTACTTTATGAAAGATCAATTCCTTACTATGATTTATTTGATTAAATTGCACAAGGATTATTGGCACCTTATATTATAGTGGCAAATTTGTATAAACTAAAAATCCCATCATTTCAAGGAATTGAAAAGAGGTTCTTACCAAAGATTTATTATCCAACCTTAAAAGAGTTAAAACATGGTTCATTAATCTGATCCACTAGAAAAATTCCCATCAGTCTTCATTCTCATTTGAATATGTAAACAATAAGAGTTCCAAGACATCTAATTTAAAAAATGTACCCTAAATAAGAAATTAAACATCTAGTCTTTATAAACACAATATTAAGTTCTTTTGAACTAATGTGCTGCAAACTTACAAGGCATTGCACATATATAAACTTGTAGCTATCATGTTTAACAAAAGCATGTGCAACATGTAGCTTAAATCCCAAACCTATTGAACACTAAAAATAACAAAATTTAAACATGTCTAAGGTCTATTTGTAACTTACATCCTAAAGGATTGTTAACTTCCTTTTCTAAACAATGCTAAGAATTCAAGCTCAATTAGTTAGGTTTCATTAGTTATTGGAGTAGGAAAGTAACTAGGTTACTTTCACAAGGTTGAGTTACTTTCTTTACTTATATTAGTTTGGTTATTTGTGGTTTGGTCTTGTAGTTAAATACCTTGGTGTTGATGGTTTGTTCCTCTTTTCTTCATTACAGAAGTTTGTGTATTTCATGTGATAAGAACCTTGAGGAGTTCTTGATGTTATGTTTTGTGTTGTGAACATCGCGTTATAATTTCCTTTCCATAAAATTCTATGTTTGCACTTGAGTAGATCTCCTATTTGTTATCAAACAACTCATTGAAAACCTTCCAATTTATATGGTCAAATGTCTCCTACTTAAAAAGTAAACAACGCATGAACACTTCATGAACTAATTTAAGATGCAACATATTAAAGAAGATGTTAATGCTGGAAAAATCTACTACTACAAAAAAAGACCTATAGTTTGAAACTTGTGATATGAATGGGAAGGGGGAGAATGGGTGGGATTCAAAACAATTGGCTGAGTAAAAGAAGATGAAAAAAAGGGAGAAGAACCATATGTTATGGGTGGTGGTACAACAACAACAACAAATCTCTTGTAGGAGCTTGAACTAAAGAAGAAAAAGGTCTTCCGGTGAAAAGAAATGCATTTATGGAATACGTAAGCATTGCTGAAGCAAGGAAGCTAAACATAGCATTTGAAGTTTTATTAGCATTCACGTCTAATGTCTTGAGTGCTTACAAGTTCACCAAAGATTTTAACTTAGGGCCCATGATGTTATTCCCTTTCAAGACGATGGTACCCAATGATGTCACATTCTTTAGTGCATGAGACATGGTACCCAACAAGCCAAACTTTCCTTGAGTAGAACTACAAATTGATCTTTAGAAGTTGAATGTGCATGTAACAATGTAAGCACCGAATTGAACAACAATAAACAATGCACAAAATGGACCTTGTACATATAATCCCCAAGCAAGATAAGTAGAAGAATGGGAGTGGAGAAGGGAGAAACATAGAGTGAGAGAGGACATATTGATGGGCTACACGCACGTAGATTAGGGAATTGAAATAGAAATGTACATGGAAAGGGGAAAAATCAGTGGGCCCATGCATAGATTGGGGCATTGAAAATCAGATAGGAAGAAACACGTGAAAATAATGTTCATCTTACAAGTGTTTGAAATTAACCAATGAGAATGCGCCATGCAACCACAAAAGAAAATCCACCATTGGGCAAAATGAACCCCTTTCCTTTTACAAAATAAACATATTGGCTCATTATAAGTCGTTTGCACCTTAATATTCAATTTCCAAAAGCATAAACTTTTCAAATGTTATTTTTAAAAATTCCTAGTTTACCACCTTCATTGCACTGTAGGTATTTTGGTAAAATGAAATACTTGTTTGAGTCCTCTTCATCTGGAGTTTGAACCAACATTTTTTTCTATCAATAGGAGGTATTCTACTTTTATAAGATTTTGAATTTTCTTATATGTTCCATAAATTCATTTTTTAGTTTTGTAAAAAATTCAAACATGGATGTCAATTGATACCGAATTAATATTGAAATATAAATTATGTGATTGAAAAAATCAAGAGAGTATTTTTGAATGATGATATTACTTTTCACTAGATGACTCTACCTATGTTTAAAATGGCCTCCAATAAATCAATGATCTCATGAAAACATTGAATTTCCTTTTCGCTTATATCAAGTCCATTGAGAAAATCAAGTTCTTCCTTTCTTTATGCAATACATCATTGCTTGATACACATCTTGAGATTATCTCATGGGTTTTTTAATTTTATCGTTGTTATTTCCTCTTGTCAGATTTCTTGTTTATAGTCTCCCATGATAGAACTACATGTCTTCCAATAGTTTCAACAATTTTCTCAATTTAAGTTGTGTATTATTTCCCAAGTTTCTAAATGTGTCCTTACATGTTTCCAATAGTCTTAGTTACTAGTCAATGCATATTTAATTTTCTTTTATTATCACATCTTTCTCAATGGAATTTTATTTTGACTTCAACGGGTTTTCCCATGCAATTTGATTGTCTTCTACTACAATTCATTGTAGAAGGTAACTTGACGTAAAGTGTTCCATATTCAATGTAGGAGTTTTTTCAATGTTTTTAAATGTTTTTTCCATGGATAGAAGTGGCCAATATTTGAAATTTGTAGGCTTTCATTTAGTTAAAAACTTTAGACGTGACATGATTGGTTTCTTGAACTTGATTCTATATATTATTTCATAAACCATATTATATTCTTCAAAATTATTTGAACTTCTTCATCAAGTCTAGATGCTTATGTATCCTTAGAGATTATCTTTACATTTATTATCATTTTTTTAGTTGGCTCATCGATCTAGGTTTTTTTTTCGTCTAATTTTATTTTGTCCCCTATACATTACACTCAATAATTTCATGTCTTGTTTATTATATAAATGAAATGAAATGAAAAATTTGGTCTATCACTTGTGTCAAAAATTTCAAAATATGATGCCCATTTTTGGACCAACATTGTCCTACTATAGCTAATTGATGGATTTTCTAGCAATTATTTTCTCCCAAGATATTATGTTTTTATTCCAAAACACATTACAAAATCCATTTCTATGTGCATGAAAGCCTCAAAGTTATGTGTCCACACAAAGTTGTTAACTATTACCCATTTTTACTGTAGACTCTTATCCTATCCGGTTTTCCAGTTGTGAATTTTAGAAGCATTGCCAAACTCTATTATGAACATATTGAGCCAAGTCGAGTGTTATTGCTGAATCATTTAGTTCATTGTAGAGTGTGGTGTAATTGTTGGCATCACAATTACAAAATGTGGGTGCGATTCATTAATCCCTATCATTAAACTAATGAATTCACTACTTTCCAACTAGTCCCCATTTATTAAAACCAATGAATTCACTCAAAATCTAGTGAAATCACTTGGTGTACATTGACACCTTTTGTTGTAGTGCATGGTGTCCTTTGAATTTGTTGTCTCCTTTTTTGAATCCATAATTGTGTCTTTTGGGTATCGTGGGGAATTTTCCTTTTCCACCTTGCTTATAGTAATATTATTGGTTGACATTAGCTAATCCATTTATTTGTTGTAAATGAGTTTTGGTGTTTTGTATGCATCATCTTTAATGTTAGAAATGTTCCTTGGCCACTTTCATAGCAAGATTGATTTGCTTATTTTTTAGTTGGACTAAAATTTGAGTATGTTATCACATTGCCTATGAAACCACATTGTATAATTTGAATTCATTGGGTGTGTTGGCCATGAATTGTTTTTAGAAGGTTGTCATAAGCTATTCAAAACTCATGGCAAAACATTTTTATCACTATCATGTATATCTTGTAATCTTGCAAGTGGATAGGAGACGCCCAATACCCAATCTTTGCTTGGAACTCTACATCTATACTCTTCAAATCTCTTCTTTCTACTAACAGTTACAAGTCCAAGTCTTGCAATGTTTGGCAAAAAATGTTTTGGATATGGATATCGTGACATAGTGCAAATGAATAATTTAACTCATAACTTGTTTACTTTGATTGCTACTTAGATATTCACCGATTTAAAAAATTAAACCCTATTTGTTCAATGATACAAAGTTGTAAACATCTCCCAAGAAGATAGTTTTATAAGGTCACTCTTCAATTTTTGCATTCAATGGCCTTTTGAAAACTATATAATTTCCATTGGAGTGTTTGAATGGAATTGACTATCTTAAAACGTTTATGATTAAAAAAACATATATGTTTCCTACTTGTGTCATGTGTTCTATGGGTAATCAAGTAATTGTGAATGCTTGACTACCTTTTAGGCCTAATGTTGCTTCAGGCCATTTTTGGTTAGGATTTTTATATACATGTCATGTGTCCAATTTATGACCTCTATCAAATAGGACTCCTATACTTCATTGTATTTTTACATCGACCCTCATATTAAGTGTGAACATTTCAATACATTCTCCAAGCTTCATTTGATTTTTGGATGGACAAGAGATTTTTAATTATGTAATGTGTGTAATTAAACAATCCTATCAACGGTTTATTTTTCATATAAATATTTTAACTGAAGTGTATTCTAAATCTTAAAATCAAGATTACACATATTGGAGACATTTAATTTGGTGCAATTTTCACCCTATGAATGCCATGTGGGTAGGTTGATGACTTGGTCCATTTCCATGTTGACATTGTCCATAACTTTGGTCCACTTCCCTATTGCAAGCAAATATTGTTTCTTCATATGTATCATATTCTACATTTAAATTATTTCTTGGCCAATTTTTTTGCTAGGATTGAATCATTTTTTTTTCAGGCACTTCAAATCCCAATAGGTATTTGCAATGCCAATGAAATCGCATTTTTTAATTTTGATTTGTTGGGTCTCCTAGCCATGGATTGTCTCCAGGTTGTTGTGGTAAGCTATTCATAAATTCTCATAATAAACATTTTCATCATTGTCATGTATATCTTGTAATCTTACAAACGATTAAAAAATCTTTAGTATCCAACCATTGCTTGAATATCTACATCTACATTCTTGAACTCTCTTCTTTCTATACACACGTACATATGATTTGCGTGATTATTTTAGTGATTGTTTGTCATATTTTCAATGATTTTTTTCTTTTAAAAAAAGTCACAATAGAATTTCTCAACAAGCAACTTCATTATCCAACTTTAGCCACTATTCATGTTAACATGTTTATTGAGCCACAAATTATTGCAAAAAATCAGATTTTTATTTCCCTTTCAATTATTGAAATGTTGTTTATTTTTACTATCCTATGCATCTTGTGGTTTTGAGGTTGGCCCTATCATTTGACGAATCACCAGATGTTTTAAAACTTCGTTCTTAAATTCTTGTGGCACCTAGGCTCATTTGCTTGGAGTTACATAGACTTATTTTCAAGGTTTCAAGAATTCTGTTGATTGCAACAAAATTACCAAATCCTTTGTTGACAAATCATTGAGTAAGTTTGTGAAAAAATGTTATGGAATCAACCTCTTCAAACTTGCACATTCTTTGAAGAAATCCATGGCATGTGTAAACATTGCCCAATGGTAGTCTTCCATATCTTCTTTTGAAATGTTTATGATTTGCTTAAATAATGCAAGACTTTATTTGTCTATCTTGGCATTCACCCATCACCATGTTGTTCATTCATTTGTTTTGTTAATTGCCCTTTTCTATTATATTCCCCATGTTTTGATTTCTAGCAAATGTTGGAGGGGGACCAACCAGGTGTCATCTCACATATTCTATCTAGTATGCTTGAGATTAATGTATATTCAATCATAAATTCCAAGGTGTTTGGTGTGAAAATTGGTGTCAAATTTCTTCTTGCCATTGTAAAATAGAGGTTTAAGAATTGCAAGCACACAGTAGAGGTAGAAAAGATGTAACTAGGTAGTACGAATGGAGAAAATGTA
Source organism: Sphagnum tenellum (assembly GCA_963921925.1). Classification (NCBI taxonomy): domain Eukaryota; kingdom Viridiplantae; phylum Streptophyta; class Sphagnopsida; order Sphagnales; family Sphagnaceae; genus Sphagnum; species Sphagnum tenellum. The sequence goes on along the minus strand of OY998150.1, from coordinate 5,512,059 downwards.
AATTGTTGTATAGATCGGGCAAATTAATAGTGAAGGGGGAAAATGTAATTTCATTGTACAAATCTACTATATTAATTCAGGTAGTCTGTGCGTGCGTCTGTCTGACACGACAATTCTGCATTTTAATTCACCGGCAAAATCGGCCTCTGCATTTATTCTGGCAGAACCGGTGGCGGTGATGACGAGGCGGGTTGCTGCATTTTCTATGGTAGAACCGGTGGCGGTCTACCTTCTTCTTCTTCTTCTGCTGCCTGTCCTGTGAACGATGATCCTCCATTTTGTCTAAAGTTTTTACCTTTTCGAAATTACCTTCCGTTACTTAATTTACCTAAGTTACTTTCTACTGAGCAGCTTTTGCATGTGCTCAAACGCTATTACCTACCTTTCGTTTCTCTCTGTCTCTATTATCAACGCGTCCATCGTGTCGTACGTATATTATACGAAATGAAGGTACGTAAATACCTACCCACCTACCTACCTACCTACTTGACCGCCGATTTTTAACTTACATTCCTCCGTGTTAGGCATCCTTGCTTGCCTTGGAACCAAATTTTATCTTTTTTTTGGGGGGGGGAAGGGGGGTAGAAAATGGGCACCAACACTTTCATAGGTACACCCAAAACCGAGCAGAGACCTATTTGAACATTAATTTCTGGGTAGTGTGGGAGGCAAACTTTCCCAATCGGTCAGCCTAGACAACTTACAGTTGCTATCCGTGTATGTGAAGGCACTAAGAACAACCATGTCTGCCTTTTAGGCATTAAAGGGGAGGCTTATGTGGCAAGCAAGCCAAGTCATTTTTGTTTTTTTTATAAAGCTGCCCAAAATGTCCTGTCAAAGCCAAGACCCCGCAAATATGGACTATGGATTGGGCACATGCACGGGCACGGGCGGGATTGGGCACAAATTGGGCACGAGCGGACTGGACACGGGTGGGCACAGCACGGATGGATTGGGCACAGACTGGGCACAGGCATGGGCACGAGCAAACTGGGCACGGGCGGGCTGGGCACGGGCATGAGCGAACTGGGCACAGGCGGGCTGGGCACGGGCAAGCTGGGCACGGGCGGATTGTGTCCAAACGTCACGGGTACCCACTAGTAACAATAATGGTGCTAGATGCAAAAGGTTGAGAAAGTGAATGAAAAATAAAAATAACTTGAAATCATATAAATAATGTAAAGTGTCATGGGCTATTTCATATTGTTTCAATTCCTAATGGGCACATGCCTCTTGGTGGTGAACCTGTATCATTTGGATTGGCACATATACCTCTTGGTGGGTCAACATGTTTATATGCCATCGAATTGGATTTAATTAAACATTCTATATGGTTTAGATGTTGTAGAGCTTGAAAATATTTCATATTAACGAAATATGAAGTTGACTTGAAGTGTGACTTGAACATTTCATGTGTCAAATGTTTTGAAATAAACCAACTTAATTAGTTTTCACCATGTTTCTTTTGTTCAATTTTCCACAAAAAAACATATGTTGCCAATGTTCATAACAAATATCCATTTTTTTTCATCATAAAATTCATTCATCCGTGAACATGCGAAAAAATATACCTCCATGTCACCAAACATTATGTCCCATGTGTAAAAAAATATTCTCCTAATATTCTATTGACATGGGTGGAATAAATTTAAAAAGGTTTGGTCATGGTCACTTGCTCATGAAATAACATCCTTGATAAAAAAACATTGATCATGTTCTTTCAAAGTGTCATCCTCCTTAGTAATATGCATACTTTCTCTTTCACAACATTCGAAAATTATTAAAACTCTTACACCTCACCTATAAATCTTGATGACTTGTGAAGTTAAGCAAATTCCAAATTTTTTTGTTGGACCTCTCCAAAACCCTTAAGCTCCTTTGTAGGTCTCACCATAGTCTTGCTCCAATCAACCCCCACAAAGCTCTTTCAATTTTGAACTCTTGTTATACACAACTCTTTCAAAATGCAAAAATTTCATTACATCCTCCTATCAAGAACATCTAGTTCAGCTTTTTTTTCACATCATCGTCACAACTATTTTCTTTTATAGCAACAAGCAATCATGCTTAAGCACTTGTGATCAAACATTCATGTTCAAATACACATGAGAAAGCTCACATACTCACCATTCATAGACACAACACAAAAAGCTAATAAAACATTACATGCAAGCACACATGAGCAAAAAGAGAGAACTCTAGGGCAAAAAAACTTGCAATGACATGCATGAATTTGGGACCAAACTCATTTGGCTTTGAGTTTTAATCCAAAAGCAAGTTTGTACCCAATTGATTTCCTTTGTTTAAATTGTGCACCCTATTTTTGCATACATGCTTTCTTTTGACAATATTAGGGGGTTCCCATACCTTGTTTGAAGGACTTTACAAATAATTTTATTATTATGTTACATTCACCACCAATTGTTCTAGAGCAGATGGAATTAATGGATAGTTAAGGCAATTGGACATTACTAGGTATAATGATGAAGTCACGATGGTTTGACATGTTGCGAGCAACTTATATATGTTGCGAGCAACTTTTATAAGCTTATCACTACATTCATTGGACAATAGAGAATCAATCGTCACCAATGCACAATCCAATGATTCAATTGTGGATGAAGCCCAACTAAGCTGATGTTGGGCTTCACTTGATAACCCATCTTGTTAAAAATAAGTCATGTAGGTAAGTAGGACAATAGGTGATTACTAGGCAATAGATGTATATGGATGGTTAGTAGGTAGAGGAAATAACAAAACATATAATGATTGTGGTTATCTAGCAAATTGGAACCTAATGAAAAATGTTTCCTATCCACCAACTATCCATCCTCCATGGTGCATTGCTAGTTATTGCTTCACTCTGGTGGACTCAGTGTCATTGTGGTGTCATCAAATTGTTGTGGACATTTCTCTATGGTTTCGTATATATATGTATATAGTGCTAGATAAAGCCCAAGGTTGTGGCCACCATAAATCCTGATAGATAAACTGCAAAGCCAAAGCAATTCACTCTTCAACATCACATCTGAGATGAGCCAAGGAAATGTATTGCCAAGTACACAACATTAATCATCTGTTGCCCACCAGATCTCAACACAAATGAGGAAAAAGTGAACCCATAATTCTTTACTAAATACTATTTGACAACAAGTGCAAAACTCAGGCCTAAATTCCTAACTTTCAGAAGCGTTCAACAGATCCAGAAGCTCTCCTTTCTTCAGTTTGGAGTATCCTTTCAAGCCCCTGGCTTTAGCAAGACTTCTCAACTCTGCCAGCTTATAGCTGGAAAGATCTTGAGTTATGCTGCCATTCCCTGATGAAACATGTGCTTCGAAATGCTCCACACTAACACTGATTTTCAAGTTCTTTTGTCTTTCATTACCACCTCTTGAGGTATGGGTCTCTGACTTGAGCCCGTTGTCAGAGTTGCCATCATCCACAAGAAATTCAGGGCCTCTTCCCACAATTTCCTGCAAGTCTTGAGACAATGGAGACTCTTTGGAAGGTTCTTGCCCATAACTCTTAGCATTTGCAGAGGCTCCATGCTCATTCACAACTGGTGCTGGTGACATTTCTGGAACAATCTCAGATGATGAAACAGAAGAGGACTCTTTCTTGGATGGTATTGGTGATCTCTTTGAGAAGGCGGAAGGAAACCGAGGTGGCAGATTTGCCTTCACAGTACTGCCAACAGTCTCTTGCAATTTCTCTTGCACTAAATGCATAACTTCTGCAGCTTTGTCCACTCTATGTCCAGGCCTTCCCTTCTTGTTACCTGCTGAGGTAGGAATTGGTGACCTCTTTTGGAACTGTGAAGTGCTACATGGCCTGCGCACAGGTGCCCTATGAGTGGGTGCATCAACATCAATATGCTGCTCAGCCTGTGGCTGACTTGCTGTCTTCTTACTTTGAGGTGGTTGAGCCCCACTGAAGGAAAAAACAAGGCTCCCATCTGCAAGCTCTGCGAGTCCCAAAGGCTGCATCAAAGTTCATACCTCAGTTGCCAAAACAAAGTTCATAAACTTCTCTGTAGCCTCATATAAGCAGCCCAATTACCTGTCTCTGTTCCTGTGATGTGGAAGAGCTCAGCTCTGCCCAAAACTAAGAACAGCATGAAATGGCTCTTTGTATGCTGCATTGCTATGGCACCTCCTCAAGCCTAGGGCTAAGTCTACCAAAGCTTGTCATACAACAAGAACTCTGTACAGAAGTTGATATATAACCACAACTAGTTACCAACTGAAAAAGATTTCTATGCCTTCCAGTCCTTAGCCAAAAGACCCATGTCAAATCAAATTGACAAGCATCCACCACAGTGCATGTGCTTCAGATTTTGTACATCATGTAGCAAAATGCCAAACATTGAAATTGAAGGAATTCAAAGACAGGAAGTCAGAGCAAACTAGGTCTTAGGAGAAAGAGGAGCAGAAAGAGGTAGCAGGAGTCAAGATGGGAAAAAGAAAAAACCCATACTAGAAACCAAGAGATGAAAACCAAGGACCACTGTAAGTAGAAAAGCTAAGTAATTGTGACAAAAAAGAACCCCAAATCCACAAACCCTAAACACATTCAATTATATAATGACTTGGTCTTCAAACACCCAGGAAACATTTCTTTCCCTGGCATGCTATGGAATCATGGTCGAGCACCTCCTCTCCCGACCAAGAGAGAGTTTTCATCATGTGCTTCTGACCTAGTACATATACCAAAGCCATGTCAAATCCAAGAGTACATCATGTGCTCAAGACATACTACATACATCAAAGCGATGCCAAATCCAAGAGTTTGTCATTTGCTGAAGACCTAGTACACGTATCAAAGCCATGCCAAATCTCATATCCAAATGCCGGTGCTAAAATTCATTTGAGCAAAACCTGTCCTCTTCTGTAGGATTACAAAGAACGGTGAAAACCAGACCTTCAACAGAAGTAATATCGGCTTCCCCCTCAGTCATTGCCAGAACAGGCGTGTCAATCCTACGGCTGGAAGAGTTGTGCAGCGAAACCCTGCTGCTGCTGCTAAAAGTCCTTCCACTGCAATCACAATGTAAAACCAAACCATTGTGCACCGCTGAGTCAGTCAGTCAAAAATTTACCCTCACGAATGCCGCTGTTCCTGCTGCTGCTTCTTCTTCTTCTGCCGCTTGTCATATACAAAAAAACACACCAAACTCCCCCTCATCATCATCACACATGTAGCAGGTAGGCAGCCACAGAAGAAGAAGAAGAGCAAGGTTTGTGTTGATCAACAATAACAGCAACCACGAGAGGGAGAGACTTTCCATAAAACTTACCCGGAAGTGAGCCGCCGAGTGTCGCATCCCTTATTATTATTATATCGACTTCTTGTTGATGATGATGAAGATGATGTTGTTGTTGTTGTAGTAGTAGAGGCTGATACCAGCGTGCGGTGAAGAGAGAGAGAAGAGGGCCCTATCGCCATGGATTATCAGGTACTTCTCGACCTCAAAATCAATTTTCCTTCCCTCGACTCTTGGTCCTAAGTTCTTCTTCCTCTGAACTTAGAGCAGCTCCAGCGCTGCTCAGTATGTGACCTTGCAAAAATATTTCTCACATCCAAGTTTAGTTATTTCATTTTTTCCCCCAATCCCCACTCATAAAACTAAAACTGGGACTGCAAGTAGGTGGAAGGCACTCTACGAATGGCAAACAAATCCGCAAAGGTGCTAAAGATACATCCTGTGCAACAGGGGCCAATTTGCGAGAGGCAAGCAGGTTAGGAGGGACGCGCGGCGCAGAGAGAGAGAGAGAGAGAACGGCGCGGGGCCCTAAGGGTGTTGACGATGAGGAAGACATGTATTTTATAAATTATTAGAATAGGGGTGGCCATATCTGTGACCGTATGGCCCAATGGATAAGGCGCTGGTCTACGGAACCAGAGATTCTGGGTTCGATCCCCAGTATGGTCGCTTGACACGGTTGGCTTTTTTTCTCAAAGTCCATACTTGGGATCGAAAAGTTTTGAGTCTCTGATCGAAATTACCAAGTATGGTCTCGGTAATTTTGTTTTGCTACACCCTTCATTTATGTTTGAGTGCAATTTCTGTGATTTTGATTTTCCCCAAATTTTTCCCCTAGTTTTCTTCAATTAAAAAGTTGAGAAAATTCTGGACAATTGTGTTTTTCTAGTGTAAATTTAGCTTTTAAAAAAAAAAATTAGGGGAAAATTTTGCCAAAATTCCAATATCCAAAATTGATAACAGAAATACTCCTTGCAAAGTTGCCATGCAACTGACTTTCAGCCTTTTTTTCTAGTTATTTTATCATCAGCACCATCACTTCCAGAAGGAATCAATACATCCACCCTTCACTTCATTTTGAAGGTAGTTTTTTAGACCAGACTGAAGTGAAATTTTCATGAGGTTTTAAGCTTCAAATACCTAACACCTAATAAGGCATAATACTGGTCATTAGGAATCTAAAATAGATGCAAATAAAATCTTCTACTGTTTCAAAAATTCTTTTTGTGCCTTGTGGAATGTGGTCATAGATTGTAAAGGGCATGGTAACCAGGGAAGTCCATGTCAATTTAGTGGTTTACCAATGTAATGCTGCATTGGCAACCTTTAAGGGGCGAGGAGAGAGGAGAGGTTTTCCACCCAAAAGCACAAGGAGCCAATCAATTGAAGGACAGTATCAACACAAGTTGCAGTTATTTTTGAGTGGGGGCAGGTAAGCAACACTTAGTATTCACCTAGGGATTTGATTCTCACATCTTTCATATTTTGCATGGCACTGTCCTGGTTCAACTTTTTGTCAAAATTATGAAAGAAAGAAACAACTCCCAATGGAGCCCACAAACCCATTACCCCCAAGAAACTTGCCATTGACCCTGTGATCCAATTTATAGGCATGGCATTATAGGCCCACAATTATAGGCAAAACCCTCCTCTCTAGAGCCACATATCAATCTCAGCGGAAAATTGTTTGTGTGAATTTGGAATCAAAAAGAAAAATTGATGTGCACACTTCACTACTGGCTATCATCTGAAAACTGGGAATGGGCATCACCATAAGCTCTCACTTCTGGTTATAAAAGAACACCAGTTTCCTTACAAAATTCATATGATTAGGCAGGCAAGATGATGGAAGCGAAGAATGTGCATGGGAAGTGGCAAACTGATAATTAGGATAGGCATCTTGCCACCATAATCTGAGAACAAAAATGAAAATAGCAATAGTTACATATAAATGGGTGAGTAATCTATCTATATATACACTATACCTGGGGTCCACTCTACAGTAGGCGCAAAGCAGTTCCTTTAATGGGAAAATTCCATTGGTGTGGGGGTACTGTTTTCCAGGTTTACCCTACCACAATAACCCAGACATACCTCTCTTTTTTTGTAACAAAGGCCTCAAAATCTAAACTTTTGCTAGTATCTTTCTACTCAACCAATGATGGAAGCTACTGGGAAGATAAGACAGGTTCATGAAAGAAGGCCAGCAATTATTTGAAGAGGTGCTTCTGCATATTGACTACACACACACAAGGAGCAAAGGGGTTACAGACCTCGTAGTCAGGACACGCACTGATGACGAGACTACAGGGGTAGCCCTTGATGAAGCCAATCATTCCAGGACTTAAAACTCAGCTCCTGATGCATGTAGAGATTATCTTGTGAACTGTCATATGATAGCTAGCAGAATCAATCACTAATGTTGCACTGCTGAATGTAGGGGTGGTCATACTTGACAAACTTGGACCACAAAGGCTTGAATTTGCTCATGCCAATATCTAACCAGGGCTTCATGTTGCCATTGTAGTGGATAACAGCTGCAGTTGCAATTTCTGAGTCCTCAACAGCTGATTTGTAGCCCAGCCCCAACACATGCCATGACTTCTCAAGTGGATATGTCAAGTTGTAGAAGGTGATTAATCCTGGTGGTAGTGTACCAAGCTTCCACAGCAATCTATGCTCATTCTGTGCATACACAAAATGAAAAGATTAGTAGAAACCAAGGATGTCATTTCAAGTCTGAAACAAAATAACACTGCTGAACTTCTGTCAGATCTCAGAAAAATGCATGACACAACACTTCATTTCATAAACAATAGAAGTGAAGTTCATTCAGAATGTGAGGGGAGAACTGCAAGCAATACACACCTGGCTCTGCCATTTGTGATAGATGCCTGTAATATCACGCTTTTTCCACTCCTTCAAATCGAACACATTCATACCATATGCCCACCCACATGCATTTGGATCAAAGTTCTCTGAGATCAGGGGATTGGAGAAGTTCAAGTACTTATCAAAGCGATGGAAACTCTCACCACAGGTTTCAACAGCACCATTGACATTGCCCTCAAGATCAACATCCCAGAGAGGTGTGAGATCTTTCTGAACCACAATGTCATCATCTAGAAAGACTATCTTATCCAGCTTGGGATATACTTCAGGAAGATAAAAGCGCAAGTGATTCAACATTGATAGATACTTAGGGTTCCGATACTTCAAATTGGATGTTCCAGCAGCCAAGGTCATTGCACTATCAGCCTTGAAGTAAAAGTTCTTCATTGCAGATGATTGCAGTTGGTGCAGCACTGGACAGTAGGAGGAGTTCAGCCACTTGAAATCATCAACATTCTGAACTTCAATACTCGCAGCTCCAGGAGGATTTGCCAAAAACCACATTTTCATAGCTCCAAAGTTCAGCTTGTCTGTTACGATGTGGAATACATGCTTTTCAGGTTCCTGCTATGAGGACAGACAGTTAAAATGATATACTTGATCTTTCTGATGCATTTCAAGGCAATGTCTGGATGCTATGCAGTACACAGATAATGAAAACACAAACTTCTAACTAAACTATGCCCACCATCCAACAGCCTGGGTTAAGAAGCTTATGCACATATTTCGAAACCTCTGAGTGATCAGCCAGCTAAGAACAATTTGCACAAAAAAACTGAAAAGACTGAGATATGAACACCAAGAACAGACCTTTGCATTTGAAACAGCTGAGTTTACAACCACTGATGCTGCAAGGATGTTGTCAGAGAAAAGCGCATAGTGATAGAGACTAGGGTCTTCAAGTCTCTCCTGATGAGGGAAGTCACGTTGATCAAGTGGGAGCATATGGTACTCCACTGTGAGCCGCATAGAGAAACAATGGAGACCCTTTGGAATAGTTTTAGCAGCCAATTGACTCAAAAAAGTGCTCTGTTTCTTGAGCATACGAGCATTCTCCTCAGCCGACTGAAGCATGGCTCTCAACTTCTTGACCATTATGGTGGTGTCATAGTTGTTCTCCTGTGCTTGTGCCAACACCTCAGCCATCAGCTTCATCTTCTCTTCTGCCCTGCACATTCCAATTTGGATACATCAGGCTTTGAATATATGCACCATGTGTAAGTGGCAGATCCTTCAGGAAAGTATCCTGTTGGTTGGGATCCAATGCAGTAAATCATTACATGCATATGAATGACTGCATCTAAAACTAGAGACTCACCCACTTGGAAGTTCAGTATCAAGACTGACATCCCCTACAAAACTTTTGTGCTCCTTGATACACTGTTTCAAATCACGAACAAGATCCAAATGATTTTGACCCTGTGCAAGATTGGCATATGCCCTGGCCATGATGATCTGATCCCGCATATGTCGCACGACAGTATCTCCAGTATGATTACCAGACTTGGATGAAACACTTTTGTTCGCATCTTCAGCACTCTTCCCCTGGTCTTCACCCTGTTATACCTCAAATCTGTTAGATTATCATGTACCTTGCTAGCATGACCCCCTGCTTTCATAAAGAATTGCATAGTGCAGTCACCTTAGCTGCATATATAAGGCTTAAGAACCTGAAGTAGTTCCTACGTTGCAGAGGTGTCCGAGAATCCCTATGACCTAATCTACCAAGCCCATCACACTATCTTAATGTATCTTCGGATATAGCAAAAACTCCTGCAGACCATTTGAGCACAAATGGAATACCAGGATTTAGGCATTGGGTGCACACCCCAACCCTGATCCACAAGTTCACTACATAGAATCTCCTTGACTTGTCAAGGTTTTGCACGAGATCCATCCAAAAAGATTCACACCTTTGCTGGATTCTGGCTCTCACTGCCCTGTACAACTTGCTCAATGACTCCACCTGCACATCCCACATCCCACATGGCAACTTTGTAGACACAGTTCCATCACATGCCATGTGAGCCATACTACTACACAAATAGAGCACTACAGTATATAGGATCTTTTCACTAGCATACTTGCCCTAAGCCTGCCCTAAAACATGAATGACTCATGAACTTCTTTACATGCATGTGCATGAAATACAGGGTCAATTCTCATGATAGTATCTGGTCAATCAAATGGCAAAAATTCAAAGCTCACCTGTGCTCCATGATCCTGACATATTTTCTGACCTGTCCTCCAAAAGCTTTTTTGACTCCTGAAATTTGACATACAATAACAGATCAAGGATGAGGGTTGCAACAATAACTGAAAACCTCACTCACTGATAAGTTATTTCACTATCTGCCATCCTGCAAACACAATTAGCTCCAAGACTCTATCCAACCCTGCAGAAAGCTTTGTCCTTCTACCATGTGGACACAAGCACATCCACAGCTGCTGAATCAAGCTTCAGCCTAATTTTAGGAGAAAGTTAGAAATTCTACCTGATAGATGCTGAAACTCTGCCGGCTAACATCTGCAGCATCTTCTTGAACCAAAGAAGATAATAGATCTTTCCCACCAACAATATTTCGGTTCAACAGTTCAGGTTCTCCTGGCTTGGCACCTACAATATCAAGTACCTGCTCAAAATACAGTTTAAAAGACTATTAAAAAAAGTAACCCGTCCAAATCACACACTAATATAGAAATGCCCAAATTTGAGCAAATCAACAGAACATTAGATAGGTCATTGCTGCTGTAATTGGAAGTTGTACACAGGGTGGAGTAAAACAACTACCCTCCTAGGATTGATCAAGTAAAATGCAGTGAACAAATCCATACACCAGTAAAGCAGGTCACAATTCTAGGGAATATGAGGCCAGGGGCATACCTCTTTGGGAATAAGGTACTCTATTGCCTCCAGAGCACTGCGCCTTCTAACATCATCTGTTCCAGACTGCACACCAGAAAAACCACGTAGCTCAAGAAAGGCACTCAGAGGAAAGCAAAGTGTCAGAACATATTCTTCCCAAGACTCACCCACAAACCACTAGTCTAATATTATACATAATAATATATTGTCAATGTAATTGCAGAGATCACTCCACCGAAAACATGGAAGTATCCAAACTAATGTTATGTCCATTCTGGTCAACGCCATAACAACAATGGGTGTGATAATAACCTCATGAATGTCACTCACAAAGTCTCAGACCATCACTTCATCATGAATTGCAGGGAATGAGTATAAAAAAATCAGCCCACATATACAGGGCAATCATTTTTACAAAAAACTGCATCCTGGAGTTTTCTGCAAGCAGTGTGAAGGCTCAGCATGCTGCAGTTAGCATTCAAGAATTAGAGTTAATCCCTAGCATAAAAGTGTGTAAACAAGCAGTGAGGTCAATCAGGAGTCAAATGTGGAGAGGCTGGTGGTGATAGGTTTTCAAATGATTGCTGAATGAACTCACCAAGTCAGATGATCCATATTGGAAGTATCTTCGACCTGCAACAAGCATGCCATTTGAGATCTCTGGTCAGAAACCATAGATAATACCTCCTCTGATCTTCAGTTGGTTTGCAAGATGGATAAGTACCCAATCACCCATCAAATGGATTTTGCATTTCTTAAGATAATTTCATTCTTCTTCATATAAGGTCACAGGTCATGTCCATCACATGTCACATTGCAAGAACTTGTCGTGTTAACATTGCCAAATCAAGTATCAACATCTACTTGCTCCACAACCAGACCAAGCAGCCCATCACCACTTGGCACAATACTGACACACTCCTGTTTGCTCAATGTACATAGTGAGCTGAGCTCAAACATCATGTCCACATGCACACTCTGTGCTAGGTCTAGAACTCATCGATTCCAGATCTTGTTCTGAGCTACCACCACCTTCCAAAACTATTCCCAGATGTGACCGACATCTCAGTAATCCCATCAGCTGCAGTGATGAGACAAAACTGTTAGGGTGGTTCTAATCCATCACCCACCTGAAGAGACAAGGAAAATGGGTCTTACACAACAGCCATCCTCAATAATGCTACATGCTTGACATCAAGAGGGTCAAGTGCAGAGCACTGCTAAAGGGCTTCACTACTAATGCTGGACCAGAAAATGTAGCGTGGGGTTGAATGATCGAGGAGAGAGAAAACCCAAAAAAGATCCGTTGCTACAAGCTTGGATCACCTGCAAAAGTGGGCGCTCAGACTCTAGGAAGAAGACAGTCGCAGTCGCATCAGCTGGGAAGGGAAGGTGAGGATCATCGTACCAGATGTGAACAAGTTGCTGGTCTGCCCCGCTAGGATAGTGAGAGGTGCAACCACAGAGATGAGCAGCAAGGCGATGACAGAGAACCGGTATCCACCATTTCTCGCGTTTGTCCGCGCGGAGAGAGGGCCTGAGACCCTTCGAAATGCCATGGTGACTACTGACTACTACAACAGTTGCTGCTGCTCTTCTACCTCCTCGACCAGAATTGTGTGCACTACACAAGTAGTCAATCCTACTACTCCAGCTCTTGTGTGCTGCCGGACGTCACAGAAGCTCATGACAACACAAATAGTCAAGATCACACCGCCGCCGTCGCCGCCGCCGCCGCTGGCGTTGTTGTTGTTCGGGAATGCTGTAGCAGCCTTCTACCACAGTCTCTGTCCCAGCATGTGACAGCATGTACAGCTCTCTCCTCCGGGATGGGGGAAGAGCATTTCGAGATCCACAGTTGTCATGGAACTGTTTCTGCTGCTGCTACTTACTGAACTTGCCAATAGCGAGGCGATCCCAACAACACAACTGATAGGAATCGGAACGCTGCCGTCAGTTCCATATTTTCTTCACCATTGCTGCGCCGACCTCCTGCAAGTCGGCAAAGAGACGATCTCCCTCACAAACCAGAAAAAGAAGAACAGAAGAAAAAAAAACACTCGTGGTACGTGTAACGAGACAGTAATGCGAGAGTATTCTCACGTGTTTTGCAACGTGTTTGTTACTGCAAAACACGACGCACAGCAATACAGCCAAAGAACAAAACCAGAGCAACAACACCGATACTGCAAGAAAAACCGCGTCAACGAAGCCAATATACAGACATAAAACAACAACAACAATAGCAGCAGCAACACAAGCAAAGAAAGATGTATTCCTTAATCTCTTTCTTTCACACAAGAGATAGCTACCGGAAAACAATTAGACAAAGTGGGCCTCGGGATACTCAAAACCCCGCCACCAGTCTCTCGCTCACTCAGGCACTGACAAACCTACTACGACTGTAACCTGAAGTAAAGACAACAAGAAGGAAAACCTACAGCGAGTGTAGGTAACCTGAAGCAAACAGAACTCCAGAGTGAAGCAAGAAGAAGACGAAGAAGGTAAACGAAAGAGGAAAAACCGTCTGGCTCTCTCTCTTGCTGGTAGAAGATGCTGTGTACCTCAACAGCAGAAGAACACCGGTATTGAAGCAGCGAAGGGATTCGGACGGGACACGGAAGGAAGACTTCTTGTTGGTGTTGTTGCGCATACGAGAAGACAGCACACGAGAGAGAAGAGAGAGAGAGAAAGAGAGCGAGCGAGCGTAGCGGGGGATTCCCGAAGCGCGTGCGTGCGTGCGTACGTAAAGGGGAGAGAGAGTTGTGGTTGCGATTGTAGTCTTGTGTGCTGCTGCAGACAGATACAGAGAGAGGGAGAGAGAGAGAGAGAAAAAGAGAAAGACGCTCCGTAATTGCCGCTGGCTGGCATTGCCGGCGCCACCCTCGCCGGGAACCCTCGCTCAAGTCTTTATCAGCGTGGTGGTGTTTTTTTTTTTGTGATGTCGCTACACTGGCGATCATACGTTTAGCCGAATTTGGCTATAGACGACATATGTGTGCAGAAATTTCTCCCTACTCTTAGGTTTTATTTTTTGTTTATTTTTTTTGGGTTCCCTTTAATTTTGTGATGCAGCTAGACTGGCAATCATCCACAAGAAGGTTTAGCCAAATTTGGCTATAGACCACATATGAAAGCAGAAATTTCTCTCTCCTTCAGTCTTTTTCAGTGTTTTGTTTTTTTCCTGGGGGCAAAAAGTTCCCTTTAATTTTGTGATGTAGCTAAACTGGTAATTATCTGCGAGGAGATTTTAGCCAAATCTGGCTATAGATCACATATGAAAGCAGAAATTTCTTCCTCCTCTTGAGTCTTAATCAGGGTTTTATTTATTTTTATTTTTTTGGTTTCTCTTTTAATTTTGTGATGTAGCTAAACTGGTGATCATCCACAAGAAGATTTATCTAAATTTGGCTATAGACCATATATGAAAGCAAAAATTTCTTGAGTCTTTATAACGGTTTTTTTTCAAATTTATTTTCAATTTTGTACTATTGAATGGCGCATTATTTTTGGTTAGGTGCCAAGAAGGCATTCCCATGAGCATGGTGACACGCCCAACATATTTGGCAAGGGTGAGACCATTCCCAAGACATTAAGGTTTGGGGGTTTTGGATTCAACAAAAAAATTTAAAATTCATGTTCAACAAAGATTTTGTTCATGAGGTAGATCTATAAATCTATTGACTTTTTTTAATAACATGTGAAAATTTGCACCAAAAAAAACACGGAGGTTCCAATCCTAAAATAATTAGAAAAAACTTAAATATCCTTATACAATTTTGGTTACGTACTTGAACCATGTATATAAATCTAGCAATTTTCACATTAAGAAATTTTTTTCAAATTTTGACAAAATTTTCATTAAACTTTCAACCAACTTTTCAATTTTTCTTTTTCGCAACAGTGAAAAATACCACACTGAAAGAGAGCCCACCACCAAGGAAGATCACATGGTGTGGATAAAAACAAATTATTAGAGAATTTTTGAGAGAGGAAAGGTAGTGTGGATTGTTAAACATTATGAGGGACTTTTTGAAGGATCGCACCACCCACCCACCCAAACAAAAACAAAGATCCTCACCTGGCACCGAAGTTGTTACATATTTGGTACTATAGTAGTACACAATGGCAAGTTCAACATTTTGGTGTTGAATAATTATGTTATTTCAAAGATTAAAATAAAATTATTTCATACTATTCTAAAAGATTCAATCACTATTTCCAGTCACAATTTTTTTCCTCTTTTTTATAAAAATTGTTCAACATTTCTGAAAATAATATAAATTAGTGTATTTGTATTGGAATTTGGATGTCAAGTTATAGGTGTGAATATTGCCTTCAATTTCTAGAATTATATTGCTTCATCCTAGGCCCCTTATTTTTGGGAATGCCCGTTGCCCCTCACCATAAGCCCTTAGGGTGGCTCACCTAAGTTACCTTGTACACTAAACCTTGTTGAAGTGAAGTGCCACCCCCAACACATCTTCAAGTGAGATCACCCCCAAATACATATAGCTAAATAAATACATAAAAATGTCGGTCGGTCGTGAATGTGTCACCTTTGAATATTTAGGTAATATCGTGTACATCTAAAAATATATCGGAATCCTGGCAAAGTGCAATTTACATGCAACAAATTTAGATCAATAAGGCCCGCCCGGGTGACCGATTATGTCATATTTTCTTGACCATTGGATAGTGCCCCCCCCCCCCCTTTACCACTAGACAACCTTTAGTTTTTGTGAGATTTCCCCCTTGAACCGATAGGTTATTTCTAGGAATTGGTGAATAGAGAACGGATTTATTGTAATTTTTGAAGCAACTTATAAAAACTTTGGTACATATTTGAAAGCCTCCTCCCAGGAGAAATCACAATGAATATTAGAATTTATTTCCACTTTATTCAATTGGCCTATAGGACCCACACAAAAGCCATATGTAACCAACTTGAAAAGCTTCAAAATCTTTTTGTGGGGGATTGGGGAGGGCCCTTAAAATGACCTTTTTCATGGCCAAGTAGCATAAAACCTCAAAGACCATCATATTTGTATCTTCTTCATCAACACCATTGGGTTGTGGGTGGGTGCATAGGTTCCAAACAACATATGATGGCCACACATGTGTAAGTCATTGATATTACAAATGAATTTTGATAAATGTTGTAAGTAAACATGTTGAAATATGTAGAAAATGGTTTTAGCAGCATCACTTTCATTTTAGTATAGAACTACTTCCATTTGTGAGTAGCCTAATTCGTGAATTAGTGAATCTTAAGAGACAACAATTTGGTTGTTTGTAAAAGCCTATTTTGGAACTAGCAATTGATAATTAAATGAATTATTATTATTTTTCTATTTACACATAAAATTTATTGTTGTTACCAAGAAAATAATGTGTTTCAAAGTGAACTTTTGACAAAATTGTAAATAATAATAAAATATTGGTGCAGCGGTAGACAATCACAATGTTGCCCTCTATTACGTGACAACACTTTTGTTCTCATTTTTTGAAAACTGTTCGTTGTCACTTATGATGTTTTAAGCAAGGTTAGTTTGGTTTCATTTTTAATTCATTCTTAGCATTGGGTCACCCCCCCTTTTTATTACAATGGCTATGTATAGCCAAAAATTTATATATTAAAATTTTCTAAATGCTAAGTTAAATCATGTGCTTTTTGAGATTTTCAGTAGCTAGAATTTGACCAAAATTTGAGAATAATCATCAGATTTCTATACATGGTTCAAGTAAGTCGCCAAAAATATAAAAGGATAGCCAAATTTGGCTAAATATATTTTTGCAGATCGTCACCAGTTTGGCTACAACACAAATTTGCTCTTTAAAAAAAACGCTGTCATGGGGGCTAAGTGTCAACAAATATTGGCAAACATTTCAACACAATACTTGGAGGACCATTGAAATCTCATTGCCTTCCACCCTTTTGTCCAATAAATACAAATCAAGAATAGTTTATTGTACATGACTCCTTTAAAATGATTACCGATTACTCAAACCCTTCTCATTTCGATCTTCCAAATGATTACATAAAAATTCAATCGTATATTTTTTAGCTATACAAAATGGCAAGGTATGCCATCCATAACGTCCTGAAAATATTGGTAGCTAGTTAGGGTAGCACCTCATGTGTAAGATTCCGGATCTCAAAGGGCATTATGGTTTTTAAGGTGCTTCCCTTTGTTTTATCAAACTTTTTTTTTTCATATTGTGGAGGTCATAAGATGGTGGGGGGGGGGGGGGGGGGGGATTAGGATTTAGAATTTCACATGACCTTACTTACTCTTTTATACACAAGCCAGTAGGTACCTACTCTCCTAGGAAGGGGCACTAGCCCTGGTCAAAAAAATGGTAAGAAACGCCTCAAGGATGATAACTCATTAGTATAGCCCCTTTTGGGACCTTGAGACCACAAAAAGGTCTTGGGTTCAAACCTAGTGGCATGCAAGTGAAACTCATGTCACCTCACTCCCCCACGAGCTTGACTTTGGGTTGCCAACAGCTTGTTAGGTTGGGTCTACTATTGTGTTTCCAAAAAAAAACAACTTGGTAAATTATTATTTTTTAATTTCAATTTTACACAAATTGGAAAAGATCCATTGCAATGGTGACAAATGTTTTTATGAATAGAATTTTCATGCAACCAATGACAAAGTTTTAAATGCACCCAATTTCCTCTGGAGGATTTTTTATTTTTTTATTCTGTTCCCACAAGTTCCAAGTGATTCCCTATTATGTTCCCCAAGTTTTCAATGTATTTCCCAAAATTTTCCCAATAGCACCACGATTTATCCATATGTTTTGCCTAAAGTTGAACTTTCAGAACCTATAAAGGTGAGTCATAAAATGGCACATTGGAACAACATTAGCTTTAAATAGAGCAAACACATAAAAAAGTTAACAAGAACTAAATAATTAGTAGTAATTACAAAATCCTATGCAAGCGCATCTTGCCTTGGTCATAAGGATCCTTACAAGAAGATTCGTCAAAACATCAACAATTTGACTACATAGTTATCAATGCATCAATTCCATAACGTCCAGAAAACAACACAACATTATTAGAGATCCAAGATCAAAGAAAAAAAAACTAATAAGCATAACAAACCAAGTGTGCCTTCAAAAGAGAAAGGATGACAAGTCCAACATCAACTTGCAAAGAATATGAAAAATAATAATAACACATATGAAAAAAAACACACGGGAAATGTTAAATTTGGACTCAAGACATTATTGACTTGAGATGGGATATATTTACAATGTTTAGAATCAACCCAAACAAAAGTAAGAGGTTTTTCAACCATGCACTAGTGAGGTCACTACGCTAGTGGAATCCCAAACATATGATATGGCCACCCAAACACCCAAGGAGGATACCTCGGAGATCAAAATAGGAAAATCTTCTAGTCAAGGTTTCCTTTGCTTTTACCCTTTTTATTTTAATTTAGCCACAATTAAAGTCAACCTATTTGTTGTTATTTGAACCACTTATCCCAAAAAAAAAACATGAGAAAATTTGGAAGGCATTTGGAAACTTAGAAACCCCTATTGACCAAAAGAAACACAACCCCAAAAATATGCAGTTAGGTAGGTAGGTAGGTAGGTAGGTAGGTAAGTAAATAAGGTAAGAACCCTAGAAAAAGGACAAAAATCCAAGGGTACCTAGTCTCTAGACCTAAACCCTAAACCCAGCTAACCTGTTGAGTAGTAGCTGACAACTGGATTGGCCAGGACAAAAATGCAAGAAACACCTGTCATGCATTAATGGATTCACATATGGCCAAAACTTTTTTTTAACCGGAATTTTTTTTTTTTTTTTTTTTTTTGGTATTTTATTGGATTCGGATATGGCCAAAACTCTTGTTACCTGTATTTTATTTGTATTATTTATTATTTTATTCTATTTTATTTTCTGGGTTGCAATGATGTCACTTTCACAGGAATAGTGTCCCAAAGTTGTCACAAGTCTACCATAAAAACATGATGAAGAAAGAGGGAAGGGAAGGGAAGGGAAGGGAAGGGGGGAGGGGGGGAGAACTGATTAAAGCAATAGATAGACTGATTGAAATGCTCCAAACACTAGGTACTTCTGTTGTGTTTTGTGGGGCCATGTGTTTTTTTTTTTCTTTTGGGGAATTGGGCAACAAGATGTGGTCCAGCCAAAAAGAACCCCCCCCCCCCCCCCCCCCCCAAACAAAAAAAGGGCACTCACTTCGTTATCCTTTGAGAAATTGGGTGAGAGAGGGGGAAAATAAAAGGACTTACAAAAAGAGCAACATGATATGAAGAGGGTGAGGAGGATAAGTCCAACACCCAACCCCTCTCCCCTATACCCCCTTCCCTTCCCTTTCCCCCTACCCAATACACCTGACAATATTGCAGAGACAAATGCAGCAGCAGTCTTTGGACAATCAGCTCTGCTCGCATATCACTCATTCAATAGTAGTATAATGAAGTTTTTGCAATTTGGTTGGAAAATGTCCAAAAGTATAGTATATTTTTTTATGAAGGTTTTAGAGAGAGATAATTCTCTAACCTACCAAGCTACCCCACCACGATTTTTCTTCCCTTCCCTTCCCTTCTTCCTGTCTTCTTTTCTTTAATAGTCTGCACTGCAAATCTTGCATCTTCCACACCCACTAACATGTCAGTGCAATAGGCAGCTGTGTCATGTGAGCCATTTTACTTATATGGTACTTGCTATCATCCTCCTATATAGTCTAATAATACTACAGGGGCAGGGGAAGCTTCAACACATGTCTGTCAATTAATTAATTAATTAGTTTTGTAGATTTTTTTCATGTTGAAATATATTGAATCTTGTTGAAACTGTGTTGAAACACATGGCTGTCAATTAATTAATTAATTCGTTTTGAAGATTTTTTTCATGTTGAAATATATTGAATCTTGTTGAAACTTTGTTGAAATGTTCTCTATTTTCCTTCACAATATTCTGTTGGGGGGGCGGGGGGGATTTTCAACATTTCTAACAACTAATATACAATTAGTGTTGAAGCTGCCAAAGGTTAAAAGCTGATAGAGCACTTCATACTGAAACAACAAATATTAACTAGTAGGACAAGGATTAAATTTCCTAATGTATCCAGAGAAGTGTTTTTTTTTTTTTTTTTTGACCGCCTTTTTCACACTGAAAATTTAACAAAAAATTGGCAAATTTATTTTTTTCACCAATTCACCGAAAAAGGAAAAGAAAAGAATAAAAAGATATAAGAAAGCTGCATGGTCTTGCCCAAGGTAATTAATGAAAAAATAAAAAGGAAATACAATAGCAAAGATATTAACTAGTTAGTCACCATAATTAGAAACAAATCAATCATAATGGGATGCATTGCAAAAGGGAAAATGAACAGTATGATGATTTTTATTATTTATGCCCTTTTTGCTCACCTCAAAAGCAATTACTTGTCATTGTTGTGGTAAAGTTCAGCCTTATGTTAATACAAAATTGGTTACAATAAAAATAGGGTAAGTCTGAAACAGATACAAATCAAGTAATTGGAAAGGAAATTTTTAAAATATTACAAACTGTTTTATTTTATTTCTTTTATTTCAATTTTCAGATGTTGCATCACTGCGACCATTATTCGTTTTTTCTGTTTTCCTCGATTTTGTGATGTTGCTCAATTGGCGATCATCCAGAAGTAGTTTAGCCATATTTGATGACAATTAAAATACGAAAGTAGAAAAATCTTAAGCACCCTTTCATCTTGTAGGCAATTGTGGCAAATTTTGGAAAAGTTTTTTTTTTAAATTTCTTGACGATTGCTTTAAAAACAGGAAATTTTCAACATAATTTTTTTCCCATCATAATTTTTGCAAAGTGTCAAAAATTCATAACTAAAGAAAACAAATCAATGACAAGCATCTAAAGAGGCCAGTAAATGGCTTAAAATATGCTACCAAACTAAATTGGGAGTCAAAATGTGATGAAAACCCTCCCTTTTGTTTTCGTTTTCCAAAAGTTTCCCCAAAACACCTGGAACATATGTGACAGATATTTTTAATTTTCAAATTTTAGTGAATTTGAGAGTGCACTTGCCTTCGAGGTAGATCAAGTGTGCATTGTGAAATTTGGCAGGAGCAAATGGAGATATGTCCCCCAACCAATGTTTTTCTTTCCTTATTATGATATAGAAAATTTGAAAAATTTGGGATTTGCTATTGGAAATTTGGGGTTTTTAGTGTAAATTCAACTTTTTTGGAATTTTTAAAAACTATTCTACATCATAAGATGGAACATATATATATATATATATATATATATATATATATATATATATATTGAAAAAAAAATCAAAAACATTGGTTGGGAGAGTGGGATGTATTTCCCTCCACCCCACAGGAGTAAATTGTTAGGTTTTGGTATGAAGTAGAGCAATAGCAATCAAATGGTGTGAAACTCAGTTTGAAGTTTGCCTAGGATACTATGCTCTCCACAAAGAGGACCTGTGGAAGGAAATGACTATTTTAGAAAAGAAATTTGTCAGCCATAATGATTCACCCAGGTCACATGTAAATAGTCCTCCCCAAATGACAATTTCCTCCTCGATGTATTTGTATTTTTATAATATTTTAACGATATGTTTAAAATTAAGTGTTAATAATAAAGTGTTGATCAATCATCTCAATGTGTTAGATTGTCATAACGACGACATTCGTATTAATTATCGTATCAATATTTTGTTAGCACTTAATGTTGACCATATTATTATTAAAGCGTTGTAAAAGTTTGTTATGCAAGGTTGTTGTTCGAATAATTTTGCTAAATTTTTATTAATCTTTTTCTAAATTTTTAATAACAAAAAATTATTAGTATTATTCTTATAATAATTAATTGCTGATGAGGGCCTCATTCTAGTGAAGATTGTGGCCAAGAGCTTTACCAAGTGTAAAGACCCTGACTGAATTTCTTTTCTGTGATACCTGGTGGGTATGGCCAAAAGGGCAGGGCATTTTGCAAAAGGGAATGCTCACCCGCCTGCCCACCCACCTGCCCCGATGGGCATTCCTATTTTTGAAACAGCCCCGAAGTAGACCGCTTGAAAACAAAACAAAAACAGAAATTTAAAATGTAAAAAAAAAAAAAAAAAACCTTGGGTAAGCTACAGTCGATTATTTATACTAATAAAATTGGTGCAAATAATAAGTCTTTAATTTAGGCCTGTTTTTGTTTTAATGGGGTCATACTACTCGGCTTCTGCAAGAAAGAAGAAAAACCTACATGACCAAACAACGTGATGTTTCTGCACTCTTCAGAGCACCAACACATTTAAATTGCTTGACGCCAGACTGGGTCTCCTCCCTCACCTTCAAATAAGTGGGATGGATCGATCCACCCGCTGACAAGTACAAACAGCATATCACCTGCTCTATACTGGAGACGGATTCTCTCTCTCTCTCTCTCTCTCTCTCTCTCTCATGAGTATATATATATATGCAGTTCTTGAACTGAAAATAGCATCATGTGGTCCAGGGGGTTGTTTTTTTATTATTTTCGTTTTTTAATAATCCTTTTACCAATTTTTTGATATCAAAATTTTGGTGAAATTTTATTTGAATTTACACTTCCAAAAAAAAAAATCCCCAAAAAAGAAATCTCAATTTTTTTACCCCAAAAAAGTGACAAATTTTGTCCCAAAAACAAACAAACAAACACCAATCATGTCTCTAGTCCCAATCTTAAGCGGTACTTAATACCATAAAACTTAATCTAGAAATGAACTTAGGAAATGACAAAGCCTTCATATTATTTGTAGTAATTTTTGGAAATTTCCCCACCCCCAAAGACATTTCTCAAAGAATGAATATATATAATGTTTGTGAAGGAAAAAAGAGAGAATATTCTTCAAAGTTTTGGGAGGAATATTCCATTTTCAACATGGAATCTTCAATTTTAGTTATTTAGTTATTTAATCTATTTATTTGACATGGGGTGTGTGTGTGTGTGTGTGTGTGTTGAAGATGTGCTTGGGTAAGTACTATGGTACCCAAACCCTATTTTTTCTTTTTTTTTCCTTTTAAATTTTTTTTAAAAAAAAGGGAAACCCTTTTTTCTAAAGCAGGCTGTTACCTCAATCTGACATGAAAACATGTGAGGCTTTTCTAGGCCACATGCCAAATCCCAGCAAATGCAATGCACAGCACACAAAAGGCTTGTACCATTTTGTAGTTGAATTATTCACCACCACAATACTAGGGCTCTTCCCCTCAACCTGTATATTAAGCATAAGTCAACCTGTGGTCTGTGGGTGAGGAAGCATATAAGTTTTTTTTTTGGCATTATTATGGCATTTTAGACTCTCACAATGAAGTTGGGACCACCCCATGACTGACCCTTAACTTAGTGGGATTGGCTGGCTTTGCTATTACTGGAGTTTCTAGCATACCATGGCAGCACCACCAGCAGCTTGGGACACTTTAATCTTATATTATTTTCAGAAATGTTGACATTTTCACCCCAAAACCCAAACCAAAAAATCCTCAAAAAAAAAATTTAAAAAATTTAAAGGTAAATCGAATATTTTCTTAGAATTTTTATTTTCTTGGATATTTGAGCTTTCAACATGGAAAAAACTTTCAAAATAAAATAATTATTCCACACTGAAATGTTGACAACTTCTTAGCCATGCTACTTTGGTATTCTAATGTTTGTCAAACTACTGGCAGCCCTAATGGCTCCTCTCATAGCCAAACCATTTTAAGATCTAATAAATTAAAAAGCAAAGTCTCCAAAGCAAAGCCCCCTTCCCCTTGCCTACTAGGTACCTACTACTACTAACCAAGGCCATTTTTGTGGTGGCAACTAACTGGCAACTTGGGCTACCTTTTTTGCCTCTCTATGAAAACCCCCAAAGAAAAAAGGGGCAGGAGGACGGTTGTGATACAAACGTGGGATCTGACACAAAAAATAATTATCACCAACCCCATTAAAATACAATGGGTAAGTTAAACAAGCCACACACATATTTGCTTTGCTCAAGCCCCTCACTCACTCACTCACAGCAATGCTGTGTCCCAACAACAACAACTCTCCTCAAGCATAGCCTGCAAAAACCAGGGACCTTTGGGGGGGGGTCCTCCACTGACCCTGGTACCTACTGCTTTACTATATAACGAGTAAAATGTGAGGTATTAAGTGGTTAGGTTCCCATGGAAATGGGTGAGCAGTAGTTTCATGTGGGAAGGTGGGAAAAATTATTACACTTTGATTTGTTGAAAGCATCCAAAGCTGATTTTTGTTTGTGACATAAGAAACCAAAAGATTCAACTCACAAAATATAGAGTCGCCTTTTTGTACAATTGGATGGGGGTGGGGAAAATGTTGCCTTCTGTTCTGTTGGTGTTCATGTTTGTTTGTGAGTGTGAAAAATGTCTTTTATTATTATTGTTTTTAAAAGTGCTATTGACACGAGAGATGATCACAAAAGATGTACAATACATCTTTCATGTCTTGGTTTGAATTAGTGGAGAATATGGGTTTGGATAATGTTGTCAAATCTTTTACTAACAACCAAATAAACAAATAGATTTTTTTCTAAATAGTTTGATGCATTTTTTTGTGACTTGTATTTCAAGGGTAATCTGGTCAATTATTTCAATCTAGTATTGTTGCAAGATTTGGAGTAAGCAAACATAGGTGGAAAAGAATGGTGAAGTGGGCCAAAACTTCTTTTTTTTAAATACACACATCACATGCTTCCTATAATTATGAGATTACCCTCAACTTGCATAATTCTTTGTTGTCACTATGAAATTAACCTCAAATTGCATAATCCTTTGTTGTCATTATGAAATTAACCTCAAATTGCATAATCCTTTGCTGTCATTATGAAATTAACCTCAAATTGCATAATCCTTTGTTGTCATTGTGAGATTAACCTCAATTTGCATAATCCTAGTGAAACTCAATTTGTGAGAGACCTTCTTAATGAAGAGACAACTACTGTGAAATGTTGTTGAGAAACCATTTTAAACTTGCCATGGACAACTTTTGTTAATGTATTGCACAATATATTTTGTCACTTGCTTTACCAAGGAATGAAATGTTGCAACCAATGTTCAAAGGGATGGATTCTTTGATTGGCATGCCAATTTTGTTCATGTGGTGGACTTAGTTGTGGTGGCATTTATTAAGGGAGGTTCAATGGAAAACAACCTCATGTGGGGAAAACATGGCTTGTTATGAAGACCTTTCAAAAACCAGCACTATTATTATGAAATCCACCATTTTCACTAACACCTCAAGCTTGTCAAATGGTATCAATGGTGAACTCCTCAATCTTAACAACAACTGATTTTTTTGAAAAATGTAAGGAATGTTTTTTAGCTTCTCACAAGTAAAAAGAAGGGCCTTGCAAGCTTTGGGATGATTAGGATGAATAGATTCATAGGCAATTCTTGATCATTTCAACTAAACAAAAGGAAGAAAAAAGTGGTTAGTTTAAATTTGAACCAAGATTATGCCATAGACTCATGATATGGGTTCATATGGATTCAACCAGGAACATGACTATTATGACAGGTAGTAGATTCCCCACATTATATTTGCATGTCCCCATCAAAGCCACATTTTTTATACATTTTTTCAATATTCTCAAAATCCTTTGCCCAACATATTTGGGAATTCATGCCTCTTAAATTTTTCATTCATTTTGAACATTCAACACCACAATCTTATAACCTTCATCAAGAATTATTCAAAACCATGTCAAGATTTTCAATTTTCACTCTAAATGATCAAAAGTCATTCGGTAAGATTTGTTTTGTTCCTATAATGTGAAATGTTTTTTTTATTTCACAATGCAACCATCTTGTAACTCTTATTGAAAGCCTTTTGATGATACCAATATAATTTCATTTGCACATAATTTGACCTCTCAAACTTCATTTGACAATAGAAATCAATTCAATTGTCTCGTATTTGATAAGATTTTATACGCCAAAAATTTTGGTAACTCATTGAATGGAACTTTTTTCAAATTCTTGGGCACGAGGTTAAGCCATGGGTTCAAAATGTTTGATTGCCTCAAAAGTATGCACATATGTATGCAAGTTCAAACTTGAATGCATCTTCCAAGTTGTGCCTAAAATGCAAGCCATTTTCCATTTAGAATATTTAACTCACACCTTTTCTAATAAATTAATAATTATTGCATATATCATTATATGTAACCTCCAATATGTCTTGTTGGAAATTTATAAATTATCCAAAAGATTTCATCCATTCCAATTGATATTGGGTGAAACTAATTTTCACACCAACTTGTTCATGAATGAATGTGACACCTCTCTGATTGCCCAATTAGACCCCATAATTTGTCATCCAAAATCATGGATTTTTGCCCCAAACTTTAATATCCTAACCTATTAAAATGAATCATGTGCGATGCATTTACCCTAGGTACAATCACACCAACAAAAACCACATCAAACATAATGGACACTATCACTTAGACTTTTTAAGAAGAAAAAAATATGTCATAATAAGGTTGCATTGGCAAGTGTGGCTCTTGTTATCCCATTTGCACCCCCCTCTTCTATTTTAGCTTGCAAATGTTCATATGATTAAGTGGCTTCACATTTGACCTAATTTTTGCCCTCACCCGCATACTGCAATGTTAAATTTACACAATACAATCACCTTGTGTTTTACATTGGTTTCCATGTCCTCCACTTGTAAAACCTTTAAAAAGGCATTGGAAATGGAATGAACTAAAGTACCTCCACCTTGCAAAACCTATGGGCCTTGGAATGAACTTTGAACAAAAGGGTACCTTCAGTCTAAACCACACAAAAGAAATAACTATTATAATATTAACTTTACCATTCCAATAATATTTTTTATATTTTATATATTTTAAAAAAAAACCAATCCTAAAAGTTTTAAAATTGTGTTTGACATAACTATTCATTACATGCACTAAAGCTTGATGTTGGGTGTGCCTAAGTAATATTATTGAACATTTTGTGTTCCCACCTCAACTATAAGAATTTCAAGAAATAAAAAATTGTTAAAATGAAATAAATAAATAATTTTTTTTTCAAAAAAAGATTTCCATTGTAAAATTATTTTATAAAAAATTCTCTTGTGTTTATTGTTGAAAAAATATAAAATTTTCCATTTAATGGTAACCAAAATGGATCACTAAATTGTTGGATGGAAATTGAAAGCAATCTTCACCATTTCATGGTGATGAAAAATGATCAATGTCATTATTTGTTGGCAACCAAAGGTGACCTTTAGCATTTTGCAGTGATTGAATATGTTGTTGGATGGCAATTGAAAATGATTTCCATCATGTTAAGGTCACCTAGTAATATCCTAAGTTTTGGAAGTGAAAATGATAAGAGTAAAAAGGGGAAAATGCCATTTACAATTTTGAGGTGACAAATAATCACTTATAGGAATATATTGGAAGCAATTGTGTAAATAAACTATTTATTTCCTCACAAGAACTCATGTAGCTAAGAAAAAAAATGACAACATTTTAACACACAAAAATTAAATTTTTTTGAAGGAAATACAACTTCAAAAGCATAAAACAAAAATCTATAATACAAGGTACAACTTTAAGAACATAAGAAGTTCAATTACTTCACATCAAAATTTAATGGTAAGATCTACTGAACTTCACACAAAAAACTGTACACCTAAATAAAAGTAAGGGTTTAAATCCAAAGCAATTATCCCATTGAGAAAAGGTAACATCTCATTTTTATATTAAAAATATATTATGATATTGGTACTTAAATTTTTGTGACAAGTTTCGATTCAAAAATTAGGTGATGAATTGTTGGTAATGGAATTGGTAATGGGTTTTCAATAATCAAATTTAATAATGTTATTTACAGTTTTTGTTCAAAAATCATAAAGTTTATTTTAATTTTAAACGTGTCATTTGATGGTAAGAAACATTGTTAGTCATTGTGGGTGATAATCAATAGGATCACTAACGTTTAATAATAATTGAAAAGGAATAACGTTGAATTTCATTTTAGAAGAGAATCTTTTGTTGATTTTTCATTTGTTTCTTCACTTTTTTTTTAAAAAAACCTTGGTTGCTCCTTGTAAATACCACTTGTTTAAAGGGTTAATGTTTTGGAATACAAATGTGTATTTGATGAACCATCCAAATATTCCAGTTGTGAAGAGGTTTTTGATTTTGGTTTGACCGTTTTTACTCTTAACAAGTAGATAACAACAAAAGGTTGGCTAAGTAGAAAAGCCATGATGTTAATATAAGAATTTGCAATTGATTTTGTCAAATCACATGTGACGACATCCTTGGACTCCATATATGTTAGTTGGCTATACGATTGAACAAATTTGAATAATTGATCTATAGAAAAATTCCTAAAAGCAATGGAATTGGGTGACATTTGGGAGGGGGAGTAATAGTGCACCCATTTTGAACGATGGATGGATGTTAAACTAGAAGATATCATCTACAAATTGTATAATGAACAAACATTGTGCATCCAATGGTGTAGGTTCCACAAGTCTAGTTGATGTTTTGGAACTTAAGGAAAAGATGATTTGGTGGTAGCAATTTATCATTATACTTTAATGTAAAGGTGTACATCAAAAACATATAATAAATATTATTTTCAATTCATTTCGAGCTTTTTAAAAATCATCTAAGCAATGAAAAAATTTGTGGCATTGGTTTTTAAATGCTTTTGAGTACTCCATACTCATTATTTAAATTATGCTAAATGTTCTCATAATAAATTAAAAATATTGTTGTATGTAAATTAATCCAATGTATTCAATATCAACTTAGGTAACCAATTACCTCAATGGAAATTAAGCAATGGTCACATCTAGAAGGGTTCCTTATACCATGTTTGTATTCATCTACAAATAGCAAATTTTGATTCCATGTTGACCTTAAAACAAACATGATGAAAAGTTGTGTTGCCATCCAGATATAGGTGACTAATGTGACATGGCAGATGTAATGGGGATAACATGTATATCATGTGTGTGTATGTGTGTGTGTGTGTGTGTGTGTGTGTGTTTATTTATTTATATGTACCATTCAAACCTATCTCTTTTCATCTACTTACATTTTGGCTATGGAAAGACATTGTACAAATTGTGTGCATTTACACAATGCACCTTATCTTCCTTATCCCATTACCAACCAACGTGTAAAACTTTTGAGAAATTGCAACACTTGTGAATCCATGACACTACATGATTGCAAGGCTATATGCACAAGTAAATTACCTCCCCAAGGAAATGAAGATAAATATGCTGCACAATAAATGAAAACAACATGCAATTGTGAATGTAAGTTGAACAAATGCTTCAAGTCCAAATGGAAAAAATGCTATTGTATAGATAAAAATATTGATATCTTAAATATCAATATCCTTGGAATTATCCAAGGACATAAGAAATATGCATTAAAACAAAACAACATCAAGGTCAACCACACACATTTGAAAAAATGTACTAAAAACCTAAGCCTATTTACCTACCTACCTTGAATTATTTAATTCACAAAAGATTCGTAATTGTCCCACGTGGCAACACTTGATTAACCATTATAAATTCACATGGGCTGTAGTTGGCCATTGGATTTAGGAATATTATTTAAATAATTACTAAATGAATTACACGTGGCATATTAATATTAGTTACTAAAATGGTGACAAGATAATCATAACCAACAATATATAATTTAGTCAATCAATGAGATTATATATGTTCACCCTAAGCCTCATCCAAATTTTGATGACATCAACATTGATGTCATGTCACATGCAACTAAGGTCATTTAGAACTAGCTCCACTTAAAAGAATTATAGGGATTTTAGTTGCAAATATCACATATAATTAAAAAATAGTTGTAGAATTAGTTGTATCTTTGAATTTCTCTGTTAGTGAAATAGAACATAAATTTTAAGCACACAAATTAGAAAAAACATTACACTAAAATAAAATAAAGTTCATGCACACAAATTTGACAAAAAATCTAATATGAAAAGAACACTTTCTTCAAAGACACCAATTTGATGAAAATTTGAACCACAGTAAAAGACAACAAGGTTTTAGAAAAATAGTTTGAAAAATATGTATTAAAACAAAATAAAATATAGTTCAAGCACACACAAATTTTAGAAATATATGTATTATATAATAAAATATTACATTTCAAGATGACATATGTTAAAATAATCCCGTTGAGATAAAAGAAAAATAAAATAGGCACACGCAAATTTGGAAAAATCTAGACTTCAAGAACATATATCTTGAAAAATATGCATAAAAACAAAAGGAAACAAAGTGCAACCATACATGTTTGACATAAATCCATATTGAAACATGACACAATACAATGCAAGTCCACATATTTGGAAAAAAATGTATTTCACATAAGAACGAAGAATTGAACATTGATAAAAAAAAATGTGAACAAGGAAGAAAAAACAAGACAACAAGGCCACAACCATCAAAAGTAATGCCAATAACAAGATGAAAATTTGGGAACAAGAGATATAATTGATGTTGGCACAATTATTCAAATAAGAATATTGAGGGTTCGCTTGAATCAAAGTTGGCATTAATTGCATCCCTACAATCATTAGTAAAAAACGTGATTTATTTGATCGAACTTTTATTTATTTAAACACCCATTAAAAAGAAAAATTGGTGAAAGCACACTATGGTGTAAACAATTTTAGGGAAACTAAGACTACATATAGTACAAAAAATAATAACACGTAAAATTTCACTCATTTTCAAAAAAATTAAAGATCACATGTAATTAATTTGAAATTTAAACATCAATTTAAGTTATCAAACCCATCAATATGCAATTGATTGGTAGTTGTATCATTGTGTAAAAATACACCAATAATTTTACAAACATTGATTTAGAACCCCTATTTTACAACATATTTTCATTTTTTTTATTAATTTTGAAAATCCATATTTTTAATGTGAATTTGGTAAAAACAACACTTAGCCCATTTACATTTCAATGGAAGAACATTTTACAACTCAAAAATATCATAATTTTCATCATTATTATAACATAATTGTACTAACAAATGTTTTTAAAACATTTGATATGAACTTCATAAGTTAAAAAGAAATTGAGAATTTTAATGAAATAGATTCTTCTTCATGATTGTCTTTTTACATTTGCAAAATTTCATGGATAAACTACTATTAAATCTAGTTCTTCATAGTCCTTTTTTACAATTGCAGCATTGTGACACGGTTGTTGCAAAATGAAAATGTACTCCAATTAATAATTAATTTGTTCATACTTGCTCCAATTGCATTATACAATGATATATTAGGATATAAACCACCATGTAAATTTTAGTTACAAAATGTTTTCCAAACATCCACCATGATATATCAAAGTTCCATAAGTATCAAAAATTGTCAAATTGTGATAGTTTTTTGTCTACATTGTAATGTGCTTTCACCCACCCCATCATTTTGGACAAGTTGATTTTAACATGTTCATTGTGATTATGTGATCATTTTCAACAAGTCATTTTGATTAGTCAAATTTAAACAATATATTTTCAATTTATGTTCAAACATAAAATCATAATTTTAGGTAGGTTGAAAAAATTAGGTAGTTAGGTGGTAGCCTAGCTTAACTCCCCAACCTAACCTGCCTAGCCTAGCCCTTTAAACTTGAACATAGGTTGCAAGTATTAAAAATTGAACCATTGACCTCCATAATGATAGACCAAGTCCTTACTAATGGATTGTAACTTCATAAATTATTTTTGTCATTTAAAAAATTTGACATTTGACATTATATATAATAAACTTATGTAAATAAATAAAATTATAATTAAAAATAATGAAGTAGTTAACTTAGTAGGTAAAAGGTGTATTGGCCATTTAACTACCTACCAACCTAACCTAAATATAGTTTACCTACCCGCCTACCCACCACAATTGTTATTTTTAAATGATTTAAATACATAGTTTGGTACCTACTAGCTAGGTACCTACCTACCTACTTAGGTACCTACATAGTATAGATAGGTACACAAATACCATATTAGGTAGGTAAATAACTATTTACCCACCCACCTATTTATGTACCTAGGTACTATAGTGGGTACCTATTTAGGTACTAGTATAGTAGATACCTACTTATAAATATGTAGGTAGGTAAATATCCATTATGGCAAGTAAGTAGGTTGTAAATAGGTAAGTACCTAGGTACCATAGTACGTACCTACTATGGTACCCACCTACCTAATTTAGATACTAGGTAGGTAGGTAGGTAGGTAGGTAGTTATTTAGGTATTATGGTAGGTACTACCTACCTACCTACCTAGGTACCATAGTGGGTACATACCTACATGTAGATAGTTACCATAGTAAATACATAGATAGGTAGATAAGTAGGTAGGTAATCATTTTTGTTTGTTTAACTGGACCAAATGTTCCATATGACTAGAATCCATTGGGCATCTTAACCAAGAATATCATTTTTTATACAACTTGACTAGATGTCCCATTTGACAAATAGTCAAATAGGTCATCACTAGTCAAATTGATCAATCAATAACTACAATGTCCATTCATATGGTGGATCTTTAATCAAAATGGACACTTCATTAATAGAAAATGACCAATTAGTCAATTTGAACAACTTGAAAAATCATGTTTGTCTACTAATGAATGTTATCCATGATGTACAAATTGTTAATTTTGTGGACTCGTGTACCAACAACCTAGTAAAATCTTTTTATAATGAAGATTGTAACTTATAGCTGATGAATGTCAAAATGAATTGTGTACTTTTATGAGTTAATTCCTAGCCAATGGCCCAACATGTGGCATGTCTACCTCAAGATGGGGGGTGCAAAGGTGCATTGTTTTTCCATTCTCAACTCTTTGATGATGATGGCTTTTTCTTACGGATTAATGTTTGTAATTTTTTAGAGGATATTATGAAAGGGACTCAACCAAGTATGAGAAGATCAATAAGGAATCACAAGCACATACAAAATATAGCTTGAGGTGGAAATTGGCAGGGTGTGATGTATTCCATGCACCAAAATTTGTAAAGTTTAAATTTTGCATTGTGGTAGGTGATGGGAATGCAAATCATAGGTATGGTCAACACATGCATATGTGTGTTGAGGATTCTCAATGGTGATAGACATTTTTGAATGCTACCCATGAATGTATTTATAAACAAAATTATTACATTAATTTTTTTGAAATGGAATGAAACTTGATCTTTTGACCATTTATTTTCAAAAACCTTGCCACCATAACAAGATAAATTTTATGGCAATTTGAAACACACATGAGAACTATGGGATCCCCAACTAGTGCAATTATTTTCAGATTCTAATCACAAAATTAAATACACTTAAATAATTAAAATTTATAAAGTTTCAAATTTTAATTTAAGTTATAATATGATTAACTGAAATTGAAATATATTATATTTGACTATAATATCCATGTAAAAAAAAAACTTTTGACTTTACTTTTAAATTCAAATGCAATGTTTTCAATTATGATTTAAAATTATTTATTTATTAAATTTTCATTCAAACTCAAAATTCATTTTGCATGTGAAAATTATATTTCCATAATAATCACGTATGTTATTTCACATGTATTTAATTACTTAATTATTGGACATTTTTCTATTTTTAGTTTCAAATTTAAAGATTGACATTGATTTTGTTTTAAAACACGAACGTGCACAAACCAAATAATAAGTTGGTTACTACATAGTTGGAGCAAGTTTGGTGCACAAATAAGCCACGAGCAAACACGAATCCACAAAACTCACCATACCTCGAACTTGAGGGAAGCCACCACCTTCCCCCTTATAATATTTTTTGTGCTTGGCCATGGGACATGTACCCAAATGTCATTTTTTTTTGAGACTCTCAAGTTAGGAGTCTCGAAATTGGGACTCATGCGACTTTGGAGGCCCATAACTTCTTATGAAAACCTCTGACTAAAGTGCAACCTAAAGAAAAAATTTAGCTTTTGTCGAGAGCTTTTCAAAGGCATATGACATGTCACTTGCACCCAAGCAAATCCGGGAGGTTCCCGACTTTTAGTGGGTGGGGGTCAAATTGATAGTTTGATTCCTTGCCTTTCTTTTGGCCATAACTTATGTTTTAAGTATTCAAATTGGGTCATGCAAACCCATTTTAAACATCTACGTTTCAAAAGCTTTTCAATGGTATAAGGAATTTTTCAATCCAATGATTTTTGCCCCTTGCAA
Source organism: Sphagnum tenellum (assembly GCA_963921925.1). Lineage (NCBI taxonomy): Eukaryota > Viridiplantae > Streptophyta > Sphagnopsida > Sphagnales > Sphagnaceae > Sphagnum > Sphagnum tenellum. Next base: position 5,477,759 of record OY998150.1, on the reverse strand, counting down.
TCATCTTTTAAATTCGAAAGTCCATCGAGATTCCAACTCCCAAAGTGGGAGCTCACTTGGGAGTGTGGGGGTTCATTCCCTCACGTTCTTTTACACTTTTGGGAGCATGAAATGTGATTCTTAGGCTTCACTATTGACCTGCACCTTTGCAAGCCCTTGCCTTGGTCATGAGCCCAAGGTTAGGGTTGCAACAATTAAAGTTTCTTGGATGGTGAACCATATGGAATTTTAGGTTTTCAATTGTCCATACATAAGTGAACCCCCCCCCCCCCCCCCACTGCAATTGCCCCCTTTTTAAATAAACATTTGTTTAATTAACACTAATATGATGTACAACATTATAACATTATTTTATTTTATTTTATGTTTCTTGTTTTAAACCTTTTCATGTTTTAAAAAAAAATCTATTTGAATATTTTCACAACCATATTTAGTGGTTTGGTTTCAAATTATCCTTTTTTTTTGTAGTTGGATTTAGGTTTAGGCCTTTTTAATAATTTGTTATAGTCCTTATGCACATTAAGAATGTTTGTTTTGGTAGTTTTAGTTCTTGTGAATGAAAGGTAACATCACACATGTGTCATTTTGTCAACAAATCAAAGGCAATGAAATCATTTAAAAATTCATATTGACATATTTAATATTAATAAACACAAAAATAGATGTGGCATCTTTGTTGGCAACTAATGGCAAGTTAACGATAATTCAATGTTCATCTAACACCCAATCTTGCCCACAATGTTTAGATATCAATGAAAAGTTTGGTGGTAACTTAAAACACTTCAACATGAACCTTTGACTTGGTGGTAACATAACACCACCATTTTTATCATGCTTGAATGTAATAGATGGAATCCTATTCTTATGTAACATCAACCAAATGTGAACACATGGATGATGTTAAAAGATGATAAGCAAGGTGATGGTAGGTTGTCCATGTGGCATTTCAAGGGATGGTTCTTAAGTGTTAGGGAAGATAATAATAGACACCCTAACACCAAATGTCATGCTACCTTTAAACATTTATTTCATCCCAATTCATATTTGCTTAACATTGTTTCCAAAACCTAGGTTTACTTTTATCCTAGATGACACCTAGCAATGAACACCAATATACATTAATAAAACACACATTTGGTATTTGATTACATGGTAGTAAAAAATGATTCACTTTTTATCAAAACTCCTTACCTTAAACCTTTGATACTATGCCTTTTAAATTCATCATATAATTTTCACAGTATTGCTTTGAAATGACATACAATGGAAACTTTAAAACCTTGTGTTTGCTTCATAATTCCTTGTGATTATTTCCAATTAATGACATGTCCTCTTGAACCTTTATTTGTACAATTATCAAGATTTTGATTTTGATATTATGAACTATTACATGAAGATCTAATCAATTTTGAACAATTAATCCATTATTGAAATAAGATTGTTATTGATATTCATAATGGCTTTCAAGTATTGAATTAAACAAAAGCTTCATCATGTAAGGGAATTTTTTTTGATATTGCTTAAATAGAAAAATGACATATAATAATGTCATTATCCATTCGCAATTTTTAAAAGACATTTAAATAATTTTAACTCAAAAATATGGATGAAAAAAATACATATAAAACATGAAGGTGATAATGAAATGATATAAAATTTAAAAATATGTATTGTTTTTGTTTAATTTTGACCTAAACCATATTAATTAGTGAAAGTTTATAATGTTTTCACATTTGAGATCATCAAAACTACTTTTTAAAAATATACAATTCAAATTAAATGCATATAAAAATATATGATTCATTTTTTTACTCTTGTCTTGAAATTATTTTAGTTAAAAATTACTTAAATTAATTGTGTGGTTAACATGTTTTAATTTCATAATTTTCATTTGATTAAATAATTGACCTCCTTGTCATTCATCCAAATCCCCATCTTGGAGCTCCAGCATGCCTTTTTACTTTTAAAGTGCTACGAACCAAGGAGCATACCCCATCACCTTATTCTTCTATTATTTTCACCTTTGGACTCACAATTGAATCTATCAAGGAGCTTGTGGGTGCATCATTAATGGGCACATTCTTAAATAATCATCATGGAAAAAAAGGATGAATATCATGTGTTATGGATGAAAAAATGAAGGTTCATGTTCATGAACTTCGTGCATCCATGAATGAAATTTTAATGATGATGGATGAATTTCATCCATTTGGATGAAAATTTTCACATGGATGAATTACATTTATGTGTGACAAATTTAAATAAATGGAATATCTTAAATTTATAATTAGTTATCAATGTCTTAATATATGTTTTAATGATTTACAATGAGGTAGGTTATAATATGTCATTTGTGAAGTTTAGGATTTGGGTAAGGGACAATGGGAGTGAAGGACTTGTTTAAATACATGGATGAAATGTGAAAGTAAAAGAATGGCTCCCAAGACTTCATAAACATATTTGATGTTTTGAATCTTAACAAATGCTACATTAATCTATTTATCAAGGAAGGTAATTTGTTTGTTTTGTTTGTTAAGTTGAAATCTTCCAAATCATTGTCCATTCCCCCCACTATGTTCTTGGTACTAGTGGAAACCCCCCAACGAATAGGGAAATAGGGGTGCATTGAGGTAGTTTTTAAACATGTAGTGCAAGAATGATTAAATATTGAACAATTTTGTTAAAGAAAATTCAACAAAATCAAAATAACATTTAAAAGAAAAGTAGGGTAAATTATTGGATTGTTAGAAAGCCCTTGATAAATGGATTTCTTGGAAGAATATTTATAATTTCTAAACCTAAGGTAGGGGAGACATTGAATTTCAAATAATTTTCATCTAGTTCATCCCCATCCCTTTAACAATGTTTTGTTCATCATTAACTTTGATATTTTTACACAAACCTTTATAAATACATGGTGGTGTATAACTACTCAATTATCACTCTATATTCCATCTTCTAGTTCCACCTTTGAGGTTAGAAAAAGAATTTAAAGCATTGACCATCTTTCAACTTTTAACATTTATTTTAAAAATACCTTAGTACCTAGCTTGATTTAGCATAAGTTAACTTTATTTTTTCATTTTTGTTTTGTAATACAAATTGTAATATCTTACAAACTCAATTTATACTAAATGAAACAAATGTGGTTAAGAGTTTTTGCATGGTAGGCAAATATTTTTCAAATTTCCACCAATTCCAATTAATTAATGCCTAACCATGCTAGGAATTTATTGAGAAGACATTATAATGGTAAAAATATTTCAATTGTTGTATTGAAGTTTGTTAGGCCTTGAAGCATTTTAGCAAATGACCTTGTGAGCAAAAAATATATGTTAAACATTTGAATGTTACAATCATGGTTCTTTATAAGTTTCCTTTTAAAAATTGATTAGTTAGGTTTAACATGTAATAATTAAGCTTAATCATTACATCTTTAATAATAGGTGTCCATATGTATTTTTAACCCAAAAACATATATGAAGCGTATTTCAAAATGTTCGGAAGAAATGCAATTGATAGGACTTATGTTTGATGTAAACATTAACTTTTTGATTATCTCTCGCTCTATATATAAGGCTTTTATCAAGGAGAATATCATATTTTATTACCTAAGGTGCCTTTGTTATATACTGGCCCTTAGGTGATATTGTAACACACAATGTTCATTTTGCATCATTTGTACTTTGGTAAAAATCTAAAACTTTTCCCAAGCTTGTTCAATCTTTTAAGGGTTATTTTTCTTGTTGTTCACGAGTCATCAATGATCAAAGTTCACAAGTCAAACTTGTTTTGTTTATTTTTCCCTTTTTAGTTGATCACAATTCACAAATAGGGGTCTGACCATTCTCAAGTCTTGAATCGATCAAAACCAGGGTGGTTTTTGGGTGGTTTTTGTGGTTTTGTTTGTCAAGTGTAGTCATTGGTGATTCAGTGAATTGTAGTTACATTAAGTGGTTTCAAGTTTGGACTTTTTTCTTGATTTCAAGCACTCCAATGCTTGAATTAACTCTAAGTTCATCATTTAAACTTAGTGTACATGTGTGCACTATGATCATCAATGGCTCCCCTAGAACCCCCACCCCTTAATTATTTTAGGTACAAGCTTTTCTTGGAGCATTAGTCCTTGAAAATCCTAACATTATGAGTGGTTGCATGGTAGGGTAGCTCATTTTTGGCATCACAATGTAATTTTTGTGTAGAATGTCATGCATTTACATGTTACTAACATGCCCAAAAATCAACAATATGCAAAATTTGCGATTAAATTTACATTTTCAACTTGAGTAAAAATACATTTATTTATACATGTATACACCAAATATAGTTTGATGAACTTTGAAGTTGAAATATATGGATTGGTTTTTTCTCTTTGTCTCATTATACATGCATTTTTATGTATGGTTTTAATTTGGGATATCTTATATATGGACTCAATACATGATATATAAAAGTGATAGGAACATAGATGCAAAAAGATTGTTAGAAAAACCTTAATAAAATTTTTTATGGACTTTTGAATGGCTTGAAGTGGGCCATATATATTTTCATAAGTTCATATCATAATCATTTTTTGGTAAATTTCAAAAAAATTAAAACATCTATGTCAAAAAAATTCCCTAAAATGGTTTCTTTTCATATGGACTTTTAAAATTCATAAATATCATGTAATTCCCCATTTAATGATGTCATAATAGATTGCCATTTAAAATTGTTTTATATATTTTAAAGAAATGGTGTATTCATTGAAAATGAGCCACCCCAGCTTACAACCACCTTTGCATCTTCCTCTTTCAACACTTTTGTGTTCGTTAATGTTCAACTTGTTAAAACACCTCTTATCAAAGTGTTCAAATGAGAAAAATGCTTCAAAAGGAAATAGTACATGCTTTATTGAACCTTCAAGAAGTTTGGTTAGCTAAACTTCCTTGGTCATAATCAATGGTTAGAAGTGATGGGGTTGTCCATTAAAATATTCATTACAAAGTGTGCACCTCCATCAATGTTAGAAAGAAATTATTGGTCACAAAGTTTGACTCTTTGTACAAACATGTTGATCGGAAGAAGGCCAAAACAAACACCCTTGAGATGGTAGAAGGTACAATATAACTATCCAAAATTTATGCATGAAAAAAATGAAGCATTGTGTGTTATATGTTTTTATAATGGTGTGGTTTATCAATTGGGCTTTGGGAGATTGGGGAGAATTAAAAAAGGTTCCAACTTATTATTTTGTTTTACTTGTTGAAGGAATGTCATCCCATGATGAACTACAAATCCCTCAAAGACTTCTTTTGTTTTATCAAAATAAAAAATGTGCCTAGGAAACATTGGTTTAGTAATTTGGGTTGGTAAGGAGCCTCGAATGTAGGAGTGGGGTCAATGCAAGGTTGAATGGTTCACTTTCATGACATAGTGACATTTTTTCCTTGGCCAATAATGAGACACTCAATCTTGCATCCACCCAATGGTTCTTATTTTACCCAAGGGATTTCAATTAACCCCTCTTAATTGTATTCCTCCCAGAATAAAAGAAAAATAGGTAATCTTTATTTTCATTTCTATAATCTTGATTAAAAAAATTTCTTTTGGTAGGTCCAATTCCTAGTAAAAAAAATAGTGAAATTGTCTCTCCTCTCCTTTCAAAAGGATGTTCATATAGAATGTGATGTTAAAACTTTGTTAATTCAAAATGGAATTACAAAACTTAAGATTGGAAAAAATTTCTAAATTGGAGCAAATGGTAGATCTATGTTTTTTGGGTGTAGACCTAAAGATTCAATGCATTTGAAGTAGAATTTGGTTACTTAAATGGTGCTAATCCATTGTTGTGAACATCACACCAACTTGGCCATTCAAACCTTTCCTTTTCTATCCATAGTTTGATGTTTGGAAAACTTGCTACTATTATTCCATTCCTATTTTGCATGACGTCGCAAGAAAATGACTGAGTTGTAAAAGCTTGAAATTCTCATGGACTCCAAAGGTAACAAAATTTTGCGAAATGGTAAAACCCATTGGATTTCCATGTAATTGGTTGCGGTTGCATACTTGAAAACCTTCATTGTGAAAATATGGGAATATAAAACTGAGAGTGAAGTTGCAAGTTTTAATGTGTAAAAGTTATTGGATATGGAGTTAATTCTTGACCTCCATTGCATTTTGCTACTTTTTCAGTTTGTTCACACTCTAATAAAATATATATTTATGATTTTGTTGAGGTTATCAAGATGTGCATATTTAAACTATGTGAGCTCTATAACAATTTTGAATGCAAGTTTAGGGACAAGGCTTTGATCCATCCCATAACCACTTGGTTAGAAACATCATGGGTTGTCTTTAATTTTCATTAAATCTCCCAGCATTGATGATGACTAGTGTCTTACAAAATTCAATGGTTGCATCATTTTTGTTCATATTTGGGAGTAGACAATTAGGGTTTCCTTACATATGAATTTGGCCTTCTTTTCTAGAATATGTGAATATGTTCAACTATAATTTTCTAAGGTAGATTATGCATTTACAAAAGAATTGAATTGCTACTGACCAAATTGGGAGTTGATGAATGTTTTGGAGGTTGTCTATTCACACTATTGGGTTGTTATAAATGTTGAAGCAACGTTCCCCTTTCACTTAGAGGTAATCACATATTTTTATTGTGTGCCAAAAAAGGCTTCTAAGTTATTTGTGCTTGTTCCATTACTTGATAAATTGAGACATGAGGAATTTCTTTCTTTACTACAACCATGCTCGACAATGGCTTTGAAAATTTGAAAAATGATGGCAAAAAATAGAACCATTTCAAGTGTATATGGTTGTTTGTATCATGCTTTAAGGTTTTCATCCATTTGCCATGTTCGAATATGTGAAGCTTGCTAAACTTGCCATGTGCCAAGTTTGGGATTTGTTGAAGATGAACATTGTTTTAGCACATTACTTTTCATTAAAGGAAAATTTCACAACCGTCTAACCACCCATTTTGACATTTGTGTGAAGATGTGTTCACAAGATTACCTATGTGGTGTTAAAAGTTTGAGCTCTGTTCAAAAATGCACAAATATGTTGCACATGTTTGCATATGATCAAGTTGTTAGCAACCTACACAAATAGATTTGAAAATTAAATGAAAGTGAATATAGAGAGGGGTTGGCCAAAAATGTTTGCTTCATTGAATTGTATGCATTATCGTTGAAAAAATTGTCCTATTATTTGGTGGGATTCATTCACAAACAAATATGGGAACAAGTCAATCATTTTGGAGGCCGTAGCTAATCAAAGGTTATGGATATGGCATGAATATTTTAAATTGCCAAGATGCAACAATAATTTGAATGTTCTAGATAGGAGCCTTTTGATTTGAGATTTATTGGAGGGTGTAGGTGTTGATTTCAATTTCAAAGTGAATGGCAATGTGCATCCTCACTATTACTTGCTTGTCAATGGCATCTATTGTTGATGGTCATGTTTTGTATCGACCATTCATGAACCACCAAGAAAATAATAGCAACATAAGTTATCCAAGTTCCAAGAAATAACTCACAAAAATGTAAAATATTGTTTCAATGTATTGAAGTCAAAGTGGCAAATTGTAACCAATCCTTGTTAATTGTGGGATCATAATGATTGCAAATGTATTGATGGCAAGCAACATGCTAATTGAAGATGACCAAGGCAAGGACTTGGAGCCCACCATCACAATGCCCAATCACCCTTTTCCAATGAGAAGGGGGTTGACATTTGTAGAGTATGTTCAAGGCATAGAAGAAATTGAGAACCAACACGGATATTGCAATATGAAAAATGATTTGATTGATCACCTTAGAAGAACGAAAGGATTCAACCATCTTTAATTTTTTTTATTTCACACAAATTTTACATTTTGTTACGTTTATCAAATTTTCCAACATTTTAGCTATGCATCTAGCTTGCCACATTCATGAAATTTTAATATGTGATTTTCAAATTGCTTGCAATAAGGGGGGGGAGACATTGGAGCCTTTTGCTACTTCATTTGTTTGAGGTGTTGGTTTCTGCATTGTTGTTTTTGAGTTAAAAGGTGACTTCAAAGTGGTTGTAGTTCATTCCTCTTGCCTTAAGCAATAGTAGTATTCTTTAGTTGATGTTCCTTTGTAACAAAACTTGCTTTCAATTGTGACTATTGTAAATGCATTGACAATGTTTGATGATACCATTTTGCACATGGTGATGTCAAAAATGCAAGGTAGTGGGACCCCTTCATCAATAGTAGATGTGAAGGTTGGACCCAATTTGTGTTGAAAGCTTCGATGGTTTTTAGGCACAACAATGGGGTGTGCCCTTATTTGTGGTGTTGTCACATTTTTTGGGCGTTGCAAGGGGTCTTAATGTACCCTGGTGGAGATGCTCTTAGATGGAGCAACTCCTCTTGCAATTTGTGGGATTTGCATGATCTGTAAGGTAAAAGTGGTGTTGGGTGGTTATTAGAAATAGGAGCAGACCCCTCGAAGCTATCAGGGTGGTTTCTAGGATTCATAACATGATTCTCAAACAAATCAAAGACTTGGTTCCGTTATACAACCATGGTTTTCCAACTTTTGCGGAATTTGTTTTTCAATGGACTGGCCATAGAACTTGCAGTTCATCAGCGATCCTTTCATGAAAGAAAACCATGGTTCTTTAAGAGGTTTGAAATAACTAGGACCAGCTTTTTAAAAATTCTGATATTTTAATAAAAAAGAACAGGCACTGATAGTTCTCTACTTGTGAATTAATCTAAAACCTAGAATTGAGGGTTCTTATAAACTCATAAAACACTTGGAGAAAATTTCTAGTGTATTTGGATGGCACCTTATATCCATCATTTTCCCTCCTAGAAATTGGAGGGATGTTATGCCTACTCCTCAACAATGGGAGGGTTCTTAGTAGCTCTAAGAACCCACCCAATATTGAGTAGGTATACTATGCCTCACACTCTAACGATTCATGATTTACATAGGTTTGGTTCATAATAAATTTTGCCTTGTGCTTTACAAGGTAAAAGCCCGTGGGTGGGGGAGATTCCCAAAATGTGGGGCTGGACCTGGCTATCACCTCCTCCTAAGCCCGTTATTTTGAGAATGTCCCCATCCTAGGGCTTTACCATACACAAATAGCTCCATAACAATGGTGAAAACCAGTTTGCCACATGTTCAAGATGGATTGCTGTAATTGTATGTCTGTTGTGGATATCCTTGATTTTTGTATAGTTTGTTTGATAAATAGATCAATTAGCCCCAAGTTGAACATCTTGTCAATCACATCGATAAAGCCCTAGGGTGGGTCGCCATGTTCCCAAAATAAGGGGCCCACGATGAGGCAATAGTCAAGTACCATCTCGCATTTTGGGAATGTAACCCACATGTGAGCTTCACTGATTGAAAGGCACAAAACAAACATTGTTATGAACTTAAAAATGTAGGAAATGTGAGAGGTACCAAGGGTAAGGTCCTTACACGTACTCCTGAAGAGTGGTAGGAAGAGTGGGAGGGATCTTGCACCTATAAGTGTAGGGTAAGGCCTGAGGTAGAGGTAAAGGCTCTCCAACAAAAAGTGGACTGCATGAGACCACCATGCAGTAGTGAATTACTCCCCCAAAACAAACCACATTTGCCTCTTCCAATTCCAATTAGATGTGTCAACGAACGACATTTGCCTCTTCCGATTCCAATTAGATGTGGGAACAAACCACATTTGCATCTTCTGATTCCAATTACATGTGGCAATACATCCTCAGGCCTAACACTCTCTCTCTTTTGAGGTTGTCTGCATCTGATGTGGTCAGGCCCATGACAGCCCAATCCATAACCAAAGGTTGGTTTCAAAGAAGAACTGAGTACCTTAACCAGGTCTTGGAGATCAGACCTACCGAGGCAGAAAAGCACATGGAATCAGAAATATGACATGTCCAAGAGGAAACTGGAGGGAGAGCCAGCATTGTCCCCTATCATTACATCAGGATCAACTTTGCCAATATTCTCCATGTCCAAGAGAACTAGGAATTCTCCCATATAACATCAGGATAATCATGTATTAGTGCCTGCATCCTCCAATAGTATTGTTAGATCACAAGAATCCTGCACAATATTTTCTGATGTATTTGTCCCTAGGACTCCATGTCTAATTGGTCTTGTTATATGAAGCAAAAGACTGAAACGGAAGGAATACCTACATGCTAGCTGCAGATTGTACCGGTGACAGATCCTTCTGTGCTCGTCAAATCCCATTGCCACCAGTGAGGTAACACCGGTACTCGAGAGATCCCCCAGCAGAGACAGTTGTTGTATCAGATGATCCTGCGTGCATCATTGAGCACTGCTTCATATTTGTTTCAACCTGGCCAATTGCAGCAGAGCTTTTGTATGATTTCTTGTGGTGTGCCCATGTTTCAAGAGCTGATGGCTGCTATCAACTGGACTCCTGGAGGAATCTCTCAATACATCTGATGGGTCTCTGATTTTACCCTTATTCACTAATTCCTTAACTACCATCTAATATATTCATCACAGCCGACAACTGCATGTACAGCAACCTCACCCAATGGTCCTTCATTCATCTACAGCAGGGACTCCTTTGGCCATGAGCTCATCTTGCTGATCTTCTGACAAAATATTGGAAAACCCCAATGTAAAACATGAAGAGCACATAAACATTGAACAGAAGTTCTCAGCTAAAGGCAGAAGAATAGCCCGGTTAATGAAAGAGATAAGGGAGTGTCATGAAAACATCTCCAAGTCATCTGTCCAAGAGAGATAATACTTCCTCAAATTCTCTTGCCTGTTGCCACTCAAAAATTCACTTGCAAACACACAAAGCTACTACTAACAACACATCACATTCAAGATAGCTTTGTGCACATTCTTAGAATGTCACTGCATTATAGCCTTTTGCTTTAGAATTGAAATTGCTGAGACCCAAACAAACATACCTAAAATAAGATCCCCAGCAATGTACCAGAGGTCCTGTAGTCAAGCCTGTTACTCCTTGCATCCAAGAAAAGATAATGATCCACACATCTACTTCGGACAAGCAGTGAAGCAAAAGTTCATCTATACCTTCTATGACTGAAACCAAGCATTTGTGCATGCTGTGAGATTTAACAGAATGTTTTTGAAGTTGTCACCTTCGGATAGCTGACCATGCTGTCAGAGAGATGTTCCATGTTTGATTGTTAGGATCTCCCTGGAAGGTACTCTCTCAACATGGTGAAGCAAGAATGCAAATCAAGCTTCCCTGTACATTTCATGTCATGCCATGACAATCCCCACTTGCTTTGATGAATAACCGATAATAAAGAAGGTTGTGTGCATCCCTTACAGAGCAAAGTACGACAGTCATCCATGTGCAACAAACTTGGATGTGAAAATGAAAACCTGGGTCAGACTTTACAATCAAACTGGAGAAATCACATGCTTGCTGCATTATCCAACAGGAACCAAGATGAGCATTCATTAAGTAAACACCTGACAATGGACATTCTACCATGGTAGTTCACTCCTGTTTTGATGTTGCAACACTGGTAAGAAATGGTTAGCATTACAACTTTTGAGCAACCACATATGGACAAGTCCTATCAGAATCAGAAAAACAATTTATCACAACTCGTGTGGACTGGAACTAAAATGAGTTGATGCAGAGCATCAGAGAGAACAAAGTTGGACAGCTATAAGTGAAAGACCTCCAACCTGAATTATGGTGTGGCATTAATGTATCCTTTCCTGCATTTCATAGGAGCCTATGTTACAGCCCACTCAACAGCTACCCATGGTTGCAGGATGCACCAGCCACATTGAGAACTCTCTGTTATCCCACACCTGGGCTAAGCTGACTCCTTCCTCTCCATTGTATTACCAATGGTGATAATATAGTACAAGAATGAGTGCACTTGCCTTATCATGAAGAAACACATCTCCATTGAGGCAGACCACCCCCAACCTCTGACTGCAAGGCTACTTAAGATGTGATCTTCACCTGTCCTGGCAAGACTTGCAACTCCCAAACTTCTAAAGGCCACAACCCCAGGAGTGATGATCCTGGCGGAGCATTCCAAACAATTGCTGAGGATTTCAACATAGTCGCAGTGATGAGGCCTCAGTTGCAGCACATACACAGGAACACATCTCTGCCTACAATTTTTTCACAGACTGGAACTCAGACTACCAAACCTACACTCCTAAGTACCATATGAGGTCTTCGCCAAGTACATCTATTGGGGGGGCAGTGGAACACCATTGTCCAATCCTATGTCAAAATCAGAACTGACAGCATAGTCAGGTCAGATCTCCACACCTTAATGTTCAAATGGATGACCGAAGGTCCTGCCATCCTTGTGCAAACCACAATTCTCAATACTAATATCATTTACACCTTTGGTGTCCCCAAGACCCTGCCCAAAGAAGCTGGCTTCAGACACAAGTTCAGATGTGTCCAGTAGCTGGTGATGATGATGGTCACCAAGCCCAGATTGTTTTCCTGATAGTCTAGCAACACCATGTCCTTGGGCTTCTGGTTCACTCAGGTTTCCAGCAGGCATGGAGCCACAAAAAGGTCATGAAGTGGCTGGCTTCCACACCCGACATGTTATGTGGCAAACAAGGTAGACTCTGGGGCACAGGGAGAGCAAGAGGCGTGAATCCTGAACTGCCAAGAATAGCTCTATGATTTCTCAAAAGTGAATCTGTCTGATACAGTCCTTGTCCAGTAAGATCCTGTAACTGTGAAGGCTGCTGGTCGTCCACTACTCCCAGGTAAAGAACACCTGAAACTTCCACATCTGTCCTGTAAGGACAAGTTGACTTGTGCATATTGCACCGGTCTTGATCTGAGAATCCATTCTGCCATTCATTGTGTTTGCAATTTTTATATGGACACATATACAGCTGCTGCTCTGGGATAAACATATCCCTGGACCTCATTTCTTTGCCATGCCATCTACTGCATCTAAGTGACAATTTATCATAGCCAGTGCCAACTATATCATCCTCCCTTCCTCCCTGACTTCCACCCTGTGGAATTGAGTATGCAAGTCTATTGCCATTGAATGGATCAAAGTCATCAGTCTCTGCATCCTGGCCTTTATTGCTGTGTGAAAGCCCTTGTGGTGAGTTGTCCTCCAAGCCCTCAACAGCAAACTCAGTTGCAGCATGCAAAATAAGGCTGTTGGCATTGTTGGTGGCTGAAGCATCAATATTGCCTCCACTTCCATTCTGTTGCTGGGCCATTTGCTCTTCTTGATATAGCACAGACAACCACATTGCACTCTCTTCAGCAGTCATCTTATCCTGCAGGCATTTTGACTGCTGCACAAGCTTGCAAATTTTAGCAACATCCACAGACATGTGCTTGATGATGCAGTCAAAACACTGACTTTTGAGGCCTTTTCAGATCATGTGGCTTTTCATAAGGAGGGGCTCCTTGTCCTTTGCAGCTACCAGTCTTCATCACTTGAGGGCCACCAAGGAGGTGGCGTGCTTTTCTCCAATGGATATCGCCACTGTGGTGGGTCACAACGCTACATAAGAGCAGACAACAAGGAGCCTAATGTGGTATCTTGCAGCTCCTGAAGAGTATGGGGCGTAGGGGTTGCACTCACATTATCTTTGGGTTTCCCAGGCAAAACATGGTCAGCCTGGTACTTAGCTCCATAGCTGCTGGTCCATTGCAGTCGAATCACACACTCTCCTTCCACCACGCCCGGATGTTATCTGATGCTCCTACTCACCGGCTTCCCCTTGTCTGGTATGATATCATACATGAAACCCTGAGCTTTACAGACCTCCATCATCTTGAGCATGTACTTAAGAATTCCATCCTGCGCCCTGGACATTTTCTTTCTCCGTGCCTGCTCCTGCGGTTTCTTATGCTTGGGCCTCTCATTGATCTCCTTCTGCTTCTGCTGCTCCTTGATTCGCTTTAACCGCAACCGATCCCGCCACATCCTCTTCTCCATCTCGTCCACATCGATGTCATCATATCGTCCTCGTCCTGCATCCCATCTGCATCGTTGTCCGCCATAAATTCCCCCATGTCCAAGTTACCCACATAGTCAGGCTCTTCGCTATGATCCATGGGCCACCAGCTTTTGTGCCTGTCCCCCCCTTTTCTCCGCCTCCTTTTCTTCCTCCTCCTTCCCTTCTGTCACCTCTCTACACTTCCACTCCCACTTCCCGGCCTCCACACCAAAGCTCCTCCCAAGCACCTCCCAATCTCCTCAACGAACATTCATGTCCCCCTACCACTTCTACCCAGTTTCTGGCCCGTTTCTAGTGCTACAAAAACCAAAACGTAACAGGAAAAAAACCACCACAAAAGACACTCACCACACCACACGCGAATTGGCATAGCACCAAGTTCGCTCGCTCGATCGACAACGACCAGAGCATCAATCCCTAACAAAAAGCTTGGCAGAAATGCAACAACAGTGCAGCGAGCTGAAAGGAAGGATGGAAGTGAGCAAGGGAGAAGACGATGATATCTGCGTTCCCAACGTTCTCATCCTCTAGAACGTGAATATGAGGTGAGCATTTTTTGGGAATTGGAAAAAATATGTGAATAAAAGTTATAGAGATTTCATATATACTAGTGGGTGCCCAGTGGCCGAAGGCCACTGTGAAGTCCCCCTGGGTGCTCGTGCCACTGTGAAGTTTTATAAGTTTCATATTTTCTTATCTTTTACTCTTTATTTGGCTCCTGCCCTGCCCGCCCTGCCCTGTCTGGCCGCCCTGCAAGACAGACGGATAGACAGAAACCACCATTGTACAGATGTGGCAGGCCGGGGTTTAGTGAGTTTTAAATACAGGATTAATGAGTTGATGAGACAGAGAGAAAAAGAGAGCAAGATAGAGAGAGAGATTAGAGAGTAAATAAAGGCATGTGTTAATTTGGATCTAAATTGTTTTATATATTGGAATGTGGTTTTTTAAAAATAATTTTTAAAAATAAAAATAAACTTTTACTGTTCTTTTAATTTTTATTTACCTACTCCACTCACTAATCAGGCGATTAACATTAATGACTTTGGCACTTGTGGTCAGTAACTGATACACATTATTCAGGGTCTGAGTCGGGTGAGAATTACGTGAGATAATGGCCTTTGGTGAGTCATGATTGACGATCGCAGAGGTCGGTTTTACTGGCGGATTAAAACGTAAAACTGTCGTGTCAAACAGACAAACACACATATGCACGAACTAAATGAATTTATAGATAAGATTGGTTGTTGGATAAAAATATAATTTAATTAGTTTTATAATAAATATTTTTTTAATTTTCAAAATTAAAAAAAAAGTTGATTAATAATTGAAATTATTATTTTTAAAAGTAAAAATAATAATATATATGTAAAATGATCTTTTGTGAAATTATTGTTGTTGGATTGCATATCAAAATTGGATGAAGAACAAGTGACATCTTATTATAGTCACAAAGAATTTTGTGAAACTTTTAAAGAACATCAAGATGTTTTATGATTGAAACTAATTTTCAAAAAAAACTTAAAAACATGTATTGTGATATCATAATTTTAATATGAACATATTATGTTTAGAGTGACTTAAATATTGAATAATTAAAAAAAATCAGATAATAATAGAATGAGAAAAATGAATGTTCTCACACGTAAATTGCATACCTCAAACAATATTCATATAAAGGCCTAAGTCCTTAAGAGTGGGTGACATCTTGCAACTATAAATAAGGATGAATTTCATCCCACTCTTAATGAAGTAGGCTTAAGATCCTTTTCACTTTCTAGAAGGCATAATTTGTGGATACATAGTGCCCTACAATTACATCATGAAATTTCCCGAATGGTTTTATGTTTGATGAATTAGGGGTCAGTGCCCATTGGAAGCAATGTTTCTTTCCTTGGTGAATTTTTGTCAATGCACAATTTTTTAAAACAAATTTTAGAAAAATTAAAAATTAAAAATTGAGATTTTTGATTGCTAAATGTCAACTTTTATTCAAAAAAAATTCAATAGATGCTCCAATTTATTTTTTCTTTAACATTTTGTGCATATCCAAAATTGGTTAATTTGCCTCGTGGATTATGGCAACTTGTGCTACATAACAAAATTGAAAAGAAAGAAAGTTCATTGTGCAACATGAGTGGCAATCATCCATAAAAATATTTGGCTAAATTTGGCAACGAACCAAATATGAAAAGAAAAAAGTTTAAGCATCCTCCTATCTTATATATAATTACAAACTATGTGTGCGTGCGTCCGTCTGACGACGTTTCGGGAGCGTTTTCTGTGGCGGAACCAGCCGCAGAGATTTTCTGTGGCGGAACCGGCCACAAAGACCATGACCACTGGCTACTAGCGACCCAGATCCTGAGGCTCAGGTCCTGAGACCTAGGTCCTGATGAATGATGCGCACTATACCAAGAGGCGCGTCGCCTCTTGCCGCGTCGTTCCTGAAGACCAAGAGGTGCGTCGGGGAGGGCAGGGCAGGGGAGGGGCAGGGCAGCGAGGGCAGGGCAGGGGAGGGGCAGGGTAGGGGCAGGGCAGGGCAGGGCAGACAATAGAGCTTAACAGAGCGTTCAGGGTGGCTGGAGTGGTGTAGCCACGGGTTACCCACTACTCGTATTGTTGGTTACCTAGTGAAACCTATTGTAAAACCTAGCAACTTTTCTTTTAGAATAAAAAATAAATAAAAATTTGGCAATTAGAAACCCCCAAAACACTCAACTTTGGCATTCCCAAAGGAAGATCAACAACGTAAAAAAATCACCCAAAAAAAAAAAGTGATTGGGAGAGGTGAATTATGGTCAAAAGAAGTGTCATGTGGGAACTCAACAAGGTGCAAGTCTTCCTAGCCAATATTCATAATATCATTTTTTTCTGGCTATCTGTAGCCAAATGTTGTAATAAAGATTGAAAGTGCTAAAATCATGTTTAATTTGAGAATTTCAATAGCCAAAATTTGACCCAAATGTTAAAAAAATCGCCAAATTTCTTTACATGGTTCAAGTAAGTGGCCAAAACTATAGAATGGTGTTTCTAAAAAAATATTTAAATATTTAGCTCTAAACCAAATTTGGCTAAATCTTCCTTTGGATCATTGCCACTTCGGCTATGATACAAAATTGCCAAAAAAAACACAAATTCATAAGATGACCCTATATTAAAGTGACATGTTATGAATAACCTATTCATAATGGTGTTTGCCAACTTGAGGTTGTTAAGTGGATGGTTTCAAATAGTTGCTTAATTGATACCTATTCAAACATTTATAATGATAAAAATTGGCAACAAGCACACTTTGAAGAAACATGTAATTGCTTTTAATTAAAAGTTCATTTTAGTGAAAATGATGCATATAATACTTCATATGACCACAACACATGTCCTTGTACTTAAGCTTGACCAAAAAAAAAAAAACACCAATATGATATTGACATGTTTCACAATTGTCTCATGTCTAATGTTTATTACATTCACATGGAGTATAATTTATTAAATGTCAAGATAAATTAAAATAAAAATTAGACATGCATGGGTTGATTGATGGCACATGATCAATGTTGATTTTTGATAGACTCTCATGTTCTTTTTGTGACATGTTAACTTTTGTTTTGACTTTTATTGTGACAAACAAAGAAATTGCCTTATGACAAGTTCACAAGCTTTTGTCATTTCAAAAAAATATTACCTAGAAGGTACAATTTAAGTAAAAAACTTTGGCAACTACTCCAAGGTAAGAATCTTGGAAATCTTCATGTTCTCTCACACCTCAAAGTTTGCCTTCCAATCCATGTTGTCCGGTCTCAATCTTATAATGAAACTTTCATCAAAATGTTCAAAGTATCCAACTTCAAAGATGCTTGTAAGTGATTCTTGATTGCATTTTGTTTGGAAAAGCCCTTTTCATGGATAACAATACTTGTAGGAATAACAATTATTTTTGCCAAAGTTGCACGAGGTGTGACCAATTAACAAACCACTCATTCATGCTTCCATAATGCCTCCAAGCCTCAAGTAGTGATTTGTTTTCACATTCATGACTTAAGATCTACAAGTTTTTTAACAATTTGTTTATGCTTGCATCCCTTTGAGGCTTTGATAATTTGAATTTTGATGTCCCTACATCACTACTCACACATATTAATATATGTCTTTTCCTCATTTGGATTAAACAACTTTAATGCATTAAACACAAGAAGGTCAAGAAATCTATCATTGAAACTATCCACAATTGTTTACACATAATTTGCCTCCATGCTCATGCACTTTCTTAGATTGTCCTCTACATAAAGAATACTTCCATGGTGCGTGGGATGATATGGACCTTCAAGGCCATTTGTTGCCTTCCATCTTAAAGCATCATCAAACCACATTCCAAATGAAAATGGTCCCAAATATTTTGTCAACTAACAAAAAATAGACTAAAGTTGCATAAGAAATGTCTTTTTAAAATGGAGATGGATGCATCATCAACCACAAGATGAAAACATGAATTGAAATTGAAAAGTGGTAACATGTTGATACCAATAAGGCTCATATACTTGAAAAACATCAAATATAGCTGGCATGTAATATACAATTCTTTCCAAAACTTGGCCTTCAAAAAGCCAATTGATTGAGTGAAATTGCAACATGGTTAATGACAACAAATCAAATGAATCCATGAGGCTTTTCAATTCATTTTGTCGGTTGCAACTCCTTCCTACCCAAGTATAAACTTTGTTTCCAAAATCATCCAAAATTAACAACTTTCATACAAACTTTGAATGCATCACTTGCTACCAAAGCCTCTTGATGAGCTACACAATGTGTGTTTACATTGGGACTTTCTCTCACAATTGGGTGGACAACCTTTGATTGCATCCTATAATAAAAGTTGCCCCATTAATAGCAAAGGCCACCAATTTTGATAAATCCCAACCTAGCTTCTCCAATAAGAAAAATAAAGCAATGAACATATTTTCTTTTATGGCACCTTGATGGCCAACAATTTAAAAAAAAAGTCATTTGAGAGCCTTTCCATTAAGGACCCAAATAACAACAATAAACTATCAAGTGTTGCTTCATGGTTCAATTGGTTGGCTCATCAACAAGCATGGAATACAGATGAGATATAAAAGCATTAACATGAAATATATATTTGGAATTCTCAAATAATGCCCACAAAAATTCAGGGGTAGCTGATTTTGATGTTTGAGCTCCATATTCATCATTGATGGGCATAAGAGGAGTGTCCAAAGGTTTAAAATATATATATTCACCTTCATAACTCAAGATGGAACAATCCTAAGTTGTGGTGCAAAAAAAACTTTTATGCAAGGAATGATTCTAACATGTAATTTTCCAAGAGCATTTTGAACATGTTTAACATAAAAGCCATACCATATGGAATACAATGTGTGGCTTCCCATCTAGCCATTGTAGTCTTGAACTCATTATTGTTCTCATCGTTAGAAACATATGATTTTTGCATCCTTTTACAACCTCTATTAAAACCCACAAAGATTCAATACCAAATGTAGATATATAGCACATTTCATGAATCCAATACCTAATGGCCCACCTTCATGTTTTAAATGCATTAGCCATTTTTTGCCCATTTTCCATGATGCCTTGAATGTTTGGTTATAGTATTTTCAACAAACAAAGGAAGCTTTAAGTTGTACATTTCCTTGAGTATTTAAGAAATTTTCTATATCTAAATTTTCACTTGTTGAAAAAAAATTGATCATCATGTGGAAATTGCAAAAAAAGAATTATTTACAAAAGGTATTAGATCCAACTATATTACAAAAGTACCAAAACATAGAATACATGCTAGAGGTTCTAATATTTGTTGCAATTTGTGACTTTTTATATTGCTAGGTATTTGAAACATTATTGATTCATTATATTAAGCATCGACATGTCTAAATAATGGGTACATAATTATAGCATCTACATAATTACATAGAAGTATGTGTTGAATAGCGAATTGGAACAAAATTTCACCCTTCCTTGGGGAGTCGCACTGACCATAACAAAAGTCTACAATGACAATTTATCTATCATCTAATGAAATGTTGTTTAATGTGCAAACTTCCATCAAATTGCAAAGAAGTTTTCACCATATTCTACTATTTAAGGCCATTTTTATACTATTGTAGTACTTTTACCATTTTGACGACATATTGTCGAATAATTAATTAAAATCTAAATCTTAACTTTGGCAATTGATTTTTTAATTCTGAAAATTTTGATAGTTAATGATTATATTAAATAATAAACATTTTGTTATTGGTGTTATGGAACAGTTTAATGTGTTTAAACTGCCTCAATTTTAAGTCGATGTTCTCGAAGGTTTGTGGTTCAAACCTAAAAATATTGGTTTCATTAAAATTTTGGCACAAATAATAAATTCAAAAATTTGGAAATTAAAAAAAATTATGCCGAAATGCTAAATGTAGTATAGTAGATTTTTAATAAAATTTTTGACAATTTTATCAAAACTTGTCACCATTAGAGTTAAATCTTTTGTGGGATGATCACCACCCATGCTACATTTCAAAAATGAAAAAATATCATTGCATAGGTGATTGGAGATGCAAGGTTAAATGATATGAGAATATTTTTAATTTTGTATCATCAAATTACCTTTATGAATTATGCCCATTAAACAAAAAAACAAAAAATGTTGTTGTGGGTCTTTCCTTGGTCTTCCTAGCTTAAAGTAACCCAATGTTTGAGATGAATTTTAAGCCACAATGATTAAAGTCCAAGTTGTGAGGCCACATGACCACATTTTCAATTACAAGGTGTTTTGATGTTCTTAAGCGTATGAACCAAAAGCTAAAGAGAAACAAGTCCAAAAGGAAAATTATGGTTTTCAAGAGGATTTAAAGTGATCACTAAGTGGCTTCGAGCAACTGGGTTGGAACTATAGGGGTATGTTTTAAGCATCCCACCAAAGCTCAAGGTTGTGCACTTTAATATTAAATACCTCATCATCTAAGTCAATCCAATCGACAGTGGCCTTCCTATTGGTAGAAGACCCTAATACATATATTTTCTTAATAGCCATTCCTATTGGTGAAAAGCCCTTTCTTTTTTTACCTTTCAATTGATAGCCAATTTTATTTATTTATTTTGTTTGACATGATTTTTAAAAAAAATTCATTTCTTTTGCTAGACAAACTTTTGGTTTGCCTTTTCCCCCCTTTCATTTGCTTTGTGACATGTGAAAAAATTAGCCTTGTACATGGCAATGATTTATTGATGTGTAATTTTTTTCTCTCGACCAAACAAAGTTCAAATTAAATATAGTTGTGTCAAATTTTGTTCAAAATATGATATATAATTTACTTAAAACCCGTGTCTAAGATATTTGTGTATAAAAAAAGGTTGTATATGATTAATGTAGAAAAATACACAAATATATGGGGTTTATGGAATAGGCTTGTCTTTAGGGATGAAAAAGACTTATATGGCCAATCAAATTGGTATAATGTGAGCCTTGAATTGTTTTGAGGATTTAGCTTTAGTAAATTGGCATTTCAATGTTGGAATATCATCCTACGCTTGTCCATAGGTGCAAAGAATGTTTTTTTGGGCTAATGGGTTTGTGCAAATTGGTGCCTTTATATATAGTTAGTAATAAACTATGAATGCACTAAATACCACCCAACAAGCTATGTTTGGTGCCTATGGAGCCTTGTGTAGTTTTGAAATTCACATTGCATTAGTTGTGTCTAGTTCATGTCCTTTATAATCAACCCTTATTTTGTTGATGTACAATAACAAAACTTTATGTTTTGTTATCCCCCATTGGGTTTGAGAACCCATGACTCTCGAGTAGTAAGAACTAGTAACCACCACTAACCTATTTTCCAACATTTTACAAAATATATATTCTCCTTTGTATTGGTTTCTTTGTTGCAAAGCAATATTCAAACCTTGCATAAAATCATGCAAGGTGTTGCATTGATGTTTTGATAATGTTCATTAAAGATATTCAACATTCTTTATTTATGACCTAGTATTTACATCATATATGTTGCATGGAAATGGCATGCAAATTGCAAGGAACCTTTAACAATATTTTTGGGTTTTTACACATCATTGTCTGATTTTATTAAAATATTTTACTTACCTGGTGTGTCTCAAATTAATAGATAGGGTTTGGTGTTATTTGTTATAATACAAGTTTGATGTTGAAAATCGTTTATGAAAAACTTTTAGTCATACTATTAGTTGTTTAAAATATTACATTAATATGTAAATATTATCAAGCTCATTTTGAAACAAAAAAACATTTATCAATTGCATTATGAAAACAAAATTTTCCTTTTAGAAAGGATTTGTATGAAAAACTTGTAAGAAATTTCGTTTTTGGGTAAGACATTCCTCACTTTTGATTTGTAATTATGTCTAATTTGTACCAAAGATATTCAAAACTTCTTTGGAAAAAAGTCACTAATTTTGTTTTAATAAGATACAAAAAACAAAATGTATAAAAGTTTGCATATTAAAAAAATGTGAAACATGAAATGTCTGTTCCTTAGACAATCATCCAAATATTTGTTTAAAAGGGTTTGATTTAACATTAATGTTCATATCAACTTTGTAATAATTGATATCAATTATAGATAACTTGACATATAGATTGAATTTGTTATTTGAAGGTTGCCCCAAACTTCTTATTATCTTCTCCTTACATCAACTTGAAAACTAGATGGCTCAAGAGTGTTCTAGCAATGGTTCATGCTATATTTTTATCAAGATTGTTAATGTCCCTTTTTTTGGGAGGTCCCAAACATGGCATCCTTGGTAATTTTTAGTTGCAACACATTTTTTTAGCTTCAAAGATGTCCCATGTAGGTTTGAAGGAACACAAGGATAGGTTTAGGGGATGATAGGATGGTGGGGGACAACGGGGAAAAAATATTTTTGGGTTTTTGAATGATTGGGAAACACAATGATGTTGGGGAGATGCCAATGGACACTTAGGAAATATCAAGGATGTAAAAAGACTTTGAAAAAAGGCATGGGGATGTAAAGGATTTTTTTAAAGGTTTGATGAGGGGATGTTGAGAATGTTGGGCAATGATGGGGAGAGATTTGGGGGGGGAGGGGGGGGAGATGCTTGAATATGCCATGCAATGTTGGGAAAACATTGGGTGAATTTTTTTAAATGTTAGGTTTTTGGACAATTGGGGAACATTGGAAAGACATTAAAAGACAATAAGCGGGTTGGGTAATGTTGGGGAGATGCTAGGGGATGTTGAACAACATTGGGAAAATGTTGAAGGATGTTGAGATATTTTATTTTACTTTTCTAGGTAATGAGGGGACACTAAGAAGATGTTGAAGAACAACATGCACCTGAAGCAACATTGGGGAGATGTTGGAAGACGTTTGGGAAATGTCAGGGGATGCCAAACAACATTGAAAAAAATAGAAAGGATGTTAGATTTCTTTTGGTTCTATAATTGGAATCGAGGAACATAGTTCAATTCTAGCATAGCAAAAAACTAAGGCACACATAAACACCCAAAAGCTCAACTCAAATCAAAACCAAGAGATGCATATATTGATGGCAAAGATGATTTCTAAACAAACTAATTGTTTGGTGTTTAAATTTTTCATAAATCCTTGTTGTCACTACAAATGTAAAAAAACTACGAGTATCTAAAGGTTAGATCCCTCTTATTTCACTCTCAGTGAGTTCCACTACTCTTCTTGGGCATTTTTCAATTACAACAGACCACAAAATTCCCTTGAACAATCCCATACCCTAGACCAACACCAACAAAAAATACTCACACAAATCCCTAGCTTCTCATGTAATACATATCTCAATAGTTCACCAACCACACCTACCTAACCTTTTTGACATCATCCACAAATAACTTAATTCTAACATCAATCTTATAGAACTCCCAATGTTCACATAAATGCTCATGGGTTGACAAAGAAGATTACAATATCTTCACAAATCTACAACAATGAATTCCCATGATCTAGTAGACATCAAAAATTTCTTTGAAGATCCTTTCATCATGGTGCTCTTACATGAGGCACAAAACTAGAACACACAAACAAACACATTGAAACAACACATGCGTAACTTGAGAATGTTGATTCACTGCTCTTGAGATCCTTTAATTTCTCATCATCCCTTCATCATCAACCCTTAAATTGAACTTTACAACTTGACTCCTATTTACAGAGAGGCACAATGGCATAATGGAGACTTCATCACCTTCATTATGAGAGAGTCCAACAACAAAGCCAATCTCCTAAATTCCTCCCTTAAAACCAAAAAAAACCAACCACTTATTTTTTCAACACATTTTCAACTCGTTGAAGCTTTGCATTATCTTCCACAATACTCCTTTTATCTTCATCTCCTGCACAGCTTCTCTTGTTCATAGTTCATTAAAACATTTGCACAAGAAAAGCCACACCATGAAACATGCATCCCACACAAATGCAGCAACCTGCAGTCGCTGTTGAAAATAACCTGCAAAAGTTGGTCATAACCTGCAAACAACAAAAAATGTGGAAAAATAACAACAAACATACAAACACAAACTTCGCATCATCCTCAACCACCCAAAAGCTTATTGCTTTTTGCATCCGATAGTTGACAACACTGTACCATATTCCACTAGGGGTTCATCCCCTATTTTCTTATCACACTAGAAGCACCCCCCAGCCCCCCCCTTTAGTCTAATTAAGTTCTTGCATGTTCTAAAACCAAGACTCAATTCTAGTTAGTTCTTAGGAATTGAAATTGGAAGTGTTGGTTCTTACATGATCAATTGGGTATTTGACCAACATTGGTGCACACCATCCCCCTCCCCAAAGGAAGAAAGTTGTGTGAGGCTAATCCCCCCAATAAGAGGATGAAATTTGGGAAGGATTTATTAGTGAAAAAGTTGGGGTTGTAGATTATCATACTACCTTAACAAATTCAATATTAATTAAATTACTTAAAAAATTATTGAAAATTTTCAAACATTTCAAACATTTCAAATTTTGATACTAGCAAGCAAGTCCAAATCTCATTCACCTTCAAATTAAGCTTGTTTGACAATGCAAACTAAAAAAATAAAACAGTATCCATTTGGTGAGTTATTTTGATTTTGAGAATTATTATTTCCTAATTCCTTTAGGGGAATGGTCGATTATCATCTTTATTATCCTCATTTAACTACTAGCTCTAAAGAAACTTTTGTGGAAATTCCCAATAGGTAATTCAAGGGTAAACCTTGTTTCTTTCCTATTGTTACAAATAGAATAATCAAATCAAGAAAAATGGAGAAAAAACCTTTAAAAATCACAAAAGCTCTTTTTTGCATTTTCTGAAATAAAATTCGCCAAAAAAAAGAAGCAGTGATTAGTGTGCATCAAAATATACAAAAAATGATTCTTTCTTTCATTCATGTTGAAATTATGAATAATTTTATAAAGGGGGCCAAAGACATTAAAAATAGTGCCAACTTGCATTCATTTTTTATTTTTTTTCCAGTGATGAATAATTGAAACTGGTATATGGGGGATTTTTTTAGAATCTTTCGTCCATTGAACATTCCAAAAACAATTACAGAAATAACTATCTCAATTTTCAAGCTACTTTCTTTTCTGATTAACTTTCTCATAACTATCTCCCATTTTTCTTAATAATTGCCTCTTACCCTAATGTCAGTTTCGTCATTAAATAATGCTGAAAATAGTGAAATGAAATTTTGTGAAAATACGAAGTTAACATGTTGAAAGTCATCATAATTATTATAGGCTACACTCTGAACAATTTCATTACTCATATCACAATACTATAGTAGATGATGGAAAAATTTGTAATTTCAAATGTTAAAAACCAATTCACTTTTTGAATTTTTTTTTTTTCATTTTGTCAACATGGAAACCGACCTTAGGCTATGGTAATTTAAATGAAATTTTACATTGACATAATAGGAAAAAAAGAAAGTTGATCAGCACTGGTATTCTGTAAAGTCAGGCGATTAGGGAGTGAGAACGGCCAGTTTCTGCATAATAGGGCATCAAATGTGAAACTGGGAATGAAATTTTACAAAATGAAACAACTGGGACCCAAACTAGTTTTTCCACCAATTTGGGTGGTAAATTGAATTTCATCCTCTCTTCCTTTTTTCCTGAGCGCCTCCACTGCATATATTTTCACCGCTCTTACCATACAACCATACAGTACCCTTTTCTAAACAATACACATTGCTAGAGAAAGAAAAGCCATGCCTCCACATTTGGAGACTTCCAGTATGCAATGTGATAGAAACAGGCACACTAGAATGCTGAACAGAGGGAACATAATCATCTTTCTAAAGAGAGTTACTTCACATGGTCTGGGGGAGTCTTTAGATTACAAACATCAAGAGAGGAGACATGGAAAAAAATCAGTAGTATCCCCTCTTCTCTCCTAATTGGCTATGAGCTAAACGTGGTAAGTACACCTCTTTCATGAATTTGTGTGCAGTAATCATAGCCTCTTCCCACTCCATAATTATGGAACAAAAAAAGGGAAAAAAAAGGAGGAGCACCTTTGTGTGCCATTTCAAGGAGTCACTGTCCGTGATTCACTCTCTGCCAAAGTAAAATTGCAAAGCCAAATCTAGCTGCCATCCACTACCTAGGCTAGTTAAGCTACCCATCTCAAAGGGACAAATCTCTATAATTCAAGGTTAATACTCAGAATGTTTGAAAAGCTCTGCCCAGTAGGCAATAGATCATAGGCAGTACTCATCTGGTGCTTGCTTGCAATTTGTTGTAACAGCCCTTCCCCTACAGCATAGTAAAGCCACAAAATACCCATGAGGAATTTTTTTTTGTAGCTCCAGTCTTGACAAGAAATCCAACTTGGTGTTAACTCTAGGGTCAACTCTTGTATACCTCCAATTTACATGTACGGCATTTCTTTCAGCTAGAGACCAAACATCTATGGAGTCAATTCACAAAAGTCATAGAAACTAAAGCCAACTCCAGTGATCTTCAGCAGTGAGTGGCTGATACTCATTGGATGGAACTAAAGAACATTTTTCAGATTGAGTTCACAACCAAGTCAACAACGGAATACCCCTTGTTTGTTCTTACTAAACAACAGCTCTTCATAAAGAGTTGCAGACTTCTGAGGATTAAGCAGTGAGAAGAGGCAACATATGCACATTATATCTTTTGTCATATGTCGAGAAGCAATTTAGAGGCTAATGCCAGTTCTTCATTAATGGCATTGACCTGCATAGCCTACTTTCCTCCTCTTCCATTATAAACCTGGAGAATGACTTACCAGAGTCAAGAAAAGAACCCGCCCAGTTTCTTTGCAAAATCTTCATCTTCATCATCAAGACCAAAATCTTCATCATCATCCTCTTCAAAAACAACATCCCTGTCTCTGGTGTCTGCCTCAGAACTTGCCTTCTCTGCATTGAAAAATTCATTCCCAGCAGCCCTAACTGAATCCAATTCTTCCACAATGCTGTCATTCCTCATGGTGTCTGCTGAATCAACCAACTCATCATCCTGCATCATTGGGCTCCCTGACTCGAGCCTCCTTTCTTTGTAGCTGATGGGCTGGTCCTCGACATCTGGATGCTCTGATGCCAATCCTGTGTCTTCTGCCCTAGTGGTCACTCCAGGAATATGAGCATCCATCACTGCTGCTTTAGTGGGATTAGAAACAGGAGATGTGACACCCTCAGCTAACCTCTGCCTGTGGTTCTGGTCTAAGGTTGCAATATCTGGGTTCCCTACAGCCTCCGACCCTCCCTTGCGTTTAGCTTGCAAAATAGCACTCAATGATTTTGGGCCAGCAAAGTTCGGAGCTTCTGGGCGGCCCTGTAATGACTTTGCTGAAATTCTCTTCTTATCTTCAGATACAGTGTCACCAGGAGGGTGTCCAGATATGGATGTAGCTGCTGTTTGAACTTGGGTTTTTGTTACTTGTGCACCCATTTTGCCTTCATGAGCTCCAGGTTGTAGAGCCAGCTTATTGAAGTCACTGGGCACATCATGATGCTGTGAAACTACAACATTACTCTGATTTTGTGAATAACTGTCTATGGGCCCATCAACCTTTCTTAAATCACCAGACATCTCTTTTACTTTGCTGCTATCATCCCTTGCTCCTCCTTTCCTCTTTTCAGCAAGAATCTGAGCTAAGGTTTTTGGCCCTGCAAAATTAGAGGGCTGTTCCTTCCTGCCTTCACTTCCCCGGACTGCTGTTGAGTTCACTCCTGCAGGCAGTATTTCTGCCTCTGTCATAGCTTCCACCTTGGAAGCTGGCCTAGGTCGGCCATTGTCTCTTCTCAATGCTGACCGCCCTGCATCTCTCCTCAGATAAGCCAGGTCAACATCACCAACAGCACCAGAGCCTTTTCCTTCCCCTGCACTCTCCCGACCATTTGGCAAGCTCCTCACAACAAGTTCTCCCTTTGTATTCAGGGATGACGCATGTCGTGCAACCCCAGCAGATTCTCCAGCTGATCTTTCAGTTGTTCGCCGTGAAGTGCTATTACTAGATTTATTGATACCTTGTTGCTGGACAAAAAGCTGCTGCCGCAAGTGAAGCTCATGCAGTTTTTGTGGATCCTCCTCCATCCGCCTGTGAGACCACACTTCATCAATCGCACCATGTCCAGACTCTGTACGTTGGCGGGAACGATTCTCCAGAATATGGTACGGAGGGCCATCCCCTCTTGGCCGCTTTAACTCTCGAGAACCTCGATGGTTGGTGCCAAGACCAGATTCTCCATCCCTGCTAGAGATCATCCTATCTCTCTCCCTCCCATACATCTCCTCAATCCCCCTCCCAACATACACACCACTCCTTGGGTGGCCCCTTTGCTCATATGCAGGTGCATGCTCGTAACCTTGCTGCTCATAAGACTCATAACCCCCATGATTGTATAGTCCAGTTGCATCATATGCTGCTGGCTCAAACACACCTTGGTACTCATAGTCGTACTGGTCAATCTCATCAGCTCCATGCAGACCCCTACCTCTTCTTTGAACAGCTGGGCCTGGTCGTCCAGCCTCCAATCCTTCATAATTGCCTTGAAGGTCAGGATCTTCACTGTAGTGGGACCTCTCTGGACCAGCATCTACAAGGACATCGAATCCAGGTGAAGATTCTTCCCACCACTCATCAGGCTCCATTCCATTCTGTGGCCGCTCATCTCCACTGGGTTGCCGGACACGGAGGCGATTGTTGCTACCCAGCACTGCAGTAGATGTGGCTAGTTGGACATCTGCCCTCCCTATCCCTGCACCATTTTGCAACCCTGGAGTTTGGCCTTCTTTTCTTGGGCTACCTTGGGAGGTACTTTTACCAGCAATTGGAGTCGAGAGCCTTGCTTCTATGGGGCGTCGAGGGGGATTCACAGGGCCCTCTGCGGTCTGTGGTTTCTCAGGAGCAGGGGCACTTCCAGTTTTTTTTTCAGTAACCTCAGGTGCAATTGCCTTTGCAGGCTTCTGAAGAGCAGCAGCTACCTGTGGTAAGCTTGATGTGGATGTTGCAGGGCCATGCAAGAAAGGACACTTATCACCTTTTGCACAATAACCTTGTGAGAAAAAGTAGCAAGGAGTCCTTGCCTTGTTCACACCTGTAGCTCCTGGAACAGGTGGCCCTGCTGTAGCTCCTCCAGCTGTTCTGCCCTCTAAAGGCTGTGGTCACCACATGTACCACAACAAAACAATATTCAAGAACACATTTCATCAATCATCAAACACAATGCAAAAGAATACTCTAAAGGAAGAATACAACAGAAAAGCACAAAAAGGAGGGCAGCAGATTGAAAGTACCGGATGGCGAAATGGGCAATCAGGCATGAGACATGTTCCCGCCAGCCAATACCAACAATCCCTAGGGTTCACTCTTGCACTCTCACTGTGCCGAAACTCACAGTCGTTACCCTGGACAATTAAACAAAGCATACAACTTTGTTTCAGTGACTGCTAAAAGAGAAACTCACATCTACAGCATGAGAAAATCAGAAATCAGAAGCCCAGAATCTTGAAAAGAAGAACCTGAAAACCCCTGAGCTAAATAATGTGTCCAACACATCTTCAAATCCTACACACCACCTAAGTCCGCTCCATGCCCTGAAAACCACGGTACTGAAAACTGCACCAAGGAGCACAAGAGCTCAAAGAACTTTTGCTCATGCTGATTTCCATTATATCATCAGGCATCATATCTTATTCCTTTGAGAAATATTTCCAAGCTCTCCAGGGCAAGGGAAAAAAACACTAGAAACCAACAACAACAGAAGGAAGACCAAATGAAACGAGACCAACAAGAATGCTAGAAATGCCCATTTCCAAAAAAGCAGATTCATCCCACATACCATTATTATTCCCTTTCCAAGCCCTAAAATCCCCATGCCAACAAAAATCCACAGAAACGACATAGCCACTAGAGGAGGAAAAGTCCTCGAAAAAAACCAGTGCTTCTTGAACTTCAATCCTTTGCAGAAAGCCAAACCGAAACCCTAGAGCCAATGAGCACCAAACCCTAAGGAAAAAAACAACCTTCGTTACGCACCAGGAAAAACAAATGCATAGGAACGACAAGAAGAAGAAGAAGAAGAAGAAGAAGAAGAAGAAGAGAGGCGATGAAAATTTGAAAAGGAAATTTTGGGGGAAATTTTGGGGGATGAGGCCAAAAGCATGCCAGAGATTGATAGACGGCGTTTTTTCTAACTCTGCAAACACACATCGGTACATACATAGATACATACCTTCTTGCACGTCAAAGGAGACGCAAGGAAGTAGACGCAGTCGGTTTTCTTCTTCAAAGCGTCATCATCCCTACTGGTCTGAGCTTGAGCCATATCTTTCTCTTTCGCTCTGTCTCTGTCTCTGTGGGTGTCTCTCGCGTGTCGTCGTTCCCGTCTCCCTCCCTCCCCCCCTCGCTCCCTCCCTCCCTCCCTCCTCCGGAATTGAGAAACGGCGAGCACAAAGGAAAGCCAAGAGAGAGAAGATAAACGTAAACGTGCAACAGATGATTCAGGATCTGCTTATTAGGGTTTGGTCAGGGGACGGAGAACAAGGGGGCGGGGGTTGTGGGAGCTTGTGTTTACAACGCCGGAAAGAACCAGCGAGGGGGGAGGGCGGGGGGGGACTAGATTCTTGAAATACCCTCCGGTTCCATTCACTCGAACCCGCCCAAGGTCAAAGAACCTCTGGTTCCTAGAATCCGGAGCACTCCAGATTAAAAGAACCGCCGGGGCCGGTCATTTGAACCGAACTTCTCAGATTCAGAGAGTTAGCGTCCGGGCATTTGACGGAAATTCGGATTCAAAGAGCTGCCGGGCCGGGTCTGGGTATTTCAAGAAAGCTCCAAAGAGCCGTCAGTTCTGGGCATTTCAAAAAGTTCAAAGAACTGACGGGTTTCATGAAAGAATGGGCAAAAACCCAACAGTTTTTAGGTGGTTATTTGATTTTTTTAGAACCATGGTTATATATAGTGACATAGAAGGTATTTGATTTTTTTGATACCCAGGAGGGGTAGGTACATAATTTCTAATACTTGCCCCACTCGGGAAAGAACATGGACAAAATTTCATTTGTTTTTCTTACAAAGGCTCAAGTTATTATTGTTGTTGTGTTGCTTCTAGTAGACATTTTTTTGGATTTCATGTGACCACATCTCCACTCATGTGCGACTCTATGGGCTAACGTTTAGTTACTGGTTCATCCTAGTACACAAACATTTCGTTTATCATCAACCCACTTTCTTATCGTGTTACGTAGCTATCTTGGCCTGTCACATCTTACGTCTCACATCTTTCACAATGTTAGTGCGGTCATACCATTGGCAATTTAGGTATCCGTTTGCTTCTATGCCATTGCGAGAATGAACATATAACAACCCACGACAAACTTCGAAACATTATTGCAACTATTGTTTTGGAAAGTGGAACACATGTTTAGAAGGAGGTTTCCCATTTTTTTTTCACCACACCCAATGATGAGTGGATATTCTTATCAATAAAAATGACTTTTGAACTTTGGTGGACATGGTCATTATTAACCCAACTTACATAGATATGGTGTAACGAGTAACGAGCATCGATTACAACAATACATGCAGTGACGATGGTTGTTTAGAAGAAGACACAATCTTACACCAAAAAAAACATTAAGCAATAACTTCATTCCCCTTGTTATTGAGCCATATGAGTGTCTTCATTTTCGTTTTGATTCATTCTTGATTACTTGTGCATAGACCATTATTGTGTGTCATCAATGACTTTCTTCAATCCCTTTTATGTTTACTTTTCACTATAAACATTGTGTGTCCATAGCCCTATAACATACCAAGCCATAACAATTTTTTAGCAGGCTATTGCATTTTGGTTAGGGTTCTTCATCCCTTCCACACATCATAGATAGTGCACCTCCATCACTGGCCAATTTGTGGCAAACGATAATTTTCTTGTCTTAGATCTTCTTAATTATCATTGATTGTCATTTCATAGCCATGGATCCTATCTGCATAGGGTTTTTTCCTTATTTTTTGTTGATTGTTAACTTTCGTTTTTCTTTTGAGTTGTGTCTACTTGTGCTTTCTTTTGCTTTATACTTTTGATGGATGGGTGCCCATCCTTGATTTTTTTTATTCAAGGTTTTTCTTCTTTTAAAACTTTGACACCAATTTGGTAGTACGAACAAATGCAATAATACCATAGGTAGTAGCCTAACCATGGTGCCCTCAAGTTTTTTTTGATTTATTTTTTCAATTTTGTGATGTCCTAAGATTTGCAAGATTTTTCAAAATGTTTTTTTTTTCCCCCAATCTACATTTAAAAAACAATTCTCTGAAATTTTCCAACCTTTTTTTTGTTATTCACAAAGTGAAAATTCAACCCAAAAAAAAAACTTAAATTGGCCGCTTTGACACTTATTATTTGTAGTACCTTGGTTATTTCAACACATGTTTGTTGATTGATTATTTAATTTTGAGGATTCCATTTTGGCGAATGATATATTTTCAAATATTCCTTTAGATTTTTAAATTTTCCTTCAGAAAAAAAATTCAGCATTTCTGAAAATAATATAATTAATGTTGAACTAACCAAGGTACTAACTTGGTGTATATTATTTTCAGTAATGTTAAAAATTTGAAAAATGGATGTTCCAAAGGAAAAACATATTGCAAAGGAAAATATTGAATCTTCAAGAATATGTCAAAATGAAATATTAATTAATTATTAAACTTGGACATGTTTCCTTTGCTTTCTTTTTTCTTTTGTTTTTGTTTTTGTGAAAATAGGCCCTAACAACGTTACTTAAAATTGTGACCAATGAAATAATTCAAATTAGTACCTTGAATTGTTTTCAAAAATTGAGTTAACGAACTATTTAATATCTACATGTTGGCATAGAAATGACATGCAATTTTTTGTTTTTTGTTTTTTTTGTATGCTCCCAATGTGTTCCCAATGGGTTTTCATAAGGTTCTCCAAGTTTTCCTCTAAACGTTCCCATTAGCACTTCAATTTTATTTCACCCCTTCTAATTTATACAAAGAGGAGTAAATATTCTTTTATATCGAGGTCCATATATGCTTCCCTTTGGCATCCCCTTTACATTTGATATACATGGAAGTTGAATTGTGACTAAACAATATGAGAGAAAATTGAGTTGTTATTGGAAATATCTTGGGGAACACATTAAAAACTAAAAATCCCTTATCTTCACCCCAAAACCCAAAGGAAAAAAACTAAACACCTCTCACTACATGTTAAACATTCACATAAGTTGCATGAAATTTCTATTTTCAAAATTGTTTGTCACCATTTTCAACATGTGTTAATACCCCCATGTTATAAATTTGGGGTACTTATTGGTTGAATTTAATATATCGTCCCTTATTATGGTCTTAAATAAGGACTCTTGCCATATGTCTATTGAAATATGTATCTTAAACATGTCACTTTTATGTATTATAACACAAATTATGTTATATAAGATGTACACCAAATTAACTCACAAGTTGTTTCATGTGTTGTTGGATGTTTTACATATTATAGTCAAAACTACACTTGCATGGACTTAAATTTTGAATTCACTTATGACAAGTGACTATAGTTCTTAATTTATAATCTAAAAATTAAAATGGAGTTTTAAAAATGGCAATAGTATGCACGGATTATCTCTTACATCCCAAAACAAATTAGACTTTGAAAAAAAAAAAATGAACAAGAAGGTCATCCAATAAAGAAACCTAATTTAAGAAAAATTAACATGCACCAACTTATCCTTCGTTCTAAGGCAAAATCTTCAACTAAGTTTTTTATAAAGGGAAAAGTTAAACATGATTGTTTTGTTTATGATTGCTGAGGAGACCGAGGAAAGGTATGTATCAATGTTGTGCGGGTATATAAAGGTAGACCGGGGTATTAACATTAGTATCAACTTTGGTATGAGCCTCAGTATTAAAAACCATAACAATTTGGTACAAGGTTTTACCAATACCCAAGATCATAACATACATGTTGGTCTTTATACATGTTATATTCCAACCTATAACAAACCAAATTGGTTTTTTCATCTACAATATTATGATTCATATTTAGGATTTAAGGTTTTTTTTGGTGTTTCACAAGGTCCTGGTATTACGTTTGATACTAGGAGCTTCAATCTATATGAATGACTAGGTCATGGGTATGGCACTTTAGGTTTCGGTTATGAATAATAAGAAGGGATGGAGGCAGCAAAGTGTTGTACCCCAGTAATGAGGAGGGATATTGGAACTACAAAATGAAGATATTTTGGGAAGGTGTGTTTCACAATGATTTAGGCAAATTAGGTTTTTTTAAGGTTTTAATGTTTTGTTAATTTTCTTTTTCTTTGTTGGATTATGTTTCGTTGAAGTTGTGGTGTTCAAATTCTTATTGTTGTTTGTAATCTTGGAGCAAGGGAAAACATGTGGAGTGAAATTTTTGCTTTAAACCTTAACCTTAAGATATGATGAACATTAAAAATTTGCTAAGATTCATGGTTTTGGTTCTTTTTTATGCTATGTCATCTTGATTTAGGTTTTTCAAGTATTTGAAATAGGGTTTCTTGGGGTCTGAAATAAGATTTTTTGGGGATCTAAAAGAGGGTTTTTGGGGCCTTCAAATAGGGTCTTTTGGGGGAGGGGGAGGGGGATTGAAATAGAGTTTTTGAGAACTGAAATAGGGGTTTTTTTTGGGGTTTGAAATAGGATTTTTGAGTGTTGGAATAGAATTTTTGGGGGATTTTTCAGGGGCTGAAATAGGGTGTTTTGAGAGGTCTGAAATAAAAATTGAGGGTCTTCAAGGTTTGAATTCAAGGGTGACGAGATGCTATTCAAATTGGTAGTTACAATTGTAAAAAACCTTAAACATGAAATCACATAGCAACGAAAAAAATGGTTATGATCCTTTAGAAACATTTAATGTAGATTAGAGTTTAGAAATAGGTTAGTTTGTATTAGCTTGAAAATTTAAAACTTTCATAATAATCTTTAATTTCTCGAAATAATAGCTCAAGTTTGTTATTGTTTTGCATTGTCCATTTTGATGTTTTGGATATTAGAATCAAAACTAGAGGTACCTAGTATTGGAGATTATGGAGTAAGAACTGAAACCAGCCTAATTTGAAAATAACAAATGAATTGAAACTTGAACCATTCCCCTAATTCAAAAATCGAAACCAAAATTCAATCCTATTTTTGAAAAAAAAAAACTGGAACTAAACTAAAACCGATCCCTTGAAAAATGTCAGGAACCAAAATTCAAGTTTCCTCCTATAACCAGGAAACATGCACCACATTTACATTACAGAGGATGGGGATGCAGTAGGATGGAGGTTTGCAACACTAAACCTTTCCAAAAACATTTGACACCAAAACAAAATGAAGTAAGCATAGTTACTAAAGAGCATGTGACAACCAGAGAAACACTTGGGACAAATTTTCCCCACCTTGCAACCAAAAAAATAAAAATCCAGTGCAATTCATGCAAAGGATTTTCGTGGAAAAGAATGCGCCAATGTCACCAGATTTTGAGGAATTTCTATTCTGAAATCACCATGTATAGACAATCCATTCCAGCTGGTCACCAACATATAGCAGGATTCTTGGAAACCAAATTGAATCATTGAAAAGTTTGTGAGTGTTGTGTTGTGCATACATGCAATTTGCAAATTTGAAGGTTCAGCTATTGTGAATAAAAAGGTCATGACCCATCCATCAAATGTAACTGCAAAAAAGACTCATCACGAGATAAATGCAAATTTGTTCTAGATGTTTGCAACATAACACAACCACCATGCACAATTGTGTTTGATATCTGTGTAGTGTAATGTGACCTGATGCTGCAAAACATAACTTATCTATTGAAAAAAAAGGCAAATCCATTCCTGAAATCAACTTCAAACAACGTGAAATTCAAGTCTCACTCCTCAGGGCCAATAGCTCAAAAATACCATTTCTTTTTTCTGCTCCTGAGGGTCAAAATACTCTTTCACTTGGAGATTTTCTGGACCACGTCATTCACATGTTGGGGGAGCTGTAAACTTCCATTTATGAATCCCTCACAGAAAATGCGTATCTTTCACACAAACTCTGGAGTCCCAGATGTACCTCTGTGCAATCACCATTGTCTACATCATTGGTATGAACTATGAACCATGGTCAATAAGTTTCGCCGCATCAGGGACATCAACTGTCTCTGCAGGCTTTGCTCCCTGACAGTCACCTTTTGTGTCAACAGATTTGAGGTCACCCACTTTTACATACTTGCTCATGAACCTGTACTCCCAGTCAGTGAGTGCTTCCAGCTCTGTTGCATTCAGCCCCTCTAAGTCACCAGTCAAATCCTTCTCCTCAAATGACATCTTTGCCAATGCTCTGCTTGTATCCCTCCCTGCAAAAAGAGCATAGGGACCACCTGGTCCATAGAAGGCCCTGCAACAACAACACTAGACATATCAGAAACATCCATCCTCAAGGTGCACATCCTGAAGAGGCTCAGCAAGTCCAATGCCAAGTGCAAAGCAATGTTCACAAGTCTTAAGGTCCTCATTCTTCATACAAGTTTACTAATCCCCATGTGGGTGAAACCTTGAAGGGATTGCTCAAGGAGCAACTCTGGCACTCCAGGACCAGTCAAAGAAACCTCAAATCTCCTTGAGCGAGAGAGAGAGAGAGAGAGAGAGAGAGAGAGAGAACACAAACCATGCTGACCAGACATATATCACAAACACTCCTCAAGGTGCACTACTTCTTCTCCCTTCATCATCAGCAAGTTCAATGCCAAGTTGGAAGCAAGATTTTCACAAGCTCCAAACCCCCAAGATTCTCTCTTATTATGAGCTTACTGATTCCCATGTGGTGCAGGGATTGCTCAGAGAGAGAAAGCTGAAATCTGCTAAGATTGGAAGATCACAGAAACAAATGGCAGAGAAAACCACCTCACCTTCAAAGAAAACCACTTTCATTCTCCAAATCCTCCAATTAATGGCAAGAAAACCACCTCACCTCCACCACAAGGTGGATAGATATTCATTCAAGAGGACCAAGAAACTTGGTCACAAAAGATTCAATTTGGCAGAGATCCTCCTCCCTCCCAGAGCTGTGCAACAATTGATTGCCAGTGCTCATGAAAATCGCTGGACCCACAAGAAGAAAACACCCGAAATGATCAAATAACAGAAAAGACAACAAAAATTAGGGTTAGCAGAGAAGAAAAGAGACGAGAAACGAACCTGGACTGCGAGACATCGTAGATATGAGACTTGATGGCCATGAGGAGAGGCTTGGTGGGATCACTGCCGTCATATTGCCGCAGCTCCTCTGCTGTCACCACTCCTATCTGCACAGGTGCGGGTCTCGCATCTCTGGACACGTACTTCACCGGCGGAGGTGCGAGCATGGCTGCAATCAAGTAATAGACCGCCACCACCAAACCCATTATGGTGAAGAATGTGGTGGCTGACAGCCCAGTGTACGCAGGAATGGACTCCATCAGCGCTCCGATTAACCCCATTCTTAGCAGAGTCGGGATTGCTAGAGCTACCACTACCCTGAAGAAGAAGAAGAAGAAGAAGAAGAAGAAGGAGATCAACAACTCAAGGAACACACACAAGGAAAATATACTCGAACAGTTTGATGGGTGGAGACTCGAGAGGAGATTCGCGCACACATTGGGTAGTGGGTCATCCCGTTTCTTGAGGATTGTTCTGCGGACAGACGGATGGGATCGACGATATCTTAGATACCCTAAAATTCAGAGCGTCTAAACGACTGGCGCGCAACTCTCTGAATCTTCTTCTTCTTCTTCTTCTTCTTTTATCCCTTCTCCCAAGCCTACCTTCAGCTTCTGCTGCATTGCACCAGGGAAAAACCTGGAGTTGCAAAAACAAACAAAACAAGCAGGAGGTTTAATCCCAGCAGAAGCTTGGATCCGAGCTTCAATGCGAGCAGGAGCTTGAATCCCAGGAGCTATAACACAGATGTCTTGGAGCTATATAACACAGCACAACTTTCTTGTCTTGGGTTTGCACTCCACCGTTCCCCCATCTCTTCCTATCTCCTGCAGAGCTTTGTGCCTGTCTGGTAATGCACAAATGATCTTTCTTTTCCAGGACAAAATGGTGGAGCACAATCTGTTGATCATTCCTTTAACTGCTGTTTTAATTTCCCCACTCTTTATAGAACAATGTGATACCTGAGGACTGCAACAAGATTAGTCTCGAGACGAGGCCCAGCTTGGAGATTTGATCCCTAGAGTCAGATACCACATGGAACAAATTGCTTTGATTCATGTTATAGAAGTAAAACAAGTCTGACTTGCAGAATGATCAGTCTGTTGTGAATACAGAACTGAACTTCTACCAACAGGAAATACCTAGCTACTTTTGGAAGCTTCACACAACATGGACAACTCTTTTGTACAAACAGAATTCAATCCAGAGAGTGTGTTCCCAAAGGTTCTTCGCATCTTGAGGCGGGTGTCTTGAATGTAGGCTGTGAAGATCATCAACCTCAAAGACTATCATGCTGCAACGGGTTCACCGCACGTCTCCTCCAGGGTACATCCATTCCGGAAGAAACCCAATTGTGGAGCATTGAGCAGGCGGATGTTTTCTGCCCATTACTCCTGGTTTTGGTCCTGACTAGAAAAGCAGGGATGTTTTGGGCAGTGACAATCAATACAGAGAGAGCTGCCATCTAGGGAATGAAAAGCCCTTGGATAATTTGCCTGGTATATTGGAGTTCATCAAGAAAGGCTTGTGAAATCTTGAAGAGAGACTTGAGCTCATAAAACTGTTGCTGTCGCCCTGTGGGATGGCGATAGACCCCACAGACTGACTTTGACACCACAGTGAAGCCTTTGATGTTGTTGAGCATTAAGGCTGCTTCACATGCCACAGCCTTTGTGGCCATTGACCATGCCCACAGTTTGGAGGAGCTAGACGAAGAAAAATGTGGAAAAGAGGTGAATTCTAGTGCAGGAGAGTTCCAAGAGGATGATGACAGGGTTCAGCTTGGGGAGAACTAAATGAGCCCAGATGCTTAGGAGTACACTGGTGTCTTTTGCATGAGGGAGGTTGTACTGGGAGGAAGCCATGTGATTTGAGGATGTGTGTCCTGGTTTACAAGATGTTCAAAACTGGTTTTTGGAGGTGCTTACCCCTGCTCGCAAGAAGCCAGAAAGAGGAAAAGAAAGAGAATGAAATCATGAACTGATGACAGATTATAATGGTCAGTGCTGCACAGCTTGGAATCTGCTGCAAGGGTGAAGACCGCACTGGTTTTATATCATTGTCTATGAGAACAGTGATTCCTCTTGTGTGGAACATGCTGCTGCTACTAATTTCATTGTTGAAGTTGCCTGCGAGCAAGTTTACAATTCAAATGGAAGCAATCTCCCACAGACGAGATCTCTAGATTTCACATATAACATGGTATAAATAATGTCAAGAAATGTTGTTCAATGCTATGATGATGGTATTCAAACATTGGTAAATGCAATCACTTACCCTTGAATCATCAACAACTAAGAAGACCGACCAAGAAAGACTTTCAGTAGCGATGTCGCCCTGATTTCAAGCAATGTGTATCCATCCAGAATTTTCCCCATGGGATAGATTACTCCATATATGCATTGAAATGCCATGGCTGCCACCAAATAACTGCAACCAACAGAAGGCCAAAGTCCTCATCCTGGTTGCAAAACTCTGCAATCTCAAACCCTAATACACAGCAGAAGATTGTCAGAAGATTGTTTGCTACACAGACAGTCTCCTTGCTATTGAGACAGTATAATATCTCTCCTGGATCATAGCTGTGATCTGCAGGCATCCAGCAATACACATTTGGAAGATTTGACGCCCCTCTTCAGATGAACCAATTTGCTGCAGAGCTCAGGCAATTGAGCAAGTAAGAAGAAATAGGAACAGAATGAGCATATTCAGAGAGTAAAATGCTTCAAGAAAATGCATTAGACTGCCCCCAACTTTCAGACCCTATATCTTTCTCATTTCTTCAAATGTTTTGAACAATCCCTAAAGATATGGGCGTGCCAACTTGAGCTCTACAATCCTCTTTGAACTCCAAAGGCTATTGTGATCTTTAGGTTTGTCCAATTTGACTAACCATAATCAACAATTGTCATAAGGATACAAGAATTCATTAACTTACTTCAAATTCATCTTAATAAACAATCAGAACTAT
Organism: Sphagnum tenellum; assembly: GCA_963921925.1. Taxonomy (NCBI): domain Eukaryota; kingdom Viridiplantae; phylum Streptophyta; class Sphagnopsida; order Sphagnales; family Sphagnaceae; genus Sphagnum; species Sphagnum tenellum. The sequence goes on along the minus strand of OY998150.1, from coordinate 5,437,055 downwards.
GAAAATTGTTATAACTTCACAATAAAGAATTGTAGAGGATAAATACCACCAGAAGCTCATTATTGCAGACCAATAAAAATTAATGAACATTCTCAACCTTTCAATTCAAGTGTAGAAAGTTCCTTAGTACTTTTTGATTTGAAACTATCTAATCATGCACCACAAGCTAATTTGAGTACCACATTTGTATGTGAATGCGTTGCCAACACAACAACATTGGAATTGTCATAGCATTATATATAGTAAATTGAATTTAGTGGAATATTATATGACTCAACTTCAGATGATGTACAATGGGCTATACAATCTATGATTGTGATGATCAATTTTTTAAACCAGGACCATGTCAAACGAACCCTAACATACAAGCCCAATATATCATAGTACATGCGAAATCTAAGTTCTTGAGAATCCATTGTCTTCCCATTTAACCCTTAACTAGTACTATAGTGTTTCACATATAAGTAAATGCCCTTTTATACAAGCCCTAGGGACTTCTAGTATAGATTATAAGGGACTATTAAATCAGAAATACATCAACCTTGTGGACTATAACAATTTGATGAACTACAAAAAAAGGTTATTAGAAGACAAATTCTAGAGTATGTCGTGAATCAAATAGGGACATATTAGGGACTCTATTATAATCTAACAACTCCAAAAGGAAATTTTTAAAATTCTGTGTGCGAACCCTAGTGACTGTATGGACTAAATATATAAACTATAGGGACTCCAAAGGTAGTTATATTCACAATATTCCATGTCACGCAAAATAAACCAATGACAAATGTCCATGGAACTTCACAACAATACACAAAAGTCCATCATGACCACATAATGAAATTCAGATTATGGACTTACCTCAATGAACTTGAATCAAAACTTCAAAACATTGACATTCCATCCACATTCATTTAAAAATTACAACCAAGTATTAATTGAGCATTTCATGCACACTTCTATCTACTAGAAATTCATTAAACTTGAACTAAATAAGCCCAATGAAAGTCAACAAATTTGAATTCAGAGACATATTTGTGTTTATGTGAGGAAGTGACTAGGCTTCTTGTCGTATATGTCTAGCTCTAATTTCTTTTTGGTCACCTCACTCTTATTTGGGCTAACAAGAGCTTCTTGTGCCCACCATCTGAGAACTGAATTTCTTATTTCATGCATAATTCCATTAGTCCTTTTTTTCTTGACTGAAAGTCTCCAAAGAGCTTCTACACTTTCACACATTAAAGATGGTTACATCAATGTTGTAAAAACATTACAATGGTGTACCCCATGCTTAACTAAATCATAACCACTACCATTTCCATGCACATACATCTTGAATAAAAGCGTATTTTCTACTTGTGTTTTCTTGATCTAAAGTATGTGTGATAATTACATTTTAATTAAATTTTGTATAATATTGTGCAATTTTTGTGTATCACACTCACATTCACATATGTTATTAAAAATAAATGTCTCACCCATTTGAATATTTAAAATATTGAATATGTACAAAATATCATTCATATTAATCATAACACATAATTCATATGATGTTTGTACGAACTATGAAGCTTGATAAGTTTGTGATGTAAACTTGTAATAATAGATATGTAAAGTTGTTATTTTGTGAAATAACAATTGAATGAAAAAACCACATTGTGGTTTGCTTACATTTTATATGTCATCTTTGTAATGCAGTTATCGCATCTATATTGAATTTACCTAGTTATTTCATTAAATTTTTGTATGACCAAGTTTCTTTTGATGACAATGGCTTTTTAAAAAAATTTAAAATTTTGAAATGGAATTGTTGATTTTCACTTGCCCAAGTAAAGAATTGGGCAAATTAAATTTTTTTCCCAAAAGAACATCTAATGCCAATCTTGACATTCAAAATTTATTTGAAAGGTTATTTGAATGGAGGTTTGAACCTTTTTTTCAAATTTTTAAACCTTGTGATTTCAGTTTTGGCACTTTTGTTTTAATTCAAGAATTTATGGACTTGCTTTTTTATTCCATGTACATAGTACACACTCCTTAAGACTATAGATTGGATGAATATGAAATTTTTACAACAAATTAAAATTAGAGATAAATAGATTTGGAATTTCATAATCAATTAAAAATAATTAGCTACAAAGTCTAGCCTATTTATTCAACTTTTCAAAAAAAAGTTCAACTTTCCTTATTAAAATGAATTTGAGCCTCTTTTAAGACTTGGTTTTCAAAGTTCTAGTTTTAGTTTTGATTCTAGCAAAAGGTTAGTTGTATAATTTAGTTCTGGTGTTGGTTCCACAAAAGGATTTTGGTCCTTGTCAAAAGTCCAAACAACTTCAACTTGAACCTAGGTTTAACATTCTGAATAAGGAACTTAACAACACTAATTTTGACGGGGGAAATGAGATGAATATCAAGATTTCAATGCATAAACACCACAATTTTAGGAGCATATTAAAACACCTTGATAAAAGTGGTGTCATGGAAGAATGGATCATTGTAAGTGATTGATTTCCAATCAATTGATCCAATGTACAATTGAGGGGAGGGGGTAAATAACTGCAAGCTACAAAGGGTCTTGATTGTTTCAATGCTTTCAAAATCCAAAATTATGAATTCACGTTCATAACTTGTGTTTACTGAGATGGCAAGGATGGTTCATGCAACAAAGAGCAAGGGCAAATGGATAATTTAGGTGGTGAAAGAAGCTTCATTTGATGATTGATTGCGAGCGATATTTGCTATAATAAATCTTTGTTGTAATTTTGTGTTGTTGGACTTGTGAGACACAAATTTCAAAGAGACTTTCTTCCTTGCAAACAAGAACCTTTTATTTGACCAAACCAAACTAGGAGAGTCTTGTATTTAGTTCCATTTTGATTCCTATTCGGTTGAATTTTTTACAGTTACAGGTTTTGTAAGCTTGTGAATTTTGTGCAATTAAGATAAGCTATTGGTAACTAGGATGCGAATTTGTTTTCCCATTTTCATTTATTTTGTGGTATGGAGAAAAAGATCTTGATCAAATTCAAACATTCTTTGCTTTTGGAGTTTGGAATTAGAGTCAAACATAATTTATGAAAGTTTGTAATGTAGGTTTCTTTTCAGAAAGTTTAGGGAGGGCACGGCAAGGCAAGACAAAGTGGGGCAAGGGCAAGGTAGAGTAGACAAGGTAGGGCAGGGTGAGGCAAAGCGAAGTAGGTAGGGTAGTTGAGTAGGGCCTTTGAATAGTAGCACATGTACATGAGTAGTGGCGAATTTGTCATTCTCGCCCATTCCTTGGGTTTTCATGAGTCTGTTTCCATGTGTCCCCTTTTAGTTTTTTTGTTTTGTTTGTAAATATTCCTTTTTTAGGGCAATAGTTTTAAGGTTTGAGGGGGATTAAGGGGGTTAATGAGTTGGGGTTTTCAAGATTGGGGTTTAGGGTCACAATTTTGAACCAATTATGCTAGGCTAGGGATAGGCATGGTAGATCCTATGGGTTCTCCATCCCCAAAGTGTCGTCGAGCATCTTGGCCTTCCTAGTAGACACCCGATGGAAAACCAATTGTTAGTTTTACCCCTATGCCCAGTTGTGGTCTAGTTTCCATCCATCATTCCCATTTTTCCAAGTTTATTTTGGCCAGTCCCTACATCCTCTTTTGGTACATTGCCATTCTTTTCACCTCACTTGCCACACCCATTAAAAACTTTTCTAGTCATACAATCTTCTCCTTCGCGACCTTACATTCCTTGTCCCTCTTGTGGTTGTCTATTCAATGTAGGGGGGGGGGGGGGGGGGGGTTGGAATGGCAGCAACTTTCATGCACCATTCATAGGCAATCATTGGTCTCATAGGCAATGTTGCCCTTGACTTTACCATGTTTTCTTCCTTTAACATGGACATGGATTACATACATAGACATCATTGATGTTTTTTATTTGGGTTTACCTCATCCTTGTTCATACTATCATATTCCATATGCTCTTTGAATTGATGTTTAGTGGGCTCTTCATATCCTTTTATCTTAATTAACATCTGATCCTTTTAATATTGTAGCTTTACATGTTTTTTTGTTATTCCTTTGTTGGTGTTTGTCCTTTCCTCTATAGGGTGGTGAGAAAAGCAACCAAAAGACTTGCGTTCACTTGCATCAATACATGGGTGGTGATTAGGAGACATTATAGGAGGAGCATATGATTATAAAACATTTGTTTTAGTTTCTCGCAAATGTTTGGAATTGACATTAAATCCTACCCCACCTCTATTAGCACAATTATGTTGCGCACAGACCGTTGCTCCTGTAGGGGAGTAAGTTCAAGCAATATGTGTACTAATTCCAAGCACACCTGCAACCCCACTTGATGAAACCACATGAGTCCTTTGTCTTCTCCATCCACTTGTTGAGGTTGATCTCCCCCTTTTTATTGATGATTTCCATCTAGAGACAAAAGGTGCTTTACATTGGGGGCCATTTATTTCTACCTTGGCTTGTTCACTATGTTTTTCTTCTAGTATGGTATTTGAGCTTTTACAAGATTGTTTGGTCCTAGATGATTTGTGAATGGCTTCAACTTCTTTTTTGAAGTATATGGGCACATATTTTGAAGTCATGTTCCACTTTTAGTATTGTGTTTGCTTTCTACATCTCAACTTTTAACAGTGGAGAAGTAATTTAGAGGCATACATCCCATTTCAATTGATGAAATGACTTATGACCTAATTGCCCACACATTGGCTATTTAGTTTAAGGATACTTTTAAGGAGCATTTTAATCTTCATCAGTTTGGTGCAGGGATTTATGGCAAGTGTGAATTGGTGTTTCATGGCATTTGAACAATGTTAAATTTGCACCCAAATTGGGTGGTGCTACAACTGGGTGTTTGTAATCCTTCAATTTGGTGTCACGATCAACCATTTTTCAAGAGTTATGGTTTTCGCCCAATTTTTTAAATCAACTTTTCCCATTTGTTCGATGATTTTATGCATGTCCATCCCCATTATAATTTTTTCAAGCTTTTTAACATGTGGATTTCATAGTCATTTCATCAAAGTTAAGTACATGACCAAGGGACCCATTGGGAAGAACATTGTTTGCTATGGTTCACCTTTACACTTTTCACCTTACAACAACACCCCACCTTATTTATGTTTTCCTTTTGTTGGTAGATGATATGTATATAATATAACATTAAGGCTTCAATGTAGCCATCGAAATGTGTAGTTTGGTCTCCATAAGGGTTGGACCATTTTATATTAAAAAAATTTGGTTTTTTAATTTCTGACTTAGGTTTATGTATTTTGGGCACACTAGTGGGATTCAGATCATTTGTTGAGTCATTTGTGGTTGAGGCTCATCATGAGGATCTTGGGATGATATTTAGTTTCCCTATGCTTGTAGATCCTTAGGTGTTTTTGTGATGTTCTTGTTGTGTTATGCCCAATGCCCTAGTTATTTTTTTGGTATAATGTTTCCACCTCCAAATATTTTGTAGCATTACGCTAAGTTCGATATTTGTACCATAGTTACATTGGAAAAATTACTTGGTGCAGGATCTTTTGGTGGTTTTATGGGTCATTGAATCGTCGTTAGGCCACTTTTCTTGTTTCTTCAAACAAGCTTGGCCTCCTTTCTATAGTTCAAATTGTTGCCCCCATATTTTTGAGATGTTAGGCATTAGTAGCTCTTGCATTTGTCATTCATTTCTAACATGATGATCACCCTATCCTTTTAAATGAAGTAATGCATGTTGAGATTGACACATTCTCGTTTTAATTGGCACTAAGAGATACTTGAACCCTATTACCCCACATTGTTTGTTCATCTAGGTCCCACCTTTTGACAGTTTAGTGGTTCAATATTATCCTTAGTTGTAGGCTTTTTTAGTGAATCGCCTACATGAGCAAAAGTTTATTTTGTTATTAATAAATGTTCCTTTAGATATCATGCGAGCACATTTCCACTTATGTGCCAGTCTAGGGGTAGGCATTTGGTTATTAATTTGTTTTACCACATTTGTATTTCATTTATCCTTAATCCACTTTTTTATAGCACCACATACCCATCGTGGCTTGCCACATCCTATAGTTGCCCATCTTTCACGGTGTAAGTGTGGTCATACCATTGATGATCTACATACCCATTTGTTTTAGTGCTCTTACGAGAGTGAACATATTGTAGCCCACAATACATTTTGGGATTTTGTCTCACTATTGTTTTGGAGAGTGGAGCACATGTTTAGAAGGAAAACTCTCACTTTTTCTTTCATCACACCCAACAACAAATGGATATCCTTATCACAAGACATGGCTTTCAAACCTTGATGGATGTTGTCATTCTTGACTCAATTTGCAGAAATATGGTGCAACGAACATTGACGACAACAACACATGTAGTGATGATAATTGTTCAAGAGAAGACAAGATCATACGTTGAATGAGCACTAGGCAATGACTTCATTCCCTGTGCTATTGAGACGTATGGATGTATTCATTCATTTTCTTTAGTCTTGTCAATGGTTGTTTTTAACTATAAACAACACATGTCCATAGCCTTGCAGCATGTGGAAGCCATAGTGATTCTTCAATGTGGGTGATTGGGGGTTCTTCATCTCTTCCACACACATCATAACTAGTGCCCCTCCATTATTTGTCGATTTGTGGTAGATGATAAATCTTTTGTCCTTTTGTCTTAGGTCTTTTTTGTTAGCATTGATTGTCATTTTGTAGTCATGAATCCTATTTGCATAGGGCTTTTGCCTGAATTTTGTTCATTGTTTGCTTTTGTTTTTTCGTTGGGTTGTGTCTACTTGTGTTCTCATTTGCCTTTTACTTTCAATGGATGGGTTCCCATCCTTGATTTTTATTTACAGGGTTTTTCTTCTTATACATATTTACAATAATCAAGTAGTTACATTGCAGTGTCCTTTAGTGTAGCTTTCTGATTCATGTTGTCATCATGCAGAAGATGGCAATCAGGAGGCCTAGAGTTTGATTCTCCAAAGATATTGTGCTCAAATAATGAATGGGTGTTAGATTTTTCTGCCCAAAACTCAAGTCGCATTTGCAATAATCTTTGGAGACTCCCATCAATTGATTAACTGAAGCCTGTCATGAGCTTGCTTTTGTCAGGGGGCATGTGTGGTGGTGGTGTTCTTTTGAAATCACTTCAATCAAAAGAGTTGCATTTGTTGTTGCTCTAGTCTTATATATAAATTCACTACGTCTGTCCGTGACGGAGCTCGGGTTTCAGGCCGACTGGGCTTGGCCCGTCCTGTTCCTAGAGTTTTCTTTCAAAAGATCTGTGTTTTCCGGGCCGGAATTTCCTGTTCCCAGAGTTTTCTTTCAAAAGATCTGTGGTTTCAGAGCTCAGCGTTTAGGTCGACCGGGCCCGGCCCGTCAGTCGGAATTTCTTGTTCCCAAAGTTTTTAAAAAAGATCCATGGTTTTTGAAGCGGCTAAATTAGGAAGCAGCTAAAAACGTCGCAGAGAAAATGTGTGTGTTTTTGTGATGTTTTTACAGATCATTCTCATTGATTTGTGAAGGTTTTGATGTGCTGCTGACGGGAGCAGATTTGAAAACGAGCAGTGGTTTTATTGCACGTATGTATGTATGTGTTTGCTTGTGGTACTGTGTTTTCGTAAAGTGATTTTGTTACAGTTTGTCGGCCTGGTAGTTTATCTGCTATATAACCATCTGTCTCACAACCCATCTGTCCTATTGTGCAGTTGCATGTTCTTTGATGGTGGAAAAAATTCATAGGTAAAGCTCAAACATGGCATGAAATCAATCCCTGTTGCAAAAGACTTGCTTTGCTGTAACTATTCATGATCAATCAAAGCCATATTGGTTTACGCACAACACTAAACTTGATTAGCTCCTCCCCCTCCGGCCTCGAGTGATGACATTATTGGCACTGGATACATAACAAATGCAGCAGTCAAGTGACAGTTGTGGATCAGCAGTTGAAAGTTTCCAACTGGTCATCAGAGACCTTCAGTTGATGCGAAGCTAGAACACAGAGAAAGGTTTCGCCCCCCTTGGCTTCCGAGCTCATGTCTTTGTTCCTTCTTTGCCATTGTCCTCACCTTTTAGTGCCATGCGGTGGCCCCACAACCTCTCAAGGTCCCACCTGCATTTCAATTTCCAAATCTCTTTTCAAGTACAAAAAAGAGAAAAAAATTGTGCAACTATAAGACATCCTTCATCAATCTATAAGCACATCTTTCTGAAGCCCTTGACAAAACACACTCCGATTTTTTAGCAATCCTCATACTGGAACCTGCAATGAGACCTGCACTCCTGTTCCCCTAGAAAAAAATGGTATAATTTTTTTTTCAAAAACTAGAAACTTCTGCGGAGTGCACAAAGAAACGTCATTGCGACTAGGGAAAACATGTGAAACACAGAAGAGAAAGAGGAACACGAGGATCATGCTCAGTGCGCCATCGCCACTGAAGCAAAAAGCTCGCTGCTCTCATCCGTCGAAGGCAAAACTCCAGGTCCTCAGAAACATCATCTGGCGTCCAGGCGTCCAGGCATCCAAGATCCCAGGTCTTAAAAATCGAGATCTTCAAATCTCTGTGAACTAAAAGGGCCCCTGGGGCTTGTCCTAATCCAGGTCCTTAGAAAGTTCATCTGGACCCAGGATCGCAAGTCTTAAAAGTCGAGGTCCTCAAAACATGACAAAGTACTTATAGTGGCCGAAGGTCACGAGCACCCACTAGTTTTCATAAATTTTCAAACACTTGACGCCTCTCTCGACTCTCGAGTCTCAATTTATGTACTCAGGATTCCATCAATGACAGTATGATCTTCCAGCTGACCAAACTTTCTTTTACCCCCAAGACTACTTTTCAGCGTGTTTTTTAGGAATTTTTTGTTTTGTTGTTGAAGTGGCTATCATCCATAGGAAGAAGTAGAAAAAGGGGGTGAAACTGTCCTTCTATTTATGGCTAAACTTGAAAACCAAGTCTAGAAATCTGGCGATTCTTTTTTCATGCTTTTGGCAATTGAAAACCTCAAAAATCATTTAGTTTTGTAATTTCCTTTTTTGGCGAAATTGAGTCAATGAAAAAATAAAAGACTGCCCTCATTGCAATGTCTCCTCACCCAAGAAATTAATATACAAAGCCAAAGCTCCAAGTTAAATACATAGGAGAGTTTTTAGGGTTTAGATTTAACCTAATTGTCTAGAATTCAAAATGTTTATGGCCATTCCAATGAGCTGGAAAGATTTTTAATTTGGCACTTTTATTATTGTATCTCTTGTTTCTTTGAAAGATTTCAGTCTTGTATTACTTCACTTTGTACAATGTTTTTAAAGTAACATTTATGGCACATTATTATTTATTATTTCCTATAAAATTAACTTTTGGTGGAAAAACACAATTTTTTACAATGAAACAACATAGTTTTCTGTTTTTTATTTATTTATTTTGGGGCCCAAATTTTGGCCAGGTTTTGGAAACAATAATTTTGAACCCATCAGAGTTCCACAACAAGTTCCAGCATGTAGCCAAAATATAAGAGGATTTAAAAAATTTTGACTTTATATTTGGTCTATAGCCAAAATTGACTAAATCTTCTTGTGGATGACCACCAGTTTGGCTACATCACAAAATTGGTGACCTAGGAAGTGCCTAGGTCTAAATGTGGCTAATTTATTTAGTTTTCGAGAAATGGCAAAAAAAACCCCCAAAAAAATCCTTATTATTAATTTTCTGAAAAGAAATGCGACAAATTGTGAAAATTAGCCAAAAAAAAAAAAAAAAAACGCTGCTCCTAATTGATAGTTGGTGGGACCAGGGTTGGTTTTTTAAATTTTTTTGTGATGCAGCCATACTGGCAATCATTCCAAAAGAGGAAATTAGCCAAATCTGGCGACAAGAAAGTAGAAAACTTAAGAATCCTGCTATATACATTAATTTTTTGGCAACAAAGTGGACCTATTGTCTAAATATGGCGATTTCAGAATTTTTTTCCACCCTCAAAATCTGGCAACTTTGGCGCCATTCTTTTCACAACAAAGTACTATACATAGCACAACTGATGTTTTGGTGGTTCCTTTGTTATGACTAGTGGGTGCTCATGGCCGAAGGCCACTATGAAGTCCCCCGTGGGTGCCCGTCACCCTCGGCCATTGTGAAGTTTTATAAGTTTTATTTTTTCTTATCTTATACTCTTTATTTGGCCCTTGCCCTGCCCGCCCGGCCCTGCCCCCTGCCCTGCCCTGCCCTGCCTGGTGCATAATGCACCTGTCGAGCTCTGACCTTGCCATTTGCATGAAAAAGGTATCTTAAGGCAAAAGAAGAATTATGGAAATTCAAATATGTCCGTCCGTCCGTCAGTGGGTACCCGCGACCTTCGGTCACTGTGAGGTGCCCCTGCATTGTTTTACTAAATTCGTCATTTTATTTATTTTTTAAAAAATGCTATAACCTAAGTAGGACCGTCATCATTTAATGCTAATTAATGTTCGGGATCCCCCGTGGGTGCCTGTAACCTTCGGCCACTGTTTTTTATTTTCTCTTAGTTTTTACTTTTTATTTTTTACTGCCCTGCCTTGCCCTGCCCCTACCCTGCCCCTGCCCTTGCCCTGCCCTTGCCCCTGCCCTGCCCTGTTTCCTTTTGCTGCCAGGGACAGGAGGAGGAAGTTACACAGGGAACTTTTTTTCCTTTTGTTGCCAGGGACAGGAGGAGGAAGTTACATAGGAATTTTTTTTCCTTTTGCTGCCACGGACAGGAGGAGGAAGTTACACAGGGAACTTTTTTTCCTTTTGTTGCCAAGGACAGGAGGAGGAAGTTACACCCTGCCCTGCAAGACAGATAGACGGACAGATAGACATGCCCCATGTCCCTAAACAGACAGACCCCTCATCTCTTGAGACCTGAAATGAAAAGGTATGGGTTTTTTTTGGGATATGGGTTTCAGCTTCTGGACGGACAAACAGACGGATGGACACACTGGGCGCCCGTGACCTTCGGCCACTGTGAAGTCCTCTGATTTCTTTAAAGCAAGAAAGACACACACAAAGGCGCAAAACAACTTTTATTTATTTTATTTATTTTATTTATTTTATTTTTATTTTGAAAAGTCCCACATGAAAACATACATGGAGGGAATGCCTGATATATATAAAAGTCCCCTTAGACGAAACCAAAGCCGAAGCCCTAGAAAAAAACTGGGAGTCCAAAGGAGACCCCAAAGAAGCCTGTACCCATAAGAAGAATCATTGCAGCACCTCGCGGTAGACCACATTACTGGTGTAAACGCCAGCAGGGGCCCCATTTAGAGCCGCCTGGTTGCCACTCCGTACCAGCACCCGGACGCCCCATCGTGAGCTGCACCGAGAAAAAGCCACATAAAACTGCCCGTGGCAAAAAACAGGCTTGGGTAGGTATACCCCCAATGTCTGCAATGTTTGGCCTTGGGCCTTGTTGATAGTCATGGCAAATGTGGGCCGCAATGGGGACTATCGCCGATGAAGAGTAAAAGGCATCCTTTCGGTGTCAGAAGGAGTGATGTTCCCATTCGGGGAATGAAAATGCGCCTGGTCTTGTGGCAATCTTAGCATCAATTATGTGCTGCATCAACCTGACCACAATAAGCCGAGTGCCATTTGCAAGGCCACCCGGCATATTTCGCAGCAAAATCACTGGACAACCTTCTTGCAAGGTCAAAGTGTGGGGTGGCACCCCTGACATGCTGAGGGAGTTTAGAAACTCGGTGGGGTAAACCCCTCTTTGTTCGCCTTGCACAACAGAGTCAGCACTCTGGTACGTGTGGCGCTGTGCTAGTGGGCCGTTAGGTGTGCTGAGGTCAAATCGATTCATGATGGCGGTGTTGACGCTGTCAACGTCCTCGTTCAGTGGAATTAAAATGGCCCTCTCAATAATGTGCTCATTGCGTGACTGCGAGTCTGTGAAGCGGCCAAGGTCACCGTAAACTTCATCGACCAGGCTATCAATGGTGTCACCTTGGCAGCACATGTCTTCTGGGATCAAAATAGCCTCCTCCCCAACCTCAGGAAAGACTTGTTCTATGCCCTCCCCAATGCGCTGCAAATAGTCCGCCCAAGCTTGCTGTTGTTGGGCATCGACCGTGGCGATGGCTCCACCCTGCGCCAAAACCCTCCGAACACGCATGTTTTCATGCAAGTGACACACTTTAACACTGTGCCAAAGGATTGCAGACCTCTTAAGACTGGCATCCACAATTTGGGCTCTAGTGCCCCGAGGAACCACAGACAATAGCTGCCTAAAATCACCTCCCATGACAACAACCTTGCCCCCAAAAAGGATGTCCTTTAAGGCAAGGTCAACAGCACCCATAACATGTTGGAGCGTGTGGTTCATAGCCTCAAACACATGCTTGTGGGCCATGGGTGCCTCATCCCACACAATGAGGCGTGCAACCCGAATCAAGGCCGCTTGTGGACTGTTTAGGGGAACATAGCAAGTAGAGGAGCCACAAAGGCCTGCTATGGGAATTTTGAAATGTGAATGAGCTGTGTAGCCGCCCTCCAAAAGCAAGGCTGCAATGCTAGAAGATGCGGTTGACAATGCGATGTCACCAGTAGAGCCCACCTTGTTAAGTAGGCACCCGTAGAGGAAAGTCTTGCTAGCCCCTCCCAGCCCATCAACAAAAAAGGTTTTGTCCACCAGCCTGGGGTCATGGACTGCGTCAATGACGTTGTCGTAAATGGAGCGCTGTTGCTGATTTAACAAAGGCACATCTCGAGCAAGCTGCTGAGCTTGCCGTGTCACATTGTATCTGGCTCGCTCTTCGGATACAACAGCGTCCCCCGGGGCAGCCAGCTGTGCAAGGATAGGCAGCTCAAAATCCTCTAGGGTTTTCCCCCCTTGGGCTTGTAGTAACTGTTCCACTTCTCGCAAGCCCTCATCAAGGATGGCCTGGTCCAGCTGCCGATTGGGCGTCACCTATGCGATGCAATCAGGGGCGGGGGGGGGGGGTTAATCCAGAAGTGCACAGTTATCCATGCTTACAGCTGCTAAGGAAATCTGGTCTGCAATAGGATCTAGCAGCTCGTTGAGCACCACATAGAGGAAATTGGCCTTAGGTTCAACAGACACATTAGATGAAATGTGTCGAATGAATTCAACAATTGGTCATTTAATTTAGAAGTTTCTAAAACAATTCAAAGAAGATAGCAGAGCATAACTTATACCATCACAACCCAACAAAAGGGAGACTTGCAATATACACTTCCTTTATGGAGGCCTTTTGGTCACTCACCTAGCGTGCTTGGTGTAGGAAATCCTCCGTAAAGGCTTTTTTATGCCTGTCCCATAGCCGCCCAGGATTGGTGACGTTGTTGAAGATGAGCAGGCTGGCAAAAAGCTATCGCAAGCTTCTGGGGAGTTGCATGCCAACAACTTTCAAACGGCACTGGTCCCATTCAGCATCATCTTGTAGCAAGCCACGGGCAAGGCAGGCAGCTTTAAAAGTGGGGTGCACAACTGTGATGGGTGTGTGGGGCCGGTGGGTAGTTCTGAAGTCCTCAAAGCATGTGGCCCCTGCAACGTGGGTAAGCAAAACTCGCAGATAATAACGCTCGCCCTCTGAGGGTTGCACAAAGTACATGCACCCCACAGTTCCCATTGTCACATGATTGTTTCGCCCTGCACCCCGCCGCCCCACTACCGTTTTTCGGAGGTGCCACGCCTTTTTGGATTTGTTCCGCATAGCGATTTCGGGATAATCTGGGTACAGTGTGGTCAACGCAGCAGGCAGTGGCGTTGCAGGGTCGTTGTTGTTGCGTGCCAAAGTGGCTGCAGCCGCGTATTCAGATTTGGCCTTGCGGTTGAAATCACACCAACCAGTCAAAGTGGTGGAGTTGTTGCGCATCATGGCTTCCCCAACCATGGTCCCATCAAGAAAGTAAGTGGTCTGCTCATTAGGCAGATGAACAGCCAAGCGATAAACATTAAGGTGCATGCCGTGCAAGTCAAAGGCAAAAAGTTGATGGCAAGCTTCGCTGACACTAACATACCGCCCATCGAGGTAATTTGGACTTCATCCCGGGCGGCAGGCACATTGTTCCCATCGGCCCCACTTGTAGTCGCTCGAGGCGCTGTAGCCGACAGAGCCCCAGCTTCTAGCCGCACCACTGCCAAAGCACTGTCGTGACCCTTGTAAACATACTTGTAAAGGTATTTCACAGCCGTGATGGAGCTACAGGCTTCAACATTGATGTGGCACTTGTACCGCATGGTCAGGTAGGGGTTGTATGGGACGACCCAACGGTTGTCAAAGACAAAGCCTGAGCTGCAAGGGCGAGGGGGCAGCAGCAAAAATTTGTCAGTCACGTTGGCGTCCCAAACTTCACCTCAAGCATGATGATGTGAAAGAAGGGTGCAGAATGTGAAAGAAATGAGTTTCCAGGGGAGACTCAAACATAGACACTTATGCTCAAATGCATAGGACAACAAATCACTTGTCAAATTTCCAACACCTACACTTACGTGGGGTGGGTGAAGGTCCTGCCGTCGTCCCGTCGTCAGTAGGTTGGGTAGCTGCCGGTGGAGTCCTCAGTTTGGGGCTGGAAAGTCTTGGGATAACCTTTACTGCAAGCCCCATTCACCATGCAAGCACATGAGGGATGTAAGGTCCCACAAGGCCCATGCAGCATGCGAGATGTCACAATGTCGTAAAGCTCAGGGTGGGTGGATTTGTCTAGAAGCTCAGCATAAACGATCTGGTCATACTCGCTATTATCACGCGGCTGGTCCTGGCTGCGTAGAATGATCAAAATGTGACCATGCGGCAAGCCCCGCTTCTGCCATTCTACCACATGGATGTCCGCCACCGCAGTGCCCAAAACACCATTCTGCAAAAGGTCTTTGAGGAGGGCATTGAGCTTCATGTTGAACACCCTGGATGTCAAGTCAGGGCGATCGTTGGTTTCCTCTCCACGCCTCAGCTCGTGCAGAATCTCTGGCCAATTTGTGTTGCACGTCACGGTTATGAATAGGTCAGGTTTCCCAAACTTTCTTACAAAGGCCATGGAATCCTGGTAGAGCTGGTTCATGTGGCGAGGGCTACCAACAAAACTGCCCGGGAGGACCACCATGCGCCCAAAGTTGGTATTGTTAGCCCCGTCTTGCTGCATGGCATCTACCATTACTTTATATTGGTCAGCACGCAAGGTGGTCTGGTTGAGGCGCACCCACCGCAACCGCTGCCCCTCGACCTTGGAGTACTGGTCAACCACCCATTCTTGATATAGCCTCTTGCCATAAGTGAACGTGTTGTTGTTGGGAGGGTCGCGGTCATGCATGAAGTAAGCAGCGTATTCCCTGGCAGTAACCTTGCGAGCAATGCGCCCTACAGCAGCGCCACTGTCTCGGCCCCTACCCTTACCACGACCCCTGCCCCTACCCCTCCCACTACCTCCAGCACGCCCAGGGTCCACTACCGGCTCCATAGCAGGTTGCTGCTCATCTTCAAATGATTGTTGTTGCTCGTCCTTAGAGCTTAGCTCATCCACAACTGCGAGGGTAGCGCCAGTAATATTCGGGTGCCACCCGGGCTCTCCGTGTGGGTGGAACAGGACAAAATGCAGAGGGTCATTAGCACAATGGGCATCACTAATCCTCTATAACCCCCCGCCCCTAGCCCGCACCCTGATGTCTCGTGGATTGCTACCTTCAGGGTCACCGTCACCTATGAGCACGCACAAAACGAAAGACAAATCAGGCACAACTGGGACAGTTGCTTGGATGATGGAAGGAACGTCAAGGAACATAGCAATTAAGACAGCCAACACCATAAAAAATAGCACAAAATGGGGCACCAAAAAACGGACATGCAACCGCCCCATTCATTCACCAAGCATCAGGCCGGCCACCTCGCTGGATGTGGGGGCATTGTAGCGGCAGCGGTCGATGCTGCCATCCACACAAATGAGAATCTCATAGTTATCCACGTCTTGAGGGGGCAAATCCATGGCCAGCACAAAACGCTAAACATAGACATTGCTCTCCAAAAACATCTGTTGTAGCTCCTGTAAAGTGCGACGGTCGAGGTCCACGTTCCCCTGACCGAGAGTAGCAAAACGGGCAGAATCCTGAGCATCTGCATTGTCTATGATATATAATTGGGCAAACTGATGGGGGCTCCCTTGAGGAGGTGCACAACGCCCCTTATGCCAATCATACTGACCCCATTTGCGGGTGACTGGATGTTAATGCCAGAGGAGGCCATCTGCAAGGAGGAATTGTATTTCCGGACATGCTTGCGAAAAGATACGGTGGCAGGGGGGAGGCATGCACCAGGGGCAGGCTCAGAAGTGAGCAGGTCCCGCAGTGGTTGAGGAGGAGGAATGGGGAAGAAGGCCTCACAGCTACAGAATCTGCCTTTAGCACAGCAAAGGTTTGCGTGTCCCCAAGAAGCCTCATTAGGCCATATCATAACTCGGCACTGCTAACATTGAGCTGTCCTACCCCCTATGTCAAGCACCGGAACACTGGCCTCATCAAATTCTGAAAGGGGGACACAGGCTGTTATGTGCAAAGCTTGTTGACCCCACGCTTGCCGGTGCCGCTCGCGGTTGCGGGCCCTCTCTTGTTGCCGTTCCTGGTCTGTCAGCCGAGCGCAAGCCTCCGCCTGTTGCTCACGGTGGCGGGCCCGTTGCTGTTGCCAATCCTGGTCTGTAAGCCGGGTGCGGGTCTCCGCGTGTTCCTCGCAATCGCGGTCCCGTTGCTGTTACCGGTCCTGGTCTGTGAACCGAGCGCGGGCCTTCGCCTGTTGCTCCCGGTGGCAGGCCCGCTGCTGTTGCCGATCCTGGTCTGTCAACTGGGCACTGGCCTCCGCATGTTGTTCGCGGTCGCGGTCCCACTGCTATTGCCGGTCCTAGTTTGTCAACCGGGCACGGGCCTTCGCGTGTTGTTGTTGGTCGCGGTCCCGCTACTGTTGCCGATCCTGGTCTGTCAACCGACTAAATTGATGCATTTTGATCTTATGTGTTTAGACACAAACCTTCATCTCCATAGAGTCCTCTGCAAATTACATAGCAATTTCAGATGTTAGAAATTCATATAACATGACAAATTTTTAATTAAAAAAAAATCCTTGGCAGTTCGAGATATTTATTGGCCATGGCATTAAAGGTGAAACCCTTTGCTCCATTTTTTTTATTCGAATTTTGTATAAAAGTTTGATTTTTCAAATATTTTAATTATGAATAAAATAGATTCTTTGCTTTCAGATTTTTGAATTATGGATAAATTAGATTATCAATTTTTGGATTTTGAATTATGAATAAATTAAATTCTATGCCTTGAAATTTTGAATTTTGAAAGAAAAAAATGAACAGCAAAAGAATTGAAAAAAGGATTAAAAGAAAGAAATGAGAAGAATAATTTTTAGATAGACATTCACTTTACTTACATACCTACCTTAAACAATTAGCTAGCCAACCTATCTACCTACCTACTTACTTAGTCACCTTAACAATCTCCCTACATGCTGACCTTCCTTACATACCCTAACAAACTACTTACATACCTAACTATATAACCTAACAACGTACCTACATACCTACCCATCTAAACCTATTTACTTTTTCTAGGTCTACTTACATACCAACTTATACCTACTTACCTATACCAGGCCCTATGACAGTGGTTCTCATGAAACTGCTGTGATCACAGCAGAATAACGGAATAAGACTCTATGGGTCTTGAGTCCGAGCCAGAGCTGAGCAGCTTGGAAGCTCACTAACCAATGGTTTCACATGCAGATCAGTCAAGGAAAGCTTCCAAAAAACAAACCGCAAAAAAAGTTCTAACCCCACATTGCCATCATCATCATCAACATCATCATCATTATCACATCACCATCGTCACGTCCAACACCACCAAAATCCACGCCACCTTTCTTCTGCTTCTTCTTCTTCTCCCCAATTCTCTGTCATACATCAATGGGCCATGGCTCCTTGACAGATGGAAAACAGAACTTGCAGAAAGAACAAGAACACCCCCACAAACCTTGCACTTACCAGAAGAAAGGGGGGCTGTGCAAGGCAGTCCCTGCCTCTGGGAATGCCCCCTACAAAGGGCCTTACCCAACCCAAAGATCTTGCCACAACATTTGGATGGATCAGATCCAGCCACACTGGAAGATCCCTCGGAAAACAAAAGATCCCTCCCAAAAATGGAAGAACCCTCCTTAAGAAGCATAATTTTGTTTTACAACCTGCCCCACTTAAAGCAAAAAAAAAAAAGTTTCGGGGCAGGTCTTTCCCATGTTGGCCGGCTGTCATAAACCCATTCTTTGTCAGCCTTATGTGCTGTGTACTTTGCTAAAGGTCTTCCTTTTTTCCTTGGCTTTTTGAAAATGCGACAAATTTTCATTTAAGAAATACTTAGAAGCCCTTAAAGGCATCTCTAAGTTTCACGGCTTAAGCTCCTTTGTAACTACACAAGAACACCCCACAAACCTTGCAAAAGGTTTACATCCCCAGGTGGTCCTCAAAACAAAAGAAAGGCAGAAAAACAGGGTTCAAATCAACAAAGGTGACTTACAGATAATGCGCACAGAAGGGAGTTGGGTTGTCCGTCTCCTGTTGTGCGTCGATTACGCTCTCATGCAACACATCATCCATCAAACATGCCACCATTGTTCCTCTTCCTACCTGTAGGGAAGGGAAAGATGGCGCACAGTTCCTCTTCCTGCCTGCAGGGAAGGGAAAGATGGCGGGAAGAAGAACATGCTCACTACTTTCAAGACAAAATTTGTGCAATGGAATCTGTGGGCTACCGGATCTACAAGATGGCAAACGGTGATGGCAGACGACGACGAAGAAGAAGAGTCGGAGAGGAGAAGCGGCCGAATCTCGTTTTTCCCGTTTTCGGAATCCCGTTCTTGGAATTCGACTGTCCGAACCGAATCCCGTTTTCGAAATCCGACTGTCCGGGCACGGTTCCGTCGGTGGATTAAAACACGGAACCGTCGCGTCAGACAGACGCACAGACGCATGAACGAAGTGAATTAATATATAAGATTCCATGTCTATTTGTTGGCCTTGCCTAGCAAGGCGAGAAAGATATTGTGTTTAGATTCATTATAGAGTATAGTAAGCTTCATAAGGGATTTTGGCCCCCTCCTTTATGGTAATAATAATAGGTCTATTTTTATTATATGAGGATTTTTGAAAGATGATATTTTGGCTTGTGTTGGAACTTGAGATTAGTTATAATAGAGTGTTATAATGTATCTTGAAGGATTTGGGTTTCTTTTAGAGGATTTTTTTTCTGGGGAAGATTATATTTTTGAGTGGTGAAATATTTGAATTTCCATAATTCTTCTTCTTTTGCCTTAAGATAGTTTTTAATGTAAATGGCAAGGCTACAGTGTGACACACACACCCCCTTGTTTGTTATTGCAGCAAACAGCAGCGCCAGGGCAGCGCCTAGTGCCACAAAGCTGCTCGCGAGCTCAAAGACACAGCAAAAACCAAGTACATATTTAGAGCTTGTATGCAACAAGACAAGTTGAATCATGTGGCTTTTGTTGGCTCTCTCTCTCTCTCTCTGCCCTTCAGGAGGAGGTAGAGACGTCAAATAGGGGATGCACCAAGAAACGGGCTAAAGTTTGGTATTCCTGCACTCTAGGTAGCTGAGTCATGTGCATGCCGGAGTCTACTCTAGAAACATTTTCCTGCATATAACAGTAATTGGAAGGAATCCTTCTTGAGCTTCACCATGCAGCTAATCACCATGTGCATTTTTCCAACTTATAAGTATGTTGAATATTTATCATCATTTTGGGTGTCATTTTAAAGGGCAGCAAGAGCCTGCATTCTGGGACTCTCAACCTGCTTGCTTTTGTTAATTTGTACAGTTGAGTGATTTGGTGTATTTCTATGTTTTTGGAAGAAGCTCTCTATAGTCGCCATGAGGAGCACATCATCAAAGCAAGTTGTGTCTTTTCTGGAATATGTTAGCTGCTCATCGAAGGATTTTCTTTTTTTTTTTTTTTTTGGGGGGTTGACTCTACCCTTCAGGGTCTAGAGACAGTGTGATGCAGTCATGAGAAATAGGCCAAAGTTTGGTATCCCTACATTCTAGGATAATGTGTGCAGCTGTAGTCCTCCACTATACAAGCATTTCCTGATGATCAGCAGCTTGACTGAGTCTGGAGGGTACATTGATCAGCCACAAGCTGCCTACAAGATTGGAGCTTGCAACCTCGAAGCAAAAGGGCTCGACTGCACGTACTGATGTGAGTCCCTCATCATGCCTGCCCCTTCCTGCCTCTCACTAGCTTCATCCCTCTCTCTCTCATCTGTGGGTGAAAGACAGGTAAGGAGCTACTGCGGGTCAGGAATAGGCTACTATTATTGCATGTCTAGTCTCTCACATCAAGCCTTCGACCTCCTTGAGTGCAGTTAGTTTCTGTTAATATTTGCAGCTCCTGATCATGTCCATCTTCTTATAAGCTCCTGGACTCCATCTCTAGCTAGCTCTGCAAGTAGCTCTGCATTTTATATCACAAACCAATTCACAAAGAGCTCTTGGAATATGATTCCTTCCCTGGCGGGAAAAAATTGTCTAACTTTATGCTCAAGAATAGACTAAAAATGCAAGTAACAGGGAATTGCGCGACACAGCCTGGAGTTTTGCGACATTCCTTCTCAGAGTTGGAAGGGTACTACTGGTTTTTGACATTGGTTCTAAGAGGGATTTCTAGCACCTGGATCACTGAGAGCTTTCCCACATTAATTCAAGCACACAGGGAGTTGGTACAACAACTACTACTACTACACAAAGATTCTTATTAATGTCAAGCAAAAGATCCAAGAAACATATAAACAATTTGATTGCACCCTTGAAAAGGAATTTCTAGCCATGATTCCTATGAATCATTACCACTTCTGAAATGAGACCAAAACACAAAGATTCAAATCAGATTAACTATAAATAGCTATGCGGGGTACAAATGAATATTGGTGAATGAATATTCGACTAGTATGGTGAAAAGGAAGTTCACAAACTCAAAGATGTTATCACCTAATTGTAAGCTGCCTTTTTATGGCTTTGTTTGAAGTATCTAGTTAAAATGTAAGACAATTTCAGGCATGTCTGAGTTGTAGATCCCCAATTTCTTGTGCATAAAACTATACCCAAATCAAATTAAATTGAAAACATATTTTAAGCATATTTTAGATATATCCTCATAATTCAATTCTAAGGACCTTATTTACATTTAAATAAATTATAATCATTTTTTTCCCAATAAGATGCATCTCATATTTTTCTTTGCATTGTCATTTGAAATAAAATGGCTCAGGTTGACCTAACTTTCTTCTCGAGTCTCACTTACCCTCTCATCTCTTTGCTCTTGGAGCTTGCACACACCCAATTTTAGTTGAGCTTCGGCAAGACTATATGAAAGAGTGATGGTACTTCTTGTCGGTCAAATAGCTTGCAGTGGCATGGTGCTAGAGCTGCTGAAATTCTGACAAGTGAGTAAAATTGCAAGGAGAATGCATGTCCTGAAGTTCATAGGCAGCAGCTGATCAGACTCATATGCTATTGGATTCAACACTTGTGAACATCACAGGCTGAGAGTACTGAAATCTTTATGGGAAATACTCAAACTGCAGTTGCGAGATCGGTATGTATGTTGATTCTTTCAAAGATTTGCTAACCTTTCCACAGATTCAAGATGTTCAGGATGATCTGAAGTTTATGGATCTTTATAAACCAAGTTAAGATATGACATGATGAAGTGATATGCCTACAATGACAAATGGGTATTCAAGTATTGAAGGAGGATTCAGAATGCAAAGTCAGCTTGAATGAGCTACCTGAGATCCATCAGTTCCTCGATTGTATATGGAAGAGCCCCTGAAGTGTTGTCCAAGACCATTTCATGGATGATGACAATGAGTGCCAACCAATGGGGGTTGTGGTTGCAGATGGCTTTAAAGATGTTACCATCATCAAGGTACTCTAATTTGCAATCTCTCAGTACTTTTATCATGCCCAACTGCATTTTCTCAAGCAAGATTTGGAGCTCCCCTTTACTGCAGGTAGGAGTCTCGAGGGTTTGTGAAGGATTGTCCTTCCGGACAGGATATCTATGCATCTGATGCTGAGTAACAACAGATTTCAGATGAAGCAGGGGGCATCCCAAGAAATGGGCTGCTCAAAACCTGGATTTATTTGTATAGTACTGTGAAGATCCCAGGTGTTCAAGGGAGACAAGATCAGGAGATGTATCTAATGCGATGGCTGGTTATGGTTGTGGACTGCTGATCAATTGCCGCTGTCCCAGTTACTTTGGAGGCAACCTGCAGATCATCTCCATGTAGGGCTACAGTAAAGGACCAACTCTCATGGCACTTAACCCTAAACCCTAAACAAACCAGCATACTTTTGGACTTGACCTTGCACACCATGGTATACACTCTCCTCACTGATGCTCTTGACTGTATCAACCAACTCACATTTTACTGACTGTGTACATAGCCAGTCAACCTGCATCCACATCAAAAGAACACAATTTCAACAGGAAGGAAGAAGGGTCTTTGATATGGGAGAAGGAACATCCCATGCATAGCATCCAGTGGATTGATCCTGTACAGTATCATTACATGTGGGCTGCAACAACAGGTTCTTCTCCAAAACCAAGTCCAAATTGCTGTGGTGCAACCATTTTGTCTCTAGTTCATGACATTGTTTTTACTATTTGACAATTTGACAAGAACAGTCACCAAAACTGTGAATCTAAAACAATTCTCTTACATGAAACGAGAGAGGTAATGTGCTGGTTGGAAGCCTTGCAGGCATCCTTGGTAATTCATGAGGGGGTGTGAAAGACATGTGATCCAAGAACTCATGATCTTTGTACACACTTGCATTGGTGTTGAAATTTCCTGGTTCAAAAAGTGCTTTTGCAAAGGTCTGGGGTCTTTTTTGCATGTCCCAATGCTTGTTATCCTCCTGGTAAGACTCCTCAATAAAGCCTCGATCAAGGCTTCCAACAGAGGTGCATGGAGAATGAAGCAAATGTTGAGGTGAAAATAAGGAGCCTTCTTCACATGATGAGCTTGGATTTTCAGAAAATGTGCTCTTCTGGAATTTGTTGTCCTCCTCCCCCTCTGGGCAGTCATCATGTATCTCAGGGACTTCAACCATGGGCCACTGGATGTAGATTGGGTGGATGAATCTGTTGGACTGCCTGAGGAGGTAAGGGTCAAATGGAAAGAACATGTCAAGCTGAATTTCTCCACCAAATGATCCTGTAATCTGTGCCTCAGCACACTCCTTGGACTCCAGCCAGGCCCTACAGTTAACAAGTTTTGCTAGGCTTGCCTGTTTCACAAACTCTTCAACCACCGATGGCAAGCAAACAGTCAATGGCTCAAGATGATGCTCCACCAACTCCTGCAAGGGTAGATCCTGTAACATATTCTTGTTTTGCGAACTGTCCATTAACCCTTTTAATCTGAAACAGAGAACATACATCACTGCCTGGCATGCAGAATAGAACACACCATGTGCAGATGGATTGATACTTGAGGTGGAATGGTTCCTCCAATCCTCCACGAACTTTGTGTATGACAGGCACCATGAAAGCAAACTTCTTACAGAGTCGAGAACCACAAATGGTGGCAAGTAGCTGGCACGTGCAAGGTAGCTTGCAAGGTATGCAGCTGCTGACATTTGCTTGTTGGGTGGGTTGGCCTTGGAGGTGAAAATTTTGTAAAGGAGAACAGCAAACCTGCTGCCATACATTGCTGGATCCAGGGAGCACATGTAGAAGATTAAGAACTGGGTGAACTTGCATTTGTGGGTGTCCAGAATTGTTGTCTGGAAAGCTCTAATGAGTGTATCAAAGACCAGGTTGCCATGGTGTTGTTTCATGCAGATCTGCAAGTGATCAAATGTCATATCCATCAGCATGTCCATCTTATCAGCCATTTCATCCAAAGTTGGCACATCTCCTCTATGGATTGATTGTGGAACCACAAGCCCATGCTGGGCCTCACTGCCAGGACCAGCCAAGTCAGAGACAATATATGTGCCTTCATCAGCCTCCTTTGCACTGTCACCATGGCGGTGGTTATCATCTTCCAAATTCACATGGAACATGAAGACTTTACTGCTATCATCTTCTTTCAAAATGTCTTCCCACCTAATCTCAACATCAATCTCAATCAACCGGTCAACAACAGCCAACAGTATTTGGCTACCAAGAGCACCATCCAAGGTGCTACTCCCCAATCTCAGCAAGCTTTCAAAGTACAATGCTAACCACTGCTTCCCACTTGTTCTGTGTGGCATTATCTGGACAAGAATGTTCTGCATCCAAAATGCTGCTGTTGGAACAAGCTTGAGAATCTGGTGAAGGGCAGAGTGAAGGTGCCCCAAAACCTGCAAGAAGGCAAATACAAAAACCCAGGTCAGGAGGATTCTTCTATCAACCTGTTCACAAACTCAACAACTAAGAGATTTATAGAGATGAAGCTTAGAAAAAGAATAACCAGGGCAATGAAAGTCAAATCAGACCCAAGAGCTTCAGCATCTTTGGATGTGAGCAAAGAGTTGATTGTGAATCGGAGAGGGCTCACATCTCATCTCCTCTCTACAGAAGGACAGACAGCATGGAACAACACTATACAATCATGAAATGTGTGACTGTACCCCAATCCCACTGGAACTTCATGAAGTGGTGCTACAATCCCAAGTCACTACTGCATCCAAAAGTTACACCCTTTTTTCAAAGATCTTGTCTCTGAACCTCTGTATGCAGTCTTGTTGAAGCTCAAAAAACTTCAAGAGCTAACTTTGTTGGTGGAACTTGCTGCGTAAACTAGTCTTCTACAAAGAGATTTGATGCTTTGTGTGAGTTTCCTAGAGGAAGTTTGGGATGCTTGACCAAACAAAAAAATTGATTTCTAATACAGAAATTGGATGATGGTAGTAATTCCAGTGACAGATAGCATTGTGACACCCAGCTTCAAGGCTAAAGCTAAAGAAAGACTTCAAATAACCC
The DNA here is from genome assembly GCA_963921925.1 of Sphagnum tenellum. Taxonomy (NCBI): domain Eukaryota; kingdom Viridiplantae; phylum Streptophyta; class Sphagnopsida; order Sphagnales; family Sphagnaceae; genus Sphagnum; species Sphagnum tenellum. The sequence continues at coordinate 5,412,048 of OY998150.1, read as the reverse complement.
TGACAGTGGAGTTACCAGGTTTTAGATCTTCTGAGAACTCTTCCAGATCAACAATTCAGTCAGAAAAAAATTCTAGTTCCAATCAAAACAAATACATCTTTGTTTGCTTGTTTTGTTTGGTGAACTGCATCTTTGTTTGCTTGTTTTGTTTGGTGAATTGCATCTTTGTTTGTTTGTTGACATTGCATCTTTCTTTCTTTCTTTCTTTCTTTTGCTGATGAGAACAGCTACCAGGCGAAGTCTAGAAATTAAACCCTGAGTAAGCTCCAACACATGAGGACTCCTGGCCAGCAGCAGAATTCTGGAGACTAGTGGAACTTTCTTCCAGCCAATAGAGATATAATGAATGCATAAAGAAGACGGATGATGGCAGCAGGAGCAAGGGGGAGAGAGAGAGAGAGAGAGAGAGAGAGAATTACTCCATCTTTCTTGGCTATGTGTTGTGAAGCTTGCATGCGCAGTTTCTCCATATTGAAGGTGCCTGTCATCAAGCCAGCCCGGGTGAAGGAATCCAGAAAAGCCGGCAGACCGCAAGAAGGTGGCAAGAAATTTCGCACCAGCATGTCCAAGCATTGAGGAACGAAGCTGCCACTCACAGTGGCCAGATTGGTGACAAACTTCAAGAGTGCTTCCACAACTTCCTCGCTGTAAAGCCACAGGCTCATCCCCAACAAGTACATGAGCAAGGCTTGATGCTTGTTCTGGTCCAAGTACGAGACTGTTTGCGCCAGTGCCGTGAGACGGATGCACATCGCAGACGCATTTGCAGGTGAATTCAGTCGCGGATTCATCAAATCGCTCAGCAATTTGGTATAATGTCCATTGTCTTCTCCTCCTCCTCCTCCTTCATTGGCAGCAGCAGATGCAAGAGCTCGAAGAATCCAAGAGCGAGCAATGGCAATAAGCTCCTCGTCGCTTACATCCACCACCTCCTGCTCGCCTGCTCTTCTATTTGTCGTGACCTCGCTGAACGCAATAGCACCAGCTACTGGACTCTTCCGTCCTTCTCCTTTTCCTTCTTTCTCTTCCACTCTTGCAGTCTTCATCTCTCTTGCTTGTCAGTGCCGTCTCTCCAACTCTCAGTCTCTCGCAAACTCTGACAACAACGACGACAACAGCAGCAGCAACACAAAACAAAACCTCCCGCCAGAATACGCACCGAAACAAACACAACCCGACGTAAACAGAATCTCCTTCTTGTTCCGCCTGTGCAAAGCTACCAGCCGCTGCATCCTTCTTCCAAACCCGCACCCTTAACCCCCCACCCCCCTCTCCCCCGGACAAAAACTCACTTTTCAACAAGTACACAACCACAAAGCCGACTACTCTCGTCTCTGTCGTCCTCTCTGTGTCTGTTTCTCTCTCTCAAAGACGACAAAACACAACTCTCAGCTTCAGATTTCCCGACTCTCGTTCTCGCTCTCTCTCTCTCTCTCTCTCTCTCTCTCTCTCGATTGCTTTCTTCCTCAATTTTCGACGGATCCGGGAACTTTTTGTTTGGGATAAAACAGAGGAGCGGCGAGTGGAATCCCAAGTAGCAACGGAATCCGAACGAAGCATTTGCAGGGATTGAGATCGACGCAAGGAGTGAGCGAGCCAGCGATGGAGAAGGGCGTTTAGGGTTTTTTCAGGTTTCGAGGGTGTTTAGGGTTTTGAGGGGGTTTAGGGTTTGAAGTTTCGAGGGTGTTTTTGCTGGAAAATCCTCAGTCTCTTAAATTTATTTACTGGCATTGACTACAGAGGCGAGGATATTTTGTGTTTAGATTCATTATAGAGTATAGTAGTAGCTTAAGGGATTTTGGCCTCTAGGTAATAATAATAATAAAAATAATAGGTCTAATTTTACATAAGGATTTTTGAAAGATGATATTTTGGCTTGTGTTGCAACTTGAGATTAGTTATAATAGAGTTCTAACAACAACAACAACAATTTTGGTTTCTTTTAGAGGATTTTTTGAAGATTACATTTTTTCATGGTGAAATATTTGAGTTTTCATAATTCTTCTTTTGCCTTAAAATACTTTTTTATTATGTAAATGGCAAGGTCATAGTGTGACACACCCCTTGTAAGTTCACACTCTTCTCCAGCAGGTAGGTAGGTGTTAGGGTTTGCTATGCCTTTTACCAGCCCAAGCAAAGTGTGCAAAAATGCTGAGCCAAAACCATTTTCATGAGCTAAACCCGCACATTTTGACTTTTCTTCATCCAATTGTACTCTGGAGATCACATACCATGCCTAACAACCCATAGGATGCTTTTTAAATAAAAAAATATTTTGATAAGGCGAAAAAAAATTTTAATAAAGGAGGATGTTTCGAATTTTTTTTTTGGTCATGGTCACTCCTCAAAAAAACATAATGCCCACTCTCGAGGGCATTACTTTTTTTTTTAAATGCTTTTTCCTTCACAAAGGAAAAATTATAAGTTGTAACATGCCTCCAATGACACCACAAAAATCCTATGAAGTCTGTACCCAAATATTGCTACAAATAACAAATAAAAGTAAAAAATATACAAAGCATCCTTCTAAATTATTTTCTAACCTATTGGACCTTAGCACCAAAAAACCTACCAATTTTTGAAAAAAATTCTGAGATCTAGTGACTAGAAAACCTTGAAAAACTTTTTTTTTTGGTCAACATTTTTTTTTAAATAAAATTATCACTATGGCAAAATTTCACCAAAAATTAACTCCTGTAAGTCTGAACTTGTGAGTATTATTGGTGTTGAATTTTTGTTCTTTGAAAAATATATATAGAATTTCAACTTCAGTTTCAAATGTGTTGCTCATTTGAGCTTTGAACCATCAAATTGAAAAGGTACTTGACTATGTGTTTTGCAAATCTGAATATATAATCAAATATATAAATTAGCTTTGGCACTGATTGAACTATTTTATATTTTCTCAATTTTCTGGAAAATTGTCAACCCATTATGTGAAAAACATTTAGGAAATCAGCCAAAACAAAAGTCATGCCATCAATGCAAAAACCAAGGCATAATTGACACTTAAAAAGTTAAAATGATTTTAAGTTGGATTTGAACCCAAGTTTATAGGTTCTGAACTATAAACATTTATTTTGTCTTGAACATTAAACTTTTTTTTATAAATTGATATTTTCACAAGTCTTGCACAACATTTTTTTTTGGCAAAATTTCACAAAATTGCGAAAATGAAAAGAGGCCAGTGAAAGGCCTTTGTAATTTTAGGGCTGCTACCTTTTTTTTTTCCACTAGATCTTGACCATCGTGCAAACTAAGAGGTCATTCTAACAATGGATGGGTTGGATCCCTCTCCACCCAAAAACAATGGCCAAAAATCCTCTAGTTGCCACTTTGCTTACTAAACACAAAACCCATCACCATCTTACTCAAGTTCCTCAATGTCCTTCGCCACCTCCATTCTGATGGGCTACGGTTCCATTGCCATCAAAAATGATAGTGGAACATGAGGTAAATGCTTCTAAGTCTTGATTCTCTAAGCATTGTTGTAATGCAGTTGTGATTTGTTCAATGACTCTCTGCATTATTGATCAACGACTTTCTGCACTATGTTTTGGATGGGTCTAAGATTCCAGTAATGCGACAACAAGTTGGAAGGAGCTTTGATTGTATGAACAAGCTAAAACTTGTGAGTGATTAGGTCAAGGTTTCAAGCATTGTTTGGGTAACAAGTTGCTTTAATCGTTTGTGCTCACTATTGATTCTTTGAAACCTTAGACTCTATTGAACATTTGTGAGTTTCAAACCCTGTTTTATAGAAGCTTTAAAAACATGTTTTTGCCAAACAGAATGCAAGATTTTCAGTGTGATTTGAACAATGTGCTTTTGAATGAAGGTCTTGAAGGTTTTAAAGTACATCCTAATTCTTTTTTTTTTTCAATGTGATTTGAACAACGTGTTTTCGAATGGAGGTGTTGAGAATTTAAAAAAATTTCCACAATCTTCTTATTGTTGTTTGCATTGCCATAACACCATGTCTCATCTTAAACCTCCTACAAATTTCAAGTTTAAATATTTTTTTCTCTAGATATGTGCATGTTTCTGGTTTTGTGCCTTTTGTGGTTGATCATATTATAGGGGAGGCTGTTGCTAGTGGTTATGACCAGCCAATTACTTATACTTCATTGGGCAAGTCAACCAACACCAAACCTAGTACATCCATTTTTGGTATGTTTGGTGTTTCTAGTTCAAGCTTAGTTGGTGTTGAAGTTCCTAATGTGCCTATCATTCCAACTTCTTTAGAAGCACCAAAGAAAAAAAGCAAACCCAAATGTGACATTTAATGGGTTTTCAAGGACAACTAGGCAACTAAGTTTCCAAGGGTTGAATTAGTGGTTGATCTTGATGGTAAGATGTAACAAGTGCATTGTAGGATTTGTTTAGTTGTGTAGGGTAAGGAAAAGCTTTTAAACCCTAAACTTGATGGTCTCCATAAGCACTCAAGTAAAAGAAAAGCTTTGGTTACTCATTCGGGAGTTGTAGTGTTGAGTATTACCAAAGTTTTGAAAACCAACATAAGAAAAATGAGAGGATCCATGTTCTTCAAGGTCCATTATCAATTTCCAATTAGTGTTGGATGGAGGAAGGGTTGAAAAAAAAATGAAACTTATTAAGTTCGTGGCAATTTTCCACTATCTAAAAAATGGGAGGCCCATGACAGATTTTGAAAGTTTAAAGGAGTTGTTTGAATTTTTGAAATTTGTTAATGCCCCCAAAAAACATTGGACAATTCAAGTGAATGGGGTATGCAAGAACCATGCACAATGTGGTTTTAAAACAAATGAAAATGGTTTTTAGAACAAAATAAATTTATCTCCATTAGTTGTGATAAAATAACCACTTTGGATAATCAATCTTGGATTTTGATGCATTCATATGTTGTTGAAAAGTGGAGGAGGCAACCAATCCTTTTGAATCTTGAAAGAGTTGTGGAAGCACATCTAATAGTTTTACTATTGTTATTGTTTGTTTTCTTATTGATTTGGGTGGTCTATTAGTGGTTGATGTTGTTTACAAGGTTGTATGCTTTGGGGCTTATGGTGTACAAATTTTCAAGGTTTGAAAACATGTGTTACTATCCAACTCACGAACAAACACAACCCCTTCTTTGTTGGCATCCATTGCATGGCACATTGGTGCAACTTGGTGATGTAAACTCTCTTGCCCTTGTCTTTAGTTGCAAAGATTGAGACTTTGTTTTTTTCTATGTATATTTACTGTAGTTAGTCCCATAAAAGGCACATTGAACACACTAAGTTGGTTGAAATGATTGAGTATAAGGGTTTAAATTTTTGAAGAATATTAAAACGAAATGGATTTCCATGTTGGCCCCTTCTAAACGAATGTTTGGAAAGAATAAAACATTAGTGGGCAAGATGAGTGATGATGTTGCTAGTAATGTAGTTACTTATACTAACTATGAACTTTTGTGTGATGTGGAAACAACTATGGGACTAACATGCGTGTTGCTTATGTTGGAAGAAGTGTATAATTTGAACAAGCTTGCTGAAAACAAAGATACTTTCATATGTGATTTTGTTTTAGTTGTGATGTTGTGTTAATTTGAAATGTACACCATGTATGTGAATCTTGAAAAACAATATTCTCGAAATTAGTTTTAGGCATTTGTGGATTTGGTGACATTCAAGAATGATGCCCTATGCGTTGAATGGTGGACTAATCTAGAATCACATGTGGAATTTTTTGGTTTTTTTTTCATCCAATGTTTATACATGTTGCAAAAAATTGACAAGGCAACCAAGGAGGTGTAATGGTAACTAAGAATGATTGGGTATGTGTTTGCCAAAATGTAAAAGATCAATGCATTTTTGTTGCCAAAGGTTTGATTGCAAAATTGGACAAATGGTTCTTAGCTCAAGATTTGATGAATGCCATAGATTTGATCTACCTTCAATATTGGCTACAACTAGAAGTTGTTTCAATGTTTCTTGGTCACTTGCAAATCCTAAAAGCACACTATTGTCATGCTAAGATCACACAACAAAATGGTATTTGCCACCTTCCTTTGCTGGATGTTATTTTATTACAACAAAAATCATCATTTTTTGTTACCACTATGTAATCCAATTGTAGCTTTGCCATGCTACCTTCACGTGATTATAACCCTAACACATGTATGTGGAAGCAAACAACCAATAGTTAAATTTTGAAGCTCAAGATGTTTGAATTTCCAATTCATTGAACTTGCTATTATTATGGTTTTGGGGAATTTTGAGGATGAAAAAACATTTTCTACTATCACTTTCATGAAATTAAAATTGAGAAATCAAGTAACCACCTATCTTGATATTGTTGTGAGAATGTATGCACAAGATTTCTTTACACTCTAAAGTTTCCCATTCTACACAACTATCACTAAGTGGAATGAAGAGAAATCCCACTATGGGTTGGCGCTATAAGTTGTGTATGAGATATGGGACCCTTTGATTTGTCAATTTTGTTTATAGATAACGATTTCAATACTTATGTGTTTTGTTTTGTAGGTTTGCCTTCCATTGATATGGCAAAATGCATTTATGGATTAAGATTCAATTCCCTTGAAAGGTAAAAAGGGCGGTGGGGTTTTGTAATAGCAAGAATAACATGAAATTAAGTAGCAACAACAACAACATGAAACCTTAACCCTAAGCAATAGCAACATGAGTTTGAAACCTGAGGTCAAAATTTTATTTACATTCGCTTTTATCCATCCCAAATGAACATCGCCATGCATGACGAAATTTTTGTCTAAATAATTGCCATATTCTTGGAACCCAAAATACATATAGCCATGTGGACAACATACAACTTTTAGAAGTTCCACGTAAAACCACCTTCCTTAGACCAACAATCACCAATTCAACAACATCAATAATCACAAAAAAAATCATTGGTCTTACACATCCAAAAAGTTTCACTTTTAGTGGTAATGTTAACAACCAATAGCCTCTCAAATTTTGACAAATCAAATCAACTCAAATAAGTTTTTGGCTTGAATACATCTATGACAAAATGTATGTAGTTCCAAATTGAGGAACCACGCATTTTCAAAATTGAGTTGAGCTACTTGTGTCACTTCATATAAACGATTGTTTCTTTTCAATGCACACAAGTTCCCAAAGGTAAATTCAACACTAAAATTATGTAGCAACTAGCCACCTTGATGAACCTCCCCAATGCCTTGAATAATTGATGTTGGCATTTTGAGTGTCATTTGTTTTTCAAGATTTAAATGTAAAGTTGAACTATTTTGTTTTTCATTTGAATGAATGTAAGCTCATGTTGTTGCATGGTTTTTATATTGTGTTTGTCAAATTTCATGAACATAATAGCTTCTAAACTTGTATTTTTTAATGTTTTATTCACACTTAAGTTTTGGACTAAATTACTTCACAAAAAGCTAAAACCTAACTTGCTACTTTAGAGTGAAATATCAAGCTAGATATTTGGAAAGGTGTTTTTCAAGTTGGTATTTGAAAGTCCCAACCTTTTGCATAATGGATGGGCACCAAAGGTTCTTGAATCAAATATTCCAAAAATCAACCCTTATGCATAATATAAGAAGACATTGACGAAAAAAAATTCAAGCAAATTAATCATTAAAAATATTGTTTAAAGATGCAAATTCATACTAGATGGGTCCATAAAGATTTCAAATTATTACTTTTTGAAAAAAAAAAAAAAACTTGGCCATGTATGGGAAAAGACCAATATTTAGCCAACACTAGTTGGAACCTCCCTCAATTTAATATGTTCTTTAAATGTGATTATTAACAATCTAGCTAACAATTAACCCCTTACACATGTATGTCAAAGGATTGAAATCACATGTATATAAGGCAATGGCAACCCAAGAACATTCTTGTACTAAATTGTTATCCAAGGAAAACACAAAGGTGGACCTTGTAAATCCAAGGTTATTATCTCTAGAAGTGGAAGAACCCATTGTTCTTGGGGTTTAATCTTTAAAAGGGCACAATAGAAACTTTTGATGGTGTTCAACTATCTACCAAACTTGGATGTAGGGTCATTTGCAACTAGTAGTTGTGGTAGATCACCACCCAAATAGCACATCCATAAGCTCCTAAGAAGGAAAACAAGTTTCAAACTTGTTATATAGTTGACCCACATTAACTAATGCTTGTTGTTTCACCTTATTCACAACAACTAAATTGACTTCACAAGTTACAAAAACATTGGCCTTATGTGTTTCCATGCATTCTTATGTGTTGTTTAGACATTGACCATTGAATTCAAACCCTAAGTGATCAATCCTTGTGTTCAAATTAGTGATCTATTAAGTCATGTACATATATTTTCTCATGTGATTGGATCCCATTGGCCAATGGGATTTTTTTTTTAACATTGTAATTAAAAGCCATAATTATAGGGTCCACATAGAACTTGTGGAAATTGTTTTCACAATGAAATGCACACAAATACATGATGAAATTAGGTAAAGTTCATCAAATGAAAAACTCATCCACAACCATATTCACAAAAAATGGTTGATATTGATAATAAATTCAAGTTACATGTGAATCAATGAAACATGGCGATGTAAACAAAAAATATGTCTTTCCATCTATATCATGTATTATGCATATAAAACAATAAAGTATCATCAAAATTGGTGGAAATATGATAGAAACCCTTCCATGTCACTTTGTTGAACTTATTCCATTTTGAAAAACTAATAATAAATAAATATCAAAATATACGAAAATTTCAAAATAATTTCAAAATGGTCAATAAATTTGTGTTTATGACTATTTCAAAACAAAATATTTAGTTGAACATGGTTAAAATGTAAAGATCATTGTATTTTTGAAGGCACCACTTTGAATATATAGTTTACATTTTTTTTGGTTAACACATAGTAACATATTTAAATACCAAAAGTCCATATTGGAAAAAATAGACTTCATGATTATTTGCATTTTAGAGGAAAAAGTTAAAAAGAAACTTAATAAAATTAATCAAAAATACAAAATTATTGGGTCCAACCTCATTATTAAGAGCCACACGTGCTTCCTTAGACCACTGCATTATTCTTAAAATATTTCTAGAAGATTTTAATACGTCTTTAAAATTAAAATTAAAATCTTTAAAATATTATTAATATTATTATGTAAATTTTATATTTAAATTTTTTTAAAAATATCATTAAAAAATCTTTTAAATTGTGTTTTTAATGTCAAAATTGCTTTTAAGCAACTTCTATGTAGCTTTTAAAAAATCATTTCATTACAAGAGGTTAAAAATTCTCAACCATATTTTTCACTCATTGAATTGATTCCAAATTTTTATGATATGTACATAATGTATTCACAATAAAATTTTATAAAAAAATAATTAAGTTAATTTATTATTATTATTTCTTACAATCCAAAGTTCAAAAAATTAAGCAGTGGTTACAGCTACTTTTGGTACATGTTAGTATGATTGTACCCTAATGCACAATAGTGAAAAATTATATGGTCTTGGATCATTCAAATAAGAAAATTCAATGTATAATAACTTATGAATGTGGATTTTGTTATCATTTTATATTTTCATGCATGGAACATTAAGAAGATAATTTATATGTCTACTTGTGTGCTTAACATTGAAATTAACATGTATTTCCTTCATGCAAAAAGTGGGGCATAATTTTTATGGAATGTTAATAAAACTCCATTTCACACTCTTTAAAACAAGTGCTAACTCCATTCACTAAAAAAAACACAAAATTATCAACAATGTTTTAATTGTTTTTGGCCATTAATCATTAAAAAATGGATCAAAACTCTTTTAAGGATATTTGAGTTAGAATCATCAACACTTTTCTTCATAATCAACAAAATTGAAATTTAACACTAGTGTTTGACCATATTTCTATGGAACAAAACCCAAATGTCTTAGTTGTGAACATTGGGCATTTTGTTGTGAATGTATAATACCTAATAATCAAGTATTTACAAGCCTTCAACACTTGCTTATGGATATAATTAACCATTTCATAGTTAATTAAGTCACTTCAATTCAAGGTTTTATTCATCTTTAAATGTTAAAAAAAAAACACCTTATCAATCACCTTGAACCAAAAGTATAATCAAAGGAATTGTAAAAGGCATCAATTAAAAATAATGAAAACTCCAAACTATTGTAAATTTAATTGTGATTTGCAATTTGAAAACCATGATGATCATGACAAATTGCACATTAAATGATTCATAAAAATATTAGGAATTCAAATTCAAAATTCATTTAACATAATTTTTAGTTTTGGATTTTATAATTGATTTAATGATTTTTGAAATGAACAGTAATTATGGCATAAATTTTTTTGCAAATGATTTTTTAATCTCTTTTTTATAATTTTTTTGGTTAAACAAATCTAGATGATAAATACCTATTAACCACACAAAAAATCACTAATAATTTTAAAATTATGAAATTAGACTATTTCAAACTATGTTTCAAAATATTAAAATATCAAAAATCTTTTGCCATATAGAAATGAGGTATAAAACACAAAGAAAGTGAGCCTTCAAGCAGTGAACATGTCTTGATATCATTTCAAATTGTGATTATTTTTCAAATGTAGAGTTTACACATCTTAAAAATTTCATATATAATAAAAAGCGATTAATAAACATGTGATATATTGGGGCACCTATAAGCATATATAATTAAAATTAGTTGTAAAATTCAAATTCTCCTTTTATGGAAAAGATGTTTTTGGGCCAAAAAAAGATGTAGCCTTTAAATAAAGTGATGTTATTGATTCCTTTGTGCATTTGAACCCCATGCCATTTAACAAATAACATTATGCAAGTTTTTGAACCTTAGTCGCATTGATATTTGTACAAATATTACACACCAAGTAGGATTTAATGGTATCATTATTAAAATATTTTTGGATTTTAGTTTTGAGTATGAACTACAAAATATTAAGGCATGTTTCTTAATTCTTTGTGATTAAACAAAAAATGGAAAAAAAACTTTAAAATGAAGACTAGGATTAGATGACTTTTGATTTTATTTTTTTAATGACATTGAATTGCACAAATCAAACAATTAAAACAATTAATGCAATTGGAGGTAATTTTAATTCATGCATTAACCATGGTCACAAATGGATTCACAAGATTCACCATGACATGGACTTGGGAGGAGGACCTACCCTTCTCCTTATATTATATTCCATAACTTGTCACATGGCACTAATATTGAATTGTCATTTTTTCAAAAGTGCCAAAGTTGTTTCCCAAAATTGAAGCTCTTTTGTTGTCCCACAACTTTGGGCCCCATAACCTTTATTATTTGATGAAATTGAACATTTGAGTACAATATTTTATAGCTTTTAATAAATGCTTTCACACATATTATCAAGCTTCTCAATTGTACATAAATTTGTTTTTCAATGATCATCTAAATGAATGAGAAATTAGACCTTCCAAAAAATTTATAGTAGGTTAAATGTAAAATGTGAAATAAAAAAAATAAAAAATATAACCATTTGAAATTGGATAAAACATGATTGTGTTCAAACCTATTTTCACATTAAGATTTTGATAGATTATAATTATAATATGCAAAATTTGAAAACACATTACTACATTTTAGGAGTCCCCCATCAATTTGAAAATTGAAACTCCAATTAAAGTCTTATTTTCATTCACTTGAATCCTAATTTTGCTTGGTTGGATTTGTTTTTAATAAAAAAAATCTACTTAAAAATAAAATTTTAAAATTTGTTTTTCAATACTCTTATGATATAGTAAAAGATTATTTTCATGTTAATTATTGAATGAATTAATACTTTTACTTTCAATATATATTAATGACTATTTATGGTTACTTGATATTTTTTTAAAGAATGGAAGTTGTTTCTTTTATCATGCTTCCATCCTAAAGCTTGTCACAAGGGTCTCGAGACCAATTTTTTTTTGGGTGAATTTCCGAGTTGTGATGAAAGTTTTTTTAAAAAACACTTAAGATTTTTTTTTGAAAAAATACAATTTTTTTGCAAAAAAGCACCAAACTTTCAAAACCACAAAACTGAAAAAACAAAATCTTGGTTAGGACACCACTCCCAAAGTGAGGATGCATTTTAGACTTATGAAAGTTCCTCCTTTGCACTCTCATAGACTTCTCATTCTATGTTTGAGCTATGCCATGCCTTGGTTTCATTCTTAAGTAGTTTTCTTTATTTTGGCTCAACCTTAATTGTGGCCTCAAAGGAAGGTTAGGATCACAACACAAGTTCCTTTGCTAGAAAAAGAGGTCAATGCCCCCGTCAACATTTAACATTTTTATAAAACATCATGCCCTAAATGATTGCCTTTCTAGTTTGGATCTCTTTTGATTCCTATGTCAAAAATGTCATGGCCATATTTAAATTTTACAATTCAAAGTTGCCTCTCGCTAATTTAAGAATCCCCAACTTTCCAACATTCATTAGCAACTCCAATGAAGTCTCAAGAAAAATTCTTCCCTTGTGTTTTGCCAAAAGATTTGAACTAGCTTGACCCATGTGAAATCAATGGTGACAATGGGCTCTTTTGGTGAACTTAATGAATTGTCCCATTGATGGGATGGCAAAGCTTGTCATTATTGCCCCTTTTTTGTGATAATCTATACTTATGTTTATTATGGGATGTCAATTTGTTTTAGCATTGGATCATTCAATTGGATTTGTGATACTTGGGGTGAGGTAAATAGTTAAAGCAAAATTTTGCCCCAAAAGATGTTGTTTTCCACAATTGGTAGAACTATGATGGGAAACAAAGCTTTTTAAACATATTTATGTAAAACCATACTTAAATTTAGCCAACTCAATTTCTTTTTGAAGAATATAAAACTTCAAAAATTTTCTTTAACCAAAGTTTTTTTCTTCAAAAAAATGTTTCACATAAATTTAATTTTCTTTTCTAAACCAGGATGAAAATGCAAATTTCTCATTGATGTAACAACTTTTTTCTAAAACTTTTTTTATGTTTTGTTGGACTTCATAAATGTTGAAAAGACAAATGCTTTGGATCAATGATTTTTTTGGGCAAAATTTTGTCAAAAGATTAGTTAATTTTTTTGGTTTGGCCTATACATCGTGGGATTTTTCATAAAAAAGTTGACCTAAACTTTGAAGTTTGAGCAAGTAGCCTAAATTATAGAAGGATGCTTATTTTTTTCAACTTTCAAATTTAGTTCTTAGGCAATCTTGACTAAATTTTCATATATGGATGGTTACCACTTCCACTACATGGCACATCTTCAAGGGGAACAAAAAAAACCACTACTTTTAATGTGAGTGTTCAGCTTAATGTCTCTTGGTATAAATAACAAAGGTCTCAAATTATTAACTTTGATTTCTTTTGCAAATAGTTCTTTTGCTCTTGATTGATAATTAGTTTTTTTGGATGGGCTTAAGTTTAGTTTTTACATCAAAAAAAAAATACATATGTGCATACATACATATATATGGAAAACTATAAGCCTTGATAACAATGACCTTGAGATGTGTGTAACCTTGTACAAGATAATAGTGTTCCAAATACTCATATAATGTTATTGAATGTGCTTATGAAAGGGAAACCTCAATCACTTACTTTGTAAAGAGAAGCTTAGGTTCTTGCCATGAAGGGAAGAAGGTTATATATCACTCACACTAGCTTTGGCTAGTGTCAAAAGTTTTTCTAGTTGAGGATTTCAAGTTTGAAGTTAAAACATTGATTGGTCAAATTCCTACTCTATGTAGATATTTGATTTAGATATAGATTTTGGTTGTTGTTGTGGTGGAATCTTCAACCTTAATCTCTCATTATTTCACTCGATTTCTTTCACCGTTTAAAATTCCAAAAGGAACTTGTCAAATTAATATCTTCTCTTTACATTAAGTTGTTGATTATGTTGAAATGAAGGTGGAATCAATAATATGATTTTGAATGCCTTAAAATAAATTTAAAAATTGTACTTATTTATTTGAGTTAAAAAATTTCATAGGCAATAGTTGTGACATGCATTGTCAACATGAAATCCCATTTCAACACCAAAGTTGAGCCCCTAAAGCTGAAAAACCCGTTGAGACGTGCCAACCTCCAAATGCTTAAATACCATCACAAATGTGCATAAGGGAACACCTCAAAGTGTGCACTACCCTAATTAAACACACCACCTACCATTGTACACTACCTTGAAACACTTGAAGCAAAAAAAATTAAATTGGTTTTTCTACTCCAAATATTGCAAAAACAAATTTCCCCCTTTTTCTTTTTTTCCCAAGTCTTTCAACTCACGTTTGCTAATTGGAAAATTTCTCAAACTTTGAAGTGTCACAAGATGTGAAGTGAAGTGAGTTGCACAACTAAGATGAATTGTTTGAGAATAGGAGTAAAAAAGTCGATGCATGGAGATTCCCACACACAACCATACCATGTTATGTATACCTTATAATAATAAGGTGAGTCAAGAGTTTATGAAATATTACAACAACAATAATACCACTAATACCTTGGTAGCTTCAACATATGTTTGTCAAATTAATTAATTAATTAATTTTAGAAAATTTCATTTTGAAAAAAAAAGATATTATTAAAGATTCAATATTTCCTTTCACAATTGTTTTTGTTATTTGAAAAATTTAAAAATACAAAAAAGAGAAAACATTAGTGAAAATAATATAATTAGTGTGGGAAGCTTCAAAGGTAGTAGTACCTAGTAGTAATAATAGGCTAAAACCAAACCCACCATTCATTCCTTGCTTGCTTCCTTGTGCTTCACCAAGGGTTGGAACTTGGAACCTTGACTTCACCTTACATGAAGAAGGGGGTGTGTGGTCGGGGAGGAGTGCATAATTTTTCATTAAGAGGCAATTGGCAAACCAAACTTGAGATTAGTTATAATAGAGTTATGATATCTTGAAGGATTTTGGTTTCTTTTAGAGGATTAGGTTTTTTGTTTTGGAAGAGTAGATTTTTGCTTGGTGAAATATTTGAGTTTTAATAATTCTTCTTCTTTTGCCTTAAGATACACTCTTAAATCGAAATGGCTAGGGTTTCTTGGGATATCTCTCCTAGAGAAGAGAAAAGGGGGTACAAGGGACTTGGTAGTTTACCAATAATGGTCGAGATAAGTTCCTTCCTTGTTAAGGAGTAGGCTTGAGAACGAGCCTCCCCCTTCTAAAAAAGCCTACTAAAGATCCACTTATTTCTACCCACCTGTGCGTAAAGCACAAGGCAAAGGTTATTTATTTTGAACCGTATCAAGTGTGGGTGCAAAATCCTAGTTCGAGGGCATTACCAAAAATTAAGTATAGTGCGTGTGCACAAGACGATAGCCAAATATTGCAGCACGAATGACCAAATTTTGGTAATAAGTGTTGTGGGGGTAAAGCCCTAAGGTTGAGGGCATTGCCAAAACAACAAACACGCTAGGCCCAAAGATGTTGTACATCTACGCACTTTGTCGACACTGAAAACACCAAAACAATCCATTCCAATCTAAACAGTCTAAACAAACACTTTCACCAAAGAAACCAGTTCACCAGTTCACCAGTTCAATCTAATATAGTGAATGGAGAATGGAGAATTTACGTCAAGTAAAGTAGCCCTCCCTCAACCCAGAGCTGCTTTACTTGACGTAACGGACCTTCCAGAACGAATCGGATGGGAAAAAACAAACAAGTTACGCCATGTCGGACATTGTTGATCTCGGACAAGAGGATTTTATTTTATTTTAGCCAAATTTGGCTATAGACAAGTTTTTAAAAATAGCGTTTTCAAAAAAAAAAGAAAAGAGAAAAAAGAAATCCTGCTATATTTTGGCTACTAACCTCTTGAAACTTATTGTATTATTTTCTGAAATATCAACATATTCAATTTTTAACCTTTTTTTTTTCCTCCCCAAGGAGATCCAAATTATGTGAACAAAAAAAGGAAGAATCTTTTGGGAATATTCTGGATTGTATTTTTAGTCTTCCCTTATAAAATCTTCAAAATTAAATTGAATTATTTGAGGGTATACTTACTACTACTACTACTACAAAGGCACCTTAAATTTAGACAACCAGAAAATCCATGTTTATTTATTTATTTATTTATATAATTTATTTATTTTTTTTTCCTATAGAACCACCGGAACTGGCAGTTCTTTGATTCCAAAATATTTTAAAAATATATATATTTAATTCAAAGAACTACCACCCACCCAACAACCCACCTAACTTCTTTCACCTCCTTGAGTGAGAGGTCTCTTATTAGTGCCCAAAATTAAACCCAACAAATGTTAGATTTGAACACATAGACCTTGATTTTTTTAGTCTAAGAAATAATAATAATAATAATAATAATATAATTTAATATTATAATTTATAATATTTAAAAAGAAGTAATTTAGAAACCCCCCAAAAATTCATCTAAATTATTTTGGGGGGTGGTTTTTAACCATAGTTTTTACCATGGTAGGCTAGTAGCACTGTGGGTTGGTGGTGTCACCCAAGGCAATATATGTGTCTCCTCTACCTACCCAAAAGATTCCAACCCTGGTAAGGTACTTCTAACCAGGGTTAGTTTAGGGCCCCAAAAAAAATAAAAATTGTAGATGGTTGGTTCCCAGTCATTAGAACATGGGAAAAATGACCCGATATTGTACCGGGCGGGGAGAGAAAACCCCTGGAAACAGCGGGTTTCGTCTCTCTCTCGCTCTCTCTTCTCTCGCTCTTCTCTCGCCCTCTCTCGTCTCCTTCCTTCCCTCCCTCGCACGCGAGTGAGTGGCGCGCTTGAATCTCCGATTGCACGCCAGCGAGTTGGATCCGATGTAGTAGAGGCCTTTCAAAAATAGCGGGTCTCATCGTTTTAGTCAAGCTCTGGCAGGATCGTTCGCTGTGATTCGTTGTCAAACTACAATTTTAGGCAGCATCAGCAGCTGGAAAATTCTCTTGGGTGAAATTGGTATTGGAAAAACAACGAGCTGTGTGTTTTTTTCAGGACCAAACTTGTGCATTTCCCCATTCAGTTCATCTGCTGAATCTATGCCTTGTGGGTGGGTGGGTGGGTGGGCGGCTCTTTTTTTTTTCTTTGTTTTTATTGGGGGGTCCTAGGATCCCTCTTCACCTGAGCTAGACTTCTCTTTTGATTTGTTCTGCTGATTTGGGTGTCACCACAGACATTTACATTACTCTGCAACTTTTTCTTTCGTTCTTGATCCAGAAAAAAAATACCCATCTTCTACTGATGGGTTTTGGTTCTAGAAGCCCTTTATTCGGTAATTTCTCTACACTTTTGCTCCTTTGCTCCTGTCATGGGTTTTCTTCTAGTTTTGAACCTTGGTGATGATATGCTTCTTAAACATGGGTTTTGCTTTTGAAAGATTCAAGAATGTGAGATTGCTAAAAAACAAAGATTTTTTTTACTGTCACCCAATTTCCCAAACCATCATCTCCACAACCAACTTTTCTCTTCTTTCTGCTGGTGCTATACATTCGTTGCACACTGATCTTCTTTGACCTATAAAAACTCCAGGTTTGAAGTTGTGGGTTCAGTAGTATTTGTTTGGTTTGTTGTGAGGCTGATCAAATCAATTCTGAAACATTTTTTTGGGGGGGGGGGGGGGGTGGGTTTTTTCTTGCTTGCTTGCTTGCTAGTTCTCTCTCAAAATTCTGCAATTCCAAAACTTGTTTTTCTTCCCAACATTTAGAGTTCTGATCAGCTCAGGAATTTCAGATCAATTGTTTTTTATCAGGTCTCCGGAATTGTGAAACAATTAGTCTTTAGAAATTCTCTTTGAGAGCTTTTGCATTCCATCTGTGGCAGAATTCTCCGTTCCCACCAGTTCAGGTATGAGCATCTTGCCAAGCCTTTTGTTTTGGGTTCATCAATGCGCATTTGAGATTAGGGTTTTTGCAGATTTGTAGAGGAAAATTTAGGGTAGATGGACAAATCTTTTGCTCATTTCTTCATGGAGCATGTACGAGTCTTGTTGTTGGTTTTTGTAGTGTATTTGCTTCAAATTTTGAGCTCCATTTTTTCTCGAAGTGGGTCAAGTTGAAGCTCGATTCATTTTGTGGGCTTAAAAAAGAAGCTCACATTTTGAGCCCCATTAATTTGTGATGCAGAAATCAGAGAACCCAAGAAGAATTTTTTTAAAAGATTTTTAGCTCCTCATGGTTTTGATCCTTTTTCATCTTTCTTCCAATTTGTGCAGGTGACCAGGTTCTTCTTCACTGTTTGCTGTTGTTGACGGATTGCCATTTTGGTTTCCAATTGTGACAAATTGGAAAGATCTTTGTTGGTGGAGTGGGGTGTAGGGTTTAATGACAGTGAGTCAAGTCGTGGTGGATTGCTGCTGAAGACTGTTGCTGCTGCTGCTCCTGATGGGAGCAGCAGCTCACAAGGCCACACTGTTCCTCTACTACAAGAGGTTAGGTCTGATCGTTGAAACTAAAATAAAATAGAATGGCCCCTCACTTGTATTATGCAACATTTGTATCTGCCATCATCCCTGCCAAAAACAATGTGGTTTCAACAGTTAAAATTAGGGTACATTGGAAGATGACAGCTTCAATTCTGCAAGTATAAAAAGAAATGGTGTGTGAACTTTTTTAGATCAGAACACACTGCTGCTGCTGTGTTTGAATCTGTGGACATTTGTTTTTGCCTCCTGCACAGAGGTGGTTGTTTGATATATGTGTTATTACCTGCTGTGTGTGCTAATTGTTTCTATTTTTGTTGTTACTGAATGAAGTTTTTTGCATTTTGAGATGTGGTGATCTGGCATGCTGATTCAAAGAAAATGTTTTCATTGGGGTTGTGAGGAAGATGGCAGATATGGACACTGAAATCGATGTTCCGTTGCTCCTAGACCAAGTTGAGGATAACCGCAGTGAGCAGACTCTGGAATCACCAACAGAAGATGAACTAGGTGTTGAGAGTCTTGACTATGATCCAATACATAGCTTTGTGTCTTCACAGCAGAGAAGGGCTCAACAACGAAGGCATTTTTACGGGTATAAAATGAACACATTTCTTTTCCAACAACTACACCCCAACACACACACAATTGTTTATTTATTTGGAGGATTTGACAAATTTGTGTTTTGCAAATTGAGAAACTCTAAAAACTCTTTCATGTCAATTCAAGGCAATGAGCTGAAACTTCAGAGTTGATGATTGTGCAACAACTGAGAATTTTTTTTGAGTTTAAGATTTTTCCAATGATCCTTTTTTTGGGTGCTTGCTATGCTTTGGATTTTCATCTGTTAACAAAATTTGAATTTTGGGTCGGCAGGTACACAGGCCTTACACTTGCTAAATGGAGCATCACTATTATGATTGGCATCCTTGTTGGTGATTGCCTCTCTCTCTCTCTTTCTCACCCTTTGATAAAAAAACTACCTGAGAGCTGTCTTTCCCTTCTACTAGCCACCGACCCACCCATTCACCTACCCATGTAGATCAACCAGATTGTCCTTTTAGACTTGATCATTACAGAGTTCATATGATCTCTGTGTGAACATTTTGCAGGAATTGTTGCTTATGTTATTGAATCATCACAAGAAGTTATCATCAGTACAAAGGTAAATCAATCTCTTCATCACCACAATTTTTTGTGAATCTTAAAACTCTTTATCACAAGCGTCTTTTTGCTTTTTTTGCTGTCATTTGTTTTCTTCATTTCTCTTCACAGTTGGAAAAAAAAAGGTTGGTGCTGATAGAGAGCATAATGAGAGATGCTCAAAAAACAGTCTAGTTTAGTGACCTTTTTGTTTGAAAATTCTCATGTTCAATTGTTAAAATCTTCAATTATGATGCAGAAACAATGGACAGAGGAGGCAATCAATCAAGGGCTACATTTACCTCTTGTTTTTTTCATATATGCATCCTTTGGGATTTCTCTTGTTTTGTTCTCAAGCTGTTTAGTGCTATTTTGGGCTCCAGCTGCTGCAGGTGGAGGGGTAAATTATGTCTTCCACTTTTGAACTTGTAACAAATTGCTACAAACATTCTTTCTTTCTCTTGTTTTGGAGCACATTTTTTCCCTTGACTTTCACATTACATGTACATAATGCGAATTTGTCAGAAGCAGATGTTAATAATGCAAATTTCCAGACAAAAGTTGCAAGGAGGTAGAATTCTAAATTGGTTTTTAAAATTGTTGATGATTCCACTTAAATGGAGTTTAAATGAAAGCTTTTGAAGTGGAATTGTCATGTAAACCCGATATGGTTTGTGGTTCATTTGTGATGCAAACATTGATTCAAATTTTGGTGTTTTTTGGCGCATGCAGGTCACTCTTGTAATGGCTTATCTGAATGGGAATGATATTCCGGATTTCTTCCAGTTACGCACTCTCATCACAAAGGCAGGATTTTTCTACCCTCATTATACCAATCACCCCTGTATACCAATTTACTATCAATGTCAAATGCTGTGTTTTGGGTCTATAGATATTTCAGAAAGAAAGTGTTGTCATTTGTGAACTCCACTGTATTGGGTATGTGCTACATGTATCTGGACATGATTCCCCACATTTTACTCCTCTTTTTTCAGTCATTTTTGGGAGTTGGGTTTAGGGTTTCTCAGAAGTTGGATTTTGGGTTGAGGGTTTTTTGGAAGTTGGGTTTTGGGTTGAGGGTTTTTCTGCATCCATAAACTGATGGCATGGGACGTGTTGACAATGCTGATGTCATGCATTTCTGATTTTGCAGTGTTTGGGAACAATTTGCACCATCTCTTCTGGCCTACCGGTAAAGGATTCGATCATGGAATGAAGATTCATATATTTGTTTCTAAATCCAATTCTCATAAATGATACTGAATTTCTAATCAATGGGGTTTCTGAAAATGGAAAAATTGATTTGTCCATGTGAAGTCTCTCATGTCTCTATAGTGTTTATTTGAAGTGTAAATAAAGTTTGTGTTTCTATGGGGGGGTGGTGTCGGTGTAGATTGGTCAAGAAGGGCCTATGGTGCATATAGGCGCAGCAATAGCATCATCACTCACATGGATGCATGGTCGATTTCCAACAAAGAAAAGACAAGGATCTTCTTCTTCACACTCATCTCGACTTTGTTGTGACCGTATCAACCAGCTTTCAAATAAAGCCTTCCCCTTTGCAAGTCTGCAAAACCCTTAAGAGCACCTATTTTCGTCTGCCTGACACCA
Organism: Sphagnum tenellum; assembly: GCA_963921925.1. Lineage (NCBI taxonomy): Eukaryota > Viridiplantae > Streptophyta > Sphagnopsida > Sphagnales > Sphagnaceae > Sphagnum > Sphagnum tenellum. The sequence goes on along the minus strand of OY998150.1, from coordinate 5,390,901 downwards.
TTAAAAAACAATTCTCTTTCTTTCCTCTTTTAAAAAAGTTAACTTGTCATGCGGAATCAAAAAATGCAAATGAACTTAATAATGCTGCAGAAAAGAATTGTGTACATATGTACTAAAATTTCTTAACTTGGGTCTTCAGGTTTGCTCCATTGTTGGGTGGGTATTTGATTTTGTTACTAACCGGTGGTTCCAATTTTTGAAGTATTTCAGAATCAGAAAACCACTGGTTCTGGTTTTTTTAAACCTCAAAGAACTGGTGGGTCTTGGTAAAGAACCGATGGTTTTATGGGTGGTTATTAGATTTTTTTCAAATCTGTTGAGAGTCACAGTTATATATCAGATCCAGTTCCTTGATTTTCTGAGAAGGGTAGTTATGAACCCTAAGAACTGTCAGATAACCACGGGGGTTCTGTATGGGTTTCTGATAACCATCCAACACTGATTTGCACTGCATTTTGAATCCCAGAAGCAGTAAAATAATTGCTTTCATGTTCAATCGCAGGACTTCCATAATGACAAGGACCGTCGGGAGTTCATTTCAGCTGGAACTGCAGCAGGGTAAAATTTTGAATCTTTTTCCAGAGCTAGAGGATTAGGGTTTAGGGTTTAGGAACTCTAAACAAGTTCCATGTTGCATTTTCAAAACACAAATGAGAGTATATAAATATATACATATAGTGGTTAGAGATGGGTCTGAAATTTTGGTTTTGTTGCAGCCTTGCAGCAGCATTTGGTGCACCAATAGGTGGAGTGCTTTTCTCACTAGAGGAGGCATCAAGCTTTTGGTCTAGGAAGGTAAGTGTCTGTCCACAACCCCATCTTTGCAAAAAGTATGAACTTCCATTACAAGAAGCTTAGAATGTCTGCTTGTGGGGATTACGTATAATAATAATCCACCACACATTTCTGCAAGGTGAGAAGGAAAAAAGCCCAATGCCAAAAAAACAATATCAAAACTCAAAAGTCTCAAAAGGTTTTCATTTGTTTCAATGCCAAAGATGTTGCTGAGGGTTTAGGAATTAGGGTTTAGGGTTTTTCTAGAGAGATGGGTATGCTAATAATCTGTGGAAATTTGTGCAGGTAATGTGGCGCTCATTGTTATGCACATCATGTGCAACCATGGTGCTCTCATGGCTTAACAAACGGTGGGTTAACAACCCAATTGCACCCCAGTGGATATGTATAGGGTTTAGGGTCAGAGGGAAAAAACAATAGTGCAATTCAAAACGAGCACCAAAACGGAAAGTTTTAACAAAGATGAGACAAAGAAGTCTAGGTTTACAACTATTGTAAAATGTCTAGAAGCAATAATTATGTTGTATAGACGATGAAAGTGCAAAGGAGACACGGAGATTGATTGATAGTACGGATAGTTTTTCACATCATTATGTGGTTTTTATGTGATTTTCAGAGTACAATTTTTTGCTGCTGCAGAAGTTTTGTGTCTGATCCTCTCGGTTAATTTTTGTGGGTTGTGCAGTGACTTTTCTTTGTCATTGCCAGGCAGCCTTTCATTTCATGGTCTCCGGGTAACCGTCAGTTTTTGAGTAGAGTCATCATCATGCTTTGTGGTACATAAATTAGGGTTAAGGTTTAATTATTGAGTTAATGGAACTAGTAGATCTCTCACTAGAGTTTAAATGGTAAGAGATGGATAAAGATGAGAGTCTGGTGTAGAGGGTCAATGGGTTCAGATCATTTTGCACAACAGGGATGTTGGATCAATTTCAAAAGGTTGAACTAATTAATTATGGGTGACTTTGGGTGCAGCCAGAGTTTTCATTGGATGATTTGCCATTATTTGTGGTAACAAGTGGAGCAGCAGGGCTACTGGGTGCATGTCTCAACACTGCACATGGTTGGCTTTCTCAGTTGCGGCCTTCATCCCGACACAGGCTCTTAAGGTTTTCTTGTTTGGCCTTACTAACCCACCTCATATGTTGTTGATCCATGTTGGTTTTCGGAGCATGCAATGAAAAAATATTTGTATTTTCCATGTGTTTTCATGGGTACTTGCATTTTTCCTTGTCTTTTTACAAAAAAAATTCTCGAGCTGTGGCTTATCAAAAGTGGAACTGAAATGGAACAAATTGGTTTGCAGGATAATTGAGGCATGCTCAATAACTTTCATTGCTGTGGGTGCGATTTTTTCTCTGCCGCATTTTTTTGGGCATTGTCTTGAAATTCAGAAAGAGTGAGAGTTCTTTCATCTAACCCTAAACCCTAAACATTTGTGCCCAATTTGGTGGTTTGGGTCTTATTCTGCATTTGTGCTAGCTTATCTTCTGGTTTCAGACTTTCAATTTTGATTGTTATTTTTGTGATTTGCGATTTTGTTAATTTTGTCAAATGTGACACATCTTGCAGACAAGAGGATGAGTATTGGTTCAAATATACATGTCCTGGTGCTGACTCTATTACAGGTGTTGGCTACTATAATGACCTTGCCACTCTATTTTTCTCAGTACCTCATCAGGTGATAATAAAGCCTACTACCCTTTCTTTTAAAATTATTGAATTGTTTTTGTTTTAAAGTCTTGTTGTTGTTACAAATCTTCAAAAATTCACATTGCTGAATTGTGCAGCTTTCAAAATTAGGGTTTAGGGTTCATTTAAACTTGTTTCAAGGAAGTCTTATCCCTCTTGTTTTCACTTCATTTGGAAGATCTTGTGAAGTACAAAAAAAAAGAGCAGATTTCAATTTAATGGAAAATTTTGGAATTTTGTAAGTTTGTCATATCCAGCAATAAGATTAAGATTGATGCTAAAAGAAGTGTTCTTTTGTTGGGTTTTTTTCTTTCTTTCTTTTGGGTTTTTGGGTTCTTCCCTGTGTACACAGTCCATTCAGCGATTGTTGGCGTTGGGAAGTACAGTGGATTCCTACTTTACAGTGCAAAGTTTGTGCATTCATTGGATGTCATTTCTAGGGCTTTTTATCTTGGCATATGGTATAGCCACTCCTGGTGGCATCTTTATGCCATCCATCATGGTGCGTGCACACTGTAGAGAAAAGCATCTCATTTCTTGATGCATTTTTTCAATATTGTTCAACCATACATAATAACAACAATCTAGACTTGGATTTTAGGGGGAAAGTTGGTGGGGAATCCACCATTTTAGATAAGACATTGGTTACAGCACCAACCTGAATTATTACCATGTGTTTTTATTTATGGGACTTCTGAGAGGGAGAGATTTATGGTGGCGATGGTGGGTGGCAGGTAGGCGCATCCTTTGGAGCATTCTTGGGACGTATTTTCCAGATTTGGTTGCCTTCGTAAGCTCTTTGAAAATCTGCACCTCAATCATATTGATTGAATTAAAATCTTAACTTTTAAAAAAAGTTCCACAAATACTGCCAATTATTAGTAGAAAGGCATGGTAATCCCCTGTTGGCTACCTTCTTGAAAATAAAGGTTTCTGGCTAGAGTTATGTATATACCTGTGATTCCTTTGATAATAGCGTGGTGGGGAAGATGCAGAGCAAATGTGCAGCCAGGATTACATGCACTAGTAGGCGCAACTGCTATGCTAGGTGGTGTGTTTCGCTCATCCATTTCTTTGGTACTTCAGAAACCCTTTTTTGTATCTGAGGGGAGATTGAAACATGACAAAAGAACAAAAACTAAAAAAAATCTAAAGCTTTAGGGTTTAGGGTTATTGTCAGAAAATTTCCCTTTCATGTTTATTCTGACCTCTCTTTAGCTTGCAAGAAATAACCCACATCGTACATTGTATGATGATCAACTTGTACAGCTTTTATTAAAATCTAGAGCTTCAGGGTTTATGGTTTAAGCTTATGGTGTTAAAATTTCTTTACTTGTATTGTGACTTTACAAGGAAAACCCTATTTATTTACTTATTTGTTTTTTGGGTGTGTATATAAGTGAGTTGAGAAATGTTTAATTTTATATTTTGTTTTTCTCTACAGGTTGTGATAATGGTGGAGGGCACCGGGGGAATTGATTTCATACTGCCAGTTATATTGGCAATAGTTATATCCAATTGGGTAGCACATCATATTCATCATGCGGGTGCATATGAAGCTGATTTAGAACGCTTGGGTATGATGTTTTTATATTGATTTCAATTTGTTTGCAATTGACACCTGTAAAGCATTGTGTACACCTTATTATCAATTGTTTCATCTTCTCTTTTTGTAGCAATTTTTGGTTGTTGTTGATGCTGATTTTTGATGTGGTTTTGATCAGGTGAGGTTTGTTTCTTACCAAGTGAACCACCACATAAGCTTATTGCGATTACAGCAGGTGATATCATGGCCCCAGATGTAAATTGTTTCAATGAGGTAGCATTTTCTTACCTTGACGTTTTCTTAACATATTCACTATGCTTGTGAGCTCTTTCCCTTGCACGCAAATTTTACAGCAATTTTGAGAATTGGTTTATGTGAAAAATCATCCTAATAATCTTTATTACGAAAGTCTGATTTTGATGTCCCAATTTTTCTCATGCAGATTGTGTCAGTTGCTGAGGTTGTTAAAGTCCTGCGTGAAACTCAGCACAATGGATTTCCTGTAATTCGCCGTACGGAGTCAGACGGTTGTGGACAATTAGTTGGATTGATATTACGCCATCAGATTTTGCTTCTTTTAGAGCAACGCGCTTTGATGGAGGTTGATTCCCAATTGCTAAATCGACACCTTGCACCACGCATTTCCTCACGTCAACGAGTTACAAAGGAGCAGCAATTTTATGAGCATGCAATGCGGGTTTATCACCACAGTCATTACCCACATAGACGATATTTGTCATCCCGACCTGAAGCACTTGATGAACTAGATCTTGATGAAATCTTACAGGTAAATGACCTAGAGAGGACTCTTTTTTTTTTTTAAAATTAATAGTTTTTACATTTTTGTTTCTGATTTTCTGGTTTTTGCTGAATTTTTGAAACATCATCATTGTAAATAGGATCTTCTGATCATTGGAAAGAAAACAATCTGTTTTATTATGAGAAAGCAGATTTGAAGAACCACAACAACACACAATCTTTGAGTGGGTTTTTTCCAGGAGGCGGCACCAAGTGGTGCAAATGGTACAGGAGCAAATGGGAATAACGATCAACATACAGAAGAAGCTAATAATCCAGCCAAGTCAAATTCTGCACGGAAAACAGTACTGGCTTTAGACCTCCGGCCTTATATGAATCGGGCTCCTCTCACGGTTTGTACTACTGCCATTCTCTTCAGACTACAAACTTCTAGTTTTCACAACTGTCTTCCTTCTCCAATTCCTGTGACAATGTCACAATTATCTTCCTTCATCCAATTCTTCATTCCAATCCTACTATTTTCCTTCATCTAATCCATAAATTCCCCCCACATCTACATCAATATCCTTATTTCCTTCATTGAATCCATTCTGTTTCCTTCATGTAGTCCATGTTTTTCATCTAATCCATCTGGTTTCCTCCTCTTACAATGTTGAGTTTTAGGTTCGTGGGGAGTGTTCAGCACAACGTGTTTTCATCATTTTTCGCACTTTGGGACTGCGGCATTTATGTGTTACTGACTCCAGTAACAGGTTTGCCTCCGATCACTTCCTGTGGAAATTCAGCCATGACATAACTAGTCGGTGGTTTGTCTTTATCTCTTTTCTAGGTACTATGTTTAGATACTCTTTTTTGGACAATTTTGTCTCTTCAAGAAGCTCTTACACAAAATTTGTCCTTGAGCAAGAAGAGATGGCTATGGAATTTAGTGAAATATAATGGAAAGAAAAATTTCTAAAATTATCAAAAAATTTCAATGCTTTTATGAAGATACTTTCAAGTGTTTGTTTGCTCTTAAGGGTTGTGGTCTAACTGTTAAGTTTGGGTGTTCTGTTTTGTTCACAACTTCTGCAGAGTAATAGGTATGATAACACGTAAAGATATTGGAAAGGCCCAACAGCAATTGGAACAATCCGAGGGTAAATTTGTGCTGGAAAGACAGGAATCAGATGGCAGTGCATTCTTCGGTGATAGAACCAACCGAGATGTACTCTTCTCATTGCCGTGAATGTCATTGGTGGCAATGGAATTGGTGTTTCAGGTGACTTCAGTTTTGCTCCTCCCAAGATAATCACATTTGAATTATCGAATAGAGTTAATTTGTTTCTTGTTTCACACAATCCACACACAGTAATTGTGTTTCACTCATCCACATAGATGGGGATTGGGTTTCATTGACATGTCATAGAACACTCTTGTCTTTGGTCAACATGGAAGTTTAGAACCAATACTTGCGTAAGAAGCTTTTGTAAGATACATGTTTATAAATTGATTACAAGATGTTTGCAAGTGTGATAGTAGTATTTTTTACAAAAACATTGATATTATCACATTTGCCAAACATACACCCACATGAATGGACTCAAAAACTTCAATGTGAGCAAATGTCTCTAGATAAACATAATGCATCCGAATGTTTTTAGTACATTATGTTACTAAGTTTATTGCCCATATTATTCATGTGTACTAAGGAAGGTGTTATGTTGACATCTCCCAAACCAAAGCACCACCTAATGCAGCTCTTGGTACCATTGGAAAGCTCTTGATGATTAGGGATGAATTAGGGTAGACACATTACGGTTAGACCTACAGTGGAGTTTTGAATTCCAAATAGTTTTCTCATCAGAGATCTATAAAATCAAAATTAAAAATATGTAAAGAGATTGGAGTGTGCTTGGGGTGTGCTCTTTGTACCATTTGAAAGCCCTCAATGTGAAGAAAGCACTTTGAAAAAATGCTGGTAGTATGATGCTTGTATGGCACACTAAAATACATTGTTGAAGAATGTAATAACAAACAGAATGGAAGATGGACAAGGCATCATCATGACACCCGAGCCCTACCCACTTAGTAAATAAGTTTTGAAAAACAAAATTGTTTGTTAGTCTTCTTTTGTGAAAGATGTTTTGAAAAGTTTTGTGATGATTTTGTCTTGTGAAATATGTTTGGCAAATGTGATAATATCACTGCATCAAAGGTCTTATATTAGTTTCTCGTGTTGTTGTCATAGGTTTTATTAAGATTGTCTTCCTGCCCGTTCAATTTGCTGACAGTTGAGGAAGACATTAGTCTCTTGGAAATGATTGGAATTGCTCCAACAACAATCACAACACAGAAGAATATATCCCCAAATGAGCAACATTGGGTTTTTCATCAATCAGAAGATTACTCAAAGAATTTCTCTAGTGTGTGTCAAATCTGTGCTTATCTGAACAGAGATTAGTGCTGATCCAAAAACCGACTTCAGAGAGAGTTGTTTTGTAGATTAGCATTGATCTCTTTGAGGGTCTTCTTACAATTTCTCTCTCATTACACTTCTTCTTTCACATAAGCAAAAAATAAGATAAATAGTTAAATGGAGGATGATCTCCTTTCATTGGTTCCTTCCAAATTCATGTAGATCATAATCACCAATGAATTCAAAGACATAATACGAAAAGGTTTAACTCCCACTAATGCCACCCTGCTTTGTAAATCTGAAGCTGACCACATTTTTCAAGATCAGGTCTGCAATTGACATCAGACACACTGGATCACAAATGCTGTATGCTCGGAAAGCAACCAACACATGCCATTTGGAGCTTATATAGGCTCTAGTATGTGGAGTGTCCAATCACAAATTCATGCATGCTGGGAAAATGCTGCTGAGAAATGAATCTGAATACAATAGTTGAATGAGTATAGTTTGCACAAGCAAGCAGCTATCTGCTACTGCAAGATCTATATCTAAATCAGTAGTATATGTCGCAAGGAACAGTAGAGGAGTTGCGGTAGAGTTATAGTACCAATTCCCATTCCGATTGCAGTTGCAAGCAGCTCTTCAACACAAGAATCCAACTACAACAAACTACAATGTCAAGAAGGAAAGTTCATGCACCATCCTGAGAGAGACAGAGACAGAGAGAAAGCTAATAGGGTTTAGGGTTCGGCCGGCTTTCGCAACAGCTCAGAACACAATCTAGAATAATGCATCGGAGGAGGAGGAGGACTGGAGCTCTAAAGATCACCAAGCGCATCAATCTACAAGCCATGGCGGCTCTTGTTGAAGCGGGGGGAAAAATGGCCTATGAAGATCTGAGCGCGGGAGTTGGGTATGAGGTCCTCATGCGTTTAGGGTTTGAGTATTGCGTCTTTGGTAACAGCAGTTGCAGCTGCAGCACTAGAAGAAACAATAGTCTTCTCAAGAGGACCTGCACGTCTACCTGCAGCAACCCAAAAATGTGAAGTAGTGTGGTAAGTAGCTGTAGCGGCTGCTGCAGCTCCTGGAGAAGAACTAGGAGCTACAGCAGGAGTTGGTCCGGAAGAACTAGGGGCAGGAGCTGGGGTGGGTATATCTCCGGAAGAGCTAGGAGCTGGAGCAGTAGCTGGGGTTGGGGCACTACCACCTCCGGAAGAGCCTCCTCCTGCAGCGAGGCGAGCAAACACGCCGACCAAGGGAGCAGTGTTGTAGGTAGCGGGTTCCGTCATAGCATAGTTACCTCTTGAATCCTGGAAAGTGTCGTTCTGGTCTGGACCTCCAACCAAAGCACCGTTGTGAACATTGGGATTAGAGTTTGTGCTGTAGTAGTATGTGCTGAAACCGTCGTTGCAGCTCACCAGCTGCGGATCTTGCTTGATGGAGATGATGGAAGAACCTCGATGATGGACCTGTTGCGGGAAGCTGCTCCCAAATCCAACCAGGTAACTGATACCTTTGGGATTGTTCCCCAGCATGTAATCAATCTGCAAGCAGCAGCAGCAGCACATCCACCCAAAACAGAAGAAGAAGAAGAAAGCTCAGATCATGTGTCATGACCATGTTGTGTTAAAAGGCTCATCCGAAGTCTGAGAGTCTAGAAACATGGAAAGTTTAATAACTGAACAAGTGAAGAAGAAGAAGAAGAAGAAGAAGAATCTCTGAGCAGCACCTCACGAACATGCACAGACAACCACACTGTACCTGAGTGGTGGCAGCAGCCAACAATTCGGAGTTCTGCACAGAAGATGTGCACTGGGAGAGTGTCTTCCCAGCATTTGTGTAGTAGTCATATGCAACAGTCAAGACGAAGGTGGTGGTGGCGACATATTGCATGTTATTCCAGGGTTGTAGCCAGAACATTCCTCCTGCAGGCACAACAATATCATAAGCTCGCTCTCAGTTACAGCAACGATCAGTACTACGATGTTGAAGAAGAAGAAGAAGAAGAAGATTGATGATGATGATCAAGGACGATATATTCTGAAGTACCCATCATCAGCTGCAAAGATTCATGAATACCCACCAGGACTGACTGTGATCTGTGTGCCACTGTTCTTCTGTAGAGCAGCACACAGGAAGTACTCGGCCTTGGCTTGGTACGCTTGCAGAGTTGAAACATCTGCTGTGGCTTTTCCATCTAGGAGCAACTGCAAAGGCCCATGGCAGAATCTTCAGATTGTAAGCTCAGCAACTTGGGGTGCAAGAATCTTGTAAGGAATAGTAGTACTGGCAGAACTGCTCACCAAGGATCGATCGATCCTGCATCCTCTGCAAGTGCTTGTCCTTACCTTGGTTGCTTTGAGTTGAACTCCGGCGTACTTGTTGTCCCAGCTGAACTGGTCCATTGCGTTTCCGGTTCCTCCCAGCGAGTCTGCATTGCTGATCACGTAATCCAGATACGTTTGATCCGCGGTTGCATCATACAGCCAGATCGCTGCCCACAGCAACTCGTCCTGCCAAGAAGAAGAACATTACATTAGAGAATCTCAAGGAATTCTGCTCAAGCTCTTGTACATGCAGCGTAATGTGTTGTTTATCTGTGATGAAGCTCAAGAAGGGAACTACTACTTACATCGTATCCACTCCAGGACTGATAGAAGTTCTGGACTACAGTGATGCTGTCAGAGTATTTTCCTCGACAAGTATCCGCGAAGGTGAAAAGCTGCACACATGATGTCGAGTCTTTGTCAGAGATCGTGCATGATCTACAACCATCATCACGTCCCCATGCATAACCTTTCTAGTTCAAAGCTCAAGGGGGAAAAAGAAAATCCCAACTGCTAAGAGTTTCTCCAAGAGTTTCTGTGTCTTGCACAAAAATGAAACAAGCTCCCGGAACTTGGATGATCTCGGACTGCATGAAGAAGATTCAGCTTAATGCAGTAGAGAAACAAGCATGCAGTAGCAGAAATTGGGTTTGCATGATTTTCTGTTTTCATGGAACCCTGGTACTCGTACCTCACGGGCGTGGCTGAGAAGAGTAGCGGAGTAGGAGGCATCAACATCTTTGAAGACGATGGACGCGGCTGCCATGGCTGCAGCTGTCTCGGCAGCAAGATCTGAACCTGGGCTGCTTGCGTTGATCTGGTACGCAGTCCGAGGGGTTGTCATGTCTTCTGGCCTCATCCAGCAAGCGTGGTCCGAGTTTCCTTCTCCCACCTAGTCAAGCAGCAGGGGGACCGGCAGGATCGATTCATGATCACCCAACATCATGTCAGAACAAGATTATTTCTTGCAGATCATCAGATTGCAAGTGCAAACTCATGGTGATGCACTCAACATGCAGCTGATCCAAGGATTGAAGTCGAATATATTGATCTATTGGACGGAAAGAAGTTGCATTGGACATTTCTTTTCTCGTACCTACCTCACCGAAGAGCACATTGGGTGCAGTATGCGCTTTGATGAAGTAGTCCGTGCCCCACTTAACAGCTTCCAGAGCGTGTGAGAGCTCGTTGCTGGATTGCAACTGCGTCTTGTATTCGATGACTCCCCATGAGAGCATGGTGATGGTGAACGCCATGGGAAATCCGAACTTCACGTTGTCGCCAGCGTCGTAGTAACCTCCCGTTAGATCGTCCTGCATGCACCTCACACAAATTCCCAAAATCAACCAACAGCTCATGATCAGCAGCAACAGCTCCAAGCAGGCATGCATGTGTCTGATCATCGACTCTGCACGAGCTTCATTAGAAACACATGACTAGCTGGACTTCCTGCAGCTAGTTCTAGTAGAAAAAAACCTCAGATCTTCAAGTCTAGATCTTCATCACTGAGAAGATTGCTGCAGCTTCAAGCTGCCGATCACACTAGCTGGCAGCTGGACTTACAGAAAAGCGTGGATCAATTAGAGCTAGCAGCTAGTGAGGTCAAGAAGAAGATGAAGAAGAAGAAGATCAGGGATTCATAATTCATACTCCTACAGAACTGCTATCGTTGAGAGCTGAATCTCCCCGCCAGCTGACCCGCTGATCACTAGGGAGCTTCCCGGACCTCTGTCCCTCGAAGTACAACAAGCTCCTCATGAGAGCATCACTGTAGTCGAATTGCGCAGCTGCTGCCGACGTGATCATCGGCACTGGACTCATGCTGCATAGCAGCTGCTGCAGTCCAATGACGACTAGTGCGACAAGAGCCGCGTGATGATGGTGATCCCGTGATCGACCCATCAAATGATCTTTAAAACAAAAACTCTTTTTTTGTGGATCAATTATGTGAGAAATTTTAGCAGCTCAAGATCTTTGATCAGAGCTTAGCCCTAATGTCAGCTACTAGCTACTGCGAGAATGAAATGGCAGCTTGATCGAAGAAATTAAGCACACATGCAATCACTCCCGAGGAGCTCAGCTGGTCCCATGCAGCTCCACTAGAGTTTGATTCTGCTGCAACTCGATCATGTATTTATCCCCAATTCATGGACTTGAAATAAGCTTGCAGCTGCTCAAATCTACGCGCGTGAACCCGGAATTCATGCGCGAGAAGAATCAGCGCCGCGACACGGCGCCGCAGCGGAAAATCAGTATTCTTCCTGAACATCGCCCCGCCGACAAAACAAACACGCACGGGCTGCTCGCGCGCGCATTCTGTTCGAGCAATCGGCGCCGCACGATCGCATTGGTTGTCGTCTTGATGGATGAGAATTGTAGCAGTTGCACAAGCAGCGAAGGGCAAACCCCAAGAATCCATCCATCCATCCATCCATCATCGAGTAAATAGAGGTGAAGATTAGTTGCTAACTGAAGAAACATGCTTTGTAAGGATGAAAAACCAGTTTTTATTATGGATGAAAAATGTTAAAGGATGAGCCGCTGCTGCCCAGTAATCAAGGCGCCAAATTAGGGGCAACTTGAAAATTTCTGAAACTCTGATGGAAGTGGGTTTTTTTCTGGATTGCCCGAAACCCAGAGGACAAAAATTTATGGCGGCCTGATTCGTTGATCTCAAGATCACTTTTCACAACTGAAAGCAAGACTTGGAGTTGGCCTTTGGATTCATTCAACCTCTTTAGCAGCGCCGTCTTTCGGCCCCGTCTAAAAAGGACCCGACACACCTCATTTAGCATTTCTTTTCCCTTTCTTCCTTTTTCTTTTACCTCTTCTTCTTCTTCTTTTTCTTCTTCTTTCTTCCTCGTCTTTCTTTTCTGCTTCATCTTTTCCCATTTCACTGTCTTAGAGCATGCCGAGCGGCAGCAATAAAATGGCCTTTCCAGTATTCTTTTTTCGATGAAGAATTACAGTCACTATTAAATAGCCTTTCTGGTATAGTTTGGATGAAATATTAGAGTCGCTACAAAATGGCCTTTTCTAGTATATTTTGGATGAAGTATTAGAGTCACTATAAAATGGCCTTTTCTAGTATATTTTGGATGAAATATTGTAGTCACTAAAAAATGGCCTTTCCTAGTATATTTTGGATGAAGTATTGCAGTCACTATAAAATGGCCTTTCCTTAGTGAATTTTGGATGAAGTATTGCAGTCACTATAAAATGGCCTTTCCTGGTGAATTTTGGATGAAGTATTGCAGTCAGTATAAAATGGCCTTTCCCAGTATAATTTGGATGAAGTATTGCAGTCATTATAAAATGGCCTTTTCCAGTATATTTTGGATGAAATTATTATTACAGTCGAATAGTGTAAAACTGCTTTGGGCATGTATGAACATACAAAACATAGAACATTGTCACTAATTGGCTCTTTAAATACAAAGTTTTAGAACTAAAAGAAATCTTGAAGAAAAAACTACAAAAAAGCTTTTGACACTCATTTGTTTTTCCAAACATGAAAACTATGTTTCAATGATGTGGGCTCTTATATAGTTTCAATAATTGAATTGTTTACGATTGTGATCACAAAATAGATTTTTGAGACACACCCAAAGGACAAAAGAAAGGCTTAGATTCAAAGAATACTACAACTTGACAAAGCAAAATGATTGATCACAAGTTCTGCATTGTACAAGAGTGATTGACAAGTGTCGTGGATAATCTCAAATTGCAATCAAGTTTGAAGAGTGTTTTTGTCTTTGAAGTTGAAAGGATTGGTGACCGTTGGGTTACAAGCCTCCATACAAAGCAGGAATCCTTGGCTCTAACCCTCTTTATGGAAGAAACCTTGAAAGCTAGCCTCCATTTTCCAAACTGGAAGGGGTTGATATCAGAGGATATGATGTCCATTGTTCATTGCAGATCAATCAATCTGTGAGATTTGTGTTGCTTGGAATTGCAGGGTTCCAAGTTTCAACCTAGAGGTGGGTGAGCATGGAACCCATTTGTCCAGGGGTGAAAAGTAGTGTGTGGCCATTGCAAGGGCAATACTGAAGAACCCAAGGATTTCACTTCTCAACAAGGGCAAATACTGAAGAACCCAAGGATTTCACTTCTGGACAAGAACAATTACTGAAGAACCAAAGGATTTCACTTCTCAACAAGGGCAATACTTAAGAACCCAAGGATTTCACTTCTCAACAACTGCAATACTGAAGAACCCAAGGATTTCACTTCTCAACAAGGGCAATACTGAAGAACCCAAGGATTTCACTTCTCAACAACTGCAATACTGAAGAACCCAAGGATTTCACTTCTCTACAAGGGCAATACTGAAGAACCCGAGGATTTCACTTCTGGACAAGGGCAATTACTGAAGAACCTGAGGATTTCTCATCTGGACAAGAGCAATACTGAAGAACCTAAGGATTTCACTTCTGGATGAAGCAACAAGTGCATTTGATCCAGAGTCAGAGAAGGTAGTGCAGGGGACTCTTGAAAAGTTGATGGTGGACCACACCACTGCCTCGCCACTATTTGATCTGCGGATCTCATAGCAGTCACAGAACATGGTGTTGTTGCAGAAACGGGTAGGAAACTGCAATCTCATTAAGTGGGTTATATTGCATCAACAATTATGCAAGACTTCTCATTCGTAAATCAATGGCAATTTGTTAAGATTGTTTCTAGAACCAAACAGTAAGTCCTTATTGTGAAATAGTTATTCTAACAGTCTGCTGTCGAGCTGCTCTCATCTAGTACTGTTCATGTAGGTGAACCCCATTGATTCATTTGTAGTACAATTGAGCAGTCCATGACATATATGCAGGATTTGTGCCTGCAAATGATATGCAACAGCAACAAGCAAAATTGGTTCTTCTGTTTCTTCAAAGATCATCATTGAGACCAATCTTTCAAGGAATGATGATTTTTGCTCTGCTTAACTCATTGAATTAGTGAGCTATGATTCTTATTTGCTTTGAGAGTTTCCCTGGTGCAATAAGGAAACCTGGGGAAGGAAGATCTGTCCACTCATGACAACATATAAACCCAAATATTTTCTTGGAATCAGCATGATTGCAATGGGAGTTTCACAAGCAGCTGGTCTTTCCCCTTATTTGATCAAGGTCAAGATCACTCTCAATTTTGTGTTTGCTTTCCTGGATTGTGAATCTGAGATTTACCCACTTGCAAAGACAGGAAAGACTTTGGAAGTGGTACATGTAGTACTTTCACCTCCATCACTTTCATCAGATGTTTCTTGATGTGCTAAAAAAACTTGCTCATATAAGCTTTGTCTGTGTGAAGATGACCACCTGTAAACTTGATCAAGCTGCAATGCATTAGAGGTAGCCAGATGATGTCCATTGAGATGTTGGTGTATGCTGATGATTTTGGTGTATCAGACTGTCACCATGCTGGCAGGATCAAGAAATGGGAAATCCACAGTCATCTCTCTCATTGAATGCTTTTATGATTCCAACAATGGGTGAAACTTGATTGATGGTATTGACATCAAGCAATTCCACGTTGTATGGTGGTTTGAGGCAACGAATTGGTTTGGTGAGTTGAGAACTAATCCTTTGTCAGTACTATCATCAGAGAAAACATTTGCATATGGAAGAGAATTTCATTCCAGACACTGAAATTGAAGCCACTACTAAAGTCGCAAAAGCTCACAAGTTCGTAACTGCCTTGCCTGATGGATTCAACACAACCGTAGGGGAGCAAGGTGTGCAGCTTTCAGGGGGACAGAAGTAGCAGGTAGCCATTGCAAGGGCAATAATAGTAAATGACTCAATGATTTTGCTACTAGATGAGGCCATAAGCGGTTTTGATGCCGAGTCAGAGCATGCATGTCATCGAAGAGGTTCTTGACTGCACGATAGTGGTTCAACAATGGTGGTTGCCCATCAATCATCAACGATCAGGAATGCAGCTGGGATTGCAGTTGTGAAGGAAGGAATGACAGTGGAGCAGGGAAAGCATGATGAATTGATGGTCAATGAAGGCAGGGGCCATACGCTGCACTCTTGATGCTCAATTTGTAGAGAAGATGACAAAGATGGAAACGTTGCAGTTCATATGACAATATGATGGCATGGAAATGTCAACTTGGTGAGTTCTTGAGGTTGACAAGGGGTGACCATTTGTCTGCATTTCTGCAGCGAGCCTTTCTTCATTTCATAGTAAAGAAAAATGTGGCCAACATTTTGTGAATCAAGTGCTATTCCTTTTTTGTGGCATTATAAGCTTTTTCTTCTTAAGACCCCATAAGGAGTGGTATACTTCAGATTTTGCGAGCTACACGATTCATCATGCTGCTGAATTCATTAGTTCCTTGATGATTTCATATTAACAAACACTAGTATATGTACAACTCGACACTAGTATTGTCATACGAGAGGTTGTATTGAAGCTTTTTGAGATTTTTGGAGTTCTAAAACTTCACCACAAACTTTTCATGAAATCTTGTGTGGGCATATCATTAACTCACACATTAGTTGAAATTTATTAGTTGAAATTTGTTGTGTAAAAGGTTTGCATATTTTCAATTGGTTTCGCATTACTTGAAATTTTTGTAGTTTGGAAATTTCACCTCCTCAAACTTGATATGAAATATTAGTGTGGTATGTCATTTACTCACACATAACTAATATATAAAATTTCCCAACAAAAAACACCAACAGCTAAACCCTAAAAAACACAACAATGTACATAGTTATCGACGGTTTTTATTATTATTATTATTTTTTTTTTTTATAAATACAATGTAATGTGTAAGAACCCCATTTCACACGGAGTTTAAAATCTGATTGATCATATAAGCTTTTTTTTTTCTTTTTTTTCTTTTTGTGTTTTTTTTGGCATCCCTAGTAGGCACAAGCCTTTTCCACGGACCCATATACCAATTGTGGACATTTTGTACACTAAAACTACTACCCATGTCTGAAATTAATTAATTAATTAAGTAAGTAAAGGGAGGGGTGTTCACTAGTAAAAATAAAAGCTAGCCTTAATTTTCTCATGAAGAGCCAATGAATGAATGGCCAGGAGGAGCAAGCCACCAAAGAGATGAGAGTAAAATTGTTTTTTGGGGGGTGGGTTTAGGGTTTAGGGCCTAAAAAGGTTTTTTTGGTATTTTTAGGCAGTTTTTCTTATCCAACCAACCAATGGCGCTGCACAGGATAAGGCTCTTAGGGGTCCCCAATTAGCCACATAGCTACAAACACAAAACCCTAAACCCTAAACCCTTCTCTCTTGATTTTTTTTTTTGTATTTTTGTGAGTGTTTTTTTTGGGGCTTTGTATTGTTTTGCAGTCTTTGTGTGCTGAGCGAACAACCCCGTCTCTCTCTCTCGCTCTCTGTGCGCACGCGCATCTTCATCTTCTTCTTCTTCTTGTGTGTGTTTTTTTCCCTAGGTGTTTGTTTGCTTTTTTTTCTTTTTTTTTCTGCGCCTTCGTATCGTGAGTGAACATAAAGAGAGGAGAGAAACCAACCAAAAAAAAATAAAAACCCAACCAACAAAACCAACCAACAAAAGCATGGCTGCGATGGTGTCGAGTAGTCTGCGAGTGTTTCAGAGCTCTGGTAATGGTGTGACTGGAGCCGGCTTGGCGTCGTCCAAGAGTGCTGGGATTACTGGTGGGAGATCAGTAGTGGTGCCAGTTTCTTCTGGACGTGGTGTAGGGGCTCATGTGGGATTGATCAGCTTGCGAGCTTCCAAAGTGGAGGTCGAAGAAGAAGAGGCGGGAGTGATCACAGGAGGAGGAGGACGCAGAGTAGTAGGAGTGGTGACGACGCGTAGATTGGCGTTAGCTCTCGTTGCTGGTGTAATGAGTTCATTGAATTCTCGTGTCGCGCCTGCCAATGCCGCGTACGGTGAAGCGGGTACGTGCGTAAGGGGGGTCTTCTGTCTTCCAGCAGCTTGACTTTTGTTAGAGCAGCTCCACAAGTGCTCAATATGTGGCCCTGCACTGGGAAATCTTCGATGAAGTGCAGCAGTAATATCCAGTGGACCACTGAAAGACTACTCCGATATTTTTGCAGGGCCACATATTGAACGCCTGTGGAGCTGCTCTTAGGGCGGTAGTTTTGTTTACGTGAAGAGCAATGTTTGTAATTGTAGTTTTGTTTTGGGTAGAGTTTTTTTGGTTTATGGTTGGTTGTTTGCTTTGTCGTTGTTTTTCAATTCTCGATTGCTGCCACTTCGCCATCAATGCGCTTGCTTATGGGTCCTTTTTTTTTTGGTCGTGTTCTTTTGTTTGTCTGTTTGCAGCAAATGTTTTTGGTACCCTCAAAAAACAAACTGGTTTCACCCCTTACGTGGGTGCAGAAGGCTTCAAGCTGGAGATTCCCTCCAAGTGGAATCCCAGTCGAGAAGTGGAATTCCCGGGACAGGTCTTGAGATATGAAGATAACTTCGATGCCACCAACAATTTGTCGGTGTCAATCACTCCCTCGTCCAAGAGCTCTATCAAGGACTACGGCTCACCAGAGGATTTTCTGGCATCTGTAAGTTCACCCCCAGAACTGTAGAAGACGAGGGGTGTATTTTCCCTTCCTGTAGCAGGTTCTCTTCTTTTCTCTTGTGTAGTCAGTCGGCCAGCACAAGAACTTTGTACCCTAATTTCTTACCTTGTGCTATAATGTGTAATGACTTCTGCAATGGAAATTTCAAAACCCATCTTCAGCCAGAAATGCTTAAACCCATGTAAAGATTTTTGGGTTAGGAATTACTTACACTTGCATGCACGCACAAATGTTGAATGTTTGCTTTTTCCCAGGTCTCATACTTTCTTGGGAAACAAAGCTATTCAGGAAAGACATCCTCTGAGGTGGGTTTTTGTGAATTTCGTGTTTGGTGGTGCACTTTTCTCTCATTGTCAAGTGAATCCAGGCAAAAAAACCAAAAAGATGTCATGGTTGAGCTAATCCATAAATTGCAATTGACAAATTTCACAGGGAGGTTTTAGTGATGATGCTGTAGCTACAGCAGCGTTGTTGGAGTCATCTGCCACAGAGATCGATGGGAAACCCTATTACAAGTTAAGTGTGTTAACTCGCACAGCCGATGGAGATGAAGGAGGGAAACATCAGCTTTTTGTTGCTACCATCTCAGATGGTAAACTGTATGTCCTCAAAGCACAAGCAGGTGACAAGAGGTGGTTTAAAGGCGCAAAGAAGTTTGTGGAGGGCAGTATCAACTCCTTCTATGTGGCCTAGACTTTCAAGTTTTCTGAATTTTCTCCCTCTTGATGACACCAATTCTTTTGATGGTTTTGAATTCAATCACAAAATTCATTTTTTTCCATTGTTCTCAGTGTAACTGGCTAGAAAAGAACCGACATAGAGATGTTAACTGGTGCAATTGTCGTGACACTTGTGTGTTCAATCATTTGAACATTGAACATTGAAACCAAAAATCTCTCCAACACAAAGCAGTTGGAATTGGTATACAAAAATCTGTACTGTGCCTGATGAACATCAAACAATGATAAATGTCCAAGTATTTTACAAGCACACAAAGCATGGTTAAGAAGAGGAATTGGAGTATTGTCTGCAGTGCATATCTCAACCTGTTGAGAAAGAGAGTTCCCGATTTTGCTCTGTGCATTGGACTGTTGCAAATAAACTGCAAAATGCAGACAATGTCGCCATTCTCAATTGAACAGAAGCACATAAAATCTTCTTGAAAAAGAGTTGCACATAAATGTGCAAAATTTGTGTAAACATCAGAAATTATCCCTGTCCAGCAGCTAGTGCTAAAATTCCTACAGTGCTAATAATCACACAGATCAAAACTCATTAGAATCCAGCATGTTGGCAGATGAAGTTCTAATCAGCAACTTAGAATCTTGTTGCTTGTTGTCAGGGTTTAGGTTTTGTTGTAAGCTTTAGCTCATTCATAAAGATCTCTGGGATCATTTTCACTTTGTGTCATATGTTCTTCATAATCATTGCCATGTGATTTTTCAAACATAACTGTGCAAGCCCTCCAAGTGTCTCTGCTTTCCTCAGATTCTCCATTTTCAATAACTTTTCCAAGAAGCAACATAAAAATATGTAAAAGAAGTGCATTGCTTGCTTCCCATCAGACATAACAATAGAGGGCAAACAGGAGAACATGACTGCAGGCAACTAAGTTGTTTATCCTGTAAAATAACTTACTGAAAATTTTAAGCAATCCCACCATTTCATTAGACTTTTACTAAACACACCCCTTCCCTCACAGAAGAAGTAACAAATACTCTGCAGAAAACTTGTTTTGCTCCACTAATAACACCTGCAACTCGCGTCTTCTGCAGAACAAAAGCCACGAAACCGTTCAAGAGCATTTCATTCTGAGACACCACTGACCAGATGGTGCTTGTGCAATCTGAAACATAATATTCCACCCCTTAATGTTTACTTTTGTTTTAGGAACTAATGCCAGAGATCGTACAAAACACTGACAAAGCTCTGATTAAGGCAGGACTTTTTTCACTATCAAATTCATTTTGGTATGCCAACCTGATGAGCATACATTGAACCAAAAATGAACAACAAAAACATCATCGACAATATCAATCCACCACTCTCAAAACCTTCTTATTTCTATCAATTCACCTTCCCGTGGGTTGAACCCACAGTGCAATTACATGGAATTCCAACTCCTCTGAACAGCGGCAGGTTCACCTATTCAGCTATATAAATGCCTTTCTGAGAAAACCAACCTATCTAATGTATTCAAAACCATCCACATAGTGTACTTCATACCTCTTCACACCTTGTTCAATACATATAGAAATCTGCATTGTTTTTGCTTCCCACTATTACATCTTTTTTGCACCTCCTCCTTCAATGCACCTAGAAATCTGCAATTTTTTTTCATTCTTGCCACAACATCCTGCAGTCACACAGCAAACTCCCACAGAGAAATCGCCTCTCTCCCCCCCTGCTGTGCACCTTTCAAATCTCACAACTGTTATAAAAGCTTGCACCCTGACCTACGCTAACCACACAGAAATCTGCATTGTTCTTCCTTCCCATCATTACATCTCTTTTGCACCTTCTTCTTCAATACCCATAGAAATCAGCATTGTGGTTTTTTGCTTCCGCCATTGCATCCTGCAATTACACAACAAACTCCTACACACAGAGAGACAAACAGAAAGAGAGAGAGAGAGAGAGAGAGAGAGAGAGAGAGAGAGAGAGAGATCCCACTTTGCCCATTTTGAATTTCGCAGCAACACCATGGACAAAGCTTCCACCTGACCTAACCTAACCACATTTGCCACGCGCACAACTTGAATCCTGTGACATCAATAGAACTTGCTTGCTTACTTGCTCCTCGTCTTCCGCACCATCATCATGCCCAGCATCAAACCAAGCAATGCAAGAAAGAAAGCAAGGTGATGTCATTGCTGCAAACAAACAGCTTTCTTTCTTTCTTTCTACAGATTTGAAATTTCTTCCAATCTGCAAAACCTGGATTCAACCTGAGCTTACTATGGCAAAGAGTGCCAATCCTAGCAAGATGAGAAGCCAGTGGCCACTGTAATCCATCAAACCCCTCCAGACCCCGCTTGTCCAGTTCTGATTGTTCCCGTAGTACATGTTGTTGTTGTTGGCATCACGATACATGTTGTTGTTGTTGGCATCACGATATCCGTAGCCAGCGGGCCCGGCAGCCGGCCGCCACCATGGCCAACCAGCACGTTGTTGCTGCTGTTGCCACCATGGCATCCCCCTTGGTTTACCACCGGAAGGGAACGACCTGTTTCCCCAAGAAGAATAGGGGCGGTTGTAGCTGCCGGGACGAAAGCCTGGACGCCACGGGGATCCGGAAAGCCACTGGGCCAAGATGAAGAGCACAACGGGGATCAAGAGAAGTGGCAGGGGGAACGACGGCGATCTCTGATACACCACCGCCGGCGGCGGTTGCGGCAGGCTCATGTAGGGCATGACTGCGATGACAAGGATGACGCCGAGGATTGTCGCCGGCACCCATGGTGATGGTCCACGCATTTCTCTTATGCTTGGCCGCGACGGCGGCGGCGCCCGGGCCATCCACGGAGATGGTCCGTAGACTAGAGGCCTCCGCGACGGCGGCATCATCCACGGCGATGGTCCATACATCATTGGCCTTCGCATCATGATGACAGACAGAACAGAACAAAACAGACGTCTTCTCTTTTCTTTTTTTTGCTTGAGTTGTTCTTCGCACAGAATCCTGGAGAAAGAGACGAACAGTTTCTAGAAATGGAAAGGAAAATGAACAAAGCGCCTACAAAACCCTAAGACCTCCGAAACCTCAAACAAGCACAATGAAAACTCAGAGGGGGATGGGGGTAGACTTCCTTTGGAAGAGCTTGAACGAAACTTGCACTACAAAACTTGAAGGCTTCTGAAACTTCAAAGGAGCACAATGAAAACTCAGAGGGACTGAACAGCTTTGAAGAGCTTGACGGAAGCAGTTGCCCTAGCAAGTAATAATACTTACGAGTAGTATGCCCGAGAGCTTGTGCCACAAGGTGAAAGCTTGAAATCGATTTGGAAATTACTAGTCTCTCGAAACTAGGTACCCAAACAAGAGAGAAGGAGCCATTTGGTCTTCAAAAGCAGCCGTAAGTCGCAACCACAGCAACAACGTCCCACCAACTCTCTTCACAAAAACTAGAGAGAAAGAAAGAAAAAATCCCAAAAAAACCCAAAAAAAGTTGCTTCAAAAGTGAGCCCAAATTATACTGCTAACTGCACCACCACCGCGACGATCGACGATCATGAAATCACGGGGAGGAAAGTGTCTTCAAGAAGGAGGAGCGCAAAAGGAACGAAGCTTTTTCTGTTCTGCGCGAGAGAGAGAGAGCGAAGACAGTCTTGGAGAGGGGAGAGAAGAAAGGGAATGTCAAGTGCCAATTCCAGATCCCAATTCAAGTCCCAAGGGTATTTTGAGACTTGGAAAGGCATCTTTGGGCCCTTGTCTCGTGGCGATTTCTCGTCGGAAGAAGAAAGGACTGGAATCGACCGGCTGCCACTACCGACGAAAAGATCGAACCACAGATCGTGCCAGGTGGAGTGAATCTAGTGTCTAAATGTTCACCACGTGTCATGATACTAGGTTTATGTCATCGGATGTCACCTCGGAAATGGGTACGTACCTATGTGAGATCTGATTCGGGATCTGGATTCTGGGTGTTTTTTTGTTTTTTTGTTTTTTTTCTCTTAAATTTCTGGGCTCTTGGGGCAGTTCGAATTGGGATTTTTTTAGGTGCGAATTTCATTCCATTCCATGTGTGAAATTTTTCTCGCAGGATTCTGGAAGCGGGCAAGTACTGGAAAAAAAAAATGTACTAGGGTGGGGATAGGAGAATAATGCTAGTCCTTGGACTAAAATTTAAGGAAATTTTAATAATTAAATTATTTATTTATTTATTTATTTATTTATTCCTAACACTCCTCCTTCTGAGGGAGTAGATTTTAAAGGGAAATAAAATTTATTAGAAAATTAGGGGATTTTTTTATTTTTTTAAAACTAAATCCTAAAACCCTACCCCAAGGATATTACATATCAAAAACATAATTGGAAAATTAGAGTGGTCTTTAAAATTGACATCACAAGCACCCCAATTTGGTGTTCCTAGGGGGGCCCTCTTTGGGAATGATTGGGGAGAGACAAAATTGGGCTCCACAATCTATGATCAATTAATTCATCCCAACACTCCAACTTTCTCTCACTTTTTTGCACCCAAAGCCCTCTTATGTAACCACCCTTCTCTTTTTCCTTTTCCTTTTCTAAAGCACAATTCATTTATTAATAAATTAGAAGTAGAAATGATGGAAAATGGGGGTTTTTTTTTCTTTTTTTTTAAGCTATCCAAAAGGTTAAGAGAATAACCCACCCAAAAAAAATCCATTTGTTATGTGGGTAGGGAAAAAAAGCATGAGAAGGGCAGGTGGAAAATTGTTGCCATAGTGACTAGGCACCCCAATAATGCACCATGCAGGATGGATGATGGATGATATGTGGACAAGAAACTCTCTTTTTTTCATTCTATTCCTGTCCAATAGCTAACCATGGTGATAGGTTATTATGTCATAAACCATCCACATGCATCTACCTACCTACCTACATACTAACTATTTACATTCCCTCTTGGTGTAGTACTCAACTCATTTACAGAGGGAGTTGTTGCATAGGTAATAAGGGAATGGTGGAAATAAGAGGGGTTTAGAGGATGGGGTTACCTTAGTGACTCGGTTATGGTTAATCCAAACCTGACTCAAATGGGTGACATAATAATATCCCCAAAATGGCCAAATTGGCCCCCAAAAAACACAAGAAGATGGTGAACTTGGAGTGGCCAATTGTTTTTGGAAGTTGTCACACATGCAAAGCTCAAAATAAATAAAGAGAGAGAGAGAGAGAGAGATGCATTATCATGTGATATAGAAAAACAAATATGCAAAAGACTTGTCAAACACTTTAAACCCTAAACCCATGGGCCTCCTTTGATTGAGGTCTCCTCTTATTATGATGCCTTGGGTGAGTGAATGAGAGAGAGCACCTTCATTGGTACCATGGTAAAATCTAATTTGGACCCCAAGTACCAGGTTCTTGGATCACATATTGAGTACTGGTGGAGATGCTCTTAGAACATGAAAGATTTAGGTCATGCCTGTATTGAGTACTGGTGGAGATGCTCTTAGAACATGAAAGATTTAGTTCATGCCTGTGAGAGTGAATTTGTCACCAAGTTTTCTTTTTAAAAATTGGCCATTTTAGGTTTGAGTGCCCAAAAAAAAATTCTCAAAATTAACACATGAAATCATGTTTTAAACCAATGATTTTTCTTTGAATTTGTTTTCATAACTTGAAGGAGCTGTCAAAATATGACCGAGTGAGTATATATAGCCTAGTATTGAAAAGAGAGATGTTCTTCGAATTTATGGAAATAAATAACCACCCAAATTTGGTGAGTTTTTCAACAAAAAGGAAAGAAAAATGAGTTGAATTTACACAAAAACACAAACAATTTTGCAAACAACAAAATTGTCCCCAGAAAAAAAAAACACTGCTCCTAAGCATTATTATAACCAGGGTTTTTTATTTTCCCCTTTTTTTTTCTAATTTTTTTATGTAGTCACACTCACCATCATCCACAAGATGAATTAGCCAAATTTGGCTACCAATAAACATTTAAGACTCTTGCTATATTTTGGTGGCTGGCTAAAAGCCTATTGTTTAAATAAATATGGCAATTTCAAACTGAGGTGATGAGATTAGCGACATTGCAAAAGACAGTGGAGCGACATGAAATTCATCAAAAATTAGACATCAAAATTCAACCAATTCGGCAAAAGATTAAACATAGAAGAACAACCTTTCTTCTTTTTTTTCTTTTTTTTTCTTTTTAATTTTGTTTGTTTGTGTTTTCCGAAAAATTTCATTCATGAGTTATTTTCCTTTTTCTTAAATGTGTGCAGTTTTTTTTTTTTTTTGTTAAACTCTATTTTCCAATTTGATGTCACAAAAGTGGTGATTTTTTGTTGGAAAAAAGAACACTTTACACCAAACATGCATTACCATTTTTCCCAGTTTTTTTTTCCTTTAAAAAATCTGTGAAATAACCCCCCCCCCAAAAAAAACAAAATTGTCACAATGAAAATCATTTCTTGTGTAGCATTCCCACATGTTGTTGTTAATAATACCTTTAAATTTGTTCTCAACCAAAAAAAAAAAATCAAAATTAATCTTGATCACATGATTAAAACAAGGGGTGCGGCCTTGCCATTTACATTAAAAATATATATCTTAAGGCAAAAGAAGAATCATGAGAATTCAAATATTTCACCATGCAAAAATATAATCTTCAAAAAATCCTCTAAAAGCTTAACTCTATAACCAATCTCAAGTTTCAACACAAGCCAAAATATCATCTTTCAAAAATCCGAATACAAAAATAGACCTATTATTTATTACCTAGTAGGGGCCAAAATCCCTTATTAAGCTACTATATACTCTATAATGAATTTAAACACAATGTCCTTGCCTTGGTAAGCAAGGCCAACAAAGTAGTTCCCCAAAATACCCTTTATGCCCCCCCCCCCCCCGCCCCCCAAAGTCCCAAATTTAGCTCTTAGTTTTTCCCAAAGTGTATTGTTCCCATAGATGTCCCCAAAGTGTGTTCCCATGCATGTCCCCAAAGACCCGCGCCCTAATCAAGTTCTCAATAGTTATTTATTTTGTTCCCATGTTGTTGTTCAAGTCCTCTATAGGTTCCCAATGTGTTCCCAATAGCAACCCACTTTATCCCCTATCTTTTGGCCTTAAGTTCTACTCTTGTAACCTATATAACTAGCCCAAAGGAGAAGACTACAATTTATCTATTGTATGAATGCCAAAAGTTCAATCATATAGGGTACATGTACAAGATATGATGCTCTTCCAAAAAAAAACTAATAAACCAATAAAACCAAATTATTAATTTTGATTGGCCTGTCACAATAATTGACCTATATGACATGACATTTAATTTAATCCTTGCTTCACATTGTTCAAGAATCCATGTTTATAGACGAGAAAGAGGAAATAGCATGCACACTATTTTTGAATATGGTTGATCTTGGTGGAGATTAGTGTTGGCTAGTAGTTGCCTAGCATCAAAGGGTTTGCTTTGTTACAATGATATCCAATATCCACTATGTCAACAATGGTATCAACTACATCAACACATGTATACACTACCATAGTAACGGTATCATCTACATCAATGAACATATATACAACCAAAAAAACAAGCATGTCTCTTACATCAAGGTTTATATTACGACCAATGTCCATTATTTACACTTTTCATATATATATATATATATATATATATATATATACATGCTAATGTGTTTACTTTTGAAGCGCAATTTAAATTAAATTAAATTAAATTATTAGTTCTTTCAACTACATTTTGAAATTCATGCACATCTACACACATGTCTTGCACAAGTAATCCAATGTGTACACCCACAAAGTTGGGCCGAGGGCCAAGAATAATAATCAAAATATAAGTTCAATTGTACTTTTCTTGTGAATACAATTTAGATATTGAAGCTCCTTTGTAATATTTATCAAAAAAATTGAAGGATTTATTCTTGGTTAGATATATTGCTTCTTCTTCTTCTTTTTTGATTAATCAAAAGGAGCTAGACTAAACAAGATTGTGACTTGGTTCAAGCCCAAATTTCTTATGCTAAATGTAATTTGCAAATTTGAATAGTCAAGTTGTTTTCATATACTCACTTCCCTAGGGGTGTCAAATAATCAACCAATTAATAATTCACTTGGTATATCAAAAATGGTTTTTGTATTGCTTGTCAAATATGTTGTGTGTAATATGGAAAAAAGTTGGCACTAATTTATTTATTTTGAAGTGAGTCCAAACATTTTCATGATTATTGTCAAATTTGACACTTATTTCATCCTCCCTACAACAAAAAATGATTTTTTAAAGTTTAATGTAGCAACTTGAATTTTGTAAAGTCTCCATGTTGGGATTTGTAACTTCCATCTAGGTTTTCCAATTTACATTTTGATTACATAATCATTTTCAAAGTTGCAAAACCCAAATTGTTAAACCCTACAAGTCATTATTTTTTTGATTGAAAAGGACACTTTTTGTTTTAATGAAGATTTCAAATGTCAATAAGATTTTTGGCATCAAATCATTTGTTGTGGTTGTTTTAATGCAAGCTAACAAGGTTGTCCAATAAAATTGTAAAATTCTTGTAATTTAACAATCTTCACAAGATTTTGGATCTTGCTAAATATATTTTCTAATAATAGTTTTAAATGATGTTGTTATTTTCCCAAGCCTATCACAAACCATTGGCAAGTTAACCTAATCAAAATTGTTTAGTAATGAAGTTCAAAGGTTAAAACATGCATTCCAACTCATCATTCAAATGCACACTAAAATTCAATCTATTTATTAACTCCCATGAGGTTTGCGAAGAGTATTTTGAAATTAAAAATACATGATGACATCACAATACAAAATTAGCATACAAGTATATAAAGATGAAATAACAACATAAGGTTTTTAAAAAAACTTATCAGATGATGAATTTGTATCATCCTCTATATAATTTGAATCTTCTCTAATCTTTGTAAATGATTCTCAAAGGCAATCATTAACATATGTGTTGCAACTTTTTTAACAAACATTGGTTTAAAAGTCTAATGTAAATGGGTTGAATTCAAATGGTATCAAAACAATATATATAGCTCAAATGCAATGTTTAAATGCACATGGTGACAAGGACCCATGGCCACACTTGTTCAACATTGTTGAAGAAAATTGAATAATTTTCAAAACCAAGCAACTCCCTCTTATCATTGAACTTAGTTAATATTACAACTTACCATATTCACATGCACATACAAGCATTTGAATCAATATATCCTTCCTTTCATATGAAGCTAATTTCAAAACTTTAGAACAATTCTTTGAAGTTTGAAGGCAACCAACTATCTTAATTTAGAACAACACAATTGTCACAATGTCAAAAGGGTTAGTGAAAATATCATTACTCAATGATAAATTTTTGCAAATGTTGTCTTTCACTGTAAAACATCATTTTCACAACATTCTTGAAGTTTTATTCTCCAATTCATCAACAAACGATGTCATGTGAATCATGAATTTGAGGCAAAAGAGAATTTGAATAAATCTATAACTTGTAAGCAACAATATTTCATTTGTTCATACTTGTGAAAATTGAAATGAATGGATTTTCAATTATGATACTTGATGTATAATCCCCATACTGAAATATTTGCAACCTTTCAAAAAGTCCAAAGCTTCAACACCAACTTCAACACCAAATATGCACCCAATCTAGTTGATGTTCAATGCATGACACTTGTCCAAGGGGTGAAGGCATGGTGAAGAACCACAACAAATGAATGTCTACACTTTTATCATGTATCATGCGTATAAAAACAATGAAATAACATCAAAATGGGTGGAAATATGATTTTAAAAAACCCTTCAATGCCTTTACTTCCAAAAATCTAGGAGTAAATAAATCTCAAAAGTAGACAAAAAATAACCCCAAAAATGAATGAAAAATTTGTTTTTAGGGGGCTACTTCAACATTCAAAATATTTAATTATATATATAAATATATAAAGATCACTTTAGTTTTAATAGCACCACGAAACAAAAAGTGGAATCGCTTTTTGGTTACAACATACATAATAACTAAATTGCAAAAAATAGACTTCACAACTAATTGCATTTTGAAAAAGTAGGTAATTTTTTTGTTAAAAAAAAATTGAAATTGAAAATTATTGCATAATAATGAATAACTATCTTGTATTCAATCAATGAAGTAAAAATATTCCACTTATAACCAAATGAATTGGGCCTAATATGTTATGTTCCATAGACCTCATTCACTAGTAAAAAATGGTCATTTTGCAACTGGTCTCTAAGACTATTATTTTTAGTTACAAGCGACATTTGCAACTAAAATTTTAATAGTCGCGTTGGACAAGTCGCAAACGACACTGTTGCAAACGACAACGAATTTTGGATGAAAAAAAAAGTCAACAAAATACGCCTTCATCCTTTGACTTTTCATATACGTATTGTCGCTTGCAACTAGGATGTGACTTTTTTTGTGAACAAGGGAACAAATTATGTGTTGCCACATATCCCAACTCTTAATAATTAAAAATATATCTTTATTATTTTGAAATAATCCAAGACGTTTAATTTTTATATTTGGATGGTTTAGATTGTGACACGTGGTGCAATAGAAATTTGTCATGTGGCATATTAATTGAATTTGTCCAAATTCAATTTAAATCAATATTTAGGTATGTAGGTTGAACTAGGTACCTACCTATCTATCTACCTACCTACCCTTCTAGGCTAAACACCTATCTAGATAAAAACCTATTTACTTACCTAAGCCAAATATCTACTTAAGTAGGTAGGTAGATAGGTAGGTGGGTAGGTAGGTGGGTAGGTAGGTAAGTTAGGGAAGTATGTAATTAGGGGTAAACACATTAATATTTTTATTTTATTTTGAGTTAAGTCGTTTTCAATGGCTCATCCCATATGTCCATGTTTTAAATATGAAAATATAAAGACAAAATACCTTGTTTATATACTTTTCAAGATGAGAATGAAAGCCAAAACATATGGGATAAACTTTTTAGTTGTAAGTCATTTGTGACTAAAAACATTTTTAGTCGCAAATGACTTACAACTAAAAAGTTTATCCCATATGTTTTGGCTTTCATTCTCATCTTGAAAAGTATATAATTAAATAAGTAAGTGACAACTAACTAGCTAACTAATTAACTAATAAAATTACTAATTATTTAATGAATAAAACAAAAAATCAATTAATAAGTTAGTTAATTAATTAATTAAAAATAAATTAGAAATTAATTAATTCATTTTATAAATTATCCAACTAACTAATTATTTATAGCAATAATCATCAATATATTATGACTACTGATTTAATTATATTATTTATTATTAAATATTACTTAATTAATTAACTAGATAAACATTATTAATATATGAACTACAAATGATCTATCAACCAATTTCATTAACCAGTAATTGGCTAATATTGAAATAATTAGTTAATTATTCATAATTAATTAATTATTATATCACAACCAAATAAATTAATATAATAACTCAAAATATCAGTAATTAATAATTAATGATTATAAAATTTGAGTAGTAGTTTTTTTAATCTAATAATATAATTAAAACCTAATGTGGGCTAACTATTTTGTTACAATTATTCCCATTATTATTTTCATTTTTAAAATTCATAATAAATATAAATGTAAATATTTAATAGTAACAATAACATTAATTTAATTATTATTGTAATTAGTTGGTAACCAATGTTTACTATTTTATTTTTACTATTCATATTATTACTTCACTCATTACAGCTATTTATGAATTATTACAATAAGTATTATATATTTTTAACAAGAATACTTTTTCTTCAAAAATATTTTTTCCATTTGTATATTAATTTATTAGATTTCCATTCTAACTACTAAAATAATTATAATAAAAATTATATATCAGTAATTGATTATAATAATTGAATAATTCATAATTCATAAATATTAATTATAATTTTGAAATATAGAAACTTAAAATTATATATTAATATTTTGGTAATTATCATGATATAACGATATTTCATAATTGATTATTTATAATAATAATAATGTAATTTGTAGGTAGCCTAGGTTAACTTTTTTTTATTATACACTATTATGTCATTTGTGAGATCTATCATGATTTTTAATTTTTTAATGAATAAAAAAATCAAATTTTAATAAGTACATTAGTCATTTGAAAATAATATAATAAAATAAAATAGTATATTATATTATATAATTATTTTAATAATTATATAATATTTCTCCTATCATTCTAATATCATCATCATTATGATCATTATGTAATAAAATATTATTTTTTAAAAAATAAATGGAAAATAATATTGATTTTTTTTGTTACATGTAACTAATATAAACATATAATATTAATATTAATAAATATCATTTGTAATAATTTGAAGAAGTATAATAAGATGGTTTGGATAAACTTGTAATATGGGCACAATATATTTAGTAGATATTTTAAATAAAATTTTAATATACACCAATCAATGTGACCATTATATTGAGGCTATCTATGTTAATAATATTACTTGAATACACATGGAATATTGTTGTTCATATACATTCAAAATACACATTTATAAATATTAGTACACCCAATTATATTCCTTAGAATTCACAAAATACACCTTTGCATATTCATAGGGTTGTAACTAAATTGGTGACATTTGCAACTAATGGGATATAAATTGTTTTGCTTGGATGAAAACCAAACTAAACGTTGTTCACATGGAAAGATGAACACCAAAATAGTTGCAAAATAGTTGCAATGTAGTTGCAAATATGACCAAAACAAGAAATAGTTGCAAAAATGTCCAAATGTAGTTGCAAATAACTAATAGTCGCATGTAGTCATAAATAGAGTGGTTACATTTTGGCCAATTTCTACTAGTGATTGGACATAAAAAATAATCTTGCATGAAAAGTTTTATTTGTGCAATAGAAGTAAACAATGTTTGATAAATCAATTTACACTAAACATTCTGATGTCAAGTTTCCATCCAAGACATGGTTGATTACCATGCATGCCCATGCAATTGATCCCAAAATGGTATCCTTCATTGTAGATAAAATCATTGTTTACATTTCTACAATTTGGCACAAATGTGTAAATTGTCCATTAAAAGCCCAATTCTAAATTTTCACAACGTTCAAGAAGTAGCAATTTACATAAAAGAACCAACAAATAACAAATAGTTTCATAGAAGGTTCTTAGACATATTCTTTCGTTATGAGAATTACAATTATAAATTTTATTTTATTTTTAATCTTGTGAAAACCCTAGTTAAATATTTAAAAATGAGTTCTTTGCATTATTGCAATTCGTTAAGCAAGGGTGCATATTTACCAATGTTGTGTGTGTATATTGTTTTTTATATATCATAAGGTAAGGGTATATGAAAAAATTTATTTACCCAAGGGTAAATGTATAATATTATTTTTGTTTGTTCCATTAAGGAAAGGTATGGGTTAAAAAATCTATAATTTTGGGTAGTTGGGTAAGGTCCAAGTAACCCTTATCATATACCCATGGTTAGGGTTTTAATGAGGATAAAAAATAGTTAAATAAATTTATTTTATTTATTTAAACAATTGGCATAGGCTTATATTGAGTGAGACAATGCACACATATGATGCCAAATTAAAATAATAAAATTTCATTCAAATATTTCAATTTTTTGAATCCTAATTATAAACAAAACTCAACCGCCCTAAAATGTTAGGATTTAGGTCAAATTATGGTGGTAGTTTTAAGGTTTATTGAATAGTGATGGCAATTTGAAGGTTTAGATGAAATTTACTTCAATAAGATTTACTTGAATTTGAAAACATACTTGCGCTTGGGTACGGATATTTAAAAATATATATCCAAGGTTATGAAAAGGGTGTTTTTTTCAAAATTATATACCCTTGAATATCCATTTGATTAAAATATTTTAATTTTGAAAAAAAAAAGGTAAGGTAAAAAATATACCCTACATGTACCTAGTGGGTATATTTGGGTAAATGGGTGCAAGTACGTAGATAGGAGCCAATGGGATTACTTTACGAAAAGACTATGAATCCTTTTTACTCATTTTTCATTTTTTCATATGAAAGAATTTTTTAATGAAATCTTTTGTGACTTGTTATTAAAAATACATATAGTTGCCCAAATAGATCATATGTTTCATGTTAATCATTGTTGAATAAATATGAATTTTTCAAAGTGTGTAAATTTTGTGAGATTTTGCGTTTCATCTTGAAAATTTATCATAATTTTGAATCAAACCAAAATATGTTAACTACTTTAGGTTTATATACTTTAGGTTTATATATATATATCATAAATTACAACTTTGTTTCATATGTCATGCACATTACACCCCACTTCCATGTGGTAAAGGATTCTTGAAAATTTTAAATTTTTAAAACTACACTGAGTTTTTTTAATTTAAAATTCCATATCTTTAAATTGTGAGTGTTTTTTGAACTTGAGTAGTAGGTTCCTATCATCTAAATTTTTTTACCATCAAAATTATGTTATTACAGTAGTCCTTTACCTAGTCCTTTGTAAAATCAACCACAATCTAACACAACATTTATTTAAGTTCAAACGTCTTTTTGTAAAATCAAAACCCAATATTTAATTTAATACATTTTTAATTTGAATTCTTCAACATTTATATTAGTCATTTAGCACAACTTGGAATGATTAACATAATTTCAAAATGTCACAAAAAACAAAATGTAAAAAAGTTCACAGTTTTCACCATTATCTAACATAGTTTTTGATTTTTATCTTTGTATTCGCACCCAAATGATATACCCACACAACCCTCATATATACCCAACACTTACTTAAGTTAGTTCTTTGCCTCAATTTCTATCTTTAAAATCTTGCAAATGACATTATTTTCAATGATGTCATCTTGTAATTGTTGGAGGAATTTCTATTTTATATATTCTTAAACAAGCATTGTGTGTTTGTCGTGTTAATCAAGGCAAGCATATTATTGGCCAATATTTTGGTCTTGTCTTGTCTAACCAAATTTTGACCTTTTACACAAATTTATTTGAAAGAAATTAACTAGTTAGTTGTAAGAGCAATTATGCTCATTATTTTCAAGTATTATGTGTATGTTGTGTGGGTATAGAATTGAAAGTTACCTTCAAGTTGCATGATGTCAATTTTGGATATTCATATGATAAATTTTCAACCATGCATTATGGTTTTATTGTAGAATGGACAATTCAACCAAATAGAGTTATTATAATGTCTTGAAGGCCAAGTATTTGCAAACATTTGATATCAAAATTTTGATTTATGAAAAGAAAAGAGTTACTAGTTCCATTGTTCATATAATGATGAGATTTCAAAAGATTTATATTTTCCATGTGTGAAGTTCATCACAAATTTAGCATGCAAGGAATTAATAATGAAAACCATGCATTTTACATACATGTATTGACAAATACATTGACGGATGAAATACAAACTTATTAATGTTGTACATAAATGTGTTGATGGATGAAGTATGAACTTATGAATGAATGAATGTCACATGTTATTTATGTGTTTAGTTCACATTAATTTGAATAAGGCCAACCATGACACAAAAAAAAACATTTTAGAGATGTAAAACATAGGAGAACTTGATTTTAAACTTATAAATATCCAATTAAAGCACCTATTGTTATTTAGTTCATGTGCACAATTATGATCCCACATTTTTCATTTTGTGCCATGTTGTTTTAACAACCTAATAACTAATGTTCTTTTAACAATAAATGACCTGAACTTTATTCCATGTTTACAATGTTTTTATTGTTTGACATGATACTAAATTTCATATGAAATGAAGATATTATTCAAAATGTTTGACTGTAAGTATTACACCTATTAACCATCATACTAATGCATGATTGGTTGGATGCATGTTATTTTTTAATACATTTTCTACTTGTAAAATTTGATTTGGTGCAAATGGATCATCTATGACGGACCCCCAAGCTCCTTGAAAGATTCAACTACGAGTCTAAAGTCAAAACAGTGGAGGAATAAGGAATTGGGTACATTCTTTGGTTCGTAACACTATGGGGGTAGAGGGGCCTGTTGGAATTCTAGGATGAAGACTACAACAAATGACAAATGGGTTAATTATTCACACGAACATGCACAAACCAAAAAATAGGTTGGTTAATGCATGGTTGAAACATTTTTTGTGCATGGACGAACCATGGGCAAACATGGACTCATAAGATTCACCATGGCCTGAATTTGAGGGAAGCCACCACCTTCCCCCTTATAGTATTTTTTGTGCCTATCACGAGGCCAACACCAAATGTCATTTTTTTCTCGTGATTCCCAAGTTGGGGGTCTTGAAATTTTCGAAATTGGGACTTTCACGACTTTAAAAACTCATTTTTTTTGTGCAAACCTTCAATTGCAAAGTTGTATCCTTTGTTGAAATATTTTCAATAATATGTAAGATGCCACCTACATGCAAATAAATCAGAGTGATTCCTGACTTTTTAATAGTTGGGAGTCAAATTTGCAATTTGACTCTCGACCCTTCTTTTGGCCATAACTTATGTTTTAAGTACCCAAATGGGTCATAAAAGCCCATTTTAGACATCTACGTTTCAAGAGCTTTTCAATAGTATATGAAAATTTTCAATCTAATGAGTTTTGACCCTCCAATCCCCTTTTGAAAGTTCGAGAGTCCATCAAAACTCCAATTCCCAAAATGGGAGCCCATTTTGGAGTGTCCCATTCTGGAGTGTGTGAGTTCATTCCCTCACATTTTCCTACACTCCCGGGAGCATGAAATGTGATTCCGAAGCTTCACTCTTGGCCTTGAACCTTTACAAACCTTTGCCTTGGTCATGAGCCCAAAACTAGGGTTACAATAATTTACAACCGCAATGTAAAAACTTGGAGATTAAAATTTCCTTGAGTTTCTTAAGTCCAATTTAAATAAAAGTTGCAAATTTATTCATATTCTTGAGGAAATCACTATTTGCACTTTTTTTTAAAAATGTGTAAAGGGGTAGTTTTGGTATGTTATGAAATAATATAATATTAAATGATGTTTTTACTCAAATTGATTTTTTTCAAAATAAATTTCATAATAAATTTTAAACACCATATTTATATATAAGTATATTATAAATTTTAATTAAATCGTCAATTAGTTACACCCTATTTTTTTTGCATGTTTTTTGGGAAAAAATGGAATTGATTTCCCCTAATTCACATTGTAGACAACTTTAACATTGGTCACAATTTTTTTTCCAATAGATTGAAACAATTGGGGTCGCATGGCATTATGAACATATCAATTCAAAGGATCTTGTTATTTTTAGCAAAAGTGAAATAATTCCATTGTATAGGGCTATAATTTGTAATAGTGGAATTCAAACAATTCAAATTTCATTAAGGCAAAAGGAATGTCACCATGTTCCTTGAGCTATTGTTAGAAATAATTTCCATCCACTTTGTAATTAAAGCACATGGTGGAACAAAGAATGCAAAGATTCACTCATGTTCAATATAATGTGGATCATCCAATGGTCGATTTTGACAATATGGACTATAAATGGCTTCTTCAAATTAAGGTGAAAGCACACTGCATTATACATAAAATGTTGTCATAGGGCAATTTTTGCAAGATTTTGGAATTTGTAATTGGCCATGCGACTAAATGTAATTGACTGAAATGAAAAAGGACTCAATACTACAATGTTATATATATTAATATCACATTCTATGAATTTCATGGATAATTTTTGAATAACCATAACATAATGGACTTTCAAAGGAATAACCAAAAACCTGTAATAGTCCATAATCAATGAATGTAAGACTAAATGGTAATATGATACAATAACATTGATACCAAGGAAGACTTTTTGGAAGGATTATGATGACCAAAAAAATTTATGTACTTTTAATTTTATTTTTTAATTAAGTCTTTTATTTAACAAAAGTAATAGTTTAGAAGCTCATCTTTCAAATTTAAGTTCTCCATAAAGTAAACTAGATTGAAACTTTTTTTATAACAAAATTTTAATGATAATTTGTAAAACAACTTGTGTGGTTCAAGGTATCTTGCTTTCACATTACCTTCACAATCTTAATTTAGGCAATTATGGACTTCCACATGTGCCTAAAAGTGTTATACCTTAGTGTGTTTTCACCCATTACAGTTGTAGTTGATTCCATTTGTAAAGAGTCTACCACCAATTTAATTCCAAACTTGAAACAATGTGTGCTTATTATGACATCAAAAATAATATATAATATGTGTTAATGGATTTTTAGAACATATAACAAACTTAGTCAATGGGGTTTTTAGATTCATGGTTGTATAGGTGGCATATCACATTTTGTAATTTTTTGCAAATTTTATTTTCACAACAAGAAAACAAAAGCAATATTTGTAACTTATGAAACTGCAATTGTGAAGTATGGACATCCATTACAAATACAATATGATTTTTTCATAAAGGATGAAAGAACACTCTAATGACCCCTTTTGTGTAATCACATCGTAATGTTTTCCCAAGTGATGTGTCTTTGAGCATAACTATGTCAAAACTAGATAGTTTCACAATGTTTTTGCACATTAAAATAGAGCGTAATCCAAGCGAGAGAAATATAATTTTTAAATATATTTTAAAAATTATATTATATATATATAATGATGGGTTGGAATATATTTGTATGAAAAAAAAATGACTATGTACCTCAAAAATGTAAACATAATTCAAAAATTATTGAAATGATTTTAATTTTTATGAAATTTGTGGTAGCCATTTCACATGTGATTTTACATAATTTGAACCATGTTTGCGAAACATTTAATATTTTTCATGCCATAAGTGGGTTTTTATGGAGGTCTTGACCATATGTATGTGGTAGATTGACATTTTGAAAAAAAATCACTTTCAAATGGAGGGTAACAAGTATTTTGGAAACAATATAATTTTAGATTTTTTCTCAAATATTTATTTGAATTAATAATGAAATTACAATCTAATGCAATCTAAAATGAAAAACTACATTTGTTATACTATATATATACCCATGGTTCCTTTACTTTATATCTTTTTATATTTATTTATTTAAACTAATATAAAATTCAGAATTAGCTTTGTGAAAGTCCAAATTATAACCCCTACACACCAAAAATACAACCCCAAAATAAATTAATCATATTTAGGGAGGTGTATATTATAATTATGGCCATGAAAGTGCCCAAAAGGGGGCCTTTGTAATGTGCTTTGACCTTAAATCACAGCTTGTTTATAAAACACATCTAGAGCCAAATTTGGAAAAATGTAGTGTGATCATACAAAAAAAATGTTTAAGCATATGATAACATGTTGACATTAGAAATCCCTAGCATCTTCATTTTGTGTGAGTTATATCTAACCCTTTGTTGAATCAAGATATTGATGATTTCATTGGTGCTTAGAATCTCCATCAAGTACAAAGGTAATATGCAAATTTGTGATATATTATTTATTACTAAACTAAGCTTCTTTCATTCATGGGAATGTGAGCCAAGGTTGGTAAAAAAAGAAATATTCATTTGACCAATGTGTTGCTGGTTTTTTAGTGGTATGAGTTTTCACACATATTGATTCAAGTATTGAATGTTTATTTTTAAACCTTTGCATTCTTGAAATGCTTTTAATTACTTTGACATACAACAATATTCCAATCAATAGATGAAAATGCCATTGACTTTCCTAGAGGTGACCCATATATTATCTTACTAGGGAATCTTAATAAGAGCAAGACTTCCAAAGTTTAGGATCCAAAAATTGTGTCTGTGAAGGCTAGGTAAGTTACAAATTTACATTTTCAAAAGTGAATAAATGTTTTGTGACAATTGGATCTTGTTTTGGATTATATACTTCACACATTTTCATTCTAGGAAGTGGTGGAAATTTGTGATGAAGCCTACTTGGCAAGATGATTAGAGTTAATAGGTGAAAAGGATAAGTGGAAATACCACCTTGGATTGAAATGTGGATGTAAAGATGGTCTATTCTCACCATACATGGTTTTGAACTCCATATCCATCACTCTGGTTAGAATATTCACTAGAATAGTTGCAACACATGTTATTCATTGCCCTTGAAAATCATTTGGAAAGATATTAGGTCAAATTCAAATTATATGAATGTTGATACAACTCATCTTTCAATGTTTTGCTTTCATAACATTATATGTTATCACTTTTCTAAAAACTTGTATGCTAGTTTATATTATGATTTTGAGTTGGAAAGTGGATTGAATATTAGAAATGCACATTCAAATGATGAGTTAGAATGCAAGTTGTAAACTTCATTTATTACAATAGTTTTTCTTAGAGATTTAACTTTTGAACGGTTTATCAACTTAAATTTGGGATGATAAAACAAGAACTACTAGTAACAAATATAAATTAAGTATGACCCAAAATCTTGTGAAGATTGTCAAATTCCAAGAATTTTACCATTATATTACATAACTTTGTAAATTTGCTTGGGCACAAGTGCAACGAGTCATTTTATGCCTTCATCTTGCTTCATGAGTCAAACTTGGATTGAAATCATCAAAATCATATGAAAATAATTTCAAAATTTTGTCAAAAACCATTTTTTCACACAATAAATATTTATTCATATGATCACATGATAAGCATATTATACAACATGATAAGCCAAAAGAGAATCCAATTAAGATTAAGAAACAATGAAAATGAACCAATTCTTTGTGCATGTTTACATTGGACCAAACTCCTTGGTTAGCACTGTTACTTTTAAATTCAATCAAGGGGTGCAAACGATGACATTTCCAAGAATAAGATGTAAGAACTTTTTATCATATTTTCCAATAATGCCCAAAACTTGTTCATGGCCAATATATGAGGATGTTAAACAAAAACTTTTAAACCTAAGATTCAACATCAAGAAGAACACATTATGAATTTATTTTTCTCTTTATATTTCATTACAAAGGAAAAAGCCCAAAACATCACAAATCACCTTTTTTTATGTTGGAAGGCAAACTAGAAAACTAGAATCACTAACAAAATTCATTTCAAATTTGCAACATTTTGATCTCCTAAGCTAAAGATATAACGAGTTTAGTTTTGTTTCCAAAGCTTCACAAGAAATTACACATTTATTTGTTACATCATGTAAATGTTAATTATAAGCATAGATGGATGTTTGATAAGAAGCCTAACATAAGGTGAAAAATATAAATAACTCAATGTAAATACCGTAAGTGTACGTAGTCAACATTGAACGATTTATAACAAGTTATTTGACAACATCATATTGTTGCACAAAAACTATGCAATTAGTCAAAAAAATTACAAATCATATATAAACCAAGACATGCATTTTACAATTTCTTTGTCCCCCTCCCCCCCCCCCCCCTTTTCATGAATAGGATTAATAAAAAAACAAACAAAATTTGTTGAAAATGTTGAGGAAAATTACAACCATGGCCAAAATGTTCAAAGATGTTACAAACCAAACATATAATGTGTATGAAAGGAACAACCTTTCATAGGCCCACATCTTGTTGTTTTCCGCACATCCTTTCCTTTGAACAATATGAATACATGGTTGTTTTGAATCAATCAAAATATATTTCAAAATGATGGGGAATTTATATTGATGAAGCTCTATGCAATGGACATCATAAGTTATGGACTTATTCACATTTAATTATATTATGTTTCCTTATAGGCCTTATAGGACCCACATCACATAAAATGCTTTCAAATGGAGTTTTAAATTGCCAATAAAGCCCTATGCAATGGACATTAGAAGATATGGACTTCCTCATAGTTAGACTTATTTTTGTTCCACTAAAAATTGATAGGACACATGTCATGTAAAATGTTTTGCACAACCATGTTGACACTTACACCTATTGTTGTTCACACACAAACCAAACAATCACAAACCCTCATAAAGGGTGCATCACATCCAAGCTTTATAATGTTTTTGAACTTTATGCAAGTTTCATTGTACCCATTGTTATAAATGTGCGTGTTTTGGGCTTGGATTCTTATGGGTTTGAAGGTGAATCACATTTTGAATCATGAAAAACAATTTGAGAACACACACAATAATTATATCCCCAAACACAAAATAATTAGAATCTCATTCACATTGATCTAGTTTCAAACTAACTCTAAATTAAAGTAATTCTTCTAAATTCACCTAGTTTAGCATTCAAACTAAAACCTCGCTAGAAAGCTAAACTAAAACACATGACAAAAATGCTTTTGAATGGACTTAGAAATTGCCAATGAAGCTATATGTAATGGACATTAGAAGACATCAACGCACTTGCATTTAGATCTACTTTGTTTCATCTAAAAATTGATAGGACCCACATCACATAAAATGCTTACAAATGGAATTGGAACTTGCCAAGTTAGTTAGTTAGTTCATTA
Source organism: Sphagnum tenellum (assembly GCA_963921925.1). Taxonomy (NCBI): domain Eukaryota; kingdom Viridiplantae; phylum Streptophyta; class Sphagnopsida; order Sphagnales; family Sphagnaceae; genus Sphagnum; species Sphagnum tenellum. The sequence continues at coordinate 5,349,719 of OY998150.1, read as the reverse complement.
GGCCAAATGCATCAATACACTTTCATATCATGAAATCATTTGTGTTGTAGGACAAGGTTAAAGCACATGCTTACAACTAAAATTATGTGGTTGGGGTACTAGTCTTGTGAGAGGAGTTGAATCAAAACTTCGAGCTTTTTGAGGTTCGTAGAAAGTGGCAATCATGGAGAAAAAAATATTAAGTTTGGGGGCGGGGGGCCGGATGTTCTAGTATCAAACAAACCGCTGTAATTTCTTCTTCTACCACTAGTGGGTGCCCATGGCCGAAGGCCACTGTTTTTTATTTTTTCTTATTTTTTACTGCCCTACCCTGCCCTTGCCCCTGCCCTGCCTTGTTTCGAATTTTCCTTTTACTGCCAGGGACATGAAAAGGAAGTTATATAGGGAACGGGCATTGTTTTTTTTCATTTTGCTGCCAGGGACAGGAGGAGGAAGTTATACAGGGAACAGGCATTGTTTTTTTTTCCTTTTGCTGCCAGGGACAGGAGGAGGAAATTATTTCTTGAGACCTGAAACGAAAAGGTATGGATTTTTTTTGGGATATGGGTTTCAGGACCTGGACGGACAGATGGACAGACACCATTGTAGCTTTAATATATAGGATAGCCTACAGTCAGATTATTAAATGAGAATGGATATTCGAATTAAAAAAATTCAAATCCGAATTTTAAATGAGGATGGATATTCCTTGAACAATTAAATAGCAAGCTATTCCTTTGAACTCCCCCCCACCTTCAAAAATATTAAATTCATTATAAATTAGGAAAATTTCTTTTTGTTCATGATCATAATTTCTCATATGATATTGTCAATTGAATAGTCTAAATTACTCAAATTGAAGCCTGAAATTAATTATGATGATTTTCAACACCCTCATTTTCACCCAAAAAATTGTTTTGATGACAAAACCAGACCTTAGGGTAAGGTCCTTCATTGTATGAAGAAGAATTGTAAACACATTCAATGGGAAGTAAGGATTGATGGGTTGGAAACATTTTATTGGCATTTGCCTAGCAAGGCGAGAAGGATATTGTGTTTAGATTCATTATAGAGTATAGTAGCTTAATAAGGGATTTTTATAGGCCCCTAGTTAATAATAATAGGTCTATTTTTATTACGTGAGGATTTTTGAAAGATGATATTTTGGCTTGTGTTGAAACTTGAGATTAGTTATAATAGAGTTATAATAATATCTTGAAGGATTTTGGTTTCTTTTAGAGGATTTTTTGAAGATTATATTTTTGCTATGGTGAAATATTTGAGTTTCCATAATTCTTCTTCTTTTGCCTTAAGATAGTTTTTAATGTAAATGGGAAAGGCCACAATGTGACACACCCCTTGTCTAACTTCCAACATATCGCAAGGGGCCAAAATCCATTAAGCTACTATTATACTCTATAATGAAGCTAACCACAATATCCTTGCCTTGCAAAGCAAAGCCAAAAAGGACAGGATCTTAAAACCCTGCAACTAGGCCATGGCTGATGTCCTGCATATATATAACCAGAAGGCTGACTACTGGAATCAAAGCTCAACTACCAACAATGTGTAACAAATCAAAAGTGAGAGAATCCATAAAGAAATGGAAGTGTTGAAACTTTTTCAATTTTGAAAACTTGTGAAAACTGTGACACTATTAAAGGACATGATAATGAACCTAATCCCCGGGTGCCATCTCCCCTAAGGTCATCAAGAGCACAATTTTCAGAGCTAGTTTCAATGCATCTATGTGACACTACTATCTGGGGAGCTCACCCATCCCAACCAGTCAGTTCATGGACTCTATGGTCAAAACTTGTGTACCAAGTGCAGGACAGTTTTTTTGCAGACAAAACTTGTACAAACTTGGTACACAAGTTTGTCATGCACCATGTGAACTATGAGTCCATTCCTTCTTACCTTTATGGAACATTTCCTATTTTGACTGCGGCTGGTTTAAACTTGCCAAAGGGGCAAAGCCATTACGCCATGATGCCATTATTCTTGGCTCATTTGGTCGCCCTAAAGTAATATCCTTTCGGTATAATAGTCCCACTGGCCATAGCAAAATTTCCAGCTTTGGATTCATCTTCCTTTGAAGAGAAGGGGACAGCATCCTGCCTATTTTTCCTTCAGCAAAGAGAGAAAAGAAATTGTTGCAAAAAACCTGCAAGACAGACCATGGGGACAAACCTAAGCCTGTGCAGAGGTGGACGGAGCTCAGCAAGAGATGGAGCAGTAAAGCCTGAGCCCTAACACAGTCCACCTGCACCGACATAGACCTTTTGCACTCCCAAAGCACATCCATTTTCGATTCTGAAAGTGGGGTTCACATGATAGGTACCTTTCTGTTTTCTCCTCACTTTTCCAGTTGATTTCTGCATCTCCACTCTGTCTTGTTACAGTCTGGAGAATGATACCAAACGACTCATGGAAGGAAGTTTTGACACTTTTGAGAAAAATTTACAACTCAAATTCATTTTTCAACATGAAAAAAATCTGGGCCTTTTTATGTGGCCACAGTGACTTATTTGAGACAGACTTACGGCTTCTTGACCATGGATCCTACCACTTTGTTTACATGTCGACGTATGCATCGGTTGCAACAGCCAGGCAGCAAGAGAGAGTTGGATGATGACGATGATGATGAAACATGGGCACAAGTCAAACCCCACAATGCTCTTCCAGATCGGCCTTGCTGCTCCAATCCAGTAGTTCCTAGTAGCATTTGTGTTGCTGAACAAGCAATCTTTTTGTATTGTCTTTTATCTGCAATTCAGAGAGTGACAAATGGGCACCAGGATTAGAACTGCAAAGTGCTAATGAGCTTAAGGAGAAACAGTCCACCCTTCCTTGCAACATAGAAAGCAGGGGGAAAGGCAAAGACATATTTGTTCAGAAATATTACCAATGTGGTTTAGCTGATACAGAGGCTTGAGCTCCACCTTCACCATGTTCAGAACCTCCTCTTTCATGTCCTTCCTGTCCCTTGCCAAGCTGCTTGCATTCTGATGCACATGTCCATCACCTTCTCTAACCTCTTCCCTGCTTCTTTGCTCCACAACCGACCTTTGTTGTTCATTGGCTGTCATACGCGTACTCACCTGAAGTCCAGCACTTGCATGAATCCCATTCTGTCTCTCATTTGTGTCTCTAGAAACTCTTGATTCCTTTGCATTGCTTGACATCATTTGTGCATCTGTACAAGTATTCACTTGCTGCCGGCTGCCTTCTCGAAGGTAGTAACCATTTTGGCCATTTTTGTTTTGCCTGGGGGTACTTCCATGGTGATGGCTCGCTACTTCTGCAGCATTCTCCCCCAAACTTTCTCCCCTTCGATTTGTATCTCTTGCCTGATTTTCTCTCTGAGCACTCAAGTAACCTTCAGCTCTAGTCACAGGTCTGGATGCCTGGCCATGAGTGCTTTCCCTGGGTTTTGTGGCTCTGTTGCCCAACTCTGGGTCAGCAGCTACAGTTACTCTGTCCCCCCTTAAAGCTCTAGCCTGCTCCATCATGGTCCAGGCCTGGGCTATCTCAGATGCAGGAGCACTATCAGTAACCCCTGAAAATCTTTGCAAGGTGCCTCTGTCTGTTTCAGTGTGTGTGGATTGAGTGATGTGTGCTCTCGGTGGAGATGCAAGGCGCGAGGAAGGAAAGTGAACATCCCCACTCCGAATTCGATGCCAGTTGCTGCGCATGTGATTTATCCTTTGCCGCAGCCTCCGCTGTTGAAATAGAGTCCTTGCCCCTCCTCCTGCAGGAGTGGCCTCCATTCCTGAACTCCTGTTTGCTTCTGCAGATGAAAGCATCAGAGCTTGTGCTTCTTGTGAAGGTGAAGGTGCAGGGGGAAGGCGCCGGGTGCGCTGCAGACCACCATGACTGAAGAGTGGAGCTGGTGTTGCAGATGAGGGGAGTCGATGTCCATGTTGTAGTTGTCGCCGCCTGCGCACTGGATGAACTCCAGTGACAAGGAAGGTGTGAAGTGGGCCAAAGCTTGCATCAAGGTGCTCCACCTCATTCTCCTCATCACTGCTCATACCAGGGTCATTCAATCCTGTGCACTCCACACAGAACCAGTCTCCATGCGGGACCATCCTACCAAGCCCCACACAGTAAGTGTGTGCTGCTGCATCACATCCATCACACAGGAGCAGAAGCCCCTCATCTCCTGCCTCCTGGCATTCATAGCACACCGTTTGAAGATACGGATCGGTCAGATTCAGTATCTCTTCTTCCGAAGGTTCATAAACCTGTGCCAAAATCACACACACACATCAGTTAGTACTGCATGTGATTTATCTTGTGACAGAGAGCCTGGTCTCTCTTTCCCAAACAAGTACCAAATTTCTATTACTCATTGCTCTAGTCAGTGAAACCAAGGGGTTGGCCATGTTGCGAAAAGCTTCCGCATTTTTTATTACATCACCGAGAGACCAAGTATTCCTAAAGATGAGGAAAATATAAAAAAAGGGAAGCCTCAAATGTGTGACAATCTCCAGAGCTCCAAAATTAGGGTTCTCAAGAGCATCAACTGCCTGAAAGAAAGCTATGGAAAAATGGAAAGCATTGGATGTGTAAGTAAGGAGGGGTGCAATACCTGATCCCTGTGAGGAATCCGAAAAGTGCGAGGCCGACTGCGTGGCACACCAGGCAGAGAAGGTCTGAAAATGGTAACAAATCGTTGCTTACACATGGGGCATCGAGATTCGACCTTAGCCCATTCCATGATGCATCCGAAGCAAAAAGGATGATCACAACAATCAAGTATCCCCCTCTCCACAGCTTCTTCTGTCAAACAAATTCCACATATCTGCTGCTGCTGGCGGTCTCCAGCAACTTTCTCTTGTGCCGGTGAAACCCCAGCCACATCATACCCGCCCGCATCTACCACATCCCTCACATCCGAGTCTCTCACCCTCTCTTTCCCCTTGGCTTTGCACACATGCACCGCCTCCTCCTCATCATCATCATCATCGTCGTCGTCGTCTTCATCCTCTACATCAGAAGCATAATAGAGCACACCTGAAGAATGCGAGAGAAGCTCCTCCCGCCTCCTTCGTTTCACATGCTTGGCATGAGGCATCTTCCTGTCTTTAATCAAGCATACCTCTCTTCCTGCAAAGTTCCCCGTCTTCTCTGACCAACGACTCTCTCTCTCTCCCTCTCTTTTATCTCCCTCTTTCTGTGTCTCTCTCGATCTCAATCTTCTCGCGACGCTCTCATCACGGCTTTTGTTTGTATTCTCAAAAAACCTAGTTTCTCATCTTCTCTCCAAATTCCCGCTCTTCTTCAAACATCCTCCTCATCTCCATCCAAGCCTTTTTTTTTTTTTCCTGCTGCGGCATTTCCAGGGATCCAAGCATCTCCCCCCACCTCTTCGCAACTCCCAAACAAGGTTCACAAACAAAACAATTCGCCTTTGAGAAACAACAACCTCGAACAGCAACAAGACATAGGCAATAAATAAAAACCAAAAACTCAAAAAAAAAAAAAACACACACACACACACACACACACAAAACAGGTTCAAAACAAACAAACAAAAACAGATGTGGCCAGGCACTTGCTTGCAATCCCAATTTTGCCAGAAAACCAAACCTTGATTTTTCTGCCAAAAGCAGATTTTGCAACCAAATTTGGAATTCAAGTGATCTGCAAATTTTTGTGGGCGTTTTTCTTTCAAATTTTTGGCTCTCTTTCTCTCTCTCTCTCTCTCGCGTTTTTCTTTCAAATTTTTGGCTCTCTTTCTCTCTCTCTCTCTCTCTCTCTCTCTCTCTCACACACACACACACACACAAGGACAACAAACACAAAACAACAACAACCCAATTGACGAAAAACAATAATGAGGCAAAAACAACCCCAATTACAAGAAAAAAAAACAAAACAAAACCGGTTGAGGATCAAGGGGGTTTTTTTCTTCACTAGAATCCCATAATCGTGTCTGTTGGCTTTGCTAACCCCACCCTTTGCATCACCCCCACACCACTAGGGTTTCCTTTTTCCACGGTTTTGTTATATAGCCAGAGTGGCAATCATCCAGAAAAATAATTTAGCCAAATTTTGGCTACATATTAGATAATAAAACTATAGAAATAATTTTAAAAATAAATAAATAATCCTTGCCTAATATTTCCATCATCCCCCCTAGGCTCTCTTGGTAACCCTGGTAATGGGAATTTTGACACATATGTGTGGAATAACTTAAATCAATTTTGAATTTTATTTCAACAAAATTTAGAATATTCTTGTACACACAAAAATAATAATAATAATATTTTTTAAATTACAGTATTTTTCATTTATTTTTTATTATTTGAAAACTTCAACAATTCTGAGCATAATATTGTAATATTAGTGCTGAAGCTGCCAAGGTAGTAGGGTATTTGGAATAATAATAATAATAATAAAATCATTATTATTCCAAATAACCCCACATCCGGGTTATTTCAAAAACCTCAAAGAACCTCTGGGTTTCATTAGAGAACCGGTGGTGTTTTGGGCAGCTATTTTTAAACTTTTCAATTCTTGAGAACCATAACTATATATATATATCAAAATGGGGTCTTAAATTTGACTTTTGAGAACCGTGGTTATGAGCAATATTGTGCAGGTCTAACACACTTGGGAACTGACCCAGGGTCTCAGGTCGGTTGTCACCATGAGAACCGACGGATGTCATCAGTGGTGATGCCCCAGGATGGGTTCTGGGTATCTCAATTGGAGTAAGAACCAGCCCTCGAGAACCAGGTCCTATAAAAAAAGAACTTTCAAAAAGTTGATACCCAGGCAGGGTAATGGAGGGTAACAAATCCGGTTCTCATCCATAGGGTCTAGGGGCCTAGAGTGATAGGTTAGGTAAGGTCTAGGATTAGGGTTTTAGTCAAGGGGTTCTAGACTTTTAGCTACAGTTTCTTTTTTCACTAATTAATTCTTAATTTTTGTGCAGTTTCTATGAATTTTGAAAAATCAAAATTTCCCAATTTGTTAAGTAAAAAATATTGAACTTTGATATACCCAGTTCGAAGATTCCAATGACAAGTATGGTTTGTAATCAACCTACAATAGCATCTAACAAGAGTCCCGCACACAAAGAAGACAAACAAACTTGAAAAAAACGCAAAAGTTAAATGAGAATTAGAAACAGAAATTTGTATTTGAAATCTTCTGAAATTGTGCAAGCTTTGCCCATAATCTTGGCATAACAACAAAGAAACCTAGACTATGATTCATTTCTATTTTGGCACCAAAATGAAACAGCATCTTTGAAGCCAGTAGTATATTTTATCAACTCCAGAGCTTGTGTGAAACGATGAGCCGAGTGTTGACTTCTGGAGAAACATCACCAGGAAAAATGCCTTTCTGTCAAACCCTCAAATGGCTTTTTTCCACAAAAATTCTGAACAGTCATAATAAGGTTCTCGATTATTGTGACAATATATCACAACCCACTGGGTTCAGGAACAGAGCTCCAACCAGGCCATGATATCCATCAGTGCCATGCAAAAGATCTAGGAGTATCAAGCCTGAACCACTAACTCGTGCTAAACAGATTTCAATGGCTACAGCTAGTCGATTCATCCTTACCAAGAGAAACCAGTGCAACAGCAGAACATGCTGACTTTGCAGCTCCAATGCAAAGATGAACTCAGGAAACAGGAAACTGCAATGCATGATGGCTCACGTAGTCACGTAAAGCACTGGAACAAGCCCCGTTAACTTGCCATCTCTCCCTGGTCTTTTCTTTCGCACCTGCATTATACCATACCATAACTTGTCAACAGCAGGTTGGTGGGTAGAAAGGTGTTGAGTTGGTTGAAAACAATTTAGTAAATATCTGTAAGTTGCAGTGAGTGTACTTACAGAGAACCATCCATCAACTTCATACTCAATCTCTACTTCCTCTCCTGCTGTGAGATTCAGCTGCAAGAAAATAACATGCTTTCATTAGTCTCAGCATATGTGTTGGGAGGGAGAGTTAACAAGGTCAAACTCATGAAGCTGAACACAACAATGAAAGAAACTTTCTCTGGAGCAAGAAAGTTACCTCTTCATCACCACCAGCAGTGAAGTCATACAAGGCTCTGCCAAATTGTGGCTCCTGGCGTGTGTCGTCGCTTTGACCATCATCCACACTCTGCCTAGGGGAATCTTGTGCAGGACTATCAGAGGCCATGGAGTCCATCCTAGAGAAAGGGGAAACCTTTCTACCAGATGTCTGCATACAAAAGATGGTCCAACTTGATGAGCATGAATATTCTGGAAACTTTGGCCCAGAAGCATTTGCTGTTTTTTCTTTCTTTGAAACTAAAGAAATCAATGGTGACACTTTGCACAATGATTACCTTTGGAGAATCAGATTTGGATGAGACATCCCGTACTGCTGAAGCTGAAGAGATATGGGAGCCAAACCTGTGTGTTTTGTGATCATCCTCCTGCAGATATCATCTCCACAACTTCAATACCCAGGGAAAAGCAACAAACACAAGCCTCTTCATTAAAAAAGAAAGTGTAAGGAAGCCATCTGAATGCACTTCATAGCACAATCAAATAGTGATATTCCAAAAGATGTACTGCAAAGAAGCCTCTTTCACAAATCTGCAGACATACCCGGCGTGTAGGATGTGAGAATGGGCCTCCACTAAATAAAGATGGAAAGCGTGAACTGTCAAACTTTGATGATGCTGTTGATTCTGGTGATGATGATTCTGATAGTTGCCCCTCATCATCCTGTACCCGCACACAACATCGTTACTACCTTTCAACCCCTTTACAGTCCACAGAGTAGATGCACCAAGAACATAACAAATGCAGTTTGTTCCCAAGCAGAGTCTTCCTCATTTGACCCACCTCATCAGAGGCATCAAGAAGTGTCTTGGCCCACATATCATCATATGTAACAGAAGGCCTGGAGGGTTCCACTTCATCCTCATCCTCCTCCTCTTCAGGGGCATCCGTTCCACCTCCCACAAGAAAATCATTCACCTGTAGAGATTTGAACCCATATCTGTGAAGGCAGAGGGACCAATACCAGGGCTACACCAGATATCTATGAGATTACAGAGAAGTCTCTACAATATTACTTTGAAGAGAACATGGCAATGAATGCAGCCATAATCTTACAAGACACCTGCATAACCTGTGATATACACAAGATCTTGAAGCTACATTGCTGCAAGATAGACACCAACCTGCTAACCAAGGACTTACCAGATCCATGCCAGGTTGATTGGCAGCCCACATCTCGTCAGTAGCCAGAGGTGGCTGTGCAGTTTCAATGTGGACAGGAGGATAGCTGATGTGTGCTATCCCATTGTCCAGCAAGTCTGATATTCCTTGAGCAACTGCTGGGTCCTTGGTGCCTACTGTTGCATCAATGCGATGCTTGTTGCGATACAGGTTTATCAGTCGTGCACTGCACAGTCGAACATGAATACATATCCATGATTGTGCAGAGAAAACCCATGATAGAGAAAGCCTACATGGAGGGCAGTGGATGATGCCTCAACACATTGCACATCTTCTGTTTACTATTTTGTTCAAGGGCTACATCTAAAGACTGCATTTCCAGTACAATGGTTTTCAGCTGAAACCTAAAAGCAATCCATACAGACATAAGGGAACATACTATACCAAAATTACCTGGTAGGTCCAAGAGGGAGATATTTGGAGCGAGGTACAAAACAGAAGAGTGACACAAGGTCAAGAAGTCGCTCATGAGTCTCATACAATCTTCGTAAATCATCGTCAGTCCACTCCTCCTTACTGTTATCATGTTGCCTCATATCCCTGCATTACAGAGGAATTTGGTCTCAAAACCATGAACAGAATCACAGAAGTACCTTATTCACAAACAGAGACATGATGGGAGGGGAAGTGGGCATCATATCCTACTTGATTAATTGGTCTTGACCCTTGTACATTTCATCCAGCACTCTTAACATTGGTGCTATGATGGAGCTAAGTCCAGACCCACTGGCACCTTGGTCCTCTCCATTGCTCTGCTCTGCACCCAGCACTTTATCTTTTGCACGCCCCAGAGCTAGGGTATGGAGAAACTCATATATCTGGAGCCTGTAAGGCTCCCCAGATCTTATAGCTATTGTCACAAGTGCCTGTGCTGTGATAATTCGTACCTGTGTACATAGAATAGAGCACAAGGAAGAAGAGAGTTGAGAACAGAATGATTGATAAAGACGCATTAAACATGATTGAAAAGCATTAGAATTACAACTTCTGGCATAAGTAGAATTTTAAGAAAGAGCCAGCACAACCCAAATGCTACACATACCTCCCAGCTCCCACTGATGGCACAGCGTTCAAGCCGGCTTACAGCTCCAGCAAGTGTAGGGTTCCGTGAGCTTGCAGCAGCCACCATTTTGTCACCATCAAGCATCATGAGAGCAGTGCTAGGTGAGGTTGTCGACTCCCAGGCATACTCAGCCGCTGCATAGTTTGCATTCTCCCCCAAAAACCACACCTGCTCATAGCCTTCCATCAGTTACTTGTCAACATCCCATGTGGAGGTCTTCCATGCCACACAGGCAAGCTCAACATCTAAGAGCCAAGAAATCATTGTATAGCAACCCACATCTCACTAATGCTGAATAGAAACGGAAAGATCAAACGGTGACCCCTGACTTACTGCAGCTTGGACCAATCGCTGAAGTGCAATTGCAGATTTTGGGTCTGCTCGATCAACTGATCTACCACCAGTCATTGCCAGGGGTGGTGGAGGTGGTAAGTCAAGCACCACAGTCACTGCCTCCAATGCTGTATGCTTTCCATCAGGCCCTGAACCTATCAGGCATGTCTGTGCATGCCACAAAGTACAGAATTCAGTCAGGACCTTTAGATGTTTTTCTTCAGGGCCTGGTGTCACAAATCCCATCTGTTCTACATTGAACTGCACATGCCCTATACATTGGCCTGTACATGCTCTGTGTCTTGAATTTCTATCCCAAGTCTGGAAGCAACGGGAAGACTCAGCCATGATACTGACTAGCACCTTACAGCACAGAACATGAAAACATAGAAAAAGCAAATTAGGAGAAGAAAAACAGGAGGATGCAGAATGGGAAGAAGGAACAGAAAGTAATGGGCCCAAAGAGGAGAAGACAAATGAAAAAAAACCAAGTGGGCTTTAAAAAGGTCCCCACTTCACAAGACTCTATACAAACCATTCAGAAGACTCGGAATGCTGAAATTCCAAAGTCATTTTCTCTCTATTGAGCAAACATCTAGTCCTCTTCAACGAAAAAATGTCAAAATTACACCACACACCTTCCATAAGAGCTGTAAAACATCAGCATCAATTTTTCCTGGAACTTTTGTTGCAAACAGTCTGGAGATGTCCAACAATATAACTGCCATTTCAGGACTAGCCTGTGCACAAGCAACATGGATGCTGGGTCATCATTTCCAGAACACAAAATTCTTTGCAGCAACAAAAATCACAACAGATACAGCAACAGAAGAATGTAATCAAGGAATGAGATCTGCATGATGACACTGCCCTCATAAACTAAACATCATATAAGATGCGAAACAACACGTGTTTATCACCTGCACCCCTCTATTCCTGATATCTCATAAAATCCCATACATATGCAGACCACAAGGTATATAACAACAGCAAGGAAAGAAACAAGGAAGTAGACAGAGGACCTTGAAACGAGCGTGCAATGTAAGCACAATGTCATTTAGCAAAGAGGCAGGCCAGGAGGAATCTGCCAATTCACCAGTGATGATGGCCTTAAGTTCGTCTACAGAGTCATACGGGCTCTGCATCCAAATCAGAGCTTTGATGGCAGCAGCCCGCACGTAAACACATTCACAGGCTACCATTGTTCGAACTGCTTCCATAAGACTTGCAAGCATGCTGGCTATTGATTCCTCTCCTCTCGCTGTTGAAGCTGCCTTGGTTCGAGGAACTACAGAGCACACCCATGAAACCTCCATGTCAAGAATGCAAACCTCAAACCATACTCTATCAGAATGTCATATCACAAACTTTTTGCACTACATTGTGACCACACAAGCCTGCCAGATAGGAACCAGTACACCACATTCACTAGACTACAGATGGTGATGCAATGAACCTTCAGTATCTCCATCCTCATCAGCCTTAGCATCAGCACTCTCCATAGAGTCATCAGGCCGGATCACATCATCAACAGTGTAACCACGAACAGCAATTGAAGCAGCTCGGCTCTTTCCGAGCTCCTGTACTATTCTGACAGCTCCATGTAGAACTGGTCTTGAAGGACTTCTCAATGCCGAATCCAATCTGCAATACCCACAAGATGTTTCAATACATGCTCACACAGAATTTACTTCTTGCAAAGATCATGTGTCCAGTAAAGCAATCCAGCACAGTGATGGCAGTATCTTTTAAGTGTGATGATGACAGACAATGACGATGCTTGTCCTTGGTAAGAAATGACAACCCACCTTCGCATAACTAGTTTGATCAGGGGTTGAGGGCGACGTGGCTTTGGAGCTTGACGATCTTTAGGACCACGAGGAGGGATTCCCTCTTTCTGGGCATTGCCATCTTTGCTTGCTGCTGCATTTGCATCTTTTGTTGGTACTGATGGAGGCTCTGGAAACTTGAGGATGGCTGTTGTCAACAATCCCCATCCACTTGCCCGATCTTCCAGGCTGCAGAAAATCAAGCAATTTCTTTACTAAAGATGTATGAAATCTTACTACCATTTCAGTTGTCAAAAGTTGGCACAAGAAGCTTCATATCAGTAAAGTTCTTGATCACAAGTTGGAGGCATCAGCAAATCACACAGATCTAGATTGCATGGCATGATGGCCAGCATCACAAGCATCAGCACAGAGTACACTTTTGGAGCAGCAAATGTTGGGGGGCTCTGACATCCAGAAACCCTATGTGATCACAGGTTGTTAACAGATGATCAAACGGAACACAATGACAACAGATTCCTTCAGATTTACATCTCACATCTATGGTGCTTGAACTGGATCCAAAAGCAAAGATTGTACAGAATCTAAAACCTTTCAGATGTGTCAAACTTGCCAAGGATGCAAGTGATGGCCTCAAAGCAAACCCTCTCGCTTGGATCCAAAAGCAGTTGGTACAAAATGGTTGTAAACTGTGACTTCACCTCTGGTCTCTCTGCCCAAAAAAAAAGGAATTTGTAATAAGCTCACAGAAAAAAAAATCTGGTGTCAGAGAGTAGTCTAAATATGTGCATAATTCAATCATCACACAAATAGCAACAGCACAGTATGATTCGTAGAAGTTTCATTACCATCCAGGACATGAGCCCTAGAGAGTAGGTAACAAAGTCTTGCTAGATAGACACGAGCAAGAACATCATGGATCTGCAAAACCTCCTGCAATGACCCTCCAGCAAGTGCATGCTTGGCTGCAGGAGAAACATGATGAAGAAATCAGTCCCATAGTTGGGTGCTAACCTGAACCATAAACCCTACATCAGCTCAATCCTCACAGCTAAAAACCAGTTTTCTCAAGGGCAATTCTCAAGAATCAGGAAGAACCCTTCAAATTCAAAATCTGATAAAATGTTATGTTGCTACATAAAACTACTTCTCAAGTATGTGCTGTGGATTGAGGACTGATGAGTAGCCTACCAACCGCCATGGCTACCGCTGTCATGTCTCGACCAGCCAAGTCTGTGACCACTGATAAAGCATGTCTAACCCCCACAGGATCTGCACATGAAATTCTGTGACAAAGAAGCAACCCCTGTTATAAGGCAAATGGCTTACCGTGCCCATGCTCCTCAACTTTTATGGATTAGAAATTTGTAACACAATCATAGTCTGACAAAGAGACGGAGTCACAATTTATTCAGTGCAAGGAGAATCTCACGCACCCTTGCACAGCTCGGTGCAGAAATGCTGGGTTTCCTGAGTCTAGTGGCAGTCGTCGCAATGTACTTAGAGCGGCATATTGCAAGTTACTACGCAATGCAGACTGCCACAGAACCCAATTCAGCTTCAAGACATAATAATGAACATAAAAATAGGACAACACATGAGAAAGGGTTTTACAGCCTAGCTAGAGATAACATAGAATTTCTTAGTTGCCAAGCTTTCTCCAACACCCTTACAATTTCACTCTACTATTTATGGACTGACTTGCATGACATCCAAATATCCAGAACATGGTCCCATCCTTGCAGTGTATTCAAGAGTCTGGTTTGAAATTGTTACCAGTTGCGTGCCAACTTATGTTTCAGAAGACACATACCTCTTTGTCCACACTCTGGCGCCCAAAGATACCCTTCTTTCTCCTGAGCTTTCCCGCATCTGCAACCTGGAAAACCATAGGCTCATCCCAAATTGCTCATTCCTATGCACATATAGTTAGTTTAGAAAACACCTCAGCCCCATTCATAGCTGGTGGAAAATATTCGTGCAAGACAGAATAAGAGGAACGGGGTGGTCACGAACCTTGTCCAGTATCCCGAAAACAATCTCATACAAGGTGGCCAGAATGTCATTACTGCTTGTTGGTGCAAAACTAAGCGCCTTCAATGCTGCGATACGGCGGGGATGGACTGCAAATAAAATAAAAATTAAGGGCTGAGAGGCCTCAATTCTCACACTTCACAGCTAAACTATGCATAATGCACATTCAATGTCTGTAGCATTCAGCTATTATAAACAAGAAAACACTCTTGCTGATAAAGAAACGGCACTGAAATACCTGCAGGATCTGGATTGGTTGCCTCTGCAGTAAGCTGTGCAATGATCAGAGGAACCACCTCTGCACGTGTGACTACAGTTCCACCAGCCAGATTCAGGTCTGCCAATGCATCCCAATTGGGTGTGGGAATCCCTCCACCTGGTGTAACACCCTGTGCTCCACTCTCTGCCAGAAGCCTAGCAAGAAAATAATACACATAACGCAGCACCTGCCTGTCCTCTGCTTGCTCATGCAACTGCACAAAGGTCCATACAGCAATGAAAATCAGCATTTCCAAAACCCATTAAGCAATGGTCCAGCGGTTCATCCAGCAGCTTGAGGAAAACAACAAATCTCATCCACTAGACTTATGGTGAAACCCCTTGACAATCAATTGTACCTTTTCTCCTTGGACTAACTAGGTACTCATCTTCTGCAGAGAAAAAGACCTGTATTCTTGCTAGGCTATGCTACCAATAAAGAGCACCAACTCAAGAGTTTGTAAGTATATACCTAACACTGCAAATTAGGTTACACTGGATTACCCTATCACTGGATGCTATTCAGCATTGATCTGGCAGCTAGACAATCGGCTAAGAATCAGGGCTAAGCATACACACACCTTAAGAAGGGAGGGAGCCAATGAAGGGTCCACAGAGCTATACACAGCAAGTTTCGGGAAGACTTGGTGCAGCAGCTTGTGGCTTGACTTCTGCAGAAAAAATTATGCACAATTTAGCCCAGCCTATATTTTTCACATATGGTATCCCATCTCTACCGGTCCTCCAATTGGCTGAGTAGGTACACAAGAAGAAATGGCACAACATGAGCAGCCACCACACACCAAGAGGTAGAAGAAGAGTGCAAAAATTTGCTTTCTGTGGTTTACTGACCTGATCAGTTGCTAATGCCAACTCCTGAAGAGCGCGTGCAAGCTGTGAATATGAAACTGGCTGCAACCACAACAACCCAAAAACCCAATCCTTTCCTTATGACATAAGCCAAGACTCAGTCATCTGGCAATACCTAGCAAGCAACAATCCTGCAAATCTAGCAGAATTCCAGATCATAAGGATTCACTCTGAAATGCATCTGGATCTGATTGCAATGGAAATTTCGTGATCATCTCTAATATGCTGATCAAACAAGGGGCTCTGGATCAATCCCCTTCGCAAAAAAATCTTAAACCTAAACCTTTCTTTTGTGCCATATCTGCCGAACAATCAATGCATATCCACCACTAGGAGCATTAAGAGTTTGCAAGACGACAAGAGCTTCTTCCAAATCAGTATTCTTTACATGGATACTATCCAGGCTAAATACTCCAAACCTATTCTTCCAACTATGCAGCTCTACAAAACCTTCAGAGGAGGTAAAAAAAACCTCCCAAAAAAAAAAAAGAGAGAGTTCAAGAACATGATGGGCAATGGGAGATGGTCATTTAAAGGTTTGGTATTATGATGCCCACCTTCCGCTTCTGCTTGAGAGGAGCGAGCGAAGACTTCGTGGGAGTAGGAGCCTTGTTGGAAACAAGCAAGTCCGTAGTGGGTGGCTGAGAAGTGGACTTGCGAGGCGGAGTAGGCTTGGTTCGATCTGGGGTCGGATTCACTCCCAGGGGAGGAAATGCAGGGTTCCCAGGAGGCGCAGGATCTGCCGTGATCAGATCCATGAGGGAAGTCCCAGTCTCCTGGCTTCCTGCCATCTCTCCTCCCCGCAAAACAACTCTTACTTTCTTTGGTTCTTGCTTGCTTCTTCTTCTCCCCCTTCTCCCAATTCTTCTCACACACAACTCCTCCCTCTACTACCCATCACACAACTGCAAAAAAGAAAAAACATTCCAGATCATGAAAAGCTCAGATTGCAAAAACTTCTCGACACAAGCGCACTCTTGCACTCTCACCACCCACCGGCTTTGCTCTTTCGGTGTTTCCGCAACAGTGTTGTCTGGCGGGTCCTACCCCCCCCCCCGCCCCCCCCACAAGAGACCCGGAGGGTATTAGTTTCGATGGTAAATGCCCGGAGGGCGTCAGCCCGGGTATATACCGTAGGGCCTTGGCCACTTCGACTCGAGACATGTTTGTCAATTAATTAATTCATTAATTTTGAGGTTCCATTTCCACACTTTTTTTTAGATATTCCCAAATATTCCATCGGATTTTCTATTTTCCTTCTGGGGAAATATCTCAGGGGAAAAAAAAAAATTTGAAAATTTCAACATTTCTGAAAACAATGTATACAATTAGTGTTAAATGTTTGGAGCCAATTTGCAAAAAAAAAAAAAAAAAAAAAAAACCAGAAAAAACATACCTGGAAATCAAACCCTAAAACTTGGCCTACCTCGTGGTCACATCCCCTCTAGTCTTTTGGGTTTCTAGTTAAGGATTCACCCAAGACACCAAAAGCCATCGCAATGGCTTTTGTGCACTTTGCTTTCTTGATCTTTGCAATTTTGTGCATTGTATCTTGTCAAAGGAAATGCAAAGTTGGTGATGGAGCAATTTTGTCCATTGTATCTTGTCAAAGGAAATGCAAAGTTGGTGATGGAGCAATTTTGTGCATTGTATCTTGTCAAAGGAAATGCAAAGTTGGTGATGGAGGGAGCTTTCAATGCGACATTGGAATGGAGATTTTTGTCTTTCTTTTTGTTTAGAGCATTGGAATGCAATACACCATTATCGAAGAAGTTTATAAACATAGTATATATCACTTCCAGAAAAGTAGGCACATTTTTGTTGGTGTTATTTTCATGCATACTATTGTTGATGTGGGTTTGTGTACTTTGCTTGAGGTTGTACTAGTCTTTGCAATTGTTTTTTTGTGTTTTTGTCTTTATTTGAGGATATAATAGTCTTACAAATTTGTTTTTGTATTTTTGAAGTCACCATTGGCTTTTAAGTTCTTGAAGCTTTAGAAGAAGAGTTCAAAAGTTTTTTTTGTGTTTTCAGCTTCATTTTTGTTGTCTTATGTTCAACATTTTTAGAGTGCCGAAGAAGAGCTCCAAAGTTTTGATGAAGGGGTTTCTTCACTATCATGGTGGGATTCATGTGTTCTTTCCCCTACTATCATTCCTTGAAGGAAAAAGAACAAAGAACTATTGTCGTTATATGTTTTACTATTTTGTTTTCTTTTTCTCTTTCGCATCTTTTACATTTTCAAATCCTTCCAACACACACAATGCAAATTGTAACTATAACTTATTTCTCCATTTCAAGTTGCAAGATGTGCTAACATTAAGGTAGGTGGGCCTATTCCTAATGACAAATGATCCTAAAGAATAACTTATTTCTCCATTTCAAGTTGCAAGATGTGCTAACATTAAGGTAGGTGGGCCTATTCCTAATGACAAATGATCCTAAAGAATAACTTATTTCTCCATTTCAAGTTGCAAGATGTGCTAACATTAAGGTAGGTGGGCCTATTCTTGATGACAATATTGGTAAATAAAAGAAAATTTATAATATGGGCTATGTTTTCTATTTTTGGGAAATTTTTGAAGTTTTATTATAATGGGGCATGTTGATGTGGCTAGGCTTGCTAGTTTCCACCATAAAGAGAACTTATAATCATAGCATATGAAGTTTAATTTTTAATAATCATTTTTTATTACTAAACTATTTTTATTATATTTTTACCATCCATTTATTTATTAGTAAACTATGTTTTACTATGTAAATAAATGAAATATATAACTATCTAAAACAATATTCATAAATGACAAAGTATTTATAGTCATCAAAAATTAAAAAGGTGTTCTTCATGTTTTAATCTAATAATATTTTTAATTGTATTCATCACTATCACATGTGTGCATATTCTCAATAGTTAATGTGCTAATATACTAATAATTTGTTGCATGTCTTCTACAACAATGGTGAATTTACCCCTAGATACTCAATATGGGTCCCTCTATTAGGACATGGATATAAGTTGGTTAATGGGAATAGGCCCACCCATCTTAACAACATAAGACCTTTGCAAGTGGTGCATGACAATGGAGAGTAATGTTTTAAACATATTGCTAATGATGAGGCCCATGTCAATGAAGTCCATATAAAAGAAAACTTTAAGAACCAAGATGTTGTGTGGAAACTTAAAATCGTCATTCATTCACATGGACATTTTCCAAAGTGAACAACAATTAAGTTGTAAACCTGAATCAAAATCAAATAATGAAATATATTATCTACCATATTGAGATGTGTAAATCTTGCCTTACAAACAAGGATGTGTTAAAACTTAATTGGTTATTACAAAACTAATAACATAACAACCATGAAAAAAAATGTAAAATGGAACCATTACACCTTGTTTAATATATATGCAAAATTTGTTTATAATTTTTTTAAATGTTCATTTGAATGAAAAGCAACAATTAACAAGCCACACATAACATCAAGCACCATCTTTGAATTTTCTATTCTATAATTCATTTAAAGAATATAATCACAAACATAAAACTTCTTGGAATATGTCATGTTATTTGTGATCAAAGGTTTTTTTCCTTTAAAGACTATGGAGTTCATCTGAATACGTTGAATTTGGCATAGATATTTGCCCAAGTGTGGTCTTCCCATCCCAAAATGTTTTTGTTAAGGAAATTTTGCTTACACTGATGTAAAAAAACCTTTACAAAATATGTGTAACTTGTATTGGTTGTTTGTGTACTTCAACCATGTGCACCTTTGACCTTTGAATGTCAAAAGGGGCACACAATGTCTTTGTTGATGTTGTGAATTTTATCTCTAGTAATTATATAAGTTATTTAAAGTCATCAATGTTGTTGCCATATCTCCCAAGTTGCAATAGTCCATTGACAAGTTTTCTTTTACTAAAAAAAAAGTTGTTTATGTGAAGGACCAAAGGTTAAACTAATTTGCAAACATGTAAAATTGTTTTAAACTTAATTATATATTCTAATAGTTGGGAATGTCCAAGACATTTGACAAGTCTTGATTGGGACATGTGTTAATGAAGGTCTGCTAATATGTCATTAC
This sequence comes from Sphagnum tenellum, assembly GCA_963921925.1. Lineage (NCBI taxonomy): Eukaryota > Viridiplantae > Streptophyta > Sphagnopsida > Sphagnales > Sphagnaceae > Sphagnum > Sphagnum tenellum. Next base: position 5,330,060 of record OY998150.1, on the reverse strand, counting down.
AAATGGCTTAGGAATTCCACTATGCATTTATCAAAGCTACCTAAACCAATACAAAAACATATCACATGGCCTAAATAATTGAAGAAGAGAAAATAAACATGGGAAAAAGGTGAGGCAAGTTGTTACATGAACTTAAAAGCCTGAACTTATAACCTAAAGTTAGAACTTGGGATGGTAAAATGTCTTTTCATTTAAACACACACAAATAAAACCCAAAAATTTTACCACAAAATGAATGTTATACAGATAAACTTAGAAGCAAACATGGAGATGAATGTAAACATTCATCTAATGTATGGATAAAAAAATAAATTGATTTTACATATTTTTAATATATAAAACTTCCATCAAAATTATGAATGCATGTTTTATTTTATCATTGAATTTTTATTAACGAATTTTTTTTTCCCCTAATTTAATTAGCTAGGGACTTCATGAAACAAAATTTAATTATATATCATATAACATTTGTTGAATAATATAATGCAAATTCCATTATAAATGTATTTGATTGCTATGGTTTAAAGTGCCATTGTTTTCGATATGTCTTAACTATATTACTATTATCATGCTAACATCCACACCATGGTCATTTTTTTATTTTTTTAATTTAACGTTAAAAAAAAATTTGAGACAAACTAACCCAATGTTGTTGACAACATTGGGTTTTTTGTCTTTTTCAAAATTCGCCACAACTTCTCTCAAACCTATTTATAAATGTTGTGAATGACAATGAGGAAATTTTTTCATTCTTCTTTGAAGGTGCCACAACTTTCGTCAAATCTAACTAATGTTGTTGACAATGAAAGATTTTGAATGCTTTAAATATTTAAAAACTATCTATTGTCATTGGTGACAATAGATTTTTAAAATAAACTCAATCTCAATTTTAGGCACCTTAATTAATTTTCTTCAAAAAACCTACTATCATATTGACAATGGGGTTGTTTTTAATAATTATTTATTTTCAAGGCATCCTAATTTCTCACAAAGTACATATATAACGTTACTAACAACAATTGGAGGTGGGGGGGGGGGTGGGGGGGGGGGAGTAACATTCATCCCATGAAAATATTTTTTTGATCATTTAACATTGTTGACAAAAATGATTTTTTTTTAATTTAAATTATTTTGGCCCCATCATCATATTTTCCCCTATAATCACATTATCCATCATTATTAAGTGACATTTAAGTTTGAAACATTAATGTTTATACAACAAATGAAAATGGATATAAATATTTTTTAATTTATTTATCTTTTAATCGTGGATGAATTTGATCCAATTATTTATTTATTTTAAATCATAAAAAAATTCATCCATGTCAATATGAAATCATTCATTTATTGACACATTCATCCACGTAGGTGAAATAAAATCACATTAAGCATTAAGTTACAAGCTCAAAGCTCCAATCTCAAGCTTTATACTCATGCACAAGCCACCCTTGGAAAAAGGTTTCATCGATTATAGCTTGAAGCCCAAAAAACTTAACACATTGATGATAACAAGGTACATGTTTTTTTGTTCATGTTCCTTTTTAATAAAATTTGATTCCATTTTTAAAAAAAGTTTGTGAATGTTTTAGATGGAACATGTTTCCATTTTGTAATTTGAAGTTGGCATTTGCAACAACAATATTCCAACATTCTAAACCTTACCTTTGGACCAAATGCTTATGTTAATGAAAATGAGTTGGGAGAAATATGGTATTTGGTGGCAATGAAAATTTCCAATGTGATTATGTTGTCAAGTTGTAGAAATTTGATTTCCGTTGTTATTAACTTGTTACTACCTATAACTTCCATTTTGTAATATAATTTGCACCAATGACATTCTAAATCTAAACTTGACATTTGGAACTACATTTACACTAAAGATAATGAACTAATACAAAAAAAATCTATGATTGCAAGGACAATTGTGTTGTGTTACTAAGTTAACAAGTTGCAAAATGAAATCCTTTGTTAGAATATTTGGATAGTGATAATGTTAGTGGGAATAATTATTATTCATGTTTTAAGTAATTACATAGTACAGTGGACCAAAAATGACATGATAATAGTTCATTTTTGCAAAATAGTTGATATTATCATTCTTTACAATGAATATGTCTGCAAAAAATCAAATTTTTTCAAGAACTATCCTTGCCTTCCTTCTTAATGTATTATTAAATATTTTGAATGAAAAATTTTTGCAATTTTTTTTATTGTTCACATTGAAAAGAACTTTATGTATTCAAACATTTTTTATGTTCTAAAAAATATTTTCAAATTTACTCCCATTTGTGATGACATTTTTTATGAGAATTTTGGTTTTGATTTTAATGATATAACCTATGGTAACTTGTACACAAAAAAATTGATACAATATTTTGAAATTTATGAATCAATATAAAATATTGTGGGGATTGTGTTCCAAAATGAAGTATGTGTTTGAAAGTCCCCCTCAAACTCAAAAATGGTCATATGGTTTTCTTTCATAATCTCATCTAAAAAGGGACACCATAATATGCACTTACCCTTTTAAAAAAATTCCAATCCATTATCTTCCCATGTTTTACATGAAATATGTCTTTTGAAATGCAATGATAGCTTTGGTCTTGCTTGCAAGAAATTATTATGGTTTTGCTAGGTTTTGTATGTTGTTGAATGCAAATTAGGTGTCGTTCCAAGATTTTTCATGTTTTGATTCACCGTTGCATTGTGTTATAATGAATAGTTGGTTGCATCACAAAGTCATGTACCATTGTCACAAATATGGGCAATTTGTGAGGCCATTGCGAAAATGTTGTCCCTAGTTGTCACTACTTGTGTTCAATTAAAGTCATGGGCATTGGTTCCTCAAGATGTCTTACAATTTATGATTTCCACCTATCACAAGTTATGTGATGAATGTGCAAATCAAATTATACCCAATAGTTTGGGTGATTTGGAGGCAAATATTTTTTTTGTAAAATTAAAAAATATTATGTTTCATTCTATGAATTGTCAATCTTTCAAAATATTCCTACCTTTCACATTTTTTCCACAGATTTGAAAGGAAAATGGCCATAACATCTTAGCTTTGATGTTGGATCTCATGATTAAAGGTTGCACTTAGTGACTAACTATTTGAAACAAAATAATTCAACCATATTGTTTATTGATTATGCTAAGAAACTATTAAAGTCATTATTGGAATGTTATAAATCATGAAGGTCAAATGCAATTAATGAACTTTCAACCCAAGCTCCACATGTGGACTTTGAAAAAAAAAAATTACAACCAAAACAAAATTTGACATTTTGCATCATTTGGTGTTAAATTGTTTTGATAGGTCATACCAATGGATATGATTGATGCAAATCTCAAGTGTTCCTTGACCCAATGGTGCACACAAAGAACTTTAATTTGCTACCATTTTAAATGTAACCATGCCTATTTGGCATTCCAACTAGCCAAATTAAAATTAAAAATATATTTTCAAAACATTTTGTAAATGTTATATTCAAACTAACCATTTTAACAAACATTGATTAGTCAATCCACACATTGGGTGCTTGAAAACAATTAACTTTAGAAGTGTACCTAAAATAAAATCCACCTTGAACAAAAGAACTTAATGTAAAATTTGAAAATGAAGTTGAGTTGGAGGAATTTCTTAATGTTTGTGACATGGTATATGTACTTGTGTGATAAAAGACATGTGGATATATGTTAGTAGGTCAATGAAAGTTAATTTATGGATCATTTTTTTGTGTCATATTGTAGTTTTTTACAAGGTTCTTTTATTACCAATAGGCAATGAACAACTAATAAAATAAACAATATGTTGTTTTTCAAGTAGTTTTAGATTGTCAATTTAAAATTAAACACTTTCATAATAGATTTATGCCACAAATGTACACCAAACACATAAAAATGAACTTTTGAAATAGTTGCATATGGATAGCTATAACATCCTACACTTTCATATAATTTTTATTTATTTTTTCAATTTCATTCCAAACATGTTATAGGGACTTTATATATGATACAAAAAACCAAAATCCAAAATCCAAAAACTTTGGTAAAAAAAACTTAACAAAAAAAATCCATAACTTTAGCATGATTTTTTTCCCCCAAAAGTCTTTAGTTTAGTCATTTTTTGTTAGATTTCTTTTTAATAACATGTGCTAAGGAGGTGTCTAGGTGGGTGGTTTTTTCAATGGATCAAATTTGTTCAATTTCCACCACATAATTCAAATGTAACCAAATTTAGCATTGAGAACAAACTATGCTGAACAAGTTTTATTCATCAAAAGTGATCCACTTTAGTTTGCAACTATTTTAGATTTTACCTTAGTTACACTTGACATGATTTAGGAAGTGATGGGCTTTGTCAGCTATAATGTCCCTTGGATATTTGAATGGGCATATAATATTGTAGTATGTTTGTTCTGTTCTAACTATAATTTGCCATGTGATAGAATATAGGTGAGGTGAGCTTTTGAAAATAATGAATTCACAAAGTGTTAAAGGTTTTTGATTGAAATATGAATGATGTTTGATGAAAAAAACGAGTACTATTTTGTTGAAATTATTGCATAATGAAAAAAGAGGTGACATGGTCTTGTTTTGGTGTTAGAAGACAATGTTAGTGATGAGGTTGAATTTTGAATCAAAGGTGAGTTTGAGATTTGAAGAGTTTATGGATGACTTCAATCCAATTGAGGTTCTTAAGATTTACAATTTTTTTGTTTGGAATTTGGGTAATCTTCAAAGTTCAAGATTCACATGTGATTGGTGATGGCATTTTTGCAAGTGTGAATCAATGTTGTTAGTTATGAATGAAAGCTCCAAATTTCACAAACATGAAGCTACTAAAAAAATGGTATGTCTTGATTGTGGCATGTTGTGTGAGTCGGGATTTTTATTTTTGCAAAGCATGGCATATGCATATCGATGTTAAGGTTTTAAAACATACTTGGAAACAAGTGGTTTTATGGATTTTTATTTATTTGGAATCCCAAACCCAACTAGCATCAAAGAATCAAATGTGCTTGCCCAACAATGGCTTTTCTAGTGTAGATTCAACTAATTTTGAGTTTTTGGGAAATGTTCACCAAAATTTTGAAATTCACAATTTTATAACAAAAAACCCGGTGCCGCCCCCCAAATATTCATATATTTATCTTTTTTGGTTTATTTGGGTATGTTGGGAACAACCATCTTTTTGCTTGCTATACATGGCCAAGAAGAAAACTTTTAAATCAAGTATTTTTTAGGAATTTCAATAGCCATAATTAGACCAAATTTTAAGAAAATTCGCCAAATTTCCATACATGGTTCAAGTAGGTAGCCAAAAATATAGAAGGTTGCTTTTTAAAAATTTACTTTCATATTTAGCTTGTAGCCAAATCTGGCTAAATCACTTTTTATTTATTGGAAATGACATGATCCATACCAGTCAGTGTCTTTGGCTACTACACAAGAAATTAAATCCAGGTTTCAAGAGTGCTCAAAGGACCAAGCTGCTTGAAGAAGCTGAGCTCGAAGGAACGAGATTCAAGAGTTTGGAGAGGACAACGAATTTTGAGCAAAATTCGTGAAGGAATAATGTAACTGTTGAAGTCGAGAAGATTGCGTAACAAACTCTAGCAGGTTGCAAAGAAGGATACATTTTCTAAGCATTTGCAACAGACAACTTTCAATAGAAGCTTTTTGGGGATGAAATGCAAAAAGAGCTTGTGCTAAAAACTAAGTGGAAAACCCTAAACCCTAAAACTCTATGGAGATCTCCAACAGGGTTGCCTTGAGGATCTCCTGAGCATGTGCAAGAGATGGCTTTCACTAGAAGCTTGAAAGGATAAGTATGAAATACAAAGAGCTTGTGCTGAAAAATTGAGTGGAAATTCCTAAACCCTGAACCCTACATGAACCCAATTGTTGGAGATCTCTAGCAGCTTGCATTGAGGACAACTTTCAATAGAAGCTTGAAAGGATGAAATGCGAAGATTGTGTTCTCAAAACAGAGTGGAAAATACAACTTATTTCAACCCAATTGTAGGAGATCTCTTGCAGATTGCCATGATTATCTCCTACGTTTTGTGCCATAGACATGTGAAAGGATTGCTGATGCTCAAAATTGAGTGGAGAACACAACCTACTTGAACCCAATCGTTGGAGATGTATGGTTCCTTTTTGTTTGTTTTCATGGTTGCTGTGGATGATGCTCACAGTTCTGAAGACAAAAGATGACCCTAAACTAATCAAGGATGTGATCTGATTTTACCAAGTCATTGACAGTGCTTTGCAATCTTTGTGCTGAGAGAATTGGCAGCTGGATGTGACACCAAATAGACAGCTTGAAGGATGAGTGGCATTTGAAGTGCCAACGAAGCTCTTTTGCAAGATGCTTCACAAGAAAAGGTTTTGGCATAGCAAGACTCAACCAGCGCTAATCAATCCGATCTTGACCCCAGAAGATCATCAGATTGTGTTTTGGTACCGAAGAATTGGGACTGGAATCCTGAACTATTACCTCTTCTGCAACTAGTTGAGCAAAGTAAGATTCATTGTCAATTACTTTTGAGATGGTCTGCTATTTACATGCTGGCTAAGAAACACAAATCAAGTTCTGCTCAAGGCATCAGAAATACACAAAGAACCTGATAATTACTAAAGATGGAGAAAAACTGGCATATGTTTCTTGACCCAGAAGAGCTCAGTCAACACAAGATACAGTTTTTGAAGACGGACCAGCCACCTCCAGATACACTCATAGATCTGCTTTTTTGCAAAGCTTGTTCGAAATGCAGCACTCAGGGAGCCAGGTGCAGTTAAGGGGTGCAAAGATCCAGAGGTTGAAACACATCATGTGCATTGAATTGAAAAGGCAGATGGGAACCATAAAATGAGGTCTGTTTGAGATGCACGGATCTTGGAGGGTATCAAGGCTGTCCAATCAGGGAAGAAGAATCATATTCCACTCTGTGCAAAACACCATGATGATTTATATATGGGGAGGGTGTTCTTGAGTGACCTTGATATCAATGTCATCATTTAAACACAAAGCGGATCAATGAAATTGCCCTGAAGAAGGATGAGCTTCCGAAATGGTGAGAAGTTTTTGGTCCTTGATCTCTATTTTAGTCCTGGAAAGCTGTTCCTGGTGCTGGAGATATTGAAATGGAAATGGTCATTGCTGGAAGTGCTCTGTCTAAAACATGAACTGTGTGGATATTGGAGAGTGGATGGTGATTGGTGACTCTCATAGTGAGTGTGCACTGACCATGGATTTGTATACCTTTGATGGGTGGGATGCATATATAGGATCCCCAAGTTTCCTCAAGATGGGTGGTACCTCATAAAATTGTTCTTTCTGGCAGAATGCAAACTTGCATAACAGATTCTCGGTGGATGACTCCAAATGCAAGTAAAAGACTGAAAAACACATGTCACGACGACTGTATCCAGAAGGTTGTAAGACTACTTGCAGGTCATTCAAAGTATGCAATCAATCACTTTTGAGTCCTTCCTCCCCAAGGGCACTTGAAGATGGCAAGTTAAGATGTTCCAGTATGTACGCAATTTTAGATTCAATCCAGGCAGAGCATTTCACCATGTTAGACATAAAGGGCTTCAAGAAGCAAAAGTGCATGTCTGAGGTTTGGCAAGAATTTATGAAATAGTAGGAAAGTGAGGAGCTACTGAAACTGTGGCTTTCTTTTGTATACCTTTGTTGCCAAATCCATGTCCCATTATTTGGATTTTAAAGAGAGCAGATACCAGGGAATATACAATTATATCTCAATGCTTATGCATGGTAGAAGAACAGACAAAGGACAATGATTCTAGTATGGCATGGCCATCAACCTCATAGTAATTGAAATAGGTGTAGATATTTTAATGTTGGACATTTCAAAATGTCTACACATATTATGAACTAGATGTAACCCTCTTGAAGACTGATGGTAAGAGTTGAATTTCTTATACAAACTCATTTGACGGATGGGAAAAATCCATCAAACCAAGCTAGACAACATTGGAGAAGAAGACCTAAAGATGTGGATGACACTAATGTGTAATAGACACACTAAACTTAATTTTGGGAAGTAGTTTCTACTGAATCTTGACTAAGTTACGATTCTTGATTCTTATGTGCCATCCTTTAGTTCATGGGTAAGCAAAGTAGCATATGTAGATCATCATAAGTCTGTTTCTCTCATTGCCCACGCCCTTGACACAAGAATGTTACTTCTGGACTAATTGGTCAAAGAAGTGCAACATTTGTGATTACACAACATTATACTCCTACTCAACTTTTACTGTCCAATTGATCACGATAACGAGCCAGATCCTGCAATTGCCAACCACCCCATCCAGTGATCAAATGAGACAAATGTCTGAGGCTCTTGCTTGCCCCCATCCAAAGGTGAGAAATGCTGACAGAAGTCTCAAGCTAGTGATGAAACAGTACCGAATGCTCAAATGCAACAACTGTTGATAAAACTGTGACAAGTTCAACTCCTGTAATGCATAATGGCTTGCTAACCTAATCTACATAAGGTAGTAGTACTTTGGCTTTTGTTGAATAACATTCATATCAAGGGCATTCTTCAGTTTTCTTCAGAGATGACTGGAATTCAGAACATTCTTACATTGCTACTATTCTCACAGCTTAGTGGTGTGTACTTAAGTTTTTCAGCATTTCATACACGAGCACAAAAATGTGGATCCACTTTTTCTCTCTTCAATTTCCACAAATAGAATACTAACCTCGGTCAAAGCATAGACACCAGCTACAGTGGGTCCAACTGGGCTTCCACGACGGTGAAAGCCAGTTTTCTTCAAGGTATAGAGCATAGGAATGCCTGTTGAAAGCTCAAGCTCAATGACCTATCATTGTCAACCACACATCTCTGGCCCACATTAGCAATTTGTTGCAATTATATACATTAGCACCCACAGTACCAGCAGAAGAATACTAGTAGATCTTTGCAAAGTGGAGGAGGTAGGGGTTGAAGCTACCTCTTGTGAGGTAAGTTTGTCCAGGTACATGATGATGGAGCGCAAGGAGTTGCCATGAGCTGCTATCAATACATTCTTTCCAGCATCCAGCTCTGGCACCACCTGCTCAATTTTGAACACCTAGCCCAGCTAAGTTTGGAACACAAAAAATCTGCCACATCTATCTTCAGCCATCTGAAAGCAACAGCAATTTCTAAATTGAAGGTTGAGAATGACAAGTACCTTCTCCTTGAAGTAAGCAACAGCCCGCTCTGCACACATTTCTAAACTCTCCCCATTGGGTGGAGGAACATCATAGCTGCGTCGCCACTCACGTACTTTGTCCTGTCCAAATTTATCTGCCGTTTCTTTTTTGTTCAGACCTTGCAGTTCACCATACCTGCAATTGCAAACAGACAATTATGACCATATGTTTGCTCATGTGCAGATAGGTGCCTGCTGATGTAGACTGTGAATACCCGCAGAATCTTCTCATGCCCACTATAGCTCAGAACTCAAATTTCTGGACTTACATGCGCTCATTTAGCTCCCAAGCTGTTACCACAGGAATGACTTGGTCATCCGTATCAGTGCTGAAAATTCTGCTCCAAGCCTTAGCCCTTTCACTTTCATTGTGCAGAATTACTGGCACCTGCAGGGAAGTGCAAGTTTGCTTTCAAGCCATATACAATACTATTCAAGTTGCTGAGATGTAGCAGGAACAAGAATATTAACAAATTTCCAACTTTCATGCACTCAATGAGGCAAACTTCAAAGGTACACACACAGCTATAGAAACAAGAATGAATAACATCACTTAGTGTGGCACAGAGATTGAAAATCCAGAATGCGCAGCACACAGCTACAGCTGAAAATAAAGAGGAAAGACATAGCATATTGCACCTTTTGTCTACGGTGTTGGGTCATTGCCAGCATTGCAGTCATCTGAGCTCGAATAAGAGCAGAGGTAAAAATTATGTCAACAGGAATATCAGAAATGCGCTTTCCAGCTTCAATGGCCTCATTCACACCCTTCTCTGACAGGGGTACATCCACACAGCCTGTGAACAGGTTCTTTGAATTCCAGAGTGATTCTCCATGTCGGATCAAAATCAATGCTGCATCAACTGTAGACCAAAACACATGTATACCATGCTGCTTAAGGACCAGGTTCCACCACTAGAGAGAGGAAAGAGCAGACACCGTAATTTAGAAACTTCAAAAGTACCTCAGCAGCAGAATAAGAACAATAACACATCCTGAAACTCCAGCTGAGCATGAAGGATGGAAACTGTTCTTCAAGACAATCTGAACACTGATGCCTCTCCAAACTTAGTCATGCTTTGGCCATACTCAAGTGAAGCTATGTGCTCTAGAAGTGATAGATTCCCAAGTGCTTGCTAGGTCAATCAATCTGGTACTTGAAAATTGATCTCATTGTGAAGCAATAGAATTTGCACAAGAGAATATGGAAGTGGTGCTGGTTTTGGCACACCACACTGTAAAATAACAATAGAACATTGATGCGGAGGAAAGGCCGAAACGATAGAACGTGCTCTTCTTCTGCTTGAGAGCCGTAAGAGAGCTGACCAGTAACGATCAGATCGAGCCATAGAAACATCGGAATTTCATCTTCAGGGTTGACGTTGTCGTCAAATTTCACTAGTAAAAGAACCACAAAATGCACAACAAAAACGCGGACTTCCTCCAGTCCGGTTCTATTTTAGAAACCTAAAGTAAGACAACCTTCCAATTCTCTCATCCTCCATACCTGTATTGTCTACGATCGCTGCGCCATTGGAGACCGGAACCGCTGAAGCGCGAACACCGCAAGCCACTCCTCCCCGCCGGCGCGACCTCGTCGCTGCCACCAACACCAGTACCCTCCCACCTGGCCTCCTCTGATCCTCCAGACGCAATCCATTCCAAGTTCCCAGTCTAAAAACTTCCCTATTGCTCCCCGCTCCCGCCACCCGTTTGCTCTGCAAAACATCCATTCCGCGGGCACCGTTGCCAGCCGTGTTACACATCGTTCTCATCGCCATGCTGTCCCCCACTCACCCGATCCAAGCTTCACGCAAAAAACCAAAAATCCCCTGCAAATTCTCCGCGACGCAGCAAAACACCGCAACGCAACGCAACGCAACGAACGACTGCGTACGCGCGGGGACCTCGATTCTGAGCTCGCGCCCCCGTCAAGCTTCCGGCGAAACAAAGGGCGATGAAACGAAGGGCGGTTGGAATACCCCACCCCCCTCTTCCCCGCCCTTGAGCCCTCCTCCCCAAACCTGTTAGTTAACCGTCTACAGCCTCTCATCTTACATACGTGGCGCAAGAACGATCGTAGGATTCTGAAGTTCATTAGTATTTTTTTAACAAATTAATTCGACTCAAATTTTTACTAAAACAATATCCTACCTGTAATAACTCGAACCGTCCATCTTGGAGATGAAACACTATTTCCGTCGTAGGATCTAGATGTCTACTATGATGTGACGCCACAGCCCGGGTGGCGGACCTGTCGAGGACACCAGGGGTCACCCTCCGTTTCTCGCTTCCACCCGGTGAATCAAAATAGAAGAACTTCCCTTGTGTGGGAACGAAAATAAAATGTTGAGGATTTTCAAAAATAAAACGTTCTAAAATGTTTTTTAAGGGAAGAGCTCTTATTTATAATAAAAAAATTAGTTCGCATTATTTATTGTTTATTAATTTATTATTATTATTATTATTATTATTATTATTGTTTTGACTGAATTTGTGGAGAATGTGGGTTTGTATTATACCATTATATAATTATATACTAAAACAAAATTGCTTAAGAAATTATACTATACATGGTGCTTATATTATTTAATACGTATGGCATTGTGTTTTATGGTCTTTGGTCTATATATTTCTAATTTATGATTGCATTCCATTCAATGTTTTTTCTTTTCTTTTTTTCAATCTTGTGATGCGACTAGGGTGGCTATCATCTACAAGCCACTATAGCCAATTTTGGCTATCAAATATATGAGAGGAAAAAATAATTTGTCCTTCTATATATTTTGTTACCTACTTGAAACCATGTCACATGAAAATTTAATGATCTTACAAGATTTTTTATAAAAAACTTTGGGGTGATAATTGAATTTGTGAAAAAAAATCAAAAAGCTTCACATCAAATGTGAAATCAAACCAAAAAAGAAGAAGGGGTTGTGCTTAATATAGAACCTTGCCCATTGGACAAAGGGATTACACTTGTTGATCTAATAAATTTGTTTGCATGTTCTTTACACAATGGGTAATTTTGTTTTGGAAAATGCATAGATGTGTTGCCTTTTGGCAAGTCTTAACATGTATACATGTGAATTTACATGTTGTGGAAAAAAAAAGGAGGTGAATTAGCTAAAATATTGGCCATGAAATTGAAATCCTTGAATTTATTTATGAAAAAAATGACTATCTAATTTTTTTTAAGTATGAGAACAAATTGTTATATGCAACATACAATATTGTCACACACAAAAAAAAGGCTTCCTACATTTTTTTGTGGATTCTATAATAAAGTGCCCTAAAATGTAATGAATAACTATGACAAAAAAAAGGCTTCCTACATTTTTTTGTGGATTCTATAATAAAGTGCCCTAAAATGTAATGAATAACTATATTTCTTGGTTACCTTTCATTACTTTTCAATTTAACAAAAGAATAATTATAATTGCGTTATTTCTTTTAATTTGGACCTTCTTGAATTTGTCATTGGATTTTCAAGGTGTTTCAAAATGATTATTCTATTAATATAAAATATTTCACATTTCATATATTGAACATCAAAGCATGAGCAATTAATATTCTACATCATTAAACAAATTAGATGATTCCAACTTCTTTGCAATATAGAATAATTATTGTGACACATGATATCCAACTAATATTGTGATGACTTATTCATGAGCAAATTTCCACTCCCTCACCAAAATGAATTACCTTGTAAATCATTTTTAACTTTATAATAGTACACAATAACCACCAATATGACACTTATAAGGCACACAATTACATGCATGACTCAAACATGTGAAATCAATTTAATGATTCCAACCTCCAAAAATAAGTTAACAAATTTTTCTTTTGCTAATATGAATAATGTGTTCTTATGAACAAAATGAGTACACCAATGTATGACTAAAATAAAAACATGTATAATGTTTGAAATTTGGTTTTTTTTCCAAATTGTCTATTATTTATCTTTAGAGTCTTAGATGGCGAGATTCATTTTTTCTACTTAGATCAAGTTTTTCCTCCAATGGCCAAATGCACCTACTTCAAAAAAACATTTCAAATTTGATTATTACGTAATTTAAGACAAAAAGGTGTAATGTTGGAAATTACAATTTAGAGCTGAAAGATTTTTTTAAATAAAAAACATGCACCTTCACTTTGCAATGATTTAGAATTGTATATCCTTGAAAACAACCTCCCCCCCCCCCCAAAATGATCTTGTGCTCAATTGGCAAAAGTTGATTCAAAATCTCACTCCTTCATGAATCTCATTGCAAGTCACCAAATTTCATCATTTACTACACATTGTGAAAAAATACAAGTCAAAAATCATCAAAGCAAAACAATAATTTCCAAAAAAACTACAATAGGCCCACATATGATTTGCAATACCCTGAATTAACAACATATAAATTCAAAACATAATGTATCATGCACCCCATATTACATTTGCATTATGACAAAACAAGGTGATTTACAACTAAGCTTACAATTAGGTTTTGAATTGTAATGATCACTTGCAATTGAGTTGCAATTCAACATATTTTTACACCATGAATGTTATTGAGCAAGTTGAATGAGTTGCAATGGACACAATTAACCATGTGTGCAACTATATACATATACAACGCATGCAACTTTGTTTCAATTTCACAAAAACAACTTATGTGCAACTATAATGCAAATATTATACAACTACAATTAGAATGTCATGTTGACATTACATTTCATCTATACATTATGATGAATTATGTTCATCTATGTTGCAACTCTTTTGCAATTATGGGTGCAATGAGAACATATTATGAGGTGGAACTACATTACCATTCAATGACACTTAAATTGTGCACATTGTAAGACACATCTTTAATTACAAGCTCGTCACATGGTGCTTACCTTAAAATTGAAACTATGGATGTTCATTGTTGAGAGACTATTAAACAACTTCTTCCTTTCATTGTTGTTGTCTCATAGTTATTTTTGTAATTGGCCTTATAATAGTAGGCAACTTGACAACTAGATTGCCAAAAGTTAGACAAACTTCCAATTATGTAACTCTTCAAAACAACTATAATGTTGTTATTATAATATTATTTAATAACTACATTTCTAACATAGAATAATGTACTCCAAATAAAATAGTACCATTAGGTGTACCATACTTGCCACGAAGTTGAAAGATATATTTGCAAGGGGCAACTACTAAACTCTTAGGTAATAAATAAATGTTAGGGATATTGCAACTAAAAAATAATTATAGTGTTCATATTGAACATTATTCAAACATAATAATCAACATTTTGTTTGGTATCACAACTTGAAAACAATTATCATGTTCCAAACATGGTACTTGGTTATTACTCCATTTGCAACTAGTTGTTTGGATAAATGGTCCATTGTAGTTGTTACAAAGTTGTTATTAATTGTATAGTGCAATTACAATGCAACTCATGCACACTAGTAAATAGGGAAATTTGTCATTAAGTGGCAACTATTGAGTAATTAATTTGTTCCTTTGTAGTACTATTGTATAACATAATTACAACTAAATGTTTGGTTATAGGGCCATTCTAATTGTAAATGAGTTTTAAAAAATTGTCCAATGCAACTAAATGACAAATGTTGATCAACTAATGTGTCTTACCCACAATCATAACATTATTCTATGACATCTTTGTAACTAAATGTTTGGTTATTGGTTCCATTGCAGGTGCAAGGGAATTTTCATGAATTATCAAGTGCAAATGCAAGGCAAGTCATTGGTAATTAAAACTTGGACGTTTTTTTTCATTAAATCCACTAGACAAAGTGCAAACCCACTAACAAACTTCAAGTGAAAATTCTAATCCTTTAAAAATTTGTGTAGCTTCAACAAAAATAACCATCAAACATGCACAACATGATCTTGTAAGCAACATGAGTTTTATAACAAAATTGGTAATAGCTTTGATTAAACACTAAGGAATCAACTAGCATAACCATCACTACACCACATAACATGATTGCCCCAACAAAATTGTCTTTAAAATTGCATAAGAACACACATTTTAAATAAGATCTATGATCTTGTGTGTCAAACTTTGGAAACCAAAAGTGAAAACATTTGGCTTTTGACCCTTATTGGAACTTTTAAACTCCAAGCTTGGAGCTTCGAAGAGGGGCCAAAAGAAAAACAAATTTATTTTTCTCCTCCTTAGAGATACTCCTAAAAACAACAACAATGAAACATGAAAAACTTAAAAGGAAATGAAAAACTTCAAAATGAAAGGATGGAGCTTACTTCAAGTTGTTGGAAAGTTTTTTGTTCCATGAGCTCCTCCCCCAAAAAGAAGCACAACATAATGAAAGATATAGTGCAAGCATTCCACAAGTTAGAGTTCCCAATTAACTTTCTCAATAAAAACTAAAAATGAATGGATGAAAATAAATGGAAAAATTAAAAACCACCTTTAATTCATTTTAACTTTGAATCAAATTTTGCAAACTTCATTGAATAGAGATTATAATGCATATTATCTCCTAGCTACAACTTATTTTTGAAAGGCATCCTTGAGTTTTTCATTTGTTGCTTAGGATTTGTCTAATTAAAGCTTGTTTTTTGTTTGCTTCATCTTAAAGTTCATAAATATTTGTCAATTGTTTTTACATCTTGCATCTAAAACATAGGTGATAGATGAAAATGTTTCCATTTTCACTTTGTGACAATATGGTTTTCTTTCTTGAATGCCTAATAACTAACTAGGTATTTGAATAATCAAAACCTCTCATATCATTTGTTTAGAAAATAATCTATATGTTCCAATGATATGTGGACCAAAAGGTTTTTTGATATTTACAAATGTTCTTTTCTTGTTGTTTCCAAATCATAAATTGCATAATTTCATATACTAAATGTCAATTACTCACAATAATTAAAATATTTGAAAATATTCAAATGATATATATATCATTCCTTAAATACATTGCATTGGAAAATGGAGGATTCTTCAATTTTTAGTCATTCTTATTTTATTTTCTAGAAATCAATTGTTGCATAGTAATTGTATTTGAATATCTTGTTTTTTACAATATATGTTGGATCGATTGGATCCCAATTTTCCTCCATTATCTAATATGAAAACTTTGATTTTCTTATTAGTGTAATTGTTTACCAAATTTTATATTGAAATTTTTTGTCATAATTAACTTTAAATTTAATTTCTAATAAGTATACAACATTGTAACATGACTTGTCATCAATGATTGCAAGAAAATAACAACAACTAAAATGTGTTGATGTTTGGAATGGAACACATTGATTTGAGTAAATTAATCCCAATAATTCATTTGCTTTTAATTATGCCCCCCACTTTTGGAAATTTCTATCTATGTTGTTTTCCAATGATGCAAATTTTACAAAAAAAAACGTTCATTTTCATCAAATTAAGAAATAATTATTGTCATAGATTTTACTTCTTGTAATTTTTTTTATTAATGCAAAACCCATTTTTTGATGCCATAAATTAATTTGATTTTATTGTAATGTGATGGGGATAATAATTTAACTTTCTTGCATACAAATGGATTCATTCAACTTGTAGAAATAAGGCTGACCTAGAAGTTGCACTTTGCTACAATTTTTGCAAATTTTTTAGTTAAAACATATTGACCATTTTTTATACAAATTTATCAAATTATTAGTCTTGGTTGCCTCCTTTAAAAACTTACGAAAGTTTTATGATTTGGAGGCATGTTGAGCAGTAAAGATAATTCTAACTTACTTTTATTCATGATGTGAAAAGTTGAATAAGAAAAGACTTAAAAATGTTTATATGCTTGATGACATTATCATTTTCCTTCATCTTTTATGTGTGTAATATATCCTGGAGATACATTTTTGTTACAATGACTTGAGACTCATAAAATCTTGTTAATTCTAGCATAGCATGCACATTATCACATGCTTGTATACGAGATACAACATTGTTTCAATGCAAATGTTTAATATTATTAAAACAATGTAACTCTTTCATCTTAATGCCTTATGCTTCTAGCACTTGTAGTAAGTAAAGTAGGAGTACCAATAGTGATTTATGATGTTGTGGGAATAACTAGTTTAGGTTCCATACTTTCAACAATTTCCCATATTTTTAATCTTTAATTTTTTTTGTTAATATGTGCTTCCATATGTGGAAGTATGTGTTATCCACCTTTGGAAATATGTGACTTATATTTTATATCTCATTTTTAATGATCTTATGCATGTGAAATTCTTCCATTGTTTATCATACATCTTTTTAGGATTTCCTTATTTTTAATCTAAATCTTTAAAAAATTCTCTATTATTTATAAGAATTGAAACCCATATCTTTTGCATTGCATTCAATTTTTGCTTTGTGATGTAGTTTATGTAAATTTCTTTTCTTATGTGTCGATTCATTTAAAAAAAAATTTATAAACATGAATTGTCAATAGAGTTAATCAATTAAATGCATAATGTATAAAAAGCCAAATTTTGAACACAAACATTTGATTGAATCTCGAGCTATAGGTTTGATATCATGTTGGATTTACACTCATGAGAAAAACTTTGATATTGAAAATCTTCTATTAAATAAAACATTGTTTGATACACATATATAAACTATCAGGGATTTCAAAAGTTATTCTAATAAATAGGTAGAAACTTAATAACATAATATATATGTATGATGCTATGATTAAGTGAACTATTGATACAATGTAATATCTAACACATGCCAACATTGTAAACAAAACAAATGAAAAAACGACAACAAACTTCAAGTTTTTTAAAAATTTTAAGTTTGTTACCATGAATGATTTTGCCACACTCTTCTTGCATAACTAGCATATCCTTAATTGAGACATAAAGAAATAGTTTAAAAAAAACCAAAGAGTTGAATGTGGATGACAACGACCAATTCCATTTCAACCTTCAAAGTTTCTACCTTGAAAAAGAACAAATAGATTTGCCATTGGGCCATTGCATGCCTCCAAGCATTCAAGAAGCTATGAACTGCAAATTTAGTGCAATATAACATTAAAAAGATCATATCAACAATGTAACGAGAAACCCCAATTCAAAAACACAACCCATGAGTCATGAATGCAAGCTTGTACTTTGAAGCCAATTTTTTTTTGTTCCAATTACAAAAGTTTCACACCATTTGATCTTCTTCTTGCAACATTGCAAACAAAACCCGATGTACACAAAATTGGACTTTTTAGAAAAATGCAACTATGGAATCAAAACCTTTAGCATATGAAATGCAAAATATGGTAGAATCTTTGCAATAGACCTTTATGTGTTGTGCAAGGATGTTTTAATGTGTGAAATCCTCATCCTAGTATTCAAAACCCCACGTAAAGTCCCATATCCATTTACGTGGTGGTGATCTTAGATACAAAGCTTTCATGCATGTCACCTACCTTAGATACTTAGCTTTCATGTTTGCTCACAATGGGAGCAAGCATTTGGGGAGTGGAGTGGTGATGTCGGTGCAACATTGAGAGGATGGCACTAGAGAGAGAGAGAGAGAGCTCGGGTAACGGGCATACATTATAAAATGTTTGGAGGGCAATGGGTGCCACCAAGAAAATTCGTAACCCGACAGTGTAGTAGCTTGACTCGACCCAAATTACATTTTCACGAGTATCCCATGTTGGTCCAATTCCGAGTGTTTTTTCCCTATGCCATTGTGGTTAAGTATGATGTACTTATACTCTTTTGGAACGAGGCCGTAACCACCCTAATTTTAAAGAGGGGCTTCAATCCTTTATGTCAAGTGGACTCTATATGTTTATTATGGTGCCATCTTCATAATATGGTACCCGATTTAATACAACTTTCATCATTAGGATCCTTAAATTAATTGAGTTAAATTATATGTGCCCCCCGCCCCCCTCCTCCCCCCCCTTTTAGTAGGTGATCTAATTGCTCTCTTGTAGATTGCAAAATTGTTAGTCTAGTTGTTCGAGAAGTTGTGGGAACGTAAACCGGCATATAATATTCAAGTTTGTTCATGATTAAGCAACCGTGTGTTATCGTTGTTAAAAAGGGGGGGGGGGGGGGGGGGACACAAGGGTTATAAAGGGTTTAGGGTTATAGAGGGTGTCCACCATTTGTAAGAAAACAAGCGAAATCAATAGACCTCCTTCGAACTTGTGATTTAAATTTTGCCCCATTTTAGTATTCTTAAATTTGGTTTGTTTCTCACCACTTTAGAAGCGACAAACCAACCACCTTTCGATTTGATCGAATATGGGGGGAAAGGAAAAGTTCGGGAGGGGACAAAAGGAACTTTGGATCGGCCCTCCTCCCAACTAAAAAACTAGGATTGATTTTCATTAGCATGGGGGGAAACCTGGCCCAACGGGTCGACCATTGGGCCAACATCCGTAGAGACGATGACCAATGTGGGACGTATACATACCCCCCTTCCCCCCCTCTCCCCATTGGGAACTCTCTCGTTTTGGAATTTCCATTAGAGAGCATGGGGAAGCTGGTCACTTGGTCGACCATTAGGTCGACAACCACGGAGACAATGACCGATGTGGGATGTAAATAATAATAATAATAATTCATCATCGGGGAATCAACCCGTACGGATGTTTTGTTTTTAGGGTTTATGGACACGAGCAAAGGTGTGAGGAAGCAAGGAAGGAATCCCAGGAGTTTTCACAATACATGATGATGATGGGTTGTTTGTTGCTCGGAAATGCCTTTATAATATAAAGAAAAGGAAGGAAGGCATAACCTAACCTCGATGTTCTAACTAAGAATGTACTAATACGGCGGTCCTCTTTCCATTAAGGAACATAGAAAGCCGCCCCTTAGTGTGGGTCGCATTCCGTAAGGTTGCTAATAGGGTTTTCTTTATTGGGTAGTAGTGTACACTCTCGATTCATACTATGGAAAGTTCTACATACAATTTTTATTTTATTTTATTTTTATGTTTGTTGATGTTGGGAAAGGAAGGGGGTTAGGGGGGTAATTTTGTGCCATTTTCTTTTTTAAAATTTAAAATTAATTAATTAAAATTTCCAACATTTCATGACAAAAGTATTGTTTCTAAAAGATTGGAATTAGGTTAGCTAAATAGTGGAATTAAATGAAGATGCAGAACACAAAACCAATTCCATGGAGGAAAAGACCACCTACCCAAAAAAAGAAGAAGAAGAAGAAGAAGGTTCGGGAATAAGACCCTGCCCAAGAAAAAAAAACCTCTTTTACACAACAGTTAACAACATTCTTGCTGGGTAACTGACAATAATAAGACCCTGCCCGAGAAAAAAACCTCTTTTACACAACAGTTAACAACATTCTTGCTGGGTAACTGACAATAATAAGACCCTGCCCAAGAAAAAAACCTCTTGTACACAACAGTTAACAACATTCTTGCTGGGTAACTGACAATAATAAGACCCTGCCCAAGAAAAAAACCTCTTTTACACAACAGTTAACAACATTCTTGCTGGGTAACTAACAATAATAAGACCCTGCCCAAGAAAAAAACCTCTTTTACACAACAGTTAACAACATTCTTGCTGGGTAACTAACAATACCCGTCAATCAATTCCTCAGTGAATCTATGATTGTTGTTGTGGATAGTGAGAGGGAGACAAGAGCAAGAGCAAGAGAGAGGTTCTGAGAGAGAGAGAGAGAGAGGGTTCTCTGAGAGAGAGAGAGAGGTTCTGCAAGATAAGCAACAGATGATGATGATGATGATGATGCCACAGCAGTTGTGAGAGAGAGAGAGAGAGAGAGAGAGTCATATGTCTCTCTGTTACATGTCTGATGATAATTGCACAAGCCAGCTCTCTCTCTCTTTCTCTCTCGGCTCTTTCTCTCAATCTAGACCTGAACATCCCCACTTGTTTAAAAGCTTAAAACCCTATTGAAACCTCCCACATCACTCATAGGACTGAAGCTTTTCTTTTGTTTAGGTGGATTGGATACATGTCTGTTTGATTCACTTTTGTTTGCTTTTTAAAAAAAAAACCAACAAACGTATGTCCACCAAAAGTTTCATGACATGGGTAGGTGGGTACACACACACAGACATACTCACACACACACACACACACACACACACATATACTACATTATAGACACACACATTCACACACACACACCACCTCTTATCACCACAGATGTGTGTTTTGTTTAGTCTGTTGTTGTAAGTGGATGGGTTCTTCTGACTCCTCCCTGATTATTAGGTTTTGTTTTCTCCAATTTCTTCTTTTGGTGGCTAGTTAAGTAAAATCCAAGAGTTGCAGAAGGGGGAAGGCAGCAGCATCCTGCTGCTGCTTTTTGCTGCTGTCTTTAACTGCAAATTTCTCTCAATGAGCTTGGGATGCCAGCAAGTTAAAGGTCTGGGGGAAGGAAGGTGGTAGGACCCAAATTTTGTTTGGGGTTGCTCAACAAAAGTACAAAATGTTTTGCTCTGGCATTTTCCTTTCTCTGCCATTCATACTAACTGTCCTTTTTGCCCCTTCCTTTTTTCCTTTCTTTGTTTGTCTTCCTCTGCTCTGCAGGCCACAATTAATGCCTGAGACAACCCAGAAAATGCTAGTACAGTTGCCTATATATATATATATATAGAGAGAGAGACACACACACACACAGAGACAGAGAGAGAGAGAGACAAAGAGAGTAATAGTAACACAGTGGAGGGAGGATAAGTACCTCCTATTAAGAGCACCTCCACCTACAGCCCCCAAATTCAGGCCATGGAATTTAAAGAGCCAAACTTATCAGTTTTGCAGTGAAGCACTTCAGCCAAAGTACAATGTGCATGCCATTTGACTGCTGAAGAAGGTGGAGCGACTGGTGCTGCTGCTCTAACTACCTGGGTTTATCTGCCTTCATTTTAAATGACTCTTCCAAAAACAACACACCCCAAGTCTCCAGAGGCCATGCTATTGCACCAGCAGATGTACTTGACAAGCCAGAGCTTGAACTTACAATACAATACATATACTGTACTTATACTTGTATTTTTTAAAATATTTAAGTATACACACAACAAAAACTACTTGAGAGGAGGCAGAGGATGTTATGTAAGCATTACATAAGCAAATTTGGATTTGGGTTTTTTTTTTGGGTAGTGCAACTTCTTCTAAAGAATGTTATTGACTGGAAAGAAAGGGGAGTACTTTCTGGGAGTCTAGAACTGGGGACAACAGTGGTTCAATAGTTGATCCCATTTGGGTTTTCATCATTTAACACAGAAAAAAAGCTGTGAAAAGAAGCTGTGGAAACTCTTGCTTACACTTATGTATCATTATTTCATCATTTCTTCCAGGGGGGCTAATGCTTTGAAGGGGCAGTTTACACTTGAGTACTTACTAATAAGAGAGATCATGACCCATTCAAAACTAAAAAAATTGTTGATTGGGTCCAGAACAACAACACCTTTGGAGCTCCTCCTGGCTTTGGGTTCTACAGTTTACTGCAGGGCTGTTTTAGGGCACAGCCTACCCAAGCAAAAAAAAAGAAAGGTTGTGGATGGAAAATCTTACATGGCAGAAGTGGATAATGTTGGCCAAGAATGGAAGGGAATTTGTTTTTTTTTTTGGAGGTCCCCACCTCTTTAAAGATGGCAGACAATGGGAGCCCATATTTTCAGAGTCTAGAATTTATTCTCTCTTAATAATTATTGTGGTTTTATGTTTATTTTCTCCCCTCAAGATGTGAAGTTGGAGGAAACTAGTTAAAATGGGAAATGTTCCATAAAGTCCCCAGAATAATGAATGAACTCTGGGGATTACAATAACACCTGGAATGTAAACAAACATTCCTCCAAATAAATGTGGGACCATTAATTTGAAACTACTACATTCAGCTCTTCTTCCTCCATTGGTTTGGTTTTGTTTTTTTGGGGCTTCCCAAGAGATGGTGTTGTACACACACAACCATCAGATACTTGCTGACATTTATTGAGAGCCCTGTGTTGTGTCTTTGAGAAAATGATGTGTAAATAACTTACAATCAATCTTGGATCAGTTCCGAAGTAAACAACACTCTGAAGAAGCTACCACTGAGGAGGAGGAGGAGGAGGAGGAGCAGTAAGAGGGAGGAGGGTAAGAGCAGCTCTCTCTGCCCACACCAAAAATACACACAAACAGATCCAATTTTGGATGAAGAACACAAAATATTATGCAGGTTTGTGGGACAATATAATGGCTTTGGGTCAAGCATATGTGCTGACTGGCAAAAGGCATGGCATTGGTTAACACTTGTTAATCGATTCGTCACATTGATTGATTGGTCCAAGTGGTGTGTTGTGAAGTCGTCTTCCATCTGTCTGGTTTTAGTCCCAGTTTCATGTTAATGGGGGGTGAGGCATATTTCCAAAACAGTAAGCCAGCCATCTCGGATGTCAGATTTATTTTCAAGGTATTTCTTGGATGTGAGCTTTATTTGTGAAGGCCCAAATTAAGGGGGGAGAGGGGAGGGCTTGGGTGGAGAGTGGCTCTACAGAGTTGATATCCTTAACTGTAAAAGAGTTAAGCATCCAAGAAGACCAAAACCTTTGTTGCTATGTAAGTAGATACTGTTTGCTGTATTGTCGTCTACTACTACTACTTACTTCTATGTACTACTATCCTAAACCCTACTACTACTACTACTACTGGGTAACTTATTTCTTGGAATATGGAATTCAGGGGTGTGAAGATCTGCAATGAAATCTTAATGAAAGTGCAAAAAATCACAAAGAATCTTCTTTGCTTTAAACTAATGGAAAGGTATGGTACATTAGAGGGAGGGAGGGAGAGAGGGAGGCAGGGAGGATTGTGGGTGCAGTAGGTAGTGGGTGGTGAGCAAAATATGAAGAAGGGTCTTGAAAAAATACTCTTTCTCTTCTTGAAAAACAGTGAAGTTATTTTAGCTTAAAACTCTCACTCAAGCTGCTGGTTGCTGATAATGCACGAGGATGATGCAGCAGAGAGAGAGAGAGAGACCAACCCCGCTGCTCTGCTGCTCAACGCATGTGGACCAACCTTTTGTCACAAGTTGACTGACTGGAGTTTAGGAGCTATGATCATACACTGACAACAACCCCTCCCTCACTCATCACTCATTCATTCCAAGGTGGTGGTAAAAAAGAAAAAGAAAAAATTAGAGAGAGAGAGAGAAAACAAAATTTAAAAAAAACAAACAAACAAACAAACAAACCCACACCGAAGGTGGTGCTGGGTTTGTCTATCTATCACATTTTGTCCTTGGAGAGAGAGAGAGCTTCATTCATTTCAAGCACGACACTGGGAACAATACTAAACAGCCTTATATCGTACCACCCAAAAGCACGCTTGCTTCTGTCTCTGTCTCTTTATCTCCAGTGTGTAAGTTCTCTCTCTCTCTCTCTTTGTGTGCTTCATTTTCTCTTAATACCTTCTTCACTTTGCACGGGTTCTTTTTGCACTTGTAGTAGAGCAGTGACTGTGTCTCGTTGCTGCTCCTTCGCTTTCTTTAGTTGTAGTAGTCGTAGTACAGTTTGTAGCTTGAAGATCCTCCCCCCCCACCTCCCCCCCCCCGCCCTTTTTCTTTTGTGTGGTGTGGCTTCTTCTTTGAGCGCAGTACTAGTACCACTTGTGTTTGTTGCAAGAGAGCGCAGAGGGATTCTTGCGTTTTCTTTCTTTTTGCAGCGGCGGCAGAAGGAGGAGGAGGAGGAGGAGGAGGAGGAGGAGGAGGTGGGGGAGGGATATACCTATCTAGCTGCATTTGTTTTTTTCTACTTCTCGCCATCTGCAGAATCTGGACCCAATTTGGAGGTTTTTCTTTTTCGTTTTTTGCTCAATTGTCTGACGACGGACCCGGACTCCAAGTGTCAACTCTAGCTGTCTCTCAGCAGCAGCAGGAGCAGAAAGAAATTTTGTACAATACCTACAATGATCAGCAGAGCTTCAGACAGTTTTTTGGGTACGAAAGTACGAACCATGACAGCAGGGGCAGCAGCTGAGACAGCATTCGGGAAGGAAGGTGCATGAAGGAGAGCTTCCAGAATTTACCTGTCGAAGTTTGTTTTCGTGTGCTGGATTGCTGAGCATCATCAGCTCATCTCTGCTTGTTTTCTAGGGCATTGGCATTCTTCTGTATTGGGAGTTGTCAGTGTGTTGGCGAGCTTTTCCTCTTTTCTTCCTTCCCTTTCTTCTGTTCATCACATTCTCTCAGCATTCACAGAAGTTTGCAATGGGTCCATGCTTGTCACTTCTTTTAGCTGGCAAACAGTTGTACAAGTGCTTGAGATTACAAGGGCGTCATTAGAATGAGCTGAGCCTTGCAGATAGGGAAGAGCACAAGATGTGGCAGAAGAAGACGACGACACAGACTGAGTTGCGTATGTATGGTAGAAACCAGAAACTTGCTCTCCCCACCTCTAAATGCTATTCATTCGGGAATGCGTGAATCGAGAAAGTTTTGGGGTTGATGCTATTGAAGCCAGAGCAATCCTTGTCGACCCATCTTTCTCTGTATCGATCGATCGATTTGACTGGAGGGTGGTAGAGAGATGTGGGAAGAATTGGAGTGCTGCTGAGTGCTGCTGTGGAGTTCACAAGAAGAGAGCATCAATTTACATGCAGATTGTTAGAGAAGCAGCTACTGGGATTGGATTCATTGGAAGCACAAAAGGATGGGGGATCCATCATGGGCAGTGATACTACCGGTAGCAGCAGCGGTTTTGCCATCGATCCTGCTGCTACTGCTCCTCTTGGCATACATCAGAAAGCTATGGCGAGCTGCGCAATCGGCTCGTGAGTCGGAGCTCGTTATTGACCAACGCGAAGCCGCGCTTCTCCGTAGTGCACGAATGGCCAGCCTGTGGCGCGCGAGCCGACCTGTGCGCGCCTTCAACTGGAGCGAACACCCATCGCATGTCATGACGGCGGTGGAGCATGGCTGGGCGGCATTCGCTTTCTCGTACTCAGCTCCACCGGCGACATGGTTCTCTAACGCGCAGTTGGCGGCATCGCACCAGTACCATCATCATCATCATCATCACCAACACTTGCACCAGCAAGTCTCCATGTGGGGTTTGTGCCATGCTTGTGCCAACAGCATCAAGTTCCGTGAACCCGAAAATACTTGGAACACCGGAGGCGCAGGCGAGTACATGCAACAAATCCGTCTCAACCCTGGCGTCACTCGATTATCCACCCATCATGGATGTGTCATGCCTGTACAAGCTGTGCAAACCGCCATGCCTTTGCCAGGACCCACTCTCGGTCCATGCCCTTACCCTCAAGAATCCTACTTTGAAGTCTCCATTCTTGCTGTTGGGAATGAGTACAGCTTTGGCCATAGCTCTCTCACTGGAAGTGAACGTGTCAAGCTCATTGCCAAAGCCGTCACCACATCTGATAGCTACAACCATCACCACCAACCCACAACAACATCTGCTTGCACCACCGTCACTACCGTGACTCCTCCTCCTCCTCCTCATCTTCATTCTCAGAGAACAGCTTCTTGTAACCCTAATGAGTTCTGCAATGCCACTGCAGATCATCACTATAGTCGCAAATTGGGTGCAGACACTGTTGCCAAAGCAAGTGCTACTACTCTCAATGGGGATCATTCCAACAAGTTGGAGAATGCGAGAGTGGACAGGTCCAGATGTGTTGGAGCTACTACAGGTGGTGTGAAGAATGAGACTGCAACAAAATCTGCTGTCAATGATACAGGTTGTGATGATGATGAGCTGAAAGGAACTGTTGGGTCTGAATTGACAACAACGACAGTTGTTCATGTTGTGGATTCTCTTCGTGTGCGTGGTGGTGCATCCTTGTTCCCTAGAGTGGTGGAGCATGCAGATGACATCGACTGGGATGAGTTGCTTGCAATTGGTTTGGCTGCTGCAGATGCACCTCCATTCCGGCTTCCAGGGTTTGAGCCCAGCTCCATTGGCTTCCTTTCTGCTGATGGCCAATGCTATGTGAATGGTCAGTAACACATGCTCCTTCTCTCTCTCCACCTGCCTCCATTCCCAAGCATCATCTCCTTCCATAATATTCCCTCCTCCTTCTCCTTACTTGCAGTGTGCTCGATTGATGATCAGTAAGGCTTTGGCAAAGTGTTGTTATGGAGATGATGATTTCTCTCTGCAATCTCTCGTTGATGTCAAGAGAAATCATCCC
This sequence comes from Sphagnum tenellum, assembly GCA_963921925.1. Lineage (NCBI taxonomy): Eukaryota > Viridiplantae > Streptophyta > Sphagnopsida > Sphagnales > Sphagnaceae > Sphagnum > Sphagnum tenellum. The sequence continues at coordinate 5,302,682 of OY998150.1, read as the reverse complement.
ACAACAACACTTTGAAGGTTACATGACAACACCAAGAATGCATTATACATGCACCTTTCATGAATTTCCCAATTCAGCATGCCATCTTAGGTTTATCAAGAACAAACGATCTGGTGAAGTACCTATCTTGTTGTAGTATTTTTCTTCTCCTTGCAGCATGCCTGATTGGTAATGCTTGAACAGTTGACAATATAGCATGACAAGAATAGACTTTGCTGGGTCATTTGCTCTTGATCAACCTCAGATGGCATGCTGAATTGGAAATTTCAAAATGCACATGCATGTGCTTGTTGTTGTTGTTGTCAAGTTGCCTTCAAAAACTTTTAGTTGTGGAGATGGTTTCTCTGCGATCTCTTCTTCTTCCTTGCATGCCTGATTTGAACAACTGAGCAAAAAACAGTACAACAAGATCCCTCACCAGATCAACGTCAGATGGCATGTTGGATTGAGAATTTTGTAAAAACCTTGGAAACTTTTTCAAGTGTATTTCTTGGGTGGGCTTTGATACAAAATCAGGGCCCGCCATGCCTTACACATTACACCGTTGGGAGCACAATAAGGTCCCTGGAATTTACCATAAGCTCCTTGGGAATTGCCATACGGTTCAAATACAAAGAAAAACTTCCACAGTTTTTATGCAGGGGAGAGTCCTCATTGCAAGGGACTTCCTGGAATTTGGCCCCACCTACTTGGGCTACCATGCTTGTATGTGTGACCTCATTCCAGGAAGTCCCTAGGGTTGAGGACTTTCCCTAACATAATGGTGAATGCATGCTCAGTGCTACCAAATCGGAATAAAGTTTTATGATGGAAGATCCCGCTCCAGAAGGAGATTTTAACACCAAGGCCAAAAATACCACATGTATTTGTGAATATAACTTTAGGAGAACCAGTCATGTGTGATGAGTAGATTTATGGTGCCATCTTGTTCTGCTTAAGCTGAGAGAGTCATTCCTCCTCACTTTTAAGAACCAATTCAATCTGTAGATGTCTGCAAAAGTAATGTCTGATTGTTTCACAGAGAATGATCCTGGGATGTTCAACAATGAATATGTGCTCATCATTCTAATAATTTTGTCTTCAGGTGTAAAGCTAGTGCAGTACCTCTGATGAGGGTAGTGATTCAGAATTCACTGACTCTGCATCTTCTAGATTGAACTTGGGGTTTTGAAGGCAAAGAATCTCTTGAAATATGTATGCAACATTTGATCTAGTCTTGTAAGACATACAATGAAGTGGATATATGTTGAGGTTCTTGAGTGGCGGTTCTTTGAAAAACAGTCACAGCCACCTAGTTTTTGGGCTTGTCAAATGGTATTTTCTTTTGGTGAGCTCAAGTTCTGGACAAGAAAGTTAAGTGAGTCTTTGTGCTTGTGGAAAATGTGCATAGTTTTGAATTGCAGTAAACACCGAATCTGTGAATTTTTCAATGTTTGTGAATCAGGAGTCCAAAAGAACAGTAGTGTCTTTAGAGTGGTCATGCTTTGAATGAACACTGGGTGGTCTGATTTGTAACCATCTTTGAGGCCCGAAAGGCTATCTTTTCTCTTGATCAGTTGGATACTGATTGAAGGTCATGGGGACTGGTGATAAAAAGTACCCCACGTTTTTTCTAACAATTCTCCACGACTATCTGTTTTTTGGTTCCCCACCTTTGCAGGTTCACCAAACCTGGATGCAAAGGATCAATGCACCACAAGGAGGCGACAATATGGTGGGGTAAAGACAATAGTGGGATGTGGATTTGAGCCTCGCAAGAAGAAGGTATACTTCACCATCAATGGTGAGCTCATCCATGAGGCAACTTTAAAAGGCAACGAGTTTGGAAAACCCTTATACCCAACTCTTGCAAGCAATTTTGATGTCACACTTTTGGTAAATCTGGGTCAAAGCTCATTCCACTACATGCCAGCGAATGTTGGAAGGATTGCAAACCCAAGTTGTCAACTGCTGCAGTCAATAACGACAGTGAATGATATGTATCACAATGATGGTGCTGACCTATTTTCAATGGGTCAGTTACACTCCCATTGGCTTTCCGAGCTTGAGTATGCAAACTCCCCAGACTTCCAGCACCACCATGTTCTCTCGGAGGCAGAGTCTGATTTGTTTGAGATCGTACTTGATGGGCAAGCTCTGAAGAGGTAGAAGTTTAGGTTATATGTTTGTATATATACACACACACTCTCTCCTTCTCTTTTGCTCTCTCGCTCTCTCCCTCCCTCTCACCTGGGCTTGGTACTCTAAAACATATCACTAGCAAGGCACTAACTAGAGAAAGGTTGAATCCACCACACAGCTATGTCTGAGACTCTGAAAAACAAAACACAGATGATTATAATGTCATCCAAATCCTGGCTTTGCTTGCAAAAATGCAATTGCGGCCTCATGACGATGTAGATTGATCTCAAGTGCATAAAATCCAGCCTTGAGTCTTTGGGGATGTGAGCACCATCCCTTGAAGAATAAAATACCATTTCTGTCCATTAATGTTTGTTGGTTTTTTGGCTTATTTGTTTCCAATGAGAGTGCGGGTAGTTAGTTTTCATCTTTTGCTGAACTATGGGCACTATGCACAAGCGAATTCTATGTCCAGTTGTATCTCTTTCAATGTGAGAGTAGATGTTGAGGTCGAAAGGAGAGAGCAAGATGTTAAGCTTGAATGTGAGCAAATGTTGCTGATGCCACGAACTATGCAACTTGATTGTACTTTTGACACGTCCAAATATGCATGCCCAACGCATGTACATGCTGATGTGGTTGTGTATCTCTAAGTATGAAATGTACATGTATGTGAACAAACCATCCATCAAGATGGTTGTCACCATGGTTTTGTTTTTGAGACAATTTTTGCAACTTGGCAAGAAAAAAAAAAGAAGGAGAAAGTTCTAAAAAAGTTATAATTTTCTTCTTGACATCTAGCTAGATTTGGTTCATTAATGTTGTGGACGATTGCTAGTTCACAAACTTGACAAACTTGGAAAAAAAAAACGTCTCGCTTATTATGCATGCATGCATGCACTTGCATGTGTGTGTTATCTTCAAGTACGACATTTAGATGTACGTGTACAAAACCAACATGGTGGTTGTCATGCTTCACACAAAAAAAATCTGATTTCTATAGATTTCTTTTCATTCATTCCAACAAATTTGTCAAGTGTTTTTTAATAATTTAATAATTTTTTATTTTGTATTTTTAATGTGTCAAGACCAATTCCAAGGCTCAACAAGCATGGCTTTGCATGCTTAAAATCAACAATGTTTGGCATCAAGTGTCAACAACCACTTTCCATTACTAACATATATGGCCCATTTATTTGTGGCAATTTGCCATGTGAACAAAAAGTTCAAACCATGAAATGTCGTACATTATTTTGTTTAAATGTTATTTAATGAATTGATATTTTATCTGATGTTCCAATATACACAAATAGGATTTCTCGTCATCCTAAAGTTTTAGTTTTAACCATATTAGGTATTTATTGCACAACATGCATTTCAGAAAAGTTTTATCTTGTTGTCGGATATTACACTAAAGTACCATACTACAAGGGCAACTTCAACACATGTCTCCTGAATAATTTTGAAGATTCCATGTCAAGAAATAAAATACTCCTAAACATTCCCAAAAGATTCCGTGTCGAAACAAAATATTCTTAAACATTCCCAAAAGAGTCCATGTCAAGAAATAAAATATTCTTAAACATTCCCCAAAGATTCCATGTCGGGAAATAAATATTCTTAAACATTCCCAAAAGATTCCATGTCGAGAAATAAACTATTCCTAAACATTCCCAAAAGATTCCATGTTGAGAAATGAACTATTTCTAAACATTCCCAAAAGATTCCATGTCAAGAAATAAACTATTTCTGAACATTCCCAAAAGATTCCATATTTTTCATTCACAAAATGGTGTTTCTTTGTATAATTTAAAATCTAAAATTTGTCAAATTAAAATTGATGGTCTTTTTACATGACAAAATTTTGACCAAATGTTGCCAAAGAAGGGCACATTACGCAATGGAATAAGTCAATTGCCAAACGAAGCCCTAAACCCCATTTACATTTGTCAAAATGTACTTGGCACTTGTAAAATGCCCTTACTCTTATCTTCCCTTCTAGTCCATGTCCTCCCTCCTCCTCCTCCTCCTCCTCCTCCACCACCACTCAGCCAAGGTGGAATTTGATCACCATTTGCTTGTTGTTCACAAAATAAATTTCATATTAGATTACTCAAGGGAGAATTATGATTAGGATCTTTTGGATCATGAGGCCATGTTACTTAACTACCCTTCCTAAAATTTGTCTTTGCCCAATGGTTTATTGGTCAAGGTGTGCTTGATTTACCAAACTAAGACTACCCCATTTCATGAATTTTCTTCAAAATGTTAGAAAGACGGAAATTGCCTTTCCCTATTAGTGCCTCCAAATACAATTTGCAACATGTCCACCATGTTCAATAGGTAAACACTTGCACAATGCACATACTTCACAATTCATATATGCCACTTTTCATGTTTGACAAGTTTTGTATTATCATAAAGTTTGTTGGGAGTTTAAGATGGTCAATTATGGACAAACCAAACCAATATGTTTAATTAAGCATTTTTCTAATGCTAATAAATTTGTGGTGCATGTCATGTGCATAATCATGAAGTAAGGCCAAAATGTTGGTTTGTGATAGATATTTTATAGCATGATGACAAACTAGAAGAAAGGAGGCACAAAAGCCTTGGGACAACTTTGACAAAATGGACCATTTGATGATCACAATTGCACAATTGATTTTGTGTTTGATGGAAGAATAATGACTTAACATAATATAAATTTGCATCAAATAACAGAATCACATTAGTGAAGAATAGGAAAGAGAAGAGGGGGAACAAACAAATAAGAAGACAAAGAACATAATATAATAACATTACATAAAATAGATGACTATTTTGAAATCAAAAATATATAATCACATTATCGAAGAATAAGAAAGAAAAAAGGGGGTTAAAATAAATAAATAAATAAATAATTTAACACAATTGCCTAACATAACTTAAATGGCTATGTGTGCAATTAATTGTAAAGTGTGCCACATTTCTTATATATAAAAATTAAGCAAAAAAAAACCCACCATTTTGGAAATTTTGAAAATAAAAAAAGAGAGGGAAATAAATACCTAATTTAATAACATAATAAAAATGAAATGGGTGCTCTTGGTTGTGACTTTTGACCACAACAAAGAAGCAACACAAACCATCTATTTTGAGTGGAATATTTATTCAAATATTAAACTTCTTGCTAATCATCTTGCTTTCATTCCTCCATGGATCCCAAATGAGCTTTTATTATTTCTTGTTGCTTCTCCTCGTCTTGATTCAACTTACACCAAGTGGTTGAGTAGGGAATCATTCTCTCTCTCTCTCTACAAACTTGATGTTAAAATTTTGCTAGGTGTGAAACTTGAGCTTGATTCTCTTCTTTAGATGACACTTTTTGGCATCTCAAAAGTTGAATGTGGCATCCAATGTTGTTGCATTTTCTAGGAGCAATCATTGATTATATGTTATCATATGACAATTTGTCAACAAGGCAATTATCTTCTCTCTTTCAAGATAATCTCCCTAATTTAGGGGATCTCTCTTAAATTAAGTGTGGTGGTGGAAGGGATGCCTTCTTAAAAGTAGCTCCATTGGTGGTAATATGATTGAATATAAAATAGTTCCATTGCTGGCTTGCACAAACATATTTTGGACCAAATTATTGTTTACTTAGAGTAGCTCCACCCATTTATATGCTGATCTAGGCCAATAGATGTCGTTTGGGTCAATAAATTTGCACATCATTGCTTGTAAAAGGCATTGCACTATACAATGATTGTTCTTGATGTTGTTTGGCACTTGTTTCATGTTCAAGAACCTCAATTCCTTGGCTAAAAGACCCATATGGTGCATTGGGAAAAGAGGCTCACACCTCCTATAGAGCATAATTTCTGAATATGAGAAATCTTCTAAGTAAGAATGAGCATTTGAATTTTTGGGAAAAAAATTGTTTTGTGGCTTAATGGACCTCCATGGCAAAGGCCCAGTTTGGCTTCGTTCGTTCCACCTTAAATGGTCTAGTAAATAACAAAGCCAAAATTGAAAAGTGCATTACCCAAAAGGGACAAGGGGTGGATTGGGCGGAGAAGTGCATTTAGTGTTCACTAAATGTTGAAACATAATGGCAGTTGTAGGGAGTTGCAACAACTTTCAAGATATCAATAGCTTCTAGCCCAAGTGCATCAAAATCTTGGTCTTTCAATGTTCAAATTCATTGAAGTTCTCAAGGTTTTACATTTTTTTTGCTTGTTTTCATTTTTTTTTAAAACATAAAGGTTTTAGATATGAAAGTTGCATGGCAATGAGTTTTATGTACGAACCTTTTGCAACCTTCAATTAACCCTAGTGTTCTTGTGATTCTATAATCTATCGTCAAAGCATGTCTTTTTGCTCACAAAGTCCAAATGAGTTAATGAACCAATGTGTTTACTTTAAACTAAGGACTATAACCTTTTTGAATTCCTTTTTGCCAAAAAAAAAAGAAACTAATATTTTTTCTTGAATGAAATCTTTTACAACTTGTTATTATAAATATTATAGTTGTTTGTGTGTGTCAATTGTTTTTTAATAAATATGAAAATTTAAAAATGTATAAATTTCGTTAGATTCTATGTTTTGTTTTGAAACATGATCATAATTTCAAATTGTACCAAAACATGTCGATTATTTTAAGGTTTAGTTTCTTATATTATAAGTTACAACTTTGTTTAAAACACCATACACATTGCACCACGTATATGTCACAAAAGATTCATGAACTTTAAATAGACCCTCAAATTTGAAAACAAAAAATTAAAAAATTCTAATATTTTGATTTTTAAAAAAGATATGTTTAATAATCACCTATTACTACCAAAAAAATAAAATTGAACATCAAAAATTTTGTATTATGAAAATGATGGTGCCTTTTGTGAAAATAACAATGTGGAACAAAGTTAAACATCCTTTGTTCAAGTCAAAAATTAAAATCAAAACATCTAGTGATTCAATTTAGATTTCAAGACATCCATATTATCCATAACTTGTTATAATTAACATGTTACTAAAGTGGCACTACATAGGCATATGTAACAAGAATTGCAAAAAAATGGACCTTTTGACATGGATTTTGGTTTGTTTCAACTCATTTCAACCCCACAATCTTCTAATTGCTTGTCGATTTTAACAATCACTAGGTTTATGGTTCATATGATTTGGATATTTCTTACTTTCCTTCACAATGACTCTGAATCTTCTTGCAAATTTCAATATCATTTTTTGTTGTTTACTAGTCTTATTGATAGTGCATCTCCTTCATTAAAAGTTGGTATGTTATTCCATCTTGTAAGGATTTACATTTTAGCAAGCACCATGTTGTAAGTACCAATGTTTGAATGCAATCAATTGGGGCATCTAGTATTAACTATTATGATATCGGTGAAAGGTCCTTGTCATAATTTGATCTTCCTTTGCCCTTGCAACTAAAAAGAAAAGGAAAATGGATTGTGAATAAATTATGATTTTTAGGATAAGTGATCCACAACAAAAAAAACATAAAAAAACTTGTCCTTCTTCATTACCAAAAATTGAAAGATAATAGTGAAAACAAAAATTAGCTAGTTTTAGTCCAAAAATACCAATTAATTAGGACATTTTTAGTGAAACCATGTTTGGTCATTTGGATAGTAGCATGTTGCACTAGGGAATTTCAAAGTCCCAATATTATATATATTTATAGGGAATTTGGCCCAATTTTATTTTTTTTAACCTAGGAAATATGACCACTTGGTATTTGCTAATCATAATCATGTGTCATCCATCATTATAATTAAGTGTCATTCATATTCAAAAACATTACTGATGTGTGTACATACACAATTACACATGCCTATAGACATATGCACTTGCGCAAGTTCAAACCCACAATCTCATGGAAAATGTATCAACATATTAACCGTGAAGCCCCACAAGTTCTTGGAATGTGGTTGGGCAAAGTTTGAGTTTAATAATTCAATGAAAAACTTGTTGAAATCTTCATTTTGACATGCGTCTTCTTTATCAAAATTTATTCAAACAAATAAATTAAATGCATGATCTTGAAGCTTATTCAAAGATCTATTCAAAAAAAATATTGTAATTTTAAAATATTCACATTAAGGTGTCAAAAGATGCTATTGAAAGGATTATAGTTTGAACAAGTCAACTTTATTAATTTCTACAAATTTTAAAATTAACATGCAATCTTTTATAGGTGATTAAATTCAATGTAAATTCAAGACATTCATTAAAACTTTAACAAGGTTAATTTGTTTATATAACCATTTTTTTAAATGGATGGATTAAAAAAAACATAATTAAAAAATTGGACTTTGTTCAAAAAAATCGCAACATAAAAAAAATACTTAAAATATTAAAATTATTATAAACATAATATATAAATTTGGAAAACTTTACAATAATTATTGGGGATGTAATATAATCATCCATTTTAAAATACAGTTATTCACTTTTAAGTTAATTCTTATTTATGTATAACATTTTTCTATTCCTCTCTCCCCAATGACAATAGTTAAACATAAACATGATTTATATAAATAATAAATAATTTAAAATATTTGTGGAAGTTTTGGTTACTTGTCATATTTTGGTAACAATGACAAATTTCAAATAAAATTCCCACAAGAATATTTAAAATTTATTCATATGCACAAACCTACATACACCTTCAACTTGTTAATTTATCATCAATCAAAATTTTACATTGAGAATATTTTTAAAAAACTTTTATAATAGTTACACCTCTTAAACTTATAGACTTTAGATTAAATCCAAATAATAGACCCACCTCCTTTCCCCTACCCACTAACATGGACATGAAAAAATACATTTTCATGTACATGTTATGCAATAAAATCAAAATTGAAATTAACATAAATAATGATCCACTATCAGAACCACATGAAAACATAAAGGAAATAAAAAGTAAGGAGGGGCTGATGAGGGGAGGGGGGGGGGGGATTTTGCTCACTTTAAAACCTTGTGCAAATATTACACTCATGATCATAAAATTAAATTATAGAAATTAATTGTAGTATTATAGTACATTCCATTTTTTAATGATTATATATGCACACACACACACACACACACACAACTAAATAACATGTAAAATGATCTTAAATATTATTATACATTCTTTGCAATTGTAGATGTGTAATTTATTTTTAAATAATGTATTTATATTTTTTTGCAATATGTAAATCGTAGGTATAAATAATGAAAGTGGGAACTAATGCAAGTTGCATCATAATATTTGGATTTTTTAAAGATAGTATGAATGATATTTACTTATATATATATATACGAATTGACATTACATAACCTTGGATTAACCCAAAAAAATTTCCCCATCCACGAGGTTTTAATAACAAGTAATGGTGTAATTCAAAATGACTATAAAATTAGAATTTAAAATGAATTTAAATATTATAATACATTCCATACATTTAAGAAAGTGTTAATAAGTTTTATATTTATAAAAATCATTACCAATATTACTCATGTAAGGCGATTTTAAATATTACAATAAGTTTTTTTTGTCATTGTAGATGTTTGTGAATAATAATTTATCTATTTTTCGCATTTATTTATTAACAATATATAAATCATAGGTATAAAGAATGAAAGTAAGAGGTAATGTAAGTGGCATAATAATTCATGGATTTTTAAAATTAATTATAAAACTATAAAATTGACGTCATATAACATGGTTTTCTCTAGGAGATTTGTTATGTAATTAAAATGGTGATCATCCATAAGATGTAGAAAAAATGCCAAACAAGTACAAATATTTATGGTTATACATTGAAAACCATGTATAAAAATCTGACATCCATTAGTATATTTGTACATAAATGATTTTGGATTGTTTTGGGTATGACATCATCTTGACAAGCCATGCATTTCCTTCTCAACCCATATAACTTCTCTTTTTAAATATATCTTTAATTTTTTTGTAAACATGAGTCCTAATTATTCTAATGATCATTATATCAAATAATTTTTTTACTACCTTTAATATTCACTTCAAGAGATGCTAATTAAACCATTTAAAGCGTATATATAATTCAATGGGTGCAAAATTTGTCATATTGATAATAAGGACAACTTGTTATGTGTGAAATGCATTCACATATGTAGTAACATTGATAATGAACAAAGACATAGAAAAAGCCACTTGAGCATTTTGTGGTCTAGGAATGAGCCTTTTGTTACATTTTTTAATTATCAAAAAAGAAATTAAGATTGTAGTTTCCATGTTTATGAACAACATAATGAACTTTGTGACACCATTCATTTGTTTACAATAATTGTGCAAAGTTTTATTATTAATCAAATTATAATAAAATCAAACATACTAAACATTGGGGAATAAGATTTTTTTTTGTGCTCATGCCAAAACTTGACAACTTAAAAAATATGCAAACCATGGAAACGCATAGTGTAACATGTCTTGAAGTTGTTTTTATGAGAATTCTATGTGAATGCCAACAATTAGCATGCAAAAATGAAAATGAGTTTGTTCTGTCCTTATTTGGGTGTAATATAGTTTTGCAACAAGTTGCAAAATGTTTCCATATTAAGTGTGGAAATGCAAATGTGTGCAATCCATGATTTTTCACATGCTCAAGTAAGGGCATCCTATGACTGATCATGAAAAATTGAAATACATTCAAAACTTTTTTAAGGTTCTAAACAAGCCATCCAAGCATTGGAGTGACTCCATTAAAATGAGCATGGTTGAATCCATGCATGATTTGGGGTTTGACCTTTGCTTGACTTGCAATATAAAAGGCCAAGTTTTATTGAAGTTTCATGGAATGAAATCATCACAATTGACAACCAATTGTGGATTGGTGTTCATGTTTATGTTGTTGAGGCTTGGAAATAAGTTTCTATCTTGTTGACTTTAAAGCAAGTTGTTGAAGGAGCTGATTTTGATAATTTGACTAAGGTTGTACTTGATGCATTACTATAGTAGGGTAAGTGTACATTGAGGTGGTTCACTTTGTGACAAATAAAAACATCACCCAAACTCCATTTCATAGTCTCCAAGTTAATATGCTTTGGTGTAAATGGTCATGTGATAAGTTTTCAAGGGCCAAAATAAAGGTGATTGTGCAATTGGTCTTCATCTAGCCTTTATTAGATGAAGGCTTTGCTCAAGAAGCAATCATCATTTTTTAAGTTAACCATGCAAAACAACTATCACAATGCAATGAAAATATCACATAATTGCAATCCTCATGAGCATAGACGTAGAACAATCTTGACAACAACCAACTTCTCTACCATTGCTTGTTTTACTGGTTCAAGTTCATTGAATTGTCAATGGCAATGGTACATTGGGAGTCTAGAAGACAAAAGATGTTTCTCAACTTTGAGCTTCATGAATAGCAAGCATAGAAACAGCTTGTTGACACACCTAGATCTTATTGTGTGCATGTACACACACAAAAAAAACAAACAAACTATGGAAACCTTTCCTTAGTTCGCAACAAGCTTGGAGTGCAATTATAATTTGTTATCTAGTTGATGCATAGTACTAAAGTTAATTGTCCAATATTGAAAAGACCTTCTCCTAAAACCTTTATCCCTTCATTTCTTGCTCTTGTTAAACTGTTTTCATGTATTTTTGTCATTGAACATTTGCTTCTATTTATGTTTTCAAGTATCCATGTTTTTTTGTTTTCAATTTGATGAAAAAGCTTCATTGAGAATGTTGTTAACTTGATGCTTGTATTGGGAGCTCAATCATTTGTTACAATGGGCAAAGTCATTCTTTACTACCCAATCCATTCCCCTAAATGATTGTGTTAGTAACCAATTATTTTTGCTTGCATCTTGTATGGTTGTTTTTTTTTTGGGAAATATATGTCATTTTGACTACCACATTTTCACTTGCATTCTAATGAGGGTCACCTCTTAATTTGACATTATCAAGCCATGAGCTACCACTAATGACTACAAAATATTGTAACATTCATTCACAATCAACAACTTTTACCAAAATATTTAACTTTTTCAACAAAATGGGTTTGGCAACCCTTTTTTTAATATTTTAAAATTTTAACATTTTGAAAATGAATAGACGGTGTAACACTAGAGTAGAAGCATAACACAATGGAATAAACATATTGAACAAATTAAACTTTTCAAATTTTTTACCCTCATTTTTCCTTTAATGACAAGAGGATTAAAAACTCAACCCAGGTTGAGGTGGATTTTAAAATTTTAATTATGAATCTATAATGGATTATTATAGGGGGTACCATTGATTGGTAGTAGGCTCCCATGTGAATGGTGGGTGTTGCACTTGAAAATCTTGCAATCAAAAAGGCATGTAATATGATAAAAGAAAGGATCCTAAATCCAAAGGGCACATGGCACATACAATGGGTTAGACAATAATCTTTGAATTGCTTTAAAATTGAGCTAAAATTGAGACTTATTGCAATCATACATTCATAAGCATATTTGAGTAGTTTTTAGGACGTTGCATGGTTTAGGGTACACGGATGATTTTAGGCGTTTCTACCTTAATGTTTCAAATTAAACAATGATAATATAGTGGATGGAATAGTTGTTAGTTCCCTTTGGAGTCTTTTAGGTATTGTCATTAGTTTCCAAGTGGTTGGGAGTTCAATTTTCTAGATTTTTGGCTATGCTTATTTTATTTAATTTGCTTTGCCTCTTGGGAATTAATTAGTGTTTAACCATATTGGCACATTCGGTAATTCAAATGGTAGCCATTTTTTTTACCCCCCTCCACCCCTCCCCCGGTATATTTGTAACCTATTTATTGTATAAACCGACTTGATCCATTTTTTATTTATTTTTGATGGGTATCCCAAGCTGGTCTGATTCCGAGTGTTTTTTGCTACCTATGTCACTATTGTTGCACACATAAGTAAGTATGACACCTTTTCAGATGATCGGAATTAGTGGGCCCTTATCCTTTTATTCAAAGACGGCTCTACTCCTTTGATGAAGTGGGTGCATGTAAGTAAGAACAATACCCTTTCTCGGACCATCGGAATTAGTGGGCCCTAATCCTTTATTCGAACATGGCCCTAATCCTTTTTATGAAGTGGGTTCTATGCATTTGGTGGTATAGGCTGTTTTCTTAGTAAATTACACATCTCAAGACCGTTTTCATTATACGATACTTTACTTTGAGTTGTTGTTATGTGTGTGTGTCTTCCCTTTGGGCCCCCCCTTAGTAGGTGATATGGTTACCCCAAGAAATAAAATGCAAGTTGATTGGTAAACTAGTCGGAAAAAAATTGTGCCTAAAAGCGCTCTCATCTCTAAAAGTGGTTTATGAGAGAATTAAGCAACCGTGTTATTCTTGTTAAAAGGGTTTATTAAATAGTGTCCACGGGTTTATGAGTTTAAAATGAAGCAATAGACGTGAAATGCAGTGATGTGTTTTCCATTATGATAATTTATTTTGCATTCTCACCACTTAGAGAGAAACCACCTTGGATTATGGAAATGGCTTGTAGGGGACGGGATGAAAGGAAACTTTGATTGCCTCTCGACCAGGATTGATTTCATTAGCATCGGAAACTGGTCATGGTAAACTGGCCAATTGGTCCGTCGATTATTGGACCAACAACCATAGATACGATGATGATATTGGATGGATGTAATTGGGAACTCTCCGTTGAAATATCATCCCAGAGCATGGGAAACTCATCACTTTGGTCGACCATTACGTTTGGTCGACCATCCAAGGAGACAATGACAATCTATGGGAGACATAACAATTCATTGGGAAATGAACCGTCTGGATGTATTGTTTTAAGGGCTTAACAACATGCAAATGTGAGAAGGAATCCCCAGGAGTTTTTTTTGCAGTTAGTTAGGGTTTTTGTTTGGAAATTGGAAGGGTTTAGGGTTTAACCCCTCTTACCATGATATTTTGATTGGAGAAACAAATTTGACCAATCTCTCAACTTGATCACTAATACAAGCCAACACATGGTACCCAAAAAAAAAAAAGTGCCCAACTAAGTAATTTAATCCAACGAACAAATCTCCACTCAACAACAAGCTAGTCTTAAATATAATAATAAAATCTGTAGTTCATATGATGTTTTAAATCGATTTTGGTTAAAATCTTGAATTAATTTCAACTCAAATTTTGTTTACGCTTTATGAAATTTTTTCATGAAGCTAAAAGTCTTAAGGCCAGGTCAATCCCATATTTATTAACTTTTTCCCATATAAGTTAAGTTCATTCATAGCCCTAAACCCTAAACTCTATAAGTTCATTCATGCAAGTTTTGAGTCTAGAACTGGACAATGTTGGGTTCAAGATTAGACCTATTTTTTAACCTCCCAGATGATGATGATTCATGGTCTGAAGCTTTTTTTTTTGTTTTTGGTGCAAACATGTCTGTTTGAAGGGTTTAGGGTTTAAGGGTTCATTTTTTTACTAACAAAGATATATGCACCAAAAGCCTCATGACATGAATGGGTACAATGGGTTTAGTCTTCTTGTTGTTGTTGTTGCAATTGAATGGGGTTTTAGTGTGTTTTTTTCCCATTTTTGGTTTGGTGGCTAAGTAAGTAAAATCCAAGAGTTGCAGAAGAAGGCTGTTGCTGCTGTTGCTGCTGCTGCTTTCCTTTCTGCTCTCTTATTGCAAATTTTTTTTCTCAATGAGCTTGGGATGCCAGCAAGCTGAAGTCTGAGAAGGTGGTAGGACCCAAATTTGGGGGTTGCTCAAAAAAACAAGTACAAATCTTTTTGCTCTGGCAAATGCTCTTTCCTCTGCCATATACTTTTATTGTCCTCTTTTCTTCTTTTCCTTTTGCCCCTTTCCCTTCCTTCCTTCCTTCCTTCCTTTCCTTTCCTTTGCTGTGCAGGTTGTGCAATTAATAATGCCTGAGACAACCCAGAGAATGCTCTCACAATAATGAATACAGAGAGTGAGATATAAAAAGAGGAGGCTAAAACAGCTCCACCCCCCACCACAACCCATCCCCTATTTGGGTCCTTGTTAATTATTTCCATATGCCCACCAATTTCAACATGAAAAAACTAGACAATCTAAAGTGATTTAAATCATTTAAATCTAGTCTATTTGTGTGCAATTTTAGAGGGCCAAACTTAGCTTTCTATTGAACTTCATCCAAAATACAATGCTATTTTGCTGCTGTACATGGAGCTGCTCTAACTACCTCAGCATGACTCTGCCTTCATTAAAATGGCTACCAAAAGAACACACCCCAAGAAAAAAAGACTCCATTCCAGAGGGCCTGCTATTACAGCGGATGCAATCCAGAGCCTGCTTATATAACAATACATATGTGTGTGTGTGTGTGTGTGTGTGTGTGTGTTGTATTATACTTGTATTCTATATCAAGTAGACATATAGATAATATACTTGAGAGGAGAAGAAGATATATATTACATGTTCATGACAGCAGCAGATTTTGGATTTGTTTTTGGTAGGCTAGTGCAACTTCTTCTAAGAATGTTCAGGGACTGGAAAGAAAGGAAATTTTTTCACTTTTTCTGAATCCATCTAACACATAAAAAGCTGTGAAAAAGAAAGACCACATGAAAATTCTTACAGTAGAATCATCATTTCATCATTGCAAAAGTTTTGAAGGGGGCAGTTTACACTTTGTCAAAACAGGAGGCATAATAAAAGTTGGAACTTAATTAGCATAAATGGCAAGCTCCAAGTGCATTTAAGCCTTGATCTGCATTTAAGAACTGCTTGTTAATTACTTCCCAGGTAGGTTTTAAAGATTTCAAGTACATTGAAACTGAAAGTGTCAAAACAGGAGGAGGCCTGAAACTTAATTAGCATAAATGCTTCAAGTGCATTTAAGCCTTGATGAATTTCATATCATATCCCTAGCAGTAGTACCTACATTTCAGATGTCTTAAAAGATCATGTACGTCTTACAGAATGGGTTTACTAAGATGAAACCATATATTAACTCTTTTGAGGTTCATCCACAACTGACTCATAAGGAGCATCTAGTGGATGTTGAGCTGCTGGTGGGTGCTGGTTTTGCTCTGGCCACAAAAATGAACTCTCGATTCATAGTAACACCAGTTAAAACATTCCTCAAAATATGGGTCCAAATGAAAACTACTATTCTTCTGTGGTCTCTCTCCCTTACAGGCATATCTAAAAGGAAAAAAAAATTCACCTCTTCAAAATTTGTTTTTGTTTCCCTCCACTTTGGTAGAGTCGGTGTACACAAAAAATCATCAGACACTTGCTGACAAATGAAAGCCTGTGTCTCTAGAGAAAATCAGGTGAGTCTTACTTACAATCAGCTGTGGGTCAGTCCAGACTCTAGAAACAAACACTCTGAAGAAGCTACAGGAGGAGGAGGAGGAGGTGAGAGAGTTAATAGTTAATAAGAAGAAGAGTCCCTGAAGCATCTGAGAAGACCAACAAAGTTAAAAGTCCAAATGGAATTCCAAATTTTATGTGAGTTAGTTCATGCTTGTCCAGTACAAAAAATTCCACATCAATAGTTGGCTGAGGAGTGCAGGTTTTGATGTTATGTAAGTAGGTACTGGCCTTTTGCTGTATGGCGCACTTCTTCTACTACTACTACAGGGTAATTTATTCCTTGGAATACGGAATTCAGGGGTGTGAAGATCTGCAATGCAATCTCATTTAAACTGCAAAATATCACAGAGTATCTTCTTTGCTTTAAACAATTGGAAAGGTACGGTACATACCATGGCTGTTTGTGGGTGGTGGGTGGTCAAAATAAGAAGGGTCTTGTACTCTTTTCTTGAAACAGCTTAACTTCACTCAGACTACTGCTGATGATGCACGAGGATGCAGAGCCATCCTGCTGCTGCTCCTTGCATGTGGACCAACCTTTTGTCACAAGTTGATTGACTGCAGTGAGGAGCCATGATACACTGACAGTTCCCTCACTCATTTGAACTCCCCCACTTTGTGTCCCTTTGAAATTGGGTGATGAGCAGTGGTCAACCACAAGGTAGCACCACTAACCCACCCTCCTGCCTGAGTCCCAACTGAAGTTTTTTACCATGATGCAATAAAATATGGTGCTCAGCAGACGAGACAGTTTCTGCTTGTTGACAATTTCCTGGCCCAAGGTAAGAGGACACACATACTTTGCATCTTGTTTTTGAAAAGGCGCCTGTGCCAAGAACCTGCACCTAACGTTAGGAAAACAGTGATACAATCTGACTTTTAGTCCCCTCCCCCCCTGCCCCCCTTTTTCTGTCATCCTTTATAGGCTGCAATCAAAAATTCTCCACTCCAGCAAAGGTCATGGGAGCTTAATTTACTTGGTCCAGAAATTCCAAAATCATGCACATGATCTTCTTCGGCTGCCACAAGAGCAATTCTGCAGCTCCAGTGGTCACTTCAGAGTATTAGGATGAGCCAACTAAGAGGGACGTGCACTATTTCTACTGCCTGGAGCTCCTGGCTGTGGTCTTGGGTTACCAGGCTGTCTTGCTCCATTCCTGTCAAGTTGCTCCTGCTCACAGCATTGAGAATGGTGTTAGTAGAAACATTCACACACTAATATTATGCATCATGCAGTATTTGAGCTACTGCTACTTGGGAATAGGCTAGGCAATTCACACCAACTTCTCAGCAATTCAAACATAAACAACAGAGATGGTGTGTTTGTAACTCTGTTTTTGCACAAACTAAGGAATCCAAAGTACATGGTGGTTTGCAATGACAAGATGGAAGAGGTGCATTGAAAGGAATGCTATAAGTTTCTGAAGCTGGACTTGTACAGTAAATTGTCCAGTGCATAAGAAATAAGAACTTGCAGGACCCAATTTTCCAGCAGCAAGATTTGGCAAACACATCGTATTGCTGATCCATTGCTTCAATATGCAATAGGCGAGCAACACTGGATCAATAATATCAAGATTCAAGCAAAATGAGAAGACTGACCAAGTCCACAAGAGTGCCCTGAGGTGGAGAGTCCCGCAAACGACTCATGATGCGAGCCTGCAATCGCTGGATCTCAACATGAAGGCTGTCGACAGCACCTGGATTGTCATCAAGCACCACACGGAAGGGGCCTTCACCTGATGTTCTCAGAGAAGTTGTGCCACCAGCAGCAGCATCAGGATGCCTATCCAATGGATGTGAATCCAAGGTGCCATACGAAGGCTCTGCTGTTGGCCCTGTTGGTGTTGGCCTTGTGGTTGACACCAGTGCAAATGAAGTTTCCCAGTCAGGTTGTGATGTGTCTTGTGCTTGAAAAGAAAGTGAACGCATCCCCATCTCAGCAGGATTAGCATCATGAGCCTGTGGGTGGTAAGAAACATCCCTCTCAGGATCACCTGGGCTGAAGGTGTTCAATTGCCTGGCCGTGGTGGGCTGTTGATCCATATGTGATGGGAACCGGAGTTCTTGTTGCTCATATGCATGGGGCTCTTCCTGGGACACACCAGATCCATCATCCATGTGTGGGCCTGCATATGGCTGGGCCTGTCCTGATCCTGAAACTACAAGGCCTGATGCCCCATCATCAGAACTGTCAGCAGAGCCTTGCTGCAATGCAGTCTTGGCTTGGACATATGCATGTCGCATTGACTCCTTCACTTGAATGGCGTGCAAGCCACCACGCAGGGACCCACTGGTGTCACCAACTGGTGTTGCTGCCCATGAACTCAAGCTTGACACAAATGTCTTTGCCTTGAGGGAATTTTGTTCTGCCATTGACCATACAACAGGTAAGGAAAATGGACAGGAAGGGGCTGAGAAGGTTGGTGATCCAGAAGGGTAGTGGGAAGAAGCATATGTACCAGACATTAGCTTGTTCTCGTACTCAAGCTTCCGCATACGGCTCTCTTTGGCATCCAGTGCCAACTCTAGCTCCTGTACAAGGTGTTGAGTCTCCTGAATCTGCAAACATGAAACACTAGATGATCAATTCTCATGACAGTTGCAAGCCTTTACAACCCCCCTAGACATAATTGCAGATTCCTGGGATCTCCTTCTGAAGTGTTGTTTTAGCTTTCAAGCATCAGGAATGAAAAACTTGCCTCTGTTTGCTTGTTGGTGAGCATACATTCAAGCTCCACAATGCGAGCATCACGACACTCCACAGTTTCAGCCAAGGTACAGTTGGCTGCAGACAGCTTCCGCTGCACTTCCCCTAACTCCAACTCTCGTCTCTATTTCCAATGCCACGTTTTCCGTTTCAGATTCAGCATAGAGGAAGTTTACACATAGATTGGTTCCAAACTAGGTGCGCCATTACCTTCGAAAATAGAGCACTTTGTGTCAATTTTAGGCAAACGTGTCTTACCCGGCTGATTCCTTCAAGGGTAGCAAACTGGTTCTCACGATCTTCCAGTAGCTTGCGCAAGGATCCAGCAATCTCAAATGCACTCGCCAGTTTTTCTTGTGACTGGTCTGACGCTCCCTCCAGTTTCTCTGCTGTCTCCTTTAAAGCCTGTGCCCAAGTTTTTCATCATCTTTCATCAGAATCGTCAACTGCCACAGTGCACATAGTGTAAAACAAGAAAGACAAACCACAGAAACTGGCATGCCCATGCATTTGACAATTGCATTAAGAGCATGTAGATAACAATACCAACAAAATTAGTAGCCAAAAAGGAAAAAAGCAACACTGGGGATCTTGTTAGCAAAATAACCTTGTCATAAGAGTCAATTTGTGAGGTTTTCTCAGCTAGTTTGATGCGGAGTTCCTTAACAGCATGCTCCAGATTCTGGATCTCCAGATTATAACGCACCTCCCCAGCAGTGTCCTCTACATTCTTAACCTGAAGCTTTTTCTGCAATTTATGTTTGAAGTTTTGATCAGCCTCCTGCACTTTCAAGATTGGAAGAGACGGATTCCTTACAGCAATGAAATTGAAAGCAAGCACAGATGGAAAGACAGTGCCAAAATTCCAGTAACCAAAGTAAGACACAGCACCTGCAAGTTCTGGACCTCAAGTTCAAGCTCTTCAGTGTGCAGATGCTGCTGCTCAATTTCACCACGCATGGAGCTTTCCAGCATAGTGCTATCCTCCAATGCACGATGGAGTTGATCTTCTTGCTTTTGTTTCTCATTAAGGGTTGTCTTGAGATATGCTATCTCTGACGACATTGTGTGCAGACGGTCAATCAGCTGAAGGTTTTCCACATCTACAGTTGTGACCTGATGCTTCTGTTCCTCAACTTGTGCCTGAAGAATACCCCATCCCGTGATGACCTCATGAGATGACTTCATGTATCTGCTTTTAAGCAAGAGCACAAACACAATTAACACAAAGAGCAAGCTGCTGACCTTGTGCCTCAAATGCACTGATCTGTGGATTATCTTTGGTCAGATTCTACATGCACAACCCCAGTCACAAACATTCAGTGGGGAAAGGGAAACCCAACACAGCACAGAATAAAATGCATTGCATAACATGACTAGCTTGTACAGTCCTTGCTTACCTTCGTGAATTGAGATCAAAGCAATAAACAAAGCACTGGAAGAAATTACTTGTTATGCTAGTGTCATAATCTCAGGAGTGGGGCCTCCATACAGAGGAAGGGCCCGCCATAGAGTGGGAGGGCCTGCCCCCCCTTAAAAATGCTGCTCTCTGTCTTTAAATCCTTGTTTATTACGCTAGGTAAGGCAGGGCATTACACTCTGGACCTTGGGCTCCACCCTTGGTTCGCAGGGTGTAATGACCTGCTGTCAGGGCATTACCCTTCACTTTCAGTTGATCAAGGCTTCAGCAGGCTCCTCATAATCTACCAGCCATGCAAATTCTGGAGCTCTGAAAGCAATAGATTGAGAGGGCACCCCCCATGCACTTGTGTAACTTATGCCAACATGGGATTCCAGTAACTACTTGATGAGACAGAGTTTTAGCTATCAATGTCCATAACCTTGCTAACACAATAGCATAGTTTTAGTGAATTGACCTAATTTGCTAAAAACTGCACGTACTTATCCTAACCCATCCTTTCTCAAATCCTACATCAATGTCCAGGAATAGAAAGCCGAAGGAGAGCATCCAAAAGTGCCATATCTTCTGTGCTTTCCCTAAGATAGGAGAGGAGCATTGACATCACTACAGTATCTTATCAGCCTCTTTTTTCATTCCTTTATGACATCATTTTCTTTTTCATAGGTGATCAGGGATGGTGGATGATCCCAATCTTTCCCTTCGCCATCCTGATCACCTTCTATGACAAAAGATTGTGATGCTGATAGCTCATTATGGCATGTGTGCTGATGGCAGATGCTAAGGTTCAAAATCAGACACTTCTCTACAGAAAGGCTCTAGAATCCAGAGGTTGGGAATAATTAGGAACTTGTTTTGTTCCAAGATGAGTATTCATGAACATTATGTCAGGCAATGCAGAGAGATGTGTTCACTACATGACACAAGAAATGTGTTCAGTCTTAGTTCAAAAGAGGCACCTGAGCTTCCAGAAGGTCATCATGGCACTTAGCATTGGCAAGCAAAAGACCATCAAAAGTGGCATGCATCCAACTATGCAAACTAGCAATCAGTACAGTCCGTTGACGTCGTATTGCCAGTAGGCAATCCAACTGAACTGCTCGTCTCTTCCATGCCATTTGTTCCCACCATAACTCAAGCATCTGTTTTGCTGTCTGAACCCTCTTGCCACAACATGACAGAATCAAGAATGCCCAATATATACCTCCACTAAAAAGATGTGGAAATAGAATCATCATATGAATCATAATGAAGTTCAGTCATAAGCATGGGAGATCAGCAAGCATAGACTTACTTTGACCTCCCTCCGTTTTCTGTGCACACTCGCCCTCCGTTGCTTCTTCTTTCTGCACGACAATGTAATCAACATTGAGTTCAAGAGGACCGCCTGAGGAGAACTGGTTCTTTCAAGAGATGTTTGTGATAATTTAGTCACAGCAGCTGAGCAAGGGCAAATGGTGTTGAAGTTCTTCACTTGATTGCATGGTACACATGATAGTCTCGCCAAAACACCATAGCTGCCCGCATTATTGCCTGGTTGACTTCCTGTGTAGCTCTCTTCTGAGCCTTTTGATAAGCAGCATTGTCCCTCCACATTTGAAAACTCTGCACAGCAGGCGCAGAGGCTCCCATGGTTAACCCTGCAAACATAGGTGAGAGACACTGCCAACAAAAATGCTACCTGCATTGTATTTCAAAGGAAGATGACCTAATTAAACACTTGAGAGAAGTGATCTGCTGACCTTGATACGAAGGGATTGAAGAAAGTGTCGAAAGGCTATTTGCTTATATGTGCGCCCATGTCTCCTGTTTTGCAAAAAGTTGTGCCAAGCTTTGACCACTGTATGCCCTTGTCGAAGTTTTCGGAATGCTGCTCCTAGCTCATTGTGTTGCCTCCTATCCTTCACAATCTTTACGGCTTCCCGCAACCTGCGACATGACATCTCCTTCAGAATTCACCCAATCATGCAAGATCACAAACATGAAGGGGTAAATTCCATAATCCCTCTGTATGCATAAAATGCCTTTCTATTCACATATTGGATTTTGTCAACCCTGCATGTCATATTTGCTAGTGTATAGAATCTTTACTAGCAAGTTTAAGAGGTGAACAAATATGCACAGACCTTGCGATTGTGCGTTTGCGTTTCCACATATTGTCCTGACCCACAGCCATATCATACTTCATGCGACGGATCCATTGGAGATGGACTAGACAATGCCAGGCGGATATAGCTTGCTTACATGTCATGCTGTTGATGTGAGCTTGAACAGATGCCAATTTCTTTTTCTTAGGCCTTGCCCAGGATGTCACCCACTGGCACCATTTGAAAAACATCCTTTTGAGGGTATAATTGTACCAATGATTGTGGGCAAGAACTGTGAGGTTGTGCTCATCTTTCTCACTCAGTTTCCAGGTCTTAAGATTCAATGTCCATTGTTCGAAAGCTTTCTTTTTGCAATTGTATATCCAATGCTTCATAGCAGCCAGCTTCTTCTCAGGATTGTGGCGTTCTCTAATCACATATGCCACCCAAGAATGTAAGGTATGACACACACGTGCTGCTGCTTGCTTTTGCAATGCTGCTTTACACATGCGCTGTGCCACTGTAGCTAATTTCCAGGCTCGCCAGCATTCTTGCACACAGGCCTGCAGCCTCCCCAGACTCTCCCCATGAGTCATTCACAAGAATCCAACAGTGTTGTCAACCTATACATTGAGGAGCATATTTTCAGCTGCATAAAGCTTCAATCTCTTGGCCACTTACCTGACCATGGCGTTCATATCCTTGACGAACTTGGGAAGCACGATACGTGGCTGCACATAGAGCTTGGAACCCAGATTTGCAACAGTGCAATTCATACTGATGGATGGCCATCAATTTATTAGCTTCATCTATGCACTGCTGCCTGACTCCCTCTTGGAATCGTTTAAAGGATCGACGAGTCAGTAGCTGTTTTCTCATCTTCTCCACCTTTTTATCTACTTGCTCCTGGTATTAACATCCAAGAAAAACATGCCATTGATTCTCATGTCAGATCACACCTCCTTTTGCCCATGCACATGCAATTTACAAGCATTCAGGACTTGGCAACACAAGCACTGAGTGGGACATTTCCTTCATGAGCAAGCCTACTGATTGAGGATATACAGCAGAGAGCAGATGGATTGTGTGGAGGCAGAGCAACCTTCAATATCAAGCTATGGAGCTCATTGCTGTACTCTTCCGCTTTCCTCTTCAAATGCTCTGCTTCTTCTGAAAAGCAATGCAGCTTTTCCTCAAGCTTTGCCTTCATTTCCAGTGTGATTTTTAGCTCTTCCTGCATACATCCAACGCCCTTACTAAGCCTGCCCTGTAACCTTATGGAGGTCAACACAACATACGGAGATACTACAGTAACTGACCATGACAAACACTTGGAAGGAACTACCTGAAGTTGATCTGCTTTCTCTTGAACTTCTGCACGTGTGCGCAGATCTTCAGTCATACTTGAAATGCAGGTCTGAAGGTTCTCTTTTTCAGCTTCAAACTCCTGCACCCGTTTTTGCAAGCAACACTCCATGTCTTTCTTCTCTTTCTCAAGTGCAGCTGCCCTGTACACACCAAGAAATAATCATCCAATGCCATGTTCACAAATAAGCTGATTATCTCCTGCTGCTTTGATCAAGTGGTAGTGATCAAAATCCATTCAAGCAACTTTCAAAAAACATGTTGGGTGTCTTCTAATCATCCTCAGCATGACTCCTGTCATTCATGAATCTCATGTATGAGGAAAAAGCCATGTGAAAAACCTTTGTGCTAACCGACGTTGAAGCTCAAGTGTGTGCTCCATATCTTCATGAAGAGTGTTGAGTTCAGTTTCAGCCCTCTCCACATTCTCATGGTTCTGTTTCATATAGAGCTCTAACCTGCAAGCAAAGAGACTCCATTTTTAAGAGATATGGCAACCACCATCTGAGATTGTACTTGATGGGGTGCAAAAGGAATTGCTGCATTCAACCAAGTACAATTGAAGGCAACATCTTGTGTACCCTAGCTCAACAGCTGACAAGAATTTGTGTTCTTGCTTGACTGAAGGATTCAGGAGAACTGGAGAAAACCACCCAAGTGAGTTTTTTGCAGATGGAGAGATCACCTCTCCCGTAATTGCTGATTGATGCTTTGCAGCCGCTGCTCACCATCAATGTGAGCTTCCAAATCAATTTGCAAAGCAGCAACTTGGCGCCGCAAAGTGGCCGCATCTGATGCTGGAGGAACCATGAGACCTTCAGCCCTTAGGCGAGGCCCTGCCCTAAGTAATGATTGATGGGTGCCAGATGTTGCTGCACCACCAATAGATGTGCTGCAGAAATTGGTGCCTGTCCTGGTCATAGAACTACTTGCTCCAGGGCTCTCGGCAGGGATGATGGTGGACGGAGGCTTGCAGAATGCTACTGACTTGTTAGGACCTGCAGCAGAATTCCCCATGGGACTTGTTCGGCTTGACAATCCTGACATATTGGAGCCTCCTCCTCCTCCCCCTGCTGCCATTCTTCCTCCTCCGTGTTGCACTTGCATCTTCAACCATAAGAATGTTCCAAACAAGATATGTTAGTCTTTGTATACTGCAATCAGCAAAAGAATGCGGACTATCCATCTCTCCAGACATGTGGCCAACACTGATGGCTGCAATCTGCAAAGTCATGCTGACTATCTATCTCCCCAGACACTGACCAACACTGAATGCGGAATCTACATGTTTGTTGTTCCGAGAGCAGCAAAGAGTCTTGCAATTCTTTCTCGCAATTTTGAGAGAGACAATATGGCAGCAGCAGCAGGAAGAGCACATCATAATCATCATCATCATCATCATACCTGTTGTGCTCTTGGTGAGACAAATGGATCCCCCCCCGATGCTGCTGCTGAACACGACGCTATGGGTCCACCACCACCTCGTGAATGCGGCTCATCCACTTCTTCTTCTTGCAACGCCGCGCACCGTGCAGCCTGTAACTGCTCCACGCTGATTTGTCTTCGTGATTAGCTTGATCGATGGCCCACGACAAAGACCTTTTGAGACTGCAATCTCTCTCTTGAAGAATGGATCTTGTGCTCAAGAAACCGACTGTGCTTGTCCTGGCTTCTCTCCCCACACCCAGTTTGGACTGAATTAAGAAGAGAGAAAAAGAGAGAGGTGGGTTGGCAGTTAAGGATCAAAACACAAAAGAGGGGGTGCTTAGTTGCCACAGCAGCCCCACACACACACACACACACACACACACAATCCCCACAACTACTTACTAAATGTCTGACATCTCTCATCCTCCTCTTTTCCTTGCTCATTTCTCTCTCAATATGTTGTTTCTTGTTGTTGCCTTTATCCTCTATTTCCTTGCTCATTTCTCTCTGAAGATGATTGTTGTTTCTTCTTGTCTTCTTCTGTTTCTTGAGCCAAAAAAGGCAATTCCCTGACCAAGTTTGTGGGTCGTGAAGGAAATGGGGATGGGGAATTTTGCTCATTTTGCAAAACTTTTGGGTTTCACAGGAACTTCAACTTGGCTGCAACTTTGGTGATTCTGAGAGAGAGAGAAAGAGAGAGAGAGAGAGAGAGAGAGAGAAACACAGACAGACACACAGACAGGAGGACTTTGTTTGCTGAGCAAATTGGAAGACGGGATTCTCAAACAACGCTTCCAACACTAAGAAGAGACATGTTCAACAGCATTATTGACGTCCCTTTGTTGCACTGGTAAGAAAGACCCACTACTACCACTGCACATGATATTCTTCACAACAACCCTGTGAAGAACACTTACTTCCTCACAAGGGATTTGTGGGTTGTGGTCCACATCTTCATAATTGTTGGGTACAACTTCAGTTCTTTGTTTACTTTTCAAACCCACAATGTGGGTGCTGTGCTTCACAGCAGCAGATGCTTCTTATGAGTCCTTCCTCTTATGAGACCTTCTTGCTTCCTAACTGTGCTCTCTTGACAGCTTACAACTAATGCTAGGCTTTTTGTTGTGCTCCTCTTTCAGAATCTAACAAGCAGCTATGCCATGAGAGGCTCTGTCCATATTGAAAATGTATTATGTCAATTTTGTCATGTAAATTAGACATGAAAATGGTTGAGGATTTCTGAAGTTTGGAATGGTGTTTGGCAACTTGTATGCTATCTAGATTGGCTTATGGAAATCAGGCCAATTTGCTGCTTCTATGACTCTGAATTTACATTCATTATTTGGTCTAATTGGGAGCATGCTTTTGTGTTCTTTGTTGAAATGGTAATTTGAAGTTGAATGTGTGCATGAATGTGCATAATGCTTGTACTATTGTAATATTATTATTGTCTTGTAAAATATCTTTGGTTTAAATCTCCTAAATATGATTGACTGTAGGACAATTATTTGGTGATGCTTTGATGAGGATTTCAAGTTCTTGGAGGAATGGAGGAATCCAGAAACTTAGCATGAATGATCATGGTAAACACATATTGTGTATTTGGATAAGTGTTGCAATAATGTAATTGCTAAACAATTATTTTTAGTTTATTCATTGCAATGTTTACAAACATTTTGACATTGAAATTTTCGTTTCATAGTGAATTTAAAGAATATAGGTTTTCTTTTTTTCTAACATGATATAAAATAGTATATGTCAAAATCATGTTTTGTGACATTTTTACGATCAAGGACCAATTCATCCAATGAGAATCCTTGAGGTCTATGGATGGTTCTTGTTATCGCTCTTTGTACAAGGAATTGGATTCTAGTCATGACATGTGATTGAGTTTTTCCAATTCTTATTCTTTCACTATTGCTTTTATAGTTGTCCAATACGTGTCAATGTCTTTTATACATAGTTCAATAAGCATTTCTTTTTTATATGAATGGTGAAGTGTAATCTTGATATTTTATTTGGATCATTTAGAAGCTTGTAATAGTGGGCATGAATGATGATGGATAGTTGTTGTTGTAAAAATGTGTTGGGCTAGGGGTCTAAGTGAAAACATATTCATTATGTTCTTACACGTGGTTGTTTGTATAAAATAAATATAGAGTAGTTGATTTGTTGGTGGTTGTCAACAATTGCGAATTCATATATTTGATGTCTTTTGATGTTTGTGATGTTATTTAAAATCTATTCAAAAATTGAATAAACGTCTCGTTAGATTAGCACATTATTTGCTTTAATTCATAGCATTGAACATTATTTTCACAAAAAATTGATGTTCATGCATGTATGTTTTCATTTAGCTTTTCAAATATTCATTTATCTCTTGTTGGTTGTGCTTGGTAAAAGTCATCAATTGTGATAAGATTTACATTACCAAAATATTTGAACATGTTTAATGAATCTTAAACGAAAATGTATGGCAATGGACATTTGAGCTCCAATTGATAATATTTCATCTATGATGACAAGTTATAATAGTCCATGTTTGCAAATAAACCAATTAAAACAACCATATGATAAGTTGGACAAATTTGATAAAGATTGATTAATGGGGATGTTTAATGTTGAGTGTATTATAACACCATCTATATTAAAGGTAGATGTATGCCCTTATGAAAACTTTGGTTTCAATTGGGTTTGTTAATCATTTTGTGTTGTAATATTATAATAGACCTTGAATAATGAGTTTTAATGTGAATTTTTCATGTACTTTAGTCCCTGTAATTAAGAACAAGTGTATTAGTGATTTAAAGTTTGTATTTTTAAATGTATGATGTCATCAAATGTGATTTCTTTTTTCATTCAATTGTTTCAAATTGTGTGAAAATTCCAAATCATCCATCATCATTGAATATGAAGTCATATATTTTTCTTGTTGTATTGTGTTCAATTTTTCATGCAATTTATATTGTGCTTAAAAAGAAATTTCATTTGTCAAATCATATTGTTCAATATGTGATGTACATGACTATAATTGGAAGTAACAAATCAACTACATTATGAAACATTTTATCATTCCATCTGTTAGATGATTTTATTTTTTAGACGATAGATGCAGTCATTTTGATCAATTGTTAATAATTATGGCATTTTATTAGAAAAATAATATTTTAAAGGTGTGTCAAATGACTTAAGTACACTTGTTTTTATGTTGTTTGTTCTAAAAATATAGGTGTTTTTTAATTGGTTCCATAAAATTATATATATATATATAAATGATTGAAGTCCAAATAATCTAAATATGATTGAAATGATATGTTCACATTTTTTATTACCCTTTAGATTTTGATTTATTTTAATTGTTTCATTTTTCAATATGAAATAAAGAATCATATTTTTTCATCAATTGCAAATGATTTCAAAGCTTTTTTTTTTTGCATAAAAGATAGGGTTTAGCAAGTTTTATAGTTTTATATAGTTTTAGAGCAAGTTTGAATATGTTAATGTTGTGCATCTTTTTAATTTGGTTGGTAAAATTGATGTATCAAAACTAGCAATTGCCTTCACAATTTTTTGAATCTGTATGTATTCCATATATATGTGCATTTTTTATCCACAATAGTTCATGATTGTTTTCACATCCACAATTTTAAAATTACATTACAAACAAAATATTCAACCTTTCCTAAGTGTTAAATAATCATTTTCAAAATGCATTAGTTTGATTATCATAATATATCTCACATGTTATTGGATTTATTTATATTAACTTAACAATGTGAACAAATTAATTGTTTTTGCCTATTAATTAGAAGATGTAAAAGTTGTGAATATAACATGTAAGGTTTTGAGAAAATAATCCCATAATGCTTTAGCAAATGTATATGAAACCAAAAATGTAAATGAACCAAATTGTTTTCTTATGCCAAGTATATATTTTTTATATTTTAAAATAATTAGGCAATGTAAAATTCTTTTATTATGGCATTATGTGCATAAATATTTTTCAATTTTTGTTAAAAACATTTGGATATTATTAGTGTCATAAAAAATGATCCAAGTTTAGTTGAAAGAACAGGATGGATGAAATAGTAATAATAATAAATTTCAATGTGATTATAACAAGCATATCACCCCTTTTAAATGTTTTGATTTTTTTTAACTTAATTTTTTTACTTTAATGTGTTTATCTTTCATGTTTTCAATAAGAAAAAACTTCATTTTCAAAATAATGATGTTAATCCCAACTTATCAACATTTCACAATTCAAATAAAATGTTATAGATTGAGCATTTTATGAATTGTTAATTTATCAAACATTAAATATTCACACTTTCATTTATTTCATTGACCTTGACAACAACATTTTTATTTGATGTACCTATGAATGGCAATGACATGATATAGTTGAGGTTTGAAACAAAATTGTAACCTTTGTTAGGAACTTTTTAACAATATATAACATGTTGCCTACATGCAAGGAAATTTGAGCGACTTTCGACTTTTAATGGTTGGTAGTCAAATTAACAATTTGATTTCTAACCTTTCTTTTAACCATAACTTGTGTAAGTACTCAAATGGGCCATGCGAACCCATTTTAGACATCTACATTCTAAAAACTTTCCAATGATATAAGGAATTTTTCAATCCAATGGGTTTTGACCCCTACAATTGCTTTATAAAGACTAGAAGGTAACTCGTGGCTACGCCACTCCAGCCACCCCGAACGTTCTGTCAAGCTCTATTGTCTGCACGATCATGTTACAACACCTCTATGTAAACAACATTGCGAGTGTACACACCGGCAGGTGCATCTTCATGAGCATCCTCCCACCCATTTGTAACCAACAGTTTCATCCCCTTAGGGCACCCAATGTGTGACATGGCCACATATAACTGGCCATGTGTAAATACAGGCTTGAGCAGAAAAATGCCGACCATCTTCAATGTCTACCCTTGTGCCTTATTAATGGTCATGGCAAATGTAGGGCGCACAGGGAACTGGCAACGACGCAGAGTGAAAGGCATTCGTTCTGTGTCTGAAGTTGTGATGCTTAGCCGTGGAATGAACACTCGTTGGCCCTTTGCTGGACCTGTTGCCACCTTTGCTTCAATGACATGCTACATGAGTTGAATGACAATGAGCCTGGTACCATTAGCCAGGTTGCTGGTCATGTTACGTAATAATATGATGGGACAACCTTCTTGCAAGTGCAGTTCATGGGGTGGTACGCCCGAAAAACTAAGTGTGTTCAAGAACTCAGTGGGGTAAATGCCATGTTGCTCCCCATGCACCATAGAATCCGCGTTGTAATACACGCAGTGCTGTGCGGGCGAACCATCGTGCTTTGTGAATGCATATTTGACATTGATGAGTTTATTGAGTGCATCCACATCTTCGTTCAAAGGTGTAAGAATTGCATGTTCAATGATGTATGCAGATCTTGCAGCATACTCAACAATAGATGATAGAACGCCATACACTTCTTCAATCAAATCTGCCATAGTAGGGCCATTGCAGCACATGTCATGAAGAATAAGAATGGAGACTTCACCAACAGAGGGATACACGCGCTCTGCGCCCTCCCCCACATGTTGCAAGTAATCAGCAAATGTTTGTTGTCGTGTGGCATCTGCCTGTGCATGCGCCCCACCCTGAGCCAGCAACCTCTGCACGCGTATGTTGGTGTGCAGCTTGAATACACGCACATGTTGCCATATGCTAGAACGGTTCAAAGTTGCAGTGACGACATCTCCCTTGGCACCGCGGGGCACAATAGGCAAAATTTGCCGAAAATCACCGCCAAAGGGCAACTTGAATGTTGGGTTAATGATAGCCATGATGTCCTGCAAAGACTTGTTGACAGCCTCAAAAACATACATGTGCATCATGACAGCCTCATCCACACAATGAGTGCAGTTGCTTGTAAAAGTGTTGCCAATTCAGAGTCCCTACTGATGTAGCATGTGGACGTGTTGTTGAGGCCTTGCACAGGGATCTTGAAACGTGAGTGTGTAGTGCGACCTCCATCCAACAGCAATGCAGCAATGTCAGACGATGCCACAACAACAGTGACCCGACCCTATGTGCGCACGGTGCTTAGCAAGCAACTATAGAGACAGGCTTTGCCAGTGCCGCCAAGGTGTGAGGTGACTTTTCGTCACTCCACTCCCGGTCCTACAAGGTGATTATGTTGAAGCACAATTGCTACTAATGAAGGAAAGAACGCAAGTATAATTCTAGATGCTAGATTGCGTTTGTAATTGAAATTTATTAGCCCACCTTTTATGCGACATTTATGATTAGAATTGATGGATACATTTTTTTTTCCCCAAGCTCACACACTACACATCCTAGGGCTTCATGTCAATTTGTCATTCATTTAAATCAATGTTTAAAGATTCAACACCACATCCAACATGGTTGCAGACCCCTAGCCACTTAAAACATTTTCTCTCTCACATACGTTGTCCAAATCCAGCTTGTTATAGCTCTCTGAAAAGCTAACAACAAGGCGAATCTACCCACCAAATTTTAAGTTCTGAAGCTAAAACAACAAGAAGTTACACTGCCAAACCTGAGAGGATTTTTGTGAAGGTAGTCGTCTCTACTTGACTACAGACCCTTAGTCACTTAAAACGTTGTTTCTCTCACATACGTTGTCCAAATCCAGCTTGCTATAGCTCTCTGGAAAGCTAACAACAAGGCGCATCTACTTATCAAATCTTAGGCTCTCTAGCTAAAAAAGCAAGGAGTTACACTACCAAACCCGAGAGGTTTTTTGTGAAGTTTTTCTAAGTTCTAACCTTCCAACCTATCATTATTCACCTCCATTCCTTGAAAACTCTTCCAAGATCTTCATTCTATTCTCCTTCCTCTCTCCAACTCCAAAGCTGATCCTTCCTCCCCTCTTCAAGAAACTTGAAAAAACAAACACTCTCAAGATTGAATTGAAATTTGTTTTTCGAGGGAAAAAAAGAACCCCCTCCCAAGATCCAAGTCCGTCTTTTAAAAAGAGGGTGAAGCTTCTTTGCTTGGTGGCCAATGGAAGGAGAAGGAGAAAGTTCTTGGCTTGGTGGTCAATGGAAGGAGAAGGAGAAGGTTCTTGGCTTGGTGGTCAATAGAAGGAGAAGGAGAAGGTTCTTTTCTACCTCTTCCCATTTTTCCCTTAAGCAACTTACTTCAACTTCCATTTTTTATCCTTGACATTAAGGTTTTACTTTGCCCTGGTCCTAGGCCATTATTTACGCCTTCCCTTTGGTTTCCTTGGCCCATAAATTATGACCGCATATCTTGATGCCACAATCTCCCCCACCTTCATTGCTGATTTG
Organism: Sphagnum tenellum; assembly: GCA_963921925.1. Classification (NCBI taxonomy): domain Eukaryota; kingdom Viridiplantae; phylum Streptophyta; class Sphagnopsida; order Sphagnales; family Sphagnaceae; genus Sphagnum; species Sphagnum tenellum. The sequence continues at coordinate 5,269,883 of OY998150.1, read as the reverse complement.
ATTTTGTCGAATATGTTTTTTTTCCATTCTTCCTTGTATTCATGGCGTCGCGCACAATCACGTCTTACGGGGCGCAAGCCACACAAGCGAATGAAAAATCGCCTCTGGAGTCGTCTCCAGATCTTACTCTAACACAGCATCCTCGTGATGAAGAACCCGAACCTCGAGAGGTGCGTGCTCGTCTTGAAGTCGGACCCCCTCGAGCCTGGTACTATCGTAATTCTCCGAACTCTCGCACCCTGGTGATCTTGTTGCAAGTCGACCCCGCTATTGGCGACGAACCCGAGACCGTTTGCAAAGGTTGTTACGAAGGAGAAGGTTACGATACTTCTATCTTCGCATGGTCTTCCATTCCCGGCGTTGGTCACTATCGTTGGTTACGCAGCCCAATCCGTCGACTACCTCCCTATAGCAAGGCGGACTACCTAGTTCGCACCATCCGACGCATCCTAGACTTCCTGCAGTTGTGAACTATCACTATGGCATAACTCAGGATTTCACATGTACTTGCAACTCCTTGCTGAGCTTATCCCTATCATAAATAAATGTTTCAATTATCATCATATTCCTATCGCCATTGGCACCCTATCATACTATCTATTTGATCGTTGAATTACCTCTAATTGACCTTATGTCCAATGGCTTGAAGATTGTCCTATCGCTATTAAACCATTCATTAACAACCCTTCAATTCTTCAAGAATTTCTAAAATCCTTGCTACTCCTAAATACCATAACAAGACTAATGTTGTGCTGAACACCGCAAACTTGGCACCTGCTTCTACCCCTAATCTTCTAAAAATTTGTCACCCATAATTATGCAACAAAGTTTCTAAAACTATGGTTATTAGGCTCTATTGAAGAAAAGAACCAATCCACCTCCTAACCCACCAATAACGCATTCCAGAAAAGAAAACAAACCCCTTTCACACCAAGCACATACATCATTCCTTATGAAGTCTATAAAAGCCCTTAATAACCCTACCCCATTCAAATAACCTTGATGTAACTCTTAAATATTGAAACTACCGCACATGGTTGTGTCAGTACGGCTCACACAAGGCCATCGACAAAAAATGCAGGGTGGTTGACAACAGCCATGACATTGTCATAGACAGCCCGTTGCTCAGGGTTAAGCTGCGGCACGCACTCATCTTACATGGCTGCTTGCGTTGTTGCGTCATACATGGCAATTTCGTCTACCATCACAACACTGGCAGGCTGGGCCGTAAGCGTCGGCAAGCCAAATGCTGCCAAGCCCTAGCCGCTGTTGAGGTGTGTTAGGTGCAACGCCAACTCCCGCAACACCATGTCCCAAATGTCAACATCGAGTTGCCACGCTAGCTCGCCTTGCACGTTATAAGAGCACACACACGACATAATGAGCATTAAGCGCCGCACAACATGTAAACCATGACTATGCAAGGTCGCAAGGTAGGCTGACATGCAGAGCCATACACGGGCAGAGCTGAGCACCAACCTAGCGTGCTTGATACAGGAAGTTTTCTGCCATGTCCTCCTTAAAGCGCTCCCACAGAGCCAATGGGTTTGCAACAGCATTGAACACCAACAAGGCAACAAACAGTGCCCTGAGGCATGAGGCACTGGCCATGCTTGCAGCCTCCTCCATGCACTGGGCCCACTCACCATCGTCCTGCAACAAACCACGCTGCTAACATGCTTCTTTCAAAGATGCGTGTTGGGTGGGATGTTGCAAGTGCCTGTTAGTGCACGCGAGGTCCTCAAAAAATGTAGCCCCGGGCACGTGATGTAGTAAAAGACGCAAGAAGTACCTCTCCCCCTCGGAAGGTTGCACAAAGTACATGCGGCCAAAAGGCAGTAGACCTGGCGTCTATGTGCGGAATGCCCATTGCTTTTCCTTCTTTTTCCATGTGGTAATGCATGGAAAGTCATGGTAAAGCGTGTTGAAAGCCAAGCGCAATGGTGTAGATGGATTAAGATGTACCCGTGCTGTTTTGTTAAATGCAAACCATGTAGTCAAAGTTGTGTGAGGGTTCCGGTTAAGTACGGTCGTAGCATCAGTGCCTTCTTGAAATAGGATGGTCTGACGTCCTTTTCAAGTGCACAGCAAGCCGAACGACATTGGGGTGCTCCTTGTGCTGATCAAAGCCATACAGTCGGTGGCTGGCCTCAAAAGCCGACACATACCGGCCGTCTTAGTAGATCTTGATCTCATCCCGCATGTGTGACTTAGCGGGCGCAACGCCATCAGATGTAGTAGTGTCCATCGGGCCAACATCCGCCTGTGCACGGTCGTGGCCCTTGTAGAGGTATTTGACAACCGCAACGGAGGTGCAGACCTCCATGTTGATGTGGTAGTTGAAGAGCAGGGACAGGTACGAGTTGTAGGGCACCACCCAACGGTTATCAGAGGCAAACCCACCCCTGCAGCAGTAACAGCCAAACAACAATTGTTACTTGAGCGGTGCCACAAGTCAATAAACGCAAGCATGGCAGCATAGTCGTGCATGTTGTCAATCCAAATGCATGGTCCTACTGCCAGCACACTTATTGCTCAAATGTGCGGCCATCATCTCGGCAACAGTATGTTGGGTAGGAGCCGATGGTGTCGGCGGTGTGCTCTGTGAAGGCCTTAGGGTAGCCTTTTGAACAAACGTCGTCAGCCATGCAAGGGCAATGTGGGTTGATGGTGCCACAGGGACCATGCAACATGCAACTTGTAACGACCTCAAAAAGAGTGGGGTGTGCATCCTTATCAGGGAACTCTATAGACACCATGCGGTCGTACTCATCGGGCCCTCGTGGTTTGTGATCGGAGTGCAGAATGAGCAGATTGTGTGCATGGGGCAAGCCTCTTTTCTACCACCCAATGACATGAATGTCAGCCACCACCTTGCCGAAAATGCCCTTTTTCAAAAGCTCGTTTAGCAAGTGCTACAATTTGCCAACGAAAACGAATGTGACCAAATCAAGGTGGTCATTGGCAATCTTGTCGGGCTTCAGCGCATTGATAATCTCTTCCCACTTAGGGTTGCAGGTCATGGTGATGAACAAATCAGGCTTGCCATATTGGTGGACAATGGCCATGGAATCTTGGTACAACTGAGCCATGTGTCGGTGGCCACCAATGAATGAGGATGGCAATACAATGAGCCTGCCCAGGTTGTTGGTGTTGGCATCGTTATTGGCAACAGCGTCAGCCATGCCACCATAAATTGCAGCACGTAAAGCGCCCTCGTTGTTGCGTATGTAAAATAGCTGTTGTGATTCCACTTTGCTGTATTGGTCAACACCCCGCTCTTGATATAAACGTTTGCCATACACAAAGAGGGCGTGCAATGCCGGGTTCCTATCGTGCATGTGATAGTAAGCCCATTCCCGTGCAGTGATTTTTTTGCGTTGTGCAGGTTATGATGGCCGTACATCTGCTGCAACATGCTCAGCATCACCTTCCTCCTCGTTGCCATCATCCTGTGCAGGTTGTGCTGGCTCTGCATTTGCTGCAACATGCCTAGCATCACCTTCCTCCTCACCGTTAGCAGTCTGCCGACGGACAGGGGCAACAACAGCATGGGGCATGCCTGGCTGCCAACCGGGCTCACCATGAGGATGGAACAGCACAAAGTGCAGCGGATCGTAAGCAAGGTGCAGGTCACTCGTCCTCCATAGCCCGTTGCCGCGTGCACGCACTTTGATGTCCCTGCTTGTAACCGGCTCGTCACCGCCGCCTGTGCAGGAGCAACAACATTTATGTCAATGAATGAGGAACAGTGCATCAAGTGAGCGATGGCAACAAATAAACAACACAGCAGTACATGTTGCTGAAGAACGTCACCTGGCAGCAGTCAAGCCACTTCGAGGGTGGTAGGAGCATTGTAGCGACGCTTGTCAACGTTGCTGTCGACCTTGATGACAACTTCCCATTGAGGCAAGTCGTGTGTGAGCATGTCCATGACTTGTTTGAAACGTTGCACAAATGTGTTGTCATCATGCAACATTTGTTGTAGCCCCGCTAAAGTTGGCTGATGCAAAGCAGCGCTGGTAGCACCTAAAGCTGCAAGGCGTGTTGTGACTTGTGCATCCATGGAATCAATGATGTACAGCTGGGAGAATTGTGGCACATCATGCTCGAAGGGCTACAAAGGCCCTAGCAAGTGATGCATAGCCCTTTTTATGGCAATCATGCTGATCCCTTGTTGTGGGAAATGGATGTGCAGACCTGTTGAGGCCATCTGCAATGCAGAATTGTATGCACGAATGTTCTGCCTGAAATCCTTAGTGGCAGGTGGCAAAGGCTGGTCCTCACTGGGCACACTGGTGAGCAAATCTCTGAGTGGCTGAGGTGTAGGGGCGGGGAAAGCATTGCTCAACCCAGACATCTTGCCAGCGCCGCAACACAAAGTGGTGCGCTTTTTCTCGTGCTCAAAGCGGAGTGCATTGCAGTGTGTGCACCTATGTGACATGGCACCCAATGAGTGTACCACCAACCCCTCCACCTCATCCGCAGTGTGCAGGGCTTGCTTCCCAGCTTGCCGGGCGCGAGCCCCTCACCTGGCTGCTTATTGCTGTTCAGCAAGCTGGGCTGCCTTGGTAACACACGTGGCAGAGGCATCCCGTACCGTGACTGCCTGCTGCTATTCAGCAGGCTGGGTTGCCCTGGTTGCACACTTGGCAGAGGCATCCCGTTCCTTGACTACCTGCTGTTGTTCAGCAGGCTGGGCTGCCCTAGTAGCACATCTGACAGAGGCATCCCGTTCCCTAGTTGCTTGCTGTTGTTCAACGGATTGGGCTATCTTGGCAGCGCGCATGGCGGCAACATTCATTTGCCTGGCTGCTTGCTGCGGTTCGGCAGGTTGTGCCGCTCGGGCAGCACGCATGCGAGCCACGTTGGCACTGCGAGCTACTTGCTATTGTTTAGTTGTTTGTCGAGCCCATAGTTGGCACTGATGCAGGCGGTTGTTGTCAGACGACAGACAGATACCACGTTTGCTTAACCCTCAACCTTCGCCCGACCCCCCGCAGCGTCTACCTTGGCCGCAATCCGCAAATGTTTGTGACGAACACACAAACAGATAAACACCACATTTGCTTTAATATATAGGATTTGGGATTCCAACTCCCAAGATCTCGCTCATTTGAAAGTGTGGGGGTTCATTCCTTCACACTTTCCCACACTCCCGTAAACATTAAATGTGATTCTTAGGCTTCACTCTTGGCCTGCACATTCGTAAACCCTTACTTTGGTCATGAGCCCAAAACTAAGGTTGCAACATATGTTTCATACTTGAAAATTGTAACTAAGTTTAAAAAATTGTAAGAAATTTAAAATGTTTCATACATATGAAAATTTATAAAAACTTTACAAGAACATATGATTTCATAACAAAACCTACCATGATGGGAAGGCCACAATAACTTTTCACAAATTTAATAATATGATGTCATAAAAAAAATGAAAGTGTCACCATTTAATGATTTAAAAGTTTGGAATTTGAAGTCAAATGAAGTTTAAAAGATTTTAGGTTTCAGGGTTTGAATTTATAATTTATAATTTATAATTTTATAGTTAATTTTTAGGTCCATAATCAATTATAATTTTTAAGGTTTAAGAATTTAAGTTTTAACATTTTCATTGCGTAATTTAATTTCAATGGGTGTCATCCTTCACGACAATCATTACAACTTTACAACTAATAAAACACAATGCAAATTTATTTTTTTTTGATGTTTTTCAATTCTAATCAATATTTAGATGATCAAAGCACACACATTATCGATCGAGATTTTTTCTTTGCAACTTTTATGAATTCATTAAACATATTGAAAAACTATTTGTAAAAACGAATTGAAATACTTATGTTTTGAAATTTTCATAGAAATTTATTTTTTAATATAATTTTTGAATGATTTAGATTTTAGGTTTAGATTATAATTTATGAGTTTTACATAATAAATAATAACAACAACAAAATGATTGTGATCATAAACTAACTAAAACCATTGCACAAAAAAGGTGAAAACAAACCTAAAATTTGAAAAAAAATTAGACACATACTAAGATAAGACATTTAAAACAATCAATACAAAGGTGTTATTGAATTATTCATGTTTCATTTAAACCTTCATAAGATTTTTTAATGATTTAAAAATATTATAAAATTTTAAATTTTAATAATATAAAATTGGGAACACGGTTTCGCAATTCAAATGCACAAAATGCATAAATTTATTATTTGTTCGATAAGCTTATGTTGATTTAGATAGACATTGTTACTAATGCATTTTTCCATATGTGATCAAAGTATGTTATAAACAATTGTAGTTTTTACAAATGTGAAATTGCAATGATATTTGTTCTTAAATTTTTATTTTTGATGTAACTCTTAAACAAATTTAGTTAATAAAATATTTTCTTCTTGAAGTATTTGCAATGATGTTTGAAAATCTAGTTAGAGTATTAATAAAATTCATACCATTTTGTTGTATTGATTTGTTATAATTCATATCAAGTAATATTTTCATGCCAAAATTTTGTTTTAAATAATTAGAATCATTATATTTTTCTTTAAAAATCAATTAATCTTGAACTAAAAATGTTTAATAAAAAATCATGTGTCATAATATTATTAAAAGCACGCACAAATCCATCATGAGTTTGTTATATGATTCATGATGTACAATTGCCCTTAAAATATTTCATTTATAAATAATAAATGAAATTCATTATTTTTTTATATTAAAATATCATGGTTTTCATCATTTGAAACCTTAAATTTTATATTGTAGTGTTACCAATATTTTAATGTTGTTTTCCATGTATATGTGCCTTATTTAGATCTAATGTTTGACATATAAATAATTTGTTGATGGTCTAACCAAAAAAACATGTAAAAATTATTCATGTTTGTCAAAATGATTGAAAAATGAACTATTATTTCAACCATTGAATTATTATTACAAATACGTAACATAAGATGTATTTTGTTTACTTATTCTTCAATTGTTGAAATTCTAGGAATTTTGTTTTGAAAGCACTGAAACTTTTTTAAAAAAATAAATATATCTTTAACAAACAAATGTCAATTATTAAGCATAAATATGATATGCAAGTTTCATATTTTTGGTTTTCATAGTGTTAATGTTGATAGTTGTGAGATAATATAATATCAAAGCCTATTTAGAAAAATGCATATAAGTGTAAAAGAATTTCTTCTACTTAAACCTTATTTTTTAAATTAAAAAAGTTGTATGAATTTTATTTTTATGCAACATATCATCAATAATCATTCATTGTTCATAATTTAGTTGTTTTGAATGTGTGGAAAAAAAATTCATATGTTATACATTCATTTAATTGTTGAAAATTTTCATGACTCAATTGTTTATTATTATTATTACTCTTGCATTGTGTAATTTTTTTTAATGCTAAGTGACATTGTTTAATTTGTTTAGTATTAGTAGACAACTATAAATTGTCATGGATTAATTACATTCATGATTGTTTCAAATGCCAAAAAAAATCCCACCTTTTTGTTTCATCAGTTTTTATGTAATTTTTGACCTGTGATTGTGAAATATTTCATTAATCAACATATTTGTTATTTTTGTTGAAATATTAATTTAAAAAAAAATCAATATCATATTTTTGTTCCATATAAACATATTTCCATAAAGTATGATTTTTTAAAGAATCTTAAGCTATCAAAATTATTAAATAATAAATTATTATCCTATAATGATTTTATAGGTCTTTGTGTGAATTAAATGACACTCAATGACTGATTTTTTATTTATCTTATATATATAATAATCAATGATAAATGTTGATAGACACAAACATCATTATAATGTTTCATCTTTTTTCTTTTTTTTCTTTTTTTCTTTTTGTTATAGTGCACAATCATTTTTTAACCACATGAGTGGGTGTTTTGTTTTCACAATGGATTTTACAAAAAAAATAAAACCCTCATTTTCCTCTTATATTGTATACATGAAAGTTGCATCAATTTTTACAATGCATTATTATTAGAAGCACATGGTATTATTGAAATTAAACTTACGCTTGATTTTCATCATGTGCACTTTTATTTTAGTAATATTGTCATTTTTAAGCTTTACCTTATACAAAAGGCTTTGCTGAAGATAATAGGTAGGACCTTATGTTACATAATAATTAAATTAAGAAAAAATGACAAGTTTCTAAATTTGGTTTTAATCCTTCAAATCTATTATGTAGATATCTATAAGAAAGATGATTGAATTTTTCAAATTGTGAACCATAAATTTGTAATTTTTGTTGACTTGACATTTTGCCTTTTTTTGTTCAGGTTTTATAATTCATAATACCTCTTCTTATTAGGCCTACCTTCCATACCTAAGATTGTAACATATAATTAGCCCATTTGGAAATGAAATCCTTAAGGCAAAAAAAAAAAAAAAAAAAAAAAACAAGATGAAATAATATCATTGTCTTAAATTACTAGGATGAATTGAATGAATGATTTTTCAGCAAAATTTCATTTGTCCAATGTTTCACAATATAAATAAAACCACAATGATTTTCATGAGGTTCATTTCGTTAAAATTTAAGACAATCTAAGGTCCAATTGAAAAAAACAACACAGTTTTTTCATCCAAAATGATTTCATATTATTAAGCCTTAGTGTTACATGGGATAACTACATCACATTAACTTTTACCAATTAGTATATCCAATTTCACATCAACATATATAGTTTGAATGTTGAAACTACTTACACTACATGATTATAGTGTTGTATGTATTTACACATGCAAATCTAGTTCAACTAATGAAATCATTTAAACAAGTCAAGGTGGTTAAAGGAGAGTTTTGAATGTGATTGAAAATTTGAATCAAAGGGTTTGAATTGTGATTTGAATTGGGTTGGGGTTGGAGTTTTGAAAAACTTATGATTATATAATTGGCTTCAAATTTTACTATGGTTAAATTTTCTTACAAAATGTTGAAAGGGGGTGATAGGTGGGTTTTTGATTTGAAAGACCATTATGGTGTTTTGTTCAAATTTTGTTGTTTAAATTTGTGTGCTCTTATTTTATGGTGTCATCATTTTATTGTTTCAAGGTGCACAATATTTGTTATTCACTTGGTTTTATAACCAAGTGTGTGTACATCATTTTATCAATAAATAAAGTGCATGTATCTAAATTAAAGAAAAAACATGATATGTGCATCCTAGTTTGTCAAATGGAGTTGGGTTTTGTTTCATATCTCTTTTGATTTGTGATACTGTGAATATAATATGAGTTCTAACAAAAGTTTATATCCATGTGTTGGGAAATTCTTACCAAAGTTTCCCAAAGAAATTATGCAAGAAAAATAAATCATTTTAAATAAATGTAATAGAACAATTTGGTTATTGCAATTGAAAATATGGGGAGACTTAAAGCTTGTCTCATTAGGATGGACTTTAGATCAACACAATTGATTGGTCAAAACATTGGCAAAAACATATTAAGTTTTGAAATCATTACAATTACGATGTTGTAAAGAGGATTACAATTACGATGTTCTAAAGAGGATTGTAATTGTTCATTTTTATTTCATAGATTTTGCAATAATGTTAATTTAGACCATGAGTAAAAGGTGAGAAAAAAGGGGAAAAAAAGTATTATAAATTTATAAAATGCAATGGATCAATAACATGAGGGCATGGAAACAAATATACAAAACATGTAGAATAATGTTTCAAACACATTTCATGCTTGACCATTAGTTTAGACAAATAACAAAATGTTAAACCTCCAATTTAATGTATTCAAAATATTTTTTTGAAATATTTTTTTGCTTGATCAATGTATTATAAATTCATTATAAATGGTTGTTTAGGTATTCAAAAACCTCCATAAGCATATACAAAATTGAATGTCTCATTTGCAAGATTGTTTTAGCCTTGACACACCTAAATTGCTAGAATGTTATAAGTTTGAATTAATTTTTGATTTTTAGCATGATTTGTATCATGAACAAGCAAATGATGAAAAGTTTACATAAAAAAAAAATGTCAATGTCAGCTATTGAGGGAAAATTGTAGGGTGGTTTCATTGTACTGTGTTGAGTCTCATAATACTTACAATGACAATTCATGTCCAAGACAAAAGCGATGCTTTAGTAATGGTAATTGTTGAACATGAATGTAATGTATGGAAATAACGATTTTGAATTGGCTAATCATCAAACTATCTTATCTCCCCATCAATATTGATAATTTACCTTGACAACAACACAAATGAGATTGATTGAATCATGCCAAAATGAAGTTTCCAACTTCTTTGAGAAGAGGAATGACAACAATCAAGGATACTCACAATGCTCCCAAAAGTAACATGTGCATTTTCACAACATATGATCACCATTTTAAAAACTTGGAAAATTTTGTGGAACAAAGGAGTTTTATGCAACACTTGGAATCAACGTTTTTTTCGACAAATTTTTGCATTGTGACAACAACTTAAAAGTTTTTTTTGGGAATTTTCATTGCAATTTCAGTTAAGTTTGATTTAAAAAAATATTAGTTGTCACTTTTTTGACCTCACAAAATTGGAAAAAAGTCCCTGATTGGAATTCTATGTTGAACTTAATTTCAAAAGCTTTTCATCTGAAAATAGTTCTTTCTGCACCAAATAACCCTACTCCAATTATTGCTAAATGTGGTAGCAAATTCAGCTTTTCTTAAATATGACAGAAAATTGCAAACAAGCCCAAGCTTGATAGTAATCTACACTAAATGCCAAGAAAATTACTAAAAGTAAATGACCAATCAAGGAACTCAATGCTACAACCAGCAATAACTCCCCTCTTTACAAACATAAGTATTTAGTTTTAATTAAACACCTTGAATTGGACCCAACATGAAGCTGTTTTCCCACCGGCCTCCTAATCATTATAATCACTTGACCTCCATATAATAAAGATCAAAATTTTAAAAAGACATTCATATTGAATTAGGAGCACTGGGAATTGGTTCAAACTTTTGCACTTGAGAACTAATAATCCACTTCAAATCCCACCATAATGAATCCTGTGGAAAAACCTCTCAACAATGCAATTAGTGTAGAATAAAGCATGAGCAGGCAGGCTTTATGGGAGTAAGGGGCCTGTGAAGCAGAAAAAAGCATGGCCCTGATTCCCATAAAATACTGGCCCCTTGGGCTTTCCGGATCACAATAATTGCACAATTCTTTCCAACAAAAAATCCCATGACAACCGGTGGGTACCCACTGGATACCCAATGGGTATCACATGGAAAAAAGAAAAAGGAAAAAGAAAAAACAGCAGGTTCCCTTTTTGTAAAGCCCACTGGCTCTTTACACCAGGTGACATGCTCTCCAGGTACACTGAAAAAACCAAAAAACCAGCACAGGTTTTTATGTTTTGGAACTCTTTCATGGTGCATCTAGTTTGGTGCAAAGAACATAGTGGGTCAAAACATAACATGAGACTTTATATTCTAGACAAATCAATGCTTAATCAAAGTCAAAAAAGAAAGGCACTTTGTGATATTACCCACATGGAATGAATCACATCTGTGGTGCCTCAACAGATTAGCAGCACTCAATTATGCTAAAATTGATACTGATGACAAAAATCACACACCCAGCAGCACATTTCAAAACTCTGAGGAAATTCATTGTCAAGATGAACTCAAAAAGTGCACATCAAAGTGCAAGAAAAGGTTGGAATTGGGGTACCCACATTTTCATGCACTTGTTCGTGGAAATTCAGAATCAACAATCATTGTGTCAAATTTCAGTCAAAAGCAAACATCTAACAAGAAAAAAATTCTTGAACATGTTTCCATCTTATGTTCCATTATCATCACTGAGCAGTCACTAAGAATGATGGCTTCCAGCTAATTCCCACAATCAGACTGTGATGGGTGAGATTGAACCTCAAATTCAGAACTGTAGGTGGGTTCTAGGCTTTGAGGAAGGATGTGCCTACCTTCCAAATGTTTCTTTGTGAAGAGAAGAGGAACACCAGACTGGTTGCTGCATGTTTCAACACAGTTAACATGGTAGAAAACTTTGCAAGGACACAGCTTCAAACTCTCAGTTGCCTGCGTCCATTGTGCACTTTGATGTTTGTTTGCAACTTTAACATCTAAAGAAAGTTAATTTCTGTAGTGCCAAAATCGTAGATGCCTCTTGAATTTGGCCATGGAAATATTGCTAAAAGACATCTAATATGGAGGTATAGTGTAGGATGAGAAGATCTCCAGTTGACAGCCTCCAACTAAGATATTTCTCAAGACCTGAGAAGCATAGTGAGATAATACTCAACATATGAGCATATTCCAATGTAGATGTGAGATACATGCTATGCCGTTAAATTGCAGAGGGGAGATTAGACCAATAATTGACTACTTCAGAACACTCTATGCTCTCATGCCTCCAAGAGGCATCTTGCCAGTCATTACCTATGTCACAGCAGGCAAGGGCAGAAATTGAACCTTTGCTTAACTAGGCCCTCCCCTAAGGGTTATGCTCCATAGCCTGAAATCCTCAGAAAAGTCTTGGTTTATGCCAATAGGCTTAGATTACCCATCCTAGCTTGAATTGCTTGCCCCAATATGGTGCAACCTAGCATGATGAAGAATAACTGAAGACACATTTCTTGAGAAACACAGAGAGAATCACATGCCTTGCAGTGGAGGCCTCTCAATGTCATCCACATCTGATGTCAGCTTCACTGTTTGGATCAACCGCTCCCGCAACAACTCCAAGTTTTGGTCTGAGATTGCCTCATGCATTTGAGCATGATTATATTTCTGAATCCATACCACCCACAGTAGACACACAAAACAAAGGAACATCCCCAGATTGAAGGTCAGGTCAATGATTGTCACTCTAAACCATTTCCCCTTGTCAATTGTGTATCACATAGAGGACAGAGTGATAATAGCTTCATTTGGGTGACTTCATATCATTCTTCCATATCAGGTACCATGTAGATCAGCATGCAAGCTTACCTTAACCCACTTATTAAACAAGTGTAATCGTGTAACCATCACCCTCTCACCCAGCTCCTGCTTCTCCTGTTGAGTGGTCAACCCAAATGAACATCAGAAGATGCCAGATAAGACATCCTAATTTCATAAGCAAGGCAAAACTATTTCAAGACCTGTTGTAGATTATGCCTCCAAATCACATCATGAACCACCTGACAAAAAACCAAGATATCACTCAAGGCTAGGTGGATGTAATTTGAGAACCAGGATTTAAGGGCTGAGGTTTAGAGGTCAAGGTTTCAGATACACACCTTCACTAAGACACGGAGGAAAAGTTTGCTGTCCTGTGGCTTGTTGTTCACCACAAAGCTGCACACATCCACATACAGAGTTCCATATCAAAACCATTCAGCTGCTCTAGTGAACGGCATCAGAGCTGTCAATTGTTTGAGACCAAAAATGCAGCAATGATGTATTCAGTTTGAACACAATGGTGAAGTGTAAATTGTCCTGATCACATGTCAAGTCTGTTTACATGAATAAACTTGCAAGCATTGAGCCGAGGATACTGGTTCTTCACAGATGGAAGATATTTATTAGATCATTATCAATGAGAAGGAGCCATGCTCACTTGTAAAACCAAGCATACCATACAGGATTCATCTCAGATAGTTTGTTAACATGAATGGACTAGCAAGCATTTGGGCAGAGAAAGACATTGCTTCTTTGCATATGTGAAGATATTTGTAGCTTTTATATCCGTGAGAAGGAAGAATGCCTCACTTGTAAAACCAAGCATATTGTACAGGATTCATCTCAGATAGTTGTGCCAATACTGTCTTCACTGCTTTATAAGTGAAGTAGTCGAGCAAATGCTGCACATAAAATCATACAGTACCATGTTGGTACGATCAAACACCAACAGATCAATTGCAGAGCCATAGAATAGTCATCAGCCAGAATCTCTACCCAATCCACAAGAAAAGATCACAGAGAAAACAAAGAAGCCCAGGAATGTGCACACACCTTCTGGACATCATCAAAACCTTCCTCATATTGCCCTCCAAGATCATCGACAACCATAGGTCCATGATGGTCACTGGTGCAGGGAGGGACCGTGCTCAACAAAACCCGTGCAGTGGACCGCCAGTCTTGCCATACCTGTGTCATTGAGCAGTAAAGCTGTATCTGTGATTTGGTTTTCTGTGACCCTGTACAACTGTGATGCCCATGCCTCCGTGCAACAACTACCCCACAGTAACTGTCAGAGCTTCTGCCTCCCACACATGTGCAAGGTGGTCCAGCAAGACTCACTACTGCTATTGTCCCTGCCATAGGAGGTTTCAAAACCCTTGTTCGTGTTTGCAGAACCTGTGATGTCTGCCCTGTTTCTGATCCACAATCCTGTAATTCAAAACTTTGTGAAACCTGCACAAGCACATTTGCTCCACATTCTCAGGAACAACTGCAAATGTGAATGTAGTTTGCACAGGACCTCCAGTGAATCTTAGACCCACAAACACACATAAACCACAACCTAAACCTCTAGAAAATTTGTGCAAAAGTAGCACAGCAAGATCCCCAGATAAGGTTACAGACACTGTGACTAACTTCAGAACTTATCAACATCAGAGCATAACTGCTTCAATATGAATGCAACACTCCACACTGGAGACCGAAAGAAAATACAACAGCCTCATTTCTCAATAGGACCCAGCAACAAAAAGGCTCTCTAGATGGGAATGCTAGGAACTCTTTTTCCTCAGGATGCTTAAAACCGAACATCAACAAGGGCAATGCAAGTATAGGATATAGCAAGAACAACCATATGTTGAGTTCTTTGCCAAGAGACCTACTGCCCTGTTCATGGAACAGATCCCTACCAAGCATCAAGTCTCAAACCAAAAGTTACTGCCTTGACAAAAACTCAGTCTCAAGGGTCCAAAGTGGACCCAGGATAAATATGATCATAACTCTGTGATGGTTTGAAATGACACATGACTTACCTGGAGCTCCCTATAGAACTCAGTAACAAAACCCTCAACCCCAAAATTGAGTGATGTTTCAAAGAAAAATTGAAACTGCTCAATTTTGCAACACAAAAACCTAGATAAGAAACTCTGTGTGAACTCTTTTCACAAAACTCTAACCTAATGGAAAGTAGCCCAGCTGGAAATTCCCTTGGATAGTCTCCTGCAAGGACTTTACAGGTATAAGAAAATTTCCACATGCAGAACTGAGACCTAAAAACCAAACTACACCTGCAACATCAATCACCTTGTATTCTTTCATACATGTTGCAAGTATCCACCTGAGAATTTCCCACTCGTTGTTCTAGCAAACAAAAAAACACCACCCACAGGAAGGTTGTCACAAATGAGCCATGCTAAGGAAATCTGGTAGCAAAATCTGGGTGTAAATTCAGAGCTCATGAATTTTGCTGCTGGTGGAAATTCTCAGCGATCAACCAGTCAACCAATCCATCATTGGAAAAACAACCCCATCTCATGAAAAAAAAAGAAAAAATCCACACCATGTTATATCTTTTCCAGTTCTCAGTTATCCAAATCCATTTGATCCAATTGTCTCCAAAGGAAAAAACAAAACACGCCCACGCCCACACACAAACTCTCTCTCTCTCTCTCTCTCTCTCTCTCTCTCTCTCTCTCTCTCTCTCTCTCACACACACACACACACACACACACACACATCTGCCAGACGTGAGAGGACGACCCACACCGATGCTCCTTTCCTCAAGGAAGAAAATCGCGTCCCAGAATTGGGTTGACAAATTCACGCGAGTTCAATAAAAATGAGTCGACTTCTCTTTCTTTTCTTCCACTGCTCAGAGAGCGTGTAGAAGCACATGATAGGGACTCATATCACGAGTTCATGATGCTTGGCAATACCACGACAAAACAACTGACCTCCAATAAAACACACACACACACTCGCTGCAAAAAGAAAGAAATGAATAAGAGCAACCCACATAGGTAGGTACCTGGATTGAGAGCTGAAAAGCCGGTAGGAAAAAAAAACAGAGTACAGAGAGATTTTCTGCTCGCAAAGGGGGATTGCACTGAACTCCTCGACTTTCCCCCCGCCCAGCCCCGCCACGCAACAGTCTCTCTAGATCTCCCTCTCTCTCTCTCTCCCTCGCGCGCGCGGCGCGTTCTCTCTCGCGTCTTTTGTTTTCCTTCACGACAACAAAAGACCACAAAACACTACACTGGGTTTTTGTCGAAAACCCTTGGGAGGATACCACCGGTTATTTCCGGTCATCCAAGTGCAACATGAGCGTATTATGACCGGTGATATCCAGTCACAAGGACCCTGACGACCGCCTGCAGTCCGTCGCAGGTGATTTTGCGTCACGTAACGTACGCCACCCCTTTTTTTCTCCTCTCTTTCTCTTCGGGTGTTGTTAGTCCGTCTGTCTGTTGCCTTCCATCTTGACCGTCGGATATTGACCAGAAGTGACGACCAGGAGGAGCCTGCTCCACATCAAAACACGTTGTGCATTCTTTCGTGCATTCTATTGGTGTGTTTTTTTGTTTCTTTTCGTACTTTAATATTTATTAAGGAAAAAAGTTTCTACTTCATGACTATTTCGGAAAATTTGGCTAGATTTATGCCAAACTTAACCAAAATTTCAATGGTCACAAAATTGGAAAGAAATCCCTACTTACTCCTTAGTGAGGCAAATGTTTCTTAGGCACCCAGTGAAGTGGAGCAAATAAGAGTAGAACTTGCTTTCTTTTTCTTTTTCCATTTGGGGTGCGGATTTCCTTCTTGGGGGGAGGGGATGTGGGGGAGAAGAACTTGAAGATTTTTTGGGTTTAGGCCAATAAATTTGTGTGTGTTCGTTCACTCTGGATCTGCATCTGTTCTGAATCTGTATCCACAATTTTATCCCATATGCTTTGCCACAAATTCTTCATGTTCTTCCAACAATCCCCTCATATCCCTCACATTTTTATTTCTTAAATCTTATCTCATATGGTTTTGGTCAAATGTTCTCTGTATTTGTTTCTCTTTGTTCTGATGTGTTTGTTTCTCAAATCGTTTGTGTTTTGGTTTGGTGCCAAATTTTGCCAACATGCAAAATGTAAAAGGTTCATTCATTTACAATGTTCTTTTTTTTTCTGAAAAAATCCCCAAATCTTTTTTTTGGAAAAGATTTCACCACATTTCAACTCTGAATTCAGTTTGGTAGCATTTTAAAACTAGTTTTTAAAATATTTATTAGACAAGTTCGACAAACCTGTCACCATTTAATGCTCAATCCCTCTTGTGATGCTAGCCAATGATGCAACATCAGAAAATTGAAAAAACAATTCATTAGTAACCCATGTTATTCCCAAATAGTCCCACAATTTTGTACCATACATATTGCTTGCCCCAAGCAGGGTTTTTTCTTTTCCTCAATTTTGTGGTTTTGAAAGTTTATCATCACTGTGAGAAAATTGCCAAAGAAAAAAACACTGGCCCCAAGTCCTAGTTGTTTTTTTTAGCTTTCATGGGTGGCTCAAATGGAAATGCTATTCTATCTTGGGAGTGTATAAAGTTTTGAAACCTTTTTTTTTGCAATGGGCCAATCAATGAGGTCCATCACCAAAAGGAAGTTTTAAACTTTGGATGCACACCCCCACCCCCCACCCCCCTCCAAAATCGGAAGTTCAACTATGGACACTAACATGATGAAAGAATGTAGAACCTTTTATATTAAAAAAATCGGGGTAAGTTTTGGAGCTTCCTGAAGACATGTGACTTGTAAGGTGGATGTAACTTCACATGCACATTGTTGTTTTGTTGATGGTTCTAGTTTTGGAGCAATCAGCAGTGAGCATGTTGTGAGTCTTCATGCACGTCCTTATAAGAACCCAACCCCTTGAATGTGGCCATGTTTTATGGAATTGTTCATCATGCAAACCTTTACAGATATACATCTGTTCATAAATTAATGTTCAAAGAACCTGGTTCATGTACTCACAATGCTCCAGCATTTTTATTTTCATTTTGGGCGAATTTTCTGTCTAATTCCAATTCCCTTTTTAAAAATCGCCATGTTTCTAAAAAAAATTCAAGCAAGTACACAGGATGTAAAAGGTTTTTTAACAAAAAGTTTACTTTAATAGCTGGTCTATAGCCAAATATGGCTGAATCTAATTTTGGCAACATCACAAAATTGGAAGAGAAGGAAAAAAACACTATACTGCAAGTCCTCACCAGTGGTATGTTTAGGAATTTTTGTGGCTATCATCCTTAAGAGAACCTAGTTCACTGTACTCAGAGTGCTCATCTCTACAGTTACATAAATGGGAACACCCAAGTTTTCAAGATTCAATATTTCAATAGTACATGTACCATTGTTCAAGTGCATGTACAAAGGACTGTTCAAACAACCTGGTTCACGTCCTCAATGCTCCTTTCTACAGTTTATTCAGACAATAAACAAATTTTTTGAACTTCCAGTTTTCGATTCAAGAGTAAGCTGGGTAAGGCCAAAAATATGCAGCTTACATGTTGATATTAGGGCAACAGCCAGCATGACTTAATCCTGTATGAAAGCACCCTACACATACACTCAGAGGAATCTGTACCTTGGGAGTTACAAGTTTTCTCATGTAATGTCTTGTCTGTTGAGTACTTACTCCACATCTTGATCCCAAGTGATTCAAGGCTGAACATGCATCCCTAGGTGCTTGCCAATTGTGTTCTCTTCACAACCATATAGCAACTGTTGGATATTCTTCTCTAAACAATTACCCTGTCCCCAAATCTCCCAACCTTCTCCACAGCTAATAACTTCAACTAATTGCATAATGAGAGAGACTCCCAGTGTACCAGTATAACCTCACAGTTGGGTGCATCAGGATAGTACCTGAACTTGCCAAATTTGATTGGCTACTGGGTGAGACTTCACATAGGTGTAAACCCCAACCTAAAGTGTTATGTGAGAAGCCACTAAACCAGTGGAAATTTGGGACAGTCTAAATGAGCAGACATTTAAGATCTTTTGTCAATGAAAAAGCACCTGAACACAAATGGAACTAGAGAAGAAATCAATTAACAATGATAAACACCCACACATTCAAGCATTCATACCAACCTACCAGGTTACTTGCACTTCATGAGTGTGATGAAGTTACACTTTGGTGTCATGCTCCCATTCTGGAGGGCACAAAACAGGGGAGGAAAATGTACAGTAACATCATGACTGAAAGCTGCATTCACCTATGTTGTGAAGCTCTTATTCCAATGGCATCATGACACAGCTTTTGATTGAGCAGCAGCTGTCAACTCTGAAAAGGTGACACCACTGAACAATGTGGTAAAGATTGCCCCAACAGGTAGGCCAGGCCAGCAATGGACTTTGCTTTCAGCCCACTGCTACTATCAGCTGTTTGAAATTACGTTCCATTGCTTTCATGCACAACTGTTTTGCAAACCACAAGACTTCTACATGAAGCCACCAGCTCAATCGATTATATGATTGCTCTCTGCTTCCACATTTTCCATTGAAAAGTGGTGAACAAGCCCCCACTGCACCCAAAAATTTGTAGCAGTGTTGAAACCCTCACTTTCAAGAGAAAAGAGGCACAGTCCACAGCAGGTCACAAGCTAATCATTGTGTACTTCCTGGCCCATTCCACATAATTGTCCAAGAGCAGTGGCCAGGCTTGACTTTCATCATAATTTGTTAGGTCTGGTTTTATCTGCACAAAACAGTGCAAAATCCCACAAATATCACAAACAAGAAATGTGTGCAATAATTCATCTTCACAAACCATGACAAAAGCAGAGTTATCTATTGCTGCTTTCCATATACGTTGATTCAGAACCTCTACCTCCTCACAGAAACGAAGAAAGGCAGTCCACTGGTCCATATTCATTGCTTTGTACTCCGTTTGCTCCTATACACATCAAATACACCGCACACATTTAGCTACATGCAAACCAGAGAAGCATAAGTTCAATGAAAGTATGTAGATGTTCACAGCAGATCATGTGATGCATCCACACCAAGGGCAACAATACACAAAAGTGGAGAGAGAAAGAGTACCTGTAAAAACTGGAGGAATGAGGGTACATGGGCACGAGGCCCCAACACTAACTCCAGCATCTGACATGCACTCTCCAGATCAAGTGTCTTCTGGCGAGGCTCTGCACAATGGCACAACACTGGTCAATATTTGTCCAAAGAAACAATATTCCTAACTAACCCTTATATCTTGTTGCACTAATGTTTTCGACAACCAGCAGAGATCTGGAAGCCAATTAGACATTATGAACATACCACAGTGCATGTGTCACACCTAATTGCAAATGGAAGTTTCAAATGTTAAATACCTGTTAAGCAGTACTGAAAAGCAAACACATAGAAGTCTTTGAACAGATACTGGCTGCTGACCTGAAGTTAAACCACAAGAAAACAGAGTTGTTACCAACTAATTTTAGGCCTGATTCAAGCCCATATATGTAGATCACTACACTACTGCAATCAAAGTCAAAACTTGATGTACACAAGCTGAACCCATCCCATGTCATTTACTTCAGGAGAAATGCTGTAGTATGTTTGGAGTTTCAAAAACAGAGATTATCTGAATTGATCATAATCATCACACCTCTTGCTGCAATCCTGGAAGTGCCTTCTTCAGCTTATCAACACTGTCCACTCGCATTGCTTTCATTCCTCTCCGCCATTCATCCTGCAGCAAACTCACAGATAATTTTTTTACAATTAGCCAGTGTCCATGGTCAAGCAAAGATAGAGCAACCTTCTATCCAACCCTTCAGATTTGACAATATAACCATGCAGTCACATCATAAGCATCAGCACAGTCCTTCCAACTTGATGGAGAACTTGCTGATTAAGATCTCCTCCAATAATACCAAAGGACAGAAAGAGAGTTGAATTAAAGCCAAGGCAACAGAGTCTTCAAGCTTAGCACATAAATAACTAGCAGATAACCAAAAGGTGTGATGTGGACACTGACCAGAGAGAAGTAACCCTGTCTACTTGCCTGCAACTTCCTGCAGCCCCATTAAACAGAAACATTACAAGCAATTGCAGAAGAACAAAGAAAATGACAAGATTCACGGCTCATCTTCATCACTGGCAAACTCAAGACTGCATACTAAAGCCTTGCAACCATTTTCTCAAAACCATAATAATCACAAAGATCTGGCAAGACATGTCAAAATCTGCATACCAGGCTAGCAGCAGTACTCTGATATCTGTTGGTGACACACCAAGGTCTTGACATAATGCTTCTATACCATCAGGCCTATCACATGAACAACCAAAACAATGTTAGAAAGAACTTGAAATCAGCCTGCTCCATTGCCTAAAGCTGCAAAAAGCTCACTTAGACATGGATCCACCTTAAGAAGAGCACAAGGGAAAGCTGCTGTCATCATGTAAACATATTGGCATCTAATCCATACAATTAGAAATAAACATACTTTTTCCAACTCAGTATCATGTGAGGGATCAAAATATTCCCTGATTCGCAAGGATGGTGGAAAACATAAATGAGCAAACAGATGTGCATGCAGAACACTCAGTGTCCATCACAGAAAACAACAAATAAAAGCTGATCAAGAGGTTTCATATAAAGACCTTAAGCAACTGCACAAACAATGTGGAGCTAAATTGAACAGCCTTTCAGATAAAACTAGAAAGATGAAGCTTTGGAGTAATTCATGAGAATTGGACTCCTCCATTTCAGAAGATGCAGAATTGCTTCATGTGCCACACATCTGTGACTGCAAGCCAAGACCCCTATTGCCAGGCAATGTGTAGAACAACGGAAGTACTAAAGAGAGTCTCTTACAGAAGTAAGCTACTATGCTCTACATGTGCTCATGTAACTAGAGTGCAGGATCAAGTTCTTTCACTCAAGAAAGCATCTCCAGACAGACAAACAAATCAGCGATGCTGCTGTTCAGTGGCCAATAGCATCAAGAAATCATGTAGATCAGAGCAAATGAGTTTTTCCTTTCAGGACCATGATACTCACCCTATTGAGGTTTCATCAAACTTATCAGCATATTGGCTGAAGAAGGCATCAATCTTTTCCAACTCTCGGACTGCAGCTTTGTTTACTGAGCCTGCAACGCGAACACAAAGATCAGAAAGTGATCAGAGAATATGTCTCACATTTCCAGACACTACTTTAAATATACCTTGAGTGACTTCCTTGAGCAAGCACCACAACTGGAATTAGGGTACACCTGAACAACTGGGACCTGCACCACAACTGGAATTAGGGTTATGATAAATAATCCTTGCCGTGCACCAGAAAACTAGATGTTAAGAGTGAAGTCTGAATAGATCAAGCTTGTCATTCATATCCACCAAAGGCAGAAAAGAAACCCAGCAGATCAATCAATAAAACTTCCCCTCAAGAGGAAGTCCAGAAGTGGACTCCACATAGCCGTAGCATGCATCCTCTATTGAAATGGATCAAAACGACAGTGACCTTAACTGACACAATATGTCACAAGATGCTACTTCAAGAATGGGGATTGATTGTATAAGCTCATCATCACCATCTGTTTCCCTCAAGATGAAGAAAGTCATCATCTTCCCTGTATAGGATCCTCTGCACCATAGAATTCTTCTAGCAAAGAAATTTTCTTCCTGTAGATCCAAATTACAACACTGCCTGACATCTTCTGATGGATGGATGGAAGAATGGGAATAAGAAGAGTTGAAACTCTTGGCGCAATCCGACACACCACGTCAGTGACATGATTAAAAACTGCGAGGACTCCGAAAAGCAGCGACAGGTAAGTACTACTGTTTCGTTGTCTTTTTAGATGACAAAGACAGGACATAATGAGACTTAGAACAGTAGCACACAAAAAGCAAAACCTCCTCACAGCACCTGAGAGAGATTCAAGACAATAAGAAAATTTACCTGGAAACAAAAAAGAAAGAGAGGCAGAAAAGATGATGAACAATTTCCTGTATGCTACTTACATCAAACCTCAAAAAAAACCAGGGCGCCAAGAGCCTCTGTGGACAATCCTAAATTGAAGACACAGACAGAGACTCCAGACACTAATTTGGCCACAATTTCAAGTCTGCGAAACTTTCCGGGAAAAAAAGCGCATCGCAAACACAAACCACAAGCAAACCAGTAGAAACACCATAAAAACACACCAAAACGACAAGATACTCTTCATCGCTCTTCCTTTTACCTGTAGAGCCCGTGGCTGTGGCCGGAAGCACCCCGGTTCTTCTCGTCGATGACCTCCGCATCGTCACCCGCTTGAAACTACTAGCAGAAAATCACCTCCCTCCAAACCAAGAGAGAACGCCACACGCTTATTATCTCTTCCTTTCTCCCTGGTCTTGCCGCTTTTCTCTCTCTCTATCTCTCTCTCTCCCCCCTTTCTTTCCTCCTTCACCGCTGCAACCAAGACTCGTTCTTCAGCATCCGGTGTCTTTCTTCATTGCACTCCTTACTCACAATAATCCATGCAAAGGACAAGAAGGCGATGACAGCGTCCGTCGAGAGAGAAGAAACGCGAAGATGCGGGGGAGAGAGAAGAGAGCGAGCGAGCAAGAAGAGAGAGAACGGAGGTTAGGACTTAGGACCATTTTGCAAGTGCGTATTGGACCTGAGCTTGTTTTCTTTTTCTTTTTCTTTTTATCTTTTTCTTTTTAATGGGTTGCGTGCATTGTAAAGAAGGAAGGAAGGAAGTAAGTAACTAAGGTGGTCATGACTGACACTTCAGAAGGTACCTACCTATTTATTGTTAATGTAAATTTACGGTGCTGACGCCGCTTTAAGGGGGAAAAAAAAGAATCATAAATGCAAACTATTAATTATGGTCTCTTATAATTACCCTATGCAGGTTTGGATTAAGTAATTATGATTAAAAAAGAACCCAGCTTCTAATTACAGAAACCGGCCTCTTTCTTTGGAGATCTTTTCTTCGCAACAAATATGTCTTTCCTGCTTTGCTCTTCTTTCTTGTTTTTAATAATTTTCTTCTTTCCTTTTTCCCATGTGAGATATTTATCTAGATCAACCTTCTTTTCTGAAATCTTAATTTATTTTTTATTTTAATTTTTCCATGTGGAAAATTGATAAGATGAATATTTTATCATCGCCATTACAATTATTTATCATGGAAGTCATGATCTTGTGCCGAATCACCCAAGAAAATTAACAAAGCTCCTCCTCTTCTTCTTCTAGTTTTCTTTTTTCCCCTGTGAAGAATTGACTAGGCTAGATGAATATTTCACCTCAACAACCACCACCGCAACGATTTATCATGAAAAAAATTTAGGGCACCATAAATCTTCATGATTAGTGATAAATCACCCCCCCACAAAATTAAGAAATTCTTTACCTTTCATTTTTTAGTTTTGGAAAATTGACTAAATGAATATTTCACAACGACACCACCCCCAACCACTTATCATGGAATTTTTTAAGGGTTCTATAAATCATCATGATTTGCCACAAATCACCCAACAAAATCAAGAAATTGGAGAATGGCCTTTTTAATTTTTCAAAGACTTTCCACATAAGTTGGCTATGAGATTTTTACAATGTTACTATAAGATACTAGCCTACAACACAACCAGGAAAATTAAGGCTAAGAAGCCTCCCCTCCACTCAGCCCCCCCCAAACAACTCCTGCACACAATTTGGACTCCCAACTCACCAAGAGGAATCTTCTATCCTAACATCTTCACACAGCACACCTCTCCCAAGGGCATAAGTTCATACAATAAACTTTAGTGTTCTTCACTACACAAATTTTGTGTACATTGCCGTGAAACAATTTATTATTACAGGAAGAAAGCATAATGTCGGGCCATTTCTCAGCTCATCCCTGGTGCCACTCCAAAATGATCCTTTTTGTTTTCTTTTGTTTGTTTTGGGGAACCAAAAGGAGGGGGCAGAGAAGGCCTCACCCTTCTCCTGCTTTTGGGCCCAAGTTGCCGACCCTGCATTATCTTTCTCATGCAGTTTTGCAATGGGGCTTCAATAGCTGCAATTTGTGTAGTTTACATTGCAGCAACTTGTACTGCGTGCCCATGATGATCTAGAGCTTCACTACATAACAGAAAGGATGCCAAGGTTTTTCTTTGTATTTGTTCACACCTTCCTGCACAGAAGCCCCACACCGATTATTCCATTGTCAGTTGAAGGTGCCTTGTGCTGATCACATGCAGACCCTCCACCATTTTAATTTTAAAACCTTTTTTTTCTTTTGGAACACAACCACTCATCTGGCCAACAAGGCGTTCCCTGCTGAATATAAAAACCTTTTGTGCTTTACACTCGGGAAGGCCTGCTATCCCAGGCACCCCGCATTCCAGAGCCTACATCCTCAGGCTATGGCCATCAAATTAGGGGGAAGCGCTGGGGAGCACGCCTTCCCCTCTATGCAAAACCTTGGCACAATATCCCTCTCTTTTTCAATATGACCATGGATCGTGTAATGGGAAGACCATCCATGCATGCATCTGGCAACCGCTTCGAGCATCCCCACCAGTGCTGGCCCTGCATTTAAAAATCGGATGAAGAGAAGTCAACATATGCCGGTTTGGCTCAGGAAAATGGTTTGTCTCCTGCACATGTGCTCAGTTTCCTGAGGCCGGTAACAGGCTCAGCAAAGCTGTGCAGAGGGTAGAGAAAAGTGCAATAAATATGATCTGATGGCTGTCCCCTGTTTTTGATTGGCCAAACATAGCGCTTAAGCCAGGTGGTTTGCTATTAGTAGTTCCCACATATCTGCAGTATTTTCTGGGTGGGATCGCAAAAATGTAAATAACTAGACTTGGATGCGAGAAATATTTTTGAAGGGTCACATACTAAGCACTGTTGGGGATGCTCTTATGCCACTTGAACCTCTAGCCGTTTGGAGTCCAATTGAGTGCTCAATTCTGCCAAGCATATGGTTACTAGGCAAGCCTGCCAAGACAAGTCTGATGGCCATTAACTTGGGACAATCAGCCACCAGGGGCCTGGTCCCTGGTTTACGTGGTAGTGGTAACTGTATTAGAACTCAAAGAGTTCCCTTCAACTCAAAAGCTTCCGTGAACGGCAGGGTTGCCTCTAACAACTGACTTGGCAAAACAACTGATTTGGCTTGGAGAATCATGCTATTGGGATTGCCATACTTCCTTATAGGTGCCTTAGGTGTAAGGTTGAGCACTCCAGGACTTTTTCAAGACTTTTTCTTTGTATCTGAAAGCACCTCCTCTCACAGAAGATTCATTCATTAGTTAAGGAGCCTTCCTTCTGCCAATCACATGCAGATCTTCCACAATTTGAAAATAACCTTTGCTTGATTTACACTAGGGAAACTTATTCCCAGAAGCATTCCCTAATTTTTGGGTGACACACTTTGGCTACTACCCTCAAGGCTAGACACCCAAATTAGGTGAGGCCTTGGGGGGCAGGCCCTTCCCTATACCCAATGTTGTATTATTTTTGCATCAACATGGATGATCCATGTTGAGACATCTATTGCTAATGCCACTCCAAATGAACATTATTGAACAATTTAAATTTTTGCTATTCTACAATTGGCCTCCGTGTCTATACATTTGTTTACCTATTTTCCCAACTCCTTTTGCCACGTGAGGGAGTTTTACAATAAGTTCCCAGTCTTGTTCACATGCTACTAGAAGCTGTTCCTAAGTGATTGTTTACAACAACACCAAAAGTAAAATAAAATTGGGATGGTTTGTTAGCAAATCCTTTGTTGATTTTTCAAGAGCAAATTCTAGATTATTATACTCTGCTGAAATGTGATCAGCAGAGAGGGATTACAAGTCTAGAATCTGCTTTTGAAAAGTCGACAAATGCTCATGAGTAGATCAAAGCCTAGGAACAGGTCAAAACTTAATGGACTGAATATTTGTGTATTTGGGAGTTGTTGTTGTTCACTTGGAACTGGGCTCCCAAGATTAAGTACAGGGGGAAGGCAGGGCCCAGCATTGGTTTGTTTGAAGGCATGGGAAACAATGGGGTGGAAGGGCTGAAATATGAAGGGAAAAATTAGGTCAAGTTGTTACATGTTGTTGTGCTTGGTCACTTCATCTCATTTCCCCCCAAATGTTCAATTCACTTGTCCAATGTCATCTACATGCATGAAATGAGGTTCCCAGTGTTTCCCCATGACTACTATTTTCAAGGTAATCTGGCCGGCCAGAGTGAATCTGCAACCCACCACCAACACACGATGCAGGATGGAGGCTTGTTAGTGACCATTGAGGTAACTAATAAGGTAATTTCAATTGTTGTAATTGTGGCCTCACTACTGACCATGCATCAATCTTAGAGACAAAAGAAGAAACTACAATTCAAAAACGTTGGTACGTACTAGATTCTTTGGTGTGTTAGCAGGAAACTTATTGTATTCTTGTCTCATAGCTTATCACAATGGTTAAGCTATGTATTAACTAACTTTTAACCAGTGTTGGGTGGTTGTTTAATTTCCTTATGAGCTTCAGTTCTAAGTCTTTGAAAATTTTCACATTTAAAATGACTTCAAGTTCCAAGGTTTTGAATACTTTCAAAGAATGGATTGATTTACCCAAAAGGAATAGGTTAGTATTTTCTAAATTGGGATTACCATTCTTTTTGGGTAATTGGGATTTACCTTCTAAGTTGCTTTGAAATATCATAAATCAGGGTCTCCGAGTTCAAATCTAACATCTCCTCGGTGGATAACCATTGTGAGTGCTGGTTTGCCCAGGCTGAAAGGCAAGAACTGCCGAAGAACCATTGATTCAAAGTAGGTTCTTTGACCATATGTTTGGTTTTATTAAAAAGGAAACCATAGTTATGGGTCAAACCCAGTTCTTTCACTTCTCAAAACCAACAATCAAGGGTCCATATCAACTTTAGCCAGTTATTGCTTTTTTCATAACCAGCTAGGTAGGTTTTTTTTTCTAATTTATTTTTTTGGTGGATATCACAAGGTATCAATATGTATAGGACCTATTAGCTATCAATTTCAAGGTCAACGTAATACCCCAAATATCAGGTAATAGTCACCAGTTATGCACAAGGGTCAATCCTCAAATATTTGCCTTGAAAACCACTAGTTATACTACTTAGATGAAGTATATATGGTTTATTATTATTCTTATAATTCTGTTTTTCTCTGTCATGTACATGTTTGGAGTTTTAGTACTGACAACCTACTTGGATGAAATTCTAATCATACAGATAAGTTATTTTATTTTAAAAATTCAATGCCTCACACATAAGGGTCTTTCCAATTCTTGCAATGAAATGTACCAAGTGAGTAGGTTATCTAATGCATTTTTAAAATCAATACTCGACGAATAGGTTATCAATAACTGAGTTGATAATAAATGCTTTCTCAATAACTGCCCAACATTGTTCCATATGCCCAACCCTTAACCCCGCTAATTCTTTCTTTAAAAAAGAGACAATCACCCAACACTAGCATTAACCATTGACATCCATCTACATACAAAACAGGCACAAGTTTCCCGGTGTATTGGGAGGGCATGTTACCAAGCATAATAACTCCTTTGCTGAGAGTTAATTGGGGGGCGTGCATTTCATTTTCATTTGCCCACATTAAATTTTTAAACTTTTTTACCACGATACTCATTGAATACCAGAAGGATATTTCCCGGGTATAAAATTTCAATTTTATACCCTCTGAGTATCAGAATTTTAAAAACTAAAAATAATTACTGCAACAGTTATCGCCCTCAAGGTAAAGCCCTCAGGCCAGGGCAGACCCCAAATAGCCAGCACTCAGCCTGGGAATGCCCTCAGCCTGGGGCTTTACCCTACACATAAAGTCCATTTGAATGGGCTAGAGCCATGGGGAATTCAGGGTGTTGTTTCTTTTGAAGTCCAAGGGTAGTAGACCAAGGATTAAATAATTTCAGAACCGCCCCCCCCCACCCCACCTCATGAATGGTAGATTAGTACCTTACCCTATGGTCAGTTTCAACATTAAATAATCCTAAAAATAGTGAAATGAAATTTTGTGAAAATATGACGTTGATATGTTCATAGGCTACACTCTGAATATTTTCATTCCTCATATCACAATAGTATAGTAGATGATGAAAATATATATAATTTCAAATTTTAAAAATGAATTCTTCTTTCTTCTTTGTTTTTTAATATTAGTTTTGCCAACTTGGAAACTGAACGTAAGCTACGGTATGAGTGTTGTGATGGACTTCTGAAAAGTCTGTTTTTTAAAAATGCAAATGCACAATTCTTCCAATGCAATAAGAAAATTATCTGCAGGATGCAAAGACTTTCTCATAAAACAAGGCATCACAAACATGCTGGCCCTGCCGATAGGTAATATGTTGTACATCTACGTACTGTGTCCACACTCTGAACACCAAAACAATCCGTTCCAATATAAACAGTCTAAACACGTTCACCAAAGAAACCAGTTCGCCTAATGTGAAACTGATTCTATTATGGTAAAACTTCCAAAAGTTGGATCCAATGCGCTGGTCGCTGTCCCTGTGGAGGGCAGAGCCCAACAGAGAACCACATGAATGAACCACATCTACTTATATAATATCCCTGGGCGGTCGTCCTTTAGGGGTCGAAGTGCAGTGACGGCTTTAGGTGACAAAACCAGTTTTGGTCCCCCTTTTGTTTGCTGTGTACAAGAGTTATCCAGAAAGTCACCCTGTCTTTGGGCCTGCTTCCACTCCCTATCCCCTCTTTCAGTGGTATCCACAAAGAAGGGAAATTTTAATACATCTCAGTATGAAATGCTGAAACTCAGCATTTAATGCACAAGGTTCGAGAATGAAGCTTCCCTTAAATCTTTGCGCCTCGTCATATGTCCCGTCGTGGATAGAGAGAGAGAGAGAGTGTGTGTTCAAAGGACCACAAGATTTCCTAAAAGAACCGGCGAACAACCACTGGTTGGCTAGAACTGGTATGTTTCTTGAAAACACCGGAAAATAATCAGCAGGTTCTTCATATTTGTTGGAGAACAATTTTTATAGAACCGGAGAAAAATCGTCAATTGTTTTCAATTGGACTGCGATTTACGAAGTTAGATCTTTGGATCTTTGAGAACCGTCAGTCCAAGACCCTCATACGCAATACTTGCCCGCCGGTTTCCATAGGGGAGGATCTTGGCACATAGTTATGAGGCTCAAAATAATGTCAAAGTCAAAGAACCGGCCAACAAAGTGGCAGTTCTTCCACGAAAACCATCAGCTCGGCAAGGTTGTTGAAATGAAAAGAATCGGCGGTTCTTTTGTTCCTGTTGGGTTCTCAAGAATAGGAACTAAAAGGTTAAAGAACTGGAGTGAAAAATGTGAAGGATCGGGCGGGGGGGGATCGACGGGTTAAAGAACCGGAGTGGAAAATGTGATGGACCGGCCGGGGGGGATTGACGGGTTAAAGAACCGGAGTGAAAAATGCGAAGGACCGGGCGGGGGGGTTCGACGAGTTAAAGAATCAGAGTGGGAAATGCGAAGGACCGGGCGGGGGGGTCGACAGGGTAAAGAACCAAAGTGAAAAATGCAAAGGACTGGGGCCAAGGGGGGGGACCAAGGGTTGTTCGAGAGTAATTGTAGTAGTTGCAAGGTAGAGGGATGGTGTGCAGCCGGCAACCTCGGAAATAAACCAGGAATGGCCCTCCATCCATGTCCCTATTTTGATACATCATGATCCTCCATGTGCTGCTTGCTTGCTGGACGGTGCATAAATAATGCGTTTTTTTGTTTTTTTTCAGTCAATTTTGTAGTGCACTGATGAGGTTGCCGACTGAACACCATCCCTCTACTAAGTCTAGATTTGATTTTGTTAGTTCTTCAAGAAAAGAAAAAACCCACCAAAAAACAAACAAATGAGGAGCAACAATTTGCAAAAGAAAGGGTTCTACAAATTTGGAAACTACATCAAGTTTTTCTGTTTTTTTTTTTTCAATATTGGGTTTTCTTCAGATCCGTCCGTGAGAAATTAAGGAAGTAAGTAAGGCTCTTCTTGAGGTGGCTGTTTTTATTTTCTTCTGTTGTTGTTGTGGGTTTGGAAAGATTTGAAGTTTCGGAATTCGAAGTTGGCAATTTCTTCTTCTTCAACAAGTCTGACTGATTTCCGACTTTGATCATCAGGTTTGCAAATTTCGAGTTAGCAAAAGAAAGGGTTCTACAAATTTGGAAACTGCATCCGGTTTTTTTTTTTTTTTTTCAGTGTTGGGTCTTCTTCATATCCGTCCATGAGAAATTAACTTCTGTTTTTGTTGTGGGTTTGCAGAGATCTGAAGTTTCGGAATTCGAAGTTGGCAGCTTCTTCTTCTTCTTCTTCAAGTCTGACTAATTTCCGACTTTGATCATCAAGTTTGCAAATTTCGAGTTAGCAAAAGAAAGGGTTCTACAAATTTGGAAACTGCATCCGGTTTTTCTGTTTTTATTTTTATTTTATTTATTTTATTTTATTTTTTCAGTGTTGGGTCTTCTTCAGATCCGTCCGTGAGAAATTAAGGAAGTAAGTAAGGCTCTTCTTGAGGTGGCTGTTTTTATTTTCTTCTGTTGTTGTTGTGGGTTTGGAAAGATTTGAAGTTTCGGAATTCGAAGTTGGCAATTTCTTCTTCTTCTTCAAGTCTGACTGATTTCCGACTTTGATCATCAGGTTTGCAAATTTCGAGTTAGTAAAAGAAAGGGTTCTACAAATTTGGAAACTGCATCCGGTTTTTTTTTTTTTTTTTTTCAGTGTTGGGTCTTCTTCATATCCGTCCATGAGAAATTAACTTCTATTTTTGTTGTGGGTTTGCAGAGATCTGAAGTTTTGGAATTCGAAGTTGGCAGCTTCTTCTTCTTCTTCTTCAAGTCTGACTGATTTCCGACTTTGATCATCAAGTTTGCAAATTTCGAGTTAGCAAAAGAAAGGGTTCTACAAATTTGGAAACTGCATCCGGTTTTTCTGTTTTTATTTTTATTTTATTTATTTTATTTTATTTTTTCAGTGTTGGGTCTTCTTCAGATCCGTCCGTGAGAAATTAAGGAAGTAAGTAAGGCTCTTCTTGAGGTGGTGTTTTTATTTTCTTTTGTTGTTGTTGTGGGTTTGCAGAGATATGAAGTTTCGGAATTTGAAGTTGGCAGCTTCTTCTTCTTCTTCTTCTTCTTCTTCTTCTACTTATATAATATCCTTGGGTGGTCATCCTTTCCATCCATCCGTCCCGTCAAACGTCCATCCAAGTTCTTCATCCCGGAAATAGAAGATGATGGAACGGGAGGAGGACGAGGACTCATGGCGGCGGCAACAAATAATCCCCAAACGGTTTGTGCTATGATGCCAAACTTAAACAGTGGGTTTTGTTTGAAAAGATTCTTAGAATCTTCAAAATCTTTGCCTTAGTCAATTTTATTTCAAAATGGTAGAATCATAATATCTCCACTAACCCAATTGCAGAACCATTGAAGTTGAGGGACATCAATTGTTGGTTGTACAACCAACTTCCCATGAGTGTAGTTAGAGTGACATCTTTACTCTTTTATTTTTCTTCTGCAGATTTGCTATTTTTTTCCCTTCCTGCTTTGATTCTTTGGGAATTTTTTCTGAGACATAGTTTGGATCAGGCTTCTGTGCTGAGATTTTTGTGACTCTTCTTAATGCTTTTATGCAGGAAAACAAGTTCCTCAAGTTTATGGGTTTCATGTGGAACCCATGTCATGTGTTATGGAAGTTGCCGCACTGATGGCTATTCTGTTGGCCAATGGACAAGAATGGTGATCTATCTTTTTTATTTGGTTCTTGCTTTGATGTTATCATTAGTTTTGTTTTGTTTGTTTTGTTTGTGTTTTCTCCTGTCTTCTTCATTTTTGGCTTTGATTACAGTTTTGTGCGAAATACATATCCAGGGCCAGCCACCAGATTGGGAGGATTTTCACAGGATCCTATTCTTGCTGATTGTGAACTCTACTATAAGCTTCGTTGAGGAGAACAATGTTGGTAATGCAGCAACTGCCCTCATGGCTCATCGTGCACCAAAGACCAAGGTCTGTCTTCAACACCTGTTTGATTTGTGCCAAAGCTGTTGCCAAGGGGTTGTGAAGTGAGCTGAGGCTAGACATGGAGGACAAAGCTGAATGAGACTCTTTAAGACCAGAAGCCTCTTGAAATTATGAAGATTCTTTTTCTAGATAGGATTTTCTCTTTAGACTTTTTGATTAAGCCAAGAGTCTGCAGCAAATCTTGCTTGAGGTGGAGCGCGACTACAATGTCGAGGTCTTGCAAGCCGAAGTGGTTATGGCCATTGAGAGCCTCAATGATGGGCAACGTGCAGCCTACAATGGCGTAATCGATGCATATGTTGCCCATCACGCTAAAGTCATCTTTATTGATGGCCCTGGTGGAACGAGTAAAACCTACATCGAAAACTTGATTTTGAATGTTGTCCGTTTGCATGGCGATATTGAACTTGTTGTTGCCTCTTCAGGCATTGTTGCGCTTCTACTTTCAAGAAGGCGAACGGCCCATTCATACATGAAGATCCCGATGGCGCTCGACCATACGTCCTTCTGCTATATCCGTAAGCAGGATGATTTAGCAGTGCTAATCCGTCAAACAAAGCTCATCCTTTGGGATGAAGCTCCTATGACTAATAAGCTCGCTTTTGAAGCGGTAGATCGAACTCTACGTGACCTTACAGACAGGAACGAACCCTTTGGTGGCATTGTTTTCGTCATGTCAGGGGACTTTCGCCAAGTCCTTTCAATCATCCCCCGAGGATCCCATGCAGACATTGTTTCTGCATCAATAAAAAACTCCTACCTATGGGAATCTGTTCAGGTATTCCGTCTTACAGAAAATATGCAGGCCAATGATGCTGTTATTGTTCACCCTGATCTTGGAAATCGCACTTTTGCAGACTGGCTTTTTTGTCTTGGCAACAACAAACTAGAAACCATCGATGAGGACTACATCAAGTGTCCAGACATGATGGTACTTCCTCCTGCGGACACACAAGCCATGGTTGTGGCCATCTACCCTCGACTACACGAGGGCCAGGCCACAAATGAATATTTGCATGAGCGTGCGATTTTGGCTCCTTGCAAAAAGGAGGTTTCGTTAATAAACGCGATGGTTTTAAGCTACCTTCCAGGCACACAAGTCAACTTCCTCAGTGTAGATTCCGCAGAGGATACGGAAGTGGCGAACACATACCCTTCCGAGTTTCTCAACACTTTGGAAGTTAGTGGCATGCCTTCACACAAGCTGATGCTCAAGATTGGCGCACCAGTGATTCTGCTACGCAATCTTGACCCATTGGCTGGGCTATGTAATGGGACGCGCCTGATTGTTCGACGCTTCACGATGCGAGTTGTTGAGGTTGAGATCATCACAGGAAAAGGGGCCAGTAATTTGGCCTTTATCCCGCGCATTAAGTTCATTTTCGATAATAGCGGTTTGCCATTTACATTTGCAAGGAAGCAATTTCCTTTGCGACTGGCTTATGCCATGACTATTAACAAGTCTCAAGGGCAAACCCTCTCTCATGTTGGCCTTCATCTCGTAGATGACGTTTTTTCGCATGGCCAACTTTACGTTGCCTTTTCACGCGCCAAGGCACCAACGAACATCAAAGTTCAGCTACCAAACACTGTGCATGGCCGGAGTGGCCTTCTGCGCAATGTTGTGTACGAAGAAGCCCTCCTTTGAGGCTGCATGCATCTCCTAAATGGCTCCGCAAGAAGCTACATTCACGACATGCAGTTGTTTAAAATAGAATGTTTCTTTGAAATAAATATGATTTAATGAAACTGGGGGACTTCACAATGTCCGAAGGTCACGGGTACCCTCTAGTATATATATAAACACAAGTTCAAGCTTTTTGGATGAATGAAATTGGTTTTTTCTTGACTTAATCAATGAAGGACTACAATGGAAGTCTGCGCATGCAAATGGTGTACTGTCTCTCTGATCTCGCTACTTAAGGTATCTTCTGTGCAGGGACATGCTTTGAAAGAGAAAGCAAAAAACAATTTTGCTGTATTTGTTCATCAATGGTTGGAGTGCACGAAATCATCAATTTTGTGCATATTATTACATATCTAGGCTAGGGTAACCTACTCTTCATGAGCAATGTAAAAATGTCCAAAAGTGCAACCCTTTTGACTTGAATCTTATAAAGGTTTTTAGGTTTTCACATGTCTTTAAGACTAATTTGGAATCAAAACAATGTTGTCTTATCTCTTCATAATGCACTAGTGGTGCATGAGTATTTTGTTTTGCAAAATTCCCACCATGAGTCGAACCAAGTACTGGGTGGGGGTGCACCATGGACCTCCATGCTGATGGTGGGAAATTTCATCTTGAAATCTCTACCCCCAACTCTGGAACCTAAATGCCCTACTCCCAAGGCTTTACCCTACACCTTGTGTTTTGAATAATGAATCTAGCATTCAATCCCCGTGCTCTGAAAACCCAGTTTGAAACATATGTTTTAAAACAAATGCATAATTATCTTTTGTTATGGTTTTATTCCTTACAAGGCACTTGAGAGACAAAATTGGTATCTAATCATATTATGGTCTTCAGATTCTTTTGTTGTTTCCGTATTTCAAGGGTTTTAAGTTGTAACTTGTTGTCTATTAAAGCTAGTGTATTGTTTATTTTAGGTTCCTTGGTTTTTCTTTTTCTTTTTTCTTTTCTTACCACTACCTCAACATAATTTGCAAGAAGATTTATTGATATCTAACAAATTGCACAATATCCTTAACACTTGTGCATTCCATCAAGAGGAACATTTGATCTTGTTTTTCTAATCTAATCTTGAGATTTTAGGTACCATTTAAGACATTTGACATATACAAGTTGAATAATTTCATGTGGGTTAAAACCAAAGCCTAAAAATCACTTTGGTATGGTTTAGCAAACACTATCAAACAAATGGAAGCTTTTGCAATATTTGAATATGTGTCCCAATACTATGGTAATCAAGCACAAAATGATTAGCTTCCATCTATTGGAATGGAAACATGATTAGTTGCAACTTAAGTACAATGCATTCTTACCGCCTCAATGGAATAGGTAAGCCCATGTTGATTATGTTATATATGAGCTCCATCTATATTTTTATTCCAAAAGGTTTTAACATTATTCAAATTGAAAATAATCAAATATAGATAAATTTCAAATTCAATCAATTCTAACACACGTGGAAATATATGGAAGCATGTTCTATCCATTGAAGATTATGTTCATTTGTTAGATTAATCAAAGTGAAAATAATTTCGTGTATTTGACAACCCATGTAAATTCATGTAAATGGACAAAAAATCATGTTAAATAAAATTTTTGCTTAGAATTCGTACTGGATTTTTGGAAATTTATAAGGTTAGAATTTACTTAATATTCACAAACTATTTCACCAAAAAAATATTAATTTCTCATCCTTAGAAAGGAAATGCACCTATGTGATGTAATCTTTTGATAAAATACATACAAAATTGTAGACAAACTTTGTGTGTGTGTTTTATTATGTTCATGTGCATCTTAGTATTTGCGAAAAACGAATCGACCCCTCCTAAAGTAATGCAACAAAAATATTCATAAATTATTATTGTGGAAATATTTTATGAAAATTTTCAAAAGTCCACTGTACGGAGATTTGACCAAGATTCCAATAGCAATATCTTACCCAAGGATACTAAAACACAAAGATACAACTATCTAAGATATTAGCTAAAATTAATCTAATATAAGAAATAAACAAGTTTATCATTACCAACACTAGAAAACATGTACTTAAAAACCTTATCTAATGTTGGGAATGATGATGTTGTGAAGCTTAACTTATTACATTAGTAGAAATTAGCCAAAATGTAACCACTCCGTATACAACTACATGCAATTTGTAATCAATTGTAACTAGATTTGGGAATATTTGCAACTATAAAACCAAATTTCAAATATTTTGGTCATTATCACAACTATGATGCAACTAATAAAAAATTTCATCCTATTGGTTGGATCGATTT
Organism: Sphagnum tenellum; assembly: GCA_963921925.1. Classification (NCBI taxonomy): domain Eukaryota; kingdom Viridiplantae; phylum Streptophyta; class Sphagnopsida; order Sphagnales; family Sphagnaceae; genus Sphagnum; species Sphagnum tenellum. The sequence continues at coordinate 5,232,918 of OY998150.1, read as the reverse complement.
TACATTTATTTTCATCCATTGATAGGTTGATATATCCCATTAGTCTCAATAATCACCAAATTAGTTGCATCCTAAAGGTATTATACAATCACATAAGAGTGTATTTTAACGTATGTACTAAAATTATATATATATAATATGCATATGTATGTATATTGTTCATATATTGAATCTCAAAATTAATATTTTAATTTTAATTTTTTAATTCAAATCTGAAAATTGACATTTCAATTCTGTAAATTTTTATTTTAATTCAAAAACATTATTTGATCTAAAAATTGATATCTCAATTCTAAATTATTATTTTTCAATCTAAAAATTAATATTTCAATTTAAAAACAAATTTTGAATCTAAAAATCGACATTTTGATTTTAAATATTTTTATTTGAACTTGATAATTGAATTTGAAGTTTTATATTTAAATTTTAAGACATTATTTAACTTGAAAGTGGAAATTTGAATTCCAAATTATTATTTTGGATTCTCGAAATTTATATTTCAATTTAGAAAATTATTGATTGAATCTTAAAATGGACATTTTATTTTGAATATTATTATTTGAATCTGAAAATTGACATTTCAATTCTAAATTTTTTAATTTAACTTCAAAAAACCTATTTGATATCAAGTTTTGATATTTGAATTTTGAATTACAATTTTGGAATCATAAAATTTATATTTGACTTCAAAAATTTATTGATTGAGTTTTAAGCGATTTTTCTAATAATGTTATCCATAATAACTCACTTTTATAAATAATTATAAATGATTATGTTTACTAAATCTAAGTTAAACTAAATAATTATTGTTATGACATAGATTTGTATATTATCTTATTTATATTCCTATATTAGAAAAAAATTAATTAATGTGACATTACTTTAAAATCATTACAATTATTTCATATAAGAATTAATTAATATGTGCATAATTATTCACACTCTATAATTTATAATTTCAAAACTGAATTAAAATTGGAAAAAATAATAGTGTAGTTTAAATAATTATTTTTCTGATTTTAATTTCATGAATTATTATATAATAAAATTATTATTAAAAATTATGTGATTAATCATCTATGATAAATATTTTATAGTAATTTTACAGTAATTATGAAAACTAATGTTATGTTTAACAAATTGTTGTATTACTACTTAATAAATACCGAGAAAAAAAATACTGACCTGTAATAATTTCTACAACAATAAATGTAATTATAAAATAAGTAATTTAATCGGTTGAAAAATAATTCTGCAAAAATTCGTGTAGGAATATACTTTTTAATAACAATTGTTATTCATTGCCTATAATTTTAACATAAATATTTAAAACAGTTATTTTTTAAAGTATACTCATTACATTATTTTTACATTAATTATATTATATATCACTCAATCAGATTCTAAAAATATAATAAATTAATTTTAAATATTCTAATTATCTGATTATTTATGAGTTATGTATTAATAACTTGTGAGTAACTACATAGTTAGTTTGTTAAATATTAAAAAGTTGTTACTTATTTAAGTAATTGATAATGAATACTGAATATTTGTAGTGTATAATTTATAATTTAAATATATGTAAATCTAATCATTATTAACTAAGTGATTATTGAATTATCTAGTATTTGAATTGTTTAAAAATTTAAAAACTAAAAAAGTAAGGCATGAAAAAAGTTTTAGAATTATAACTTAGTTTATGAAGAAGTTGCAACTTCAAAATTTATCCCATATTGTTTGTTCTACATTCTTATTTTGAACTTATATAAACAAAAGGGTTGGTGTGGTCATCCAATTTCACATAAAAAAATTTGTGCACATGGGATGAGCTAATCAAAAGGCTCAACCCAAAACAAAAAAACAAATTATGCACATTTCTAAAGTACTTACCTTCCCAACCTACTTATCTACCTAGCTAGGTAGGTACCTAGTTTGACCTACCCACCTAAGTTGACCTATGTACCTACCTACCTAAATACCTAGTTATATGAATAGGTATTTAACCTACGAAGGTAAAACCTACCTACTTATTTTTTAACCTAAATAAATAGGTTGGTATGTAGTTTAGGTTTACAAACACCTATTTATGTACCTACCTAGGTACTAACCAACTTTTTTTAGTGTCACGTGGCATACTTACATTGGGCCATAAGTCATAATATAAAGTCATTTAAGTATTTGAATTGAACAGCTTAGATTATTTCAAAATAATAATATTTTAAATATCAAATATTAAAACACGTGTCATCACATCATTTGTCCCAATTATGACCCAAATAGTTGCATATTAGTTGCATGTGACAATACATATACAATGAAGTCAAAGGATGAAATGTATTTGTTGATTTTTTTTTACATACAATACCTTTTGTCATTTGCAACTAATTTATCACATACAATTTGTTTTAAGCGACTAAAGAGATTTTAGTTACTAAATGTTTCTTGCAACTAAAATTTATTCGCAAAGACTAGTTGAAAATACATGTTTTTCTTTTAATTATCAATATGTGATGAAAGTTTAAGCTTTGCAATAAATTTTTTATATTTAATAAAAGAATTCATAAACATTACATTATCATTTTGGAATTCTTAAGAACACAAAATGTGCACTTGAACCTTTGATCTTATTAAATAACTTCATATAAATCAAGTTGGATGATGGAAAATCCTTTGAACATGGACAATATGAATTCAGATTTTTATGTTTTTTTCGTTTATGCAAGATTTGATTACAAGTGTAATTTATCATTGGTGACTATCACATTTATCTATGAAGCAAGATAGTTTGTTTTGTTTTGTTTTGTCATGCTAAGATCTCCCAAACTATCATGTTTCATGCCACGGTTTTAGTATCTTTGGAAAGCTTTCAATGAATAGGGGTGCACCAACTTTATGACTGTTTGGAGCTATGGTGTGGAAGCTATTGATTATTGAATCATTTTTTCAATCAAAATTTAATAAAATTAAAACTAGAAACTAAAAATTGTATTAAAACTTGGGGACATTTTTCATGTTGTTTGAAAGCTCTTGGCAAGTCAAATTTAATATAATTTATTTCACAATTTTAGAGCTCCTTGTAATATATTGGTTTTGAGTGGATGTTATTGTAGGAAATTCAAACAAATTGCAAATATTTGGTTTGGAAGGAAAAAATTGTTGAGCTCTCGATGTGTTCACACTTGGGCCAACAACAAAGGCTACACTAGTTATTTTGGAATAAAAAACCTTTTAATATCATATTATATTTTAGAAATCAACATGGGACTCATGTCACATGTGATTTTAAACATTAAAATATCAAAGCATGGTAGCCTACTTTCTTTCTAGCTTTAAAAATAAATTTTCCATCTTGAACTTGTGTACTAAAAATATATAGTAGTAGTTCAAATTTCAATTGGTAGATTAGTAGCACCCACTTTTATAGACTTGTAATTTGTCTAGACATTAATATAACATTAAAATCTTAAATTAATGTTTAAATTTTGTGAATATGAATGTGAAGAAATGATGTTGGCATCCAACACATTTTACAAGTTAAAGAACATAAAAGTACCATGTTTAAAATTCAACTTTAAATTTTTAATACAACATGTGTCAAACTTGAACGTCTACAACCCACAACAAGAAAAATGGCCTACACACTATAATTTGGATAAACTATAATAGTCAACAAGTGTGAAATTCAGCTTGGCCCTATAAATATGTTAAGGTGCAATGTCCTTCAAGAGGACTAGTATGTCAAAATGCATGTGTTTGATTGCACTACTACAAAATGCGTCCTAATTCACTCTGGGTTTCAATAAATTTTGAATGAATTTACACATTTTTACATATTGACATTGTTTAACCCCCTAGTGAACAAGGATCAATTGCTATAGACAATTATTTGTTTCTTAGCACTTAATGAAATAAAGTTCTTTTCAAGTGAAATACAAATTTACCGCACCATTCATTTACTAATTAATTAACTAACTAGCATGGAAATCAATTTAAATTTAATTATTTAATATATAATATTATTGATAATTTCATGATTTTGAAAGCCTATTATTTATTAACAAATGTCACTACCTACGCTAGGTTAAAAACCTAGCCTATGTAATTAGGTAGGTAGGCCACGTAATCAACCTATGCACTTATTATAGGAATTCGAATAGAGAATATTTGGTCAACATATCATTCTTGACCACACACAACACCATTCATGAGGTTTGATCTCTTGACTTTTAGAATGAAAGCAACCACCCTTGCCATCAAATCACCACACTTGTTGTGATAATATGTTACGTTGCATTTTATTTTACCAAATATTTCATTTGAAACATAAAAAAAACATAAAATTTGAAAATTCATGTCTTATTGAGATTTGTTCACATAAAATGATTTGAGTTTTTTTTAAAAAAATCAAAAATGTACATAATTACAATTATTTCCTTTTGAAAGTTTAAAATCATTTTAACAAAAAAAAGTTGAATATCATTATTCAATAACATTTCAATGACCATTCTTTTGAATTTTTTTTAAAATAAATGGATATTTAAAAATATATAATAATATTACTTATGCTAAGCTACTTTCAAATATTATATCATTATTTTTCATTTATTTAAATTATTTCACCTTACATTATTTATGAATGTTTATGGCTATTCTCAATTATTTTTGATTATTTTTTGTTATTTCACCCTATAATACTTTTGGTT